>CAKLBY020000305.1:0-663309 GCA_921007115.2 Peronospora matthiolae
GTCTTCTCCCAAGTCGCATCGCGCATCGAGACTGCGAGCGAACGTCAGTTTGGGAGAGCTGATACTGACGGTGGAATGCATGCGCCGAAAGAGAAGCATATCGTCGTCCGTATCAGAGCACAATCGTATCGTGCGTAGTTTTACCACCGCTTGCAATAACCAGTGCAAATGTGGCGAGTAGACGTCACCAGTGTGGCCTAGTGGTCTAGTGGTATGATTCTCGCTTTGGGTGTGAGAGGTCCCGGTTTCGATTCCCGGTGAGGCCCCTTTTTGTCTATCCTCCGCCAGCTGGATGTTGCATTGTCGACGGAGCTTTCTTGCGTCATACTGACGGCTACATAGTCACGACTGATCCTCGTGTAAACGTGGTCTGCTCCCAAGTCGCATCGCGCCTGCAGCGAAAGTCGGTTTCGGAGAGCTGATACTGACGGTGGAATGCATGCGCCGAAAGAGAAGCATATCGTCGTCCGTATCAGAGCACATCGTATCGTGCGTAGTGTCTCCGCTTGCAATATAGAGTGCAAATGTGGCGAGTAGACGTCACCAGTGTGGCCTCGTGGTCTAGTGGTATGGTTCTCGCTTTGGGTGCGAGAGGTCCCGGGTTCGATTCCCGGTGAGGCCCCTTTTTTGTCTATCCTCCGCCAGCTGGATGTTGCATTGTCGACGGATCTTTCTTGCGTCATACTGACGGCTACATAGTCACGACTGATCCTCGTTAAAACGTTGTCTGCTCCCAAGTCGCATCGCGCCTGCAGCGAAAGTCAGTTTCGGAGAGCTGATACTGACGGTGGAATGCATGCGCCGAAAGAGAAGCATATCGTCGTCCGTATCAGAGCACAATCGTATCGTGCGTAGTGTCTCCACTTGCAATATTGAGTGCAAATGTGGCGAGTAGACGTCACCAGTGTGGCCTCGTGGTCTAGTGGTATGATTCTCGCTTTGGGTGCGAGAGGTCCCGGTTTCGATTCCCGGTGAGGCCCCCTTTTTTGTCTATCCTCCGCCAGCTGGATGTTGCATTGTCGACGGAGCTTTCTTGCGTCATACTGACGGCTACATAATCACGACTGATCCTCGTTAAAACGTGGTCTGCTCCCAAGTCGCATCGCGCCTGCAGCGAACGTCAGTTTGGGAGAGCTGATACTGACGGTGGAATGCATGCGCCGAAAGAGAAGCATATCGTCGTCCGTATCAGAGCACAATCGTATCGTGCGTAGTGTCTCCGCTTGCAATAACGAGTGCAAATGTGGCGAGTAGACGTCACCAGTGTGGCCTAGTGGTCTAGTGGTATGATTCTCGCTTTGGGTGTGAGAGGTCCCGGTTTCGATTCCCGGTGAGGCCCCTTTTTGTCCATCCTCCGCCAGCCGGATGTTGCATTGTCGACGGAGCTTTCTTGCGTCATACTGACGGCTACATAGTCACGACTGATCCTCGTTAAAACGTGGTCTGCTCCCAAGTCGCATCGCGCCTGCAGCGAAAGTCAGTTTCGGAGAGCTGATACTGACGGTGGAATGCATGCGCCGAAAAGAGAAGCATATCGTCGTCCGTATCAGAGCACAATCGTATCGTGCGTAGTGTCTCCGCTTGCAATAACTGCGTGCAAATGTGGCGAGTAGACGTCACCAGTGTGGCCTCGTGGTCTAGTGGTATGATTCTCGCTTTGGGTGCCGAGAGGTCCCGGGTTCGATTCCCGGTGAGGCCCCTTTTTTGTCTATCCTCCGCCAGCTGGATGTTTGCATTGTCGACGGAGCTTTCTTGCGTCATACTGACGGCTACATAGTCACGACTGATCCTCGTTAAAACGTTGTCTGCTCCCAAGTCGCATCGCGCCTGCAGCGAAAGTCAGTTTCGGAGAGCTGATACTGACGGTGGAATGCATGCGCCGAAAGAGAAGCATATCGTCGTCCGTATCAGAGCACAATCGTATCGTGCGTAGTGTCTCCGCTTGCAATATTGAGTGCAAATGTGGCGAGTAGACGTCACCAGTGTGGCCTCGTGGTCTAGTGGTGCGTTTCTCGCTTTGGGTGCGAGAGGTCCCGGGTTCGATTCCCGGTGAGGCCCCTTTTTGTCCATCCTCCGCCAGCTGGATGTTGCATTGTCGACGGAGCTTTCTTGCGTCATACTGACGGCTACATAGTCACGACTGATCCTCGTTAAAACGTTGTCTGCTCCCAAGTCGCATCGCGCCTGCAGCGAAAGTCAGTTTCGGAGAGCTGATACTGACGGTGGAATGCATGCGCCGAAAGAGAAGCATATCGTCGTCCGTATCAGAGCACAATCGTATCGTGCGTAGTGTCTCCACTTGCAATAACCAGTGCAAATGTGGCGAGTAGACGTCACCAGTGTGGCCTCGTGGTCTAGTGGTATGATTCTCGCTTTGGGTGCGAGAGGTCCCGGGTTCGATTCCCGGTGAGGCCCCTTTTTGTCTATCCTCCGCCAGCTGGATGTTGCATTGTCGACGGAGCTTTCTTGCGTCATACTGACGGCTACATAGTCACGACTGATCCTCGTTAAAACGTTGTCTGCTCCCAAGTCGCATCGCGCCTGCAGCGAAAGTCAGTTTCGGAGAGCTGATACTGACGGTGGAATGCATGCGCCGAAAGAGAAGCATATCGTCGTCCGTATCAGAGCACAATCGTATCGTGCGTAGTGTCTCCGCTTGCAATAACCAGTGCAAATGTGGCGAGTAGACGTCACCAGTGTGGCCTAGTGGTCTAGTGGTATGATTCTCGCTTTGGGTGTGAGAGGTCCCGGTTTCGATTCCCGGTGAGGCCCCCTTTTGTCTATCCTCCGCCAGCTGGATGTTGCATTGTCGACGGAGCTTTCTTGCGTCATACTGACGGCTACATAGTCACGACTGATCCTCGTTAAAACGTTGTCTGCTCCCAAGTCGCATCGCGCCTGCAGCGAAAGTCAGTTTGGGAGAGCTGATACTGACGGTGGAATGCATGCGCCGAAAGAGAAGCATATCGTCGTCCGTATCAGAGCACAATCGTATCGTGCGTAGTGTCTCCGCTTGCAATAACCAGTGTACAAATGTGGCGAGTAGACGTCACCAGTGTGGCCTAGTGGTCTAGTGGTATGATTCTCGCTTTGGGTGTGAGAGGTCCCGGTTTCGATTCCCGGTGAGGCCCCTTTTTGTCTATCCTCCGCCAGCTGGATGTTGCATTGTCGACGGAGCTTTCTTGCGTCATACTGACGGCTACATAGTCACGACTGATCCTCGTGTAAACGTGGTCTGCTCCCAAGTCGCATCGCGCCTGCAGCGAAAGTCAGTTTCGGGAGAGCTGATACTGACGGTGGAATGCATGCGCCGAAAGAGAAGCATATCGTCGTCCGTATCAGAGCACAATCGTATCGTGCGTAGTGTCTCCGCTTGCAATAATACAGTGCAAATGTGGCGAGTAGACGTCACCAGTGTGGCCTAGTGGTCTAGTGGTATGATTCTCGCTTTGGGTGCGAGAGGTCCCGGGTTCGATTCCCGGTGAGGCCCCTTTTTTGTCTATCCTCCGCCAGCTGGATGTTGCATTGTCGACGGAGCTTTCTTGCGTCATACTGACGGCTACATAGTCACGACTGATCCTCGTTAAAACGTTGTCTGCTCCCAAGTCGCATCGCGCCTGCAGCGAAAGTCAGTTTCGGAGAGCTGATACTGACGGTGGAATGCATGCGCCGAAAGAGAAGCATATCGTCGTCCGTATCAGAGCACAATCGTATCGTGCGTAGTGTCTCCGCTTGCAATAACCAGTGCAAATGTGGCGAGTAGTCGTCACCAGTGTGGCCTCGTGGTCTAGTGGTATGATTCTCGCTTCGGGTGCGAGAGGTCCCGGGTTCGATTCCCGGTGAGGCCCCTTTTTGTCCATCCTCCGCCAGCCGGATGTTGCATTGTCGACGGAGCTTTCTTGCGTCATACTGACGGCTACATAATCACGACTGATCCTCGTTAAAACGTGGTCTGCTCCCAAGTCGCATCGCGCCTGCAGCGAAAGTCAGTTTCGGAGAGCTGATACTGACGGTGGAATGCATGCGCCGAAAGAGAAGCATATCGTCGTCCGTATCAGAGCACAATCGTATCGTGCGTAGTGTCTCCGCTTGCAATAACCAGTGCAAATGTGGCGAGTAGACGTCACCAGTGTGGCCTCGTGGTCTAGTGGTATGATTCTCGCTTTGGGTGCGAGAGGTCCCGGGTTCGATTCCCGGTGAGGGCCCCTTTTGTCCATCCTCCGCCAGCTGGATGTTGCATTGTCGACGGAGCTTTCTTGCGTCATACTGACGGCTACATAGTCACGACTGATCCTCGTTAAAACGTGGTCTGCTCCCAAGTCGCATCGCGCCTGCAGCGAAAGTCAGTTTCGGAGAGCTGATACTGACGGTGGAATGCATGCGCCGAAAGAGAAGCATATCGTCGTCCGTATCAGAGCACAATCGTATCGTGCGTAGTGTCTCCGCTTGCAATAACCAGTGCAAATGTGGCGAGTAGTCGTCACCAGTGTGGCCTCGTGGTCTAGTGGTATGATTCTCGCTTTGGGTGCGAGAGGTCCCGGGTTCGATTCCCGGTGAGGCCCCTTTTTTGTCTATCCTCCGCCAGCTGGATGTTGCATTGTCGACGGAGCTTTCTTGCGTCATACTGACGGCTACATAGTCACGACTGATCCTCGTTAAAACGTTGTCTGCTCCCAAGTCGCATCGCGCCTGCAGCGAAAGTCAGTTTCGGAGAGCTGATACTGACGGTGGAATGCATGCGCCGAAAGAGAAGCATATCGTCGTCCGTATCAGAGCACAATCGTATCGTGCGTAGTGTCTCCGCTTGCAATAACCAGTGCAAATGTGGCGAGTAGTCGTCACCAGTGTGGCCTCGTGGTCTAGTGGTATGATTCTCGCTTTGGGTGCGAGAGGTCCCGGGTTCGATTCCCGGTGAGGCCCCTTTTTGTCCATCCTCCGCCAGCTGGATGTTGCATTGTCGACGGAGCTTTCTTGCGTCATACTGACGGCTACATAGTCACGACTGATCCTCGTGTAAACGTTGTCTGCTCCCAAGTCGCATCGCGCCTGCAGCGAAAGTCAGTTTCGGAGAGCTGATACTGACGGTGGAATGCATGCGCCGAAAGAGAAGCATATCGCCGTCCGTATCAGAGCACAATCGTATCGTGCGTAGTGTCTCCGCTTGCAATAACCAGTGCAAATGTGGCGAGTAGTCGTCACCAGTGTGGCCTCGTGGTCTAGTGGTATGATTCTCGCTTCGGGTGCGAGAGGTCCCGGGTTCGATTCCCGGTGAGGCCCCTTTTTGTCCATCCTCCGCCAGCTGGATGTTGCATTGTCGACGGAGCTTTCTTGCGTCATACTGACGGCTACATAGTCACGACTGATCCTCGTGTAAACGTTGTCTGCTCCCAAGTCGCATCGCGCCTGCAGCGAAAGTCAGTTTCGGAGAGCTGATACTGACGGTGGAATGCATGCGCCGAAAGAGAAGCATATCGTCGTCCGTATCAGAGCACAATCGTATCGTGCGTAGTGTCTCCGCTTGCAATAACCAGTGCAAATGTTGCGAGTAGTCGTCACCAGTGTGGCCTCGTGGTCTAGTGGTATGATTCTCGCTTCGGGTGGTCCCGGGTTCGATTCCCGGTGAGGCCCCTTTTTGTCTATCCTCCGCCAGCTGGATGTTGCATTGTCGACGGAGCTTTCTTGCGTCATACTGACGGCTACATAATCACGACTGATTCTCGTGTAAACGTGGTCTGCTCCCAAGTCGCATCGCGCCTGCAGCGAAAGTCAGTTTCGGAGAGCTGATACTGACGGTGGAATGCATGCGCCGAAAGAGAAGCATATCGCCGTCCGTATCAGAGCACAATCGTATCGTGCGTAGTGTCTCCGCTTGCAATAACCAGTGCAAATGTGGCGAATAGTCGTCACCAGTGTGGCCTCGTGGTCTAGTGGTATGATTCTCGCTTCGGGTGGTCCCGGGTTCGATTCCCGGTGAGGCCCCTTTTTGTCCATCCTCCGCCAGCTGGATGTTGCATTGTCGACGGAGCTTTCTTGCGTCATACTGACGGCTACATAGTCACGACTGATCCTCGTTAAAACGTTGTCTGCTCCCAAGTCGCATCGCGCCTGCAGCGAAAGTCAGTTTTCGGAGAGCTGATACTGACGGTGGAATGCATGCGCCGAAAGAGAAGCATATCGTCGTCCGTATCAGAGCACAATCGTATCGTGCGTAGTGTCTCCGCTTGCAATAACCAGTGCAAATGTGGCGAGTAGACGTCACCAGTGTGGCCTCGTGGTCTAGTGGTATGATTCTCGCTTCGGGTGCGAGAGGTCCCGGGTTCGATTCCCGGTGAGGCCCCCTTTTGTCCATCCTCCGCCAGCTGGATGTTGCATTGTCGACGGAGCTTTCTTGCGTCATACTGACGGCTACATAGTCACGACTGATCCTCGTTAAAACGTTGTCTGCTCCCAAGTCGCATCGCGCCTGCAGCGAAAGTCAGTTTCCGGAGAGCTGATACTGACGGTGGAATGCATGCGCCGAAAGAGAAGCATATCGTCGTCCGTATCAGAGCACAATCGTATCGTGCGTAGTGTCTCCGCTTGCAATAACCAGTGCAAATGTGGCGAGTAGTCGTCACCAGTGTGGCCTCGTGGTCTAGTGGTATGATTCTCGCTTCCGGGTGCGAGAGGTCCCGGGTTCGATTCCCGGTGAGGGCCCCTTTTTGTCCATCCTCCGCCAGCTGGATGTTGCATTGTCGACGGAGCTTTCTTGCGTCATACTGACGGCTACATAGTCACGACTGATCCTCGTGTAAAACGTTGTCTGCTCCCAAGTCGCATCGCGCCTGCAGCGAAAGTCAGTTTCGGAGAGCTGATACTGACGGTGGAATGCATGCGCCGAAAGAGAAGCATATCGTCGTCCGTATCAGAGCACAATCGTATCGTGCGTAGTGTCTCCGCTTGCAATAACCAGTGCAAATGTGGCGAGTAGTCGTCACCAGTGTGGCCTCGTGGTCTAGTGGTATGATTCTCGCTTCGGGTGCGAGAGGTCCCGGGTTCGATTCCCGGTGAGGCCCCTTTTTGTCTATCCTCCGCCAGCTGGATGTTGCATTGTCGACGGAGCTTTCTTGCGTCATACTGACGGCTACATAATCACGACTGATTCTCGTGTAAACGTGGTCTGCTCCCAAGTCGCATCGCGCCTGCAGCGAAAGTCAGTTTCGGAGAGCTGATACTGACGGTGGAATGCATGCGCCGAAAGAGAAGCATATCGCCGTCCGTATCAGAGCACAATCGTATCGTGCGTAGTGTCTCCGCTTGCAATAACCAGTGCAAATGTGGCGAATAGTCGTCACCAGTGTGGCCTCGTGGTCTAGTGGTATGATTCTCGCTTCGGGTGCGAGAGGTCCCGGGTTCGATTCCCGGTGAGGCCCCTTTTTGTCTATCCTCCGCCAGCTGGATGTTGCATTGTCGACGGAGCTTTCTTGCGTCATACTGACGGCTACATAATCACGACTGATCCTCGTTAAAACGTTGTCTGCTCCCAAGTCGCATCGCGCCTGCAGCGAAAGTCAGTTTCGGGAGAGCTGATACTGACGGTGGAATGCATGCGCCGAAAGAGAAGCATATCGTCGTCCGTATCAGAGCACAATCGTATCGTGCGTAGTGTCTCCGCTTGCAATAACCAGTGCAAATGTGGCGAGTAGACGTCACCAGTGTGGCCTCGTGGTCTAGTGGTATGATTCTCGCTTCGGGTGCGAGAGGTCCCGGGTTCGATTCCCGGTGAGGCCCCTTTTTGTCCATCCTCCGCCAGCTGGATGTTGCATTGTCGACGGAGCTTTCTTGCGTCATACTGACGGCTACATAGTCACGACTGATCCTCGTTAAAACGTTGTCTGCTCCCAAGTCGCATCGCGCCTGCAGCGAAAGTCAGTTTCGGAGAGCTGATACTGACGGTGGAATGCATGCGCCGAAAGAGAAGCATATCGTCGTCCGTATCAGAGCACAATCGTATCGTGCGTAGTGTCTCCGCTTGCAATAACCAGTGCAAATGTGGCGAGTAGTCGTCACCAGTGTGGCCCTCGTGGTCTAGTGGTATGATTCTCGCTTCGGGTGCGAGAGGTCCCGGGTTCGATTCCCGGTGAGGCCCCTTTTTGTCCATCCTCCGCCAGCTGGATGTTGCATTGTCGACGGAGCTTTCTTGCGTCATACTGACGGCTACATAGTCACGACTGATCCTCGTGTAAACGTTGTCTGCTCCCAAGTCGCATCGCGCCTGCAGCGAAAGTCAGTTTCGGAGAGCTGATACTGACGGTGGAATGCATGCGCCGAAAGAGAAGCATATCGTCGTCCGTATCAGAGCACAATCGTATCGTGCGTAGTGTCTCCGCTTGCAATAACCAGTTCAAATGTGGCGAGTAGTCGTCACCAGTGTGGCCTCGTGGTCTAGTGGTATGATTCTCGCTTCGGGTGCGAGAGGTCCCGGGTTCGATTCCCGGTGAGGCCCCTTTTTGTCCATCCTCCGCCAGCTGGATGTTGCATTGTCGACGGAGCTTTCTTGCGTCATACTGACGGCTACATAGTCACGACCGATTCTCGTTTAAACGTTGTCTGCTCCCAAGTCGCATCGCGCCTGCAGCGAAAGTCAGTTTCGGAGAGTTGATACTGACGGTGGAATGCATGCGCCGAAAGAGAAGCATATCGCCGTCCGTATCAGAGCACAATCGTATCGTGCGTAGTGTCTCCCGCTTGCAATAAACCCAGTGCAAATGTGGCGAGTAGTCGTCACCAGTGTGGCCTCGTGGTCTAGTGGTATGATTCTCGCTTCGGGTGGCGAGAGGTCCCCGGGTTGCGATTCCCGGTGAGGCCCCTCTTTTGTCTATCCTCCGCCAGCTGGATGTTGCATTGTCGACGGAGCTTTCTTGCGTCATACTGACGGCTACATAGTCACGACTGATTCTCGTTAAAACGTTGTCTGCTCCCAAGTCGCATCGCGCCTGCAGCGAAAGTCGGTTTCGGAGAGCTGATACTGACGGTGGAATGCATGCGCCGAAAGAGAAGCATATCGTCGTCCGTATCAGAGCACAATCGTATCGTGCGTAGTGTCTCCGCTTGCAATAACCACGTGCAAATGTGGCGAGTAGACGTCACCAGTGTGGCCTCGTGGTCTAGTGGTATGATTCTCGCTTCGGGTGGTCCCGGGTTCGATTCCCGGTGAGGCCCCTTTTTGTCCATCCTCCGCCAGCTGGATGTTGCATTGTCGACGGAGCTTTCTTGCGTCATACTGACGGCTACATAGTCACGACTGATCCTCGTTAAAACGTTGTCTGCTCCCAAGTCGCATCGCGCCTGCAGCGAAAGTCAGTTTCGGAGAGCTGATACTGACGGTGGAATGCATGCGCCGAAAGAGAAGCATATCGTCGTCCGTATCAGAGCACAATCGTATCGTGCGTAGTGTCTCCGCTTGCAATAACCAGTGCAAATGTGGCGAGTAGTCGTCACCAGTGTGGCCTCGTGGTCTAGTGGTATGATTCTCGCTTCGGGTGCGAGAGGTCCCGGGTTCGATTCCCGGTGAGGCCCCTTTTTGTCTATCCTCCGCCAGCTGGATGTTGCATTGTCGACGGAGCTTTCTTGCGTCATACTGACGGCTACATAGTCACGACTGATCCTCGTTAAAACGTTGTCTGCTCCCAAGTCGCATCGCGCCTGCAGCGAAAGTCAGTTTCGGAGAGCTGATACTGACGGTGGAATGCATGCGCCGAAAGAGAAGCATATCGTCGTCCGTATCAGAGCACAATCGTATCGTGCGTAGTGTCTCCGCTTGCAATAACCAGTGCAAATGTGGCGAGTAGACGTCACCAGTGTGGCCTCGTGGTCTAGTGGTATGATTCTCGCTTCGGGTGCGAGGGTCCAGGTTCGATTCCCGGTGAGGCCCCTTTTTGTCCATCCTCCGCCAGCTGGATGTTGCATTGTCGACGGAGCTTTCTTGCGTCATACTGACGGCTACATAGTCACGACTGATCCTCGTTAAAACGTTGTCTGCTCCCAAGTCGCATCGCGCCTGCAGCGAAAGTCAGTTTCGGAGAGCTGAACTGCGACGGTGGAATGCATGCGCCGAAAGAGAAGCATATCGTCGTCCGTATCAGAGCACAATCGTATCGTGCGTAGTGTCTCCGCTTGCAATAACCAGTGCAAATGTGGCGAGTAGTCGTCACCAGTGTGGCCTCGTGGTCTAGTGGTATGATTCTCGCTTCGGGTGCGAGAGGTCCCGGGTTCGATTCCCGGTGAGGCCCCTTTTTGTCCATCCTCCGCCAGCTGGATGTTGCATTGTCGACGGAGCTTTCTTGCGTCATACTGACGGCTACATAGTCACGACTGATCCTCGTTAAAACGTTGTCTGCTCCCAAGTCGCATCGCGCCTGCAGCGAAAGTCGTTTTCGGAGAGCTGATACTGACGGTGGAATGCATGCGCCGAAAGAGAAGCATATCGCCCCGTCCGTATCAGAGCACAATCGTATCGTGCGTAGTGTCTCCGCTTGCAATAACCAGTGCAAATGTGGCGAGTAGTCGTCACCAGTGTGGCCTCGTGGTCTAGTGGTATGATTCTCGCTTTCGGGTGTGAGAGGTCGGGTTCGATTCCCGGTGAGGCCCCTTTTGTCTATCCTCCGCCAGCTGGATGTTGCATTGTCGACGGGCTTTCTTGCGTCATACTGACGGCTACATAGTCACGACTGATCCTCGTGTAAGCGTTGTCTGCTCCCAAGTCGCATCGCGCCTGCAGCGAAAGTCAGTTTCGGAGAGCTGATACTGACGGTGGAATGCATGCGCCGAAAGAGAAGCATATCGCCGTCCGTATCAGAGCACAATCGTATCGTGCGTAGTGTCTCCGCTTGCAATAACCAGTGCAAATGTGGCGAATAGTCGTCACCAGTGTGGCCCTCGTGGTCTAGTGGTATGATTCTCGCTTCCGGGTGCGGTCCCGGGTTCGATTCCCGGTGAGGCCCCTTTTTGTCTATCCTCCGCCAGCTGGATGTTGCATTGTCGACGGAGCTTTCTTGCGTCATACTGACGGCTACATAGTCACGACTGATCCTCGTTAAAACGTTGTCTGCTCCCAAGTCGCATCGCGCCTGCAGCGAAAGTCAGTTTCGGAGAGCTGATACTGACGGTGGAATGCATGCGCCGAAAGAGAAGCATATCGCCGTCCGTATCAGAGCACAATCGTATCGTGCGTAGTGTCTCCGCTTGCAATAACCAGTGCAAATGTGGCGAGTAGTCGTCACCAGTGTGGCCTCGTGGTCTAGTGGTATGATTCTCGCTTCGGGTGCGAGAGGTCCCGGGTTCGATTCCCGGTGAGGGCCCCTCTTTTGTCCATCCTCCGCCAGCTGGATGTTGCATTGTCGACGGAGCTTTCTTGCGTCATACTGACGGCTACATAGTCACGACTGATCCTCGTGTAAACGTTGTCTGCTCCCAAGTCGCATCGCGCCTGCAGCGAAAGTCGGTTTCGGAGAGCTGATACTGACGGTGGAATGCATGCGCCGAAAGAGAAGCATATCGCCGTCCGTATCAGAGCACAATCGTATCGTGCGTAGTGTCTCCGCTTGCAATAACCAGTGCAAATGTGGCGAGTAGTCGTCACCAGTGTGGCCTCGTGGTCTAGTGGTATGATTCTCGCTTCGGGTGGTCCCGGGTTCGATTCCCGGTGAGGCCCCTTTTTGTCTATCCTCCGCCAGCTGGATGTTGCATTGTCGACGGAGCTTTCTTGCGTCATACTGACGGCTACATAATCACGACTGATTCTCGTGTAAACGTGGTCTGCTCCCAAGTCGCATCGCGCCTGCAGCGAAAGTCAGTTTCGGAGAGCTGATACTGACGGTGGAATGCATGCGCCGAAAGAGAAGCATATCGCCGTCCGTATCAGAGCACAATCGTATCGTGCGTAGTGTCTCCGCTTGCAATAACCAGTGCAAATGTGGCGAATAGTCGTCACCAGTGTGGCCTCGTGGTCTAGTGGTATGATTCTCGCTTCGGGTGGTCCCGGGTTCGATTCCCGGTGAGGCCCCTTTTTGTCTATCCTCCGCCAGCTGGATGTTGCATTGTCGACGGAGCTTTCTTGCGTCATACTGACGGCTACATAGTCACGACTGATCCTCGTTAAAACGTTGTCTGCTCCCAAGTCGCATCGCGCCTGCAGCGAAAGTCAGTTTCGGAGAGCTGATACTGACGGTGGAATGCATGCGCCGAAAGAGAAGCATATCGTCGTCCGTATCAGAGCACAATCGTATCGTGCGTAGTGTCTCCGCTTGCAATAACCCCGTGCAAATGTGGCGAGTAGACGTCACCAGTGTGGCCTCGTGGTCTAGTGGTATGATTCTCGCTTCCGGGTGCGAGAGGTCCCGGGTTCGATTCCCGGTGAGGCCCCTTTTGTCCATCCTCCGCCAGCTGGATGTTGCATTGTCGACGGAGCTTTCTTGCGTCATACTGACGGCTACATAGTCACGACTGATCCTCGTGTAAACGTTGTCTGCTCCCAAGTCGCATCGCGCCTGCAGCGAAAGTCAGTTTCGGAGAGCTGATACTGACGGTGGAATGCATGCGCCGAAAGAGAAGCATATCGTCGTCCGTATCAGAGCACAATCGTATCGTGCGTAGTGTTCCCACTTGCAATACCGCGTGCAACAATGTGGCGAGTAGACGTCACCAGTGTGGCCTCGTGGTCTAGTGGTATGATTCTCGCTTCGGGTGCGAGAGGTCCCGGGTTTGATTCCCGGTGAGGCCCGTTTTTGTCTATCCTCCGCCAGCTGGATGTTGCATTGTCGACGGAGCTTTCTTGCGTCATACTGACGGCTACATAGTCACGACTGATCCTCGTGTAAAACGTTGTCTGCTCCCAAGTCGCATCGCGCCTGCAGCGAACGTCAGTTTCGGAGAGCTGATACTGACGGTGGAATGCATGCGCCGAAAGAGAAGCATATCGTCGTCCGTATCAGAGCACAATCGTATCGTGCGTAGTGTTCCCACTTGCAATAATGCGTGCAAATGTGGCGAGTAGACGTCACCAGTGTGGCCTAGTGGTCTAGTGGTATGATTCTCGCTTTGGGTGTGAGAGGTCCCGGTTTCGATTCCCGGTGAGGCCCCTTTTTGTCTATCCTCCGCCAGCTGGATGTTGCATTGTCGACGGAGCTTTCTTGCGTCATACTGACGGCTACATAGTCACGACTGATCCTCGTTAAAACGTGGTCTGCTCCCAAGTCGCATCGCGCCTGCAGCGAAAGTCAGTTTGGGAGAGCTGATACTGACTGTGGAATGCATGCGCCGAAAGAGAAGAATATCGTCGTGCGTATCAGAGCACAATCGTATCGTGCGTAGTGTCTCCGCTTGCAATAATGCGTGCAAAATGTGGCGAGTAGACGTCACCAGTGTGGCCTCGTGGTCTAGTGGTATGATTCTCGCTTTGGGTGTGAGAGGTCCCGGTTTCGATTCCCGGTGAGGCCCCTTTTTGTCTATCCTCCGCCAGCTGGATGTTGCATTGTCGACGGAGCTTTCTTGCGTCATACTGACGGCTACATAGTCACGACTGATCCTCGTGTAAACGTGGTCTGCTCCCAAGTCGCATCGCGCCTGCAGCGAAAGTCAGTTTCGGAGAGCTGATACTGACGGTGGAATGCATGCGCCGAAAGAGAAGCATATCGTCGTGCGTATCAGAGCACAATCGTATCGTGCGTAGTGTTCCCACTTGCAATACTGCGTGCAAATGTGGCAGAGTAGACGCCACCAGTGTGGCCTCGTGGTCTAGTGGTAAGATTCTCGCTTCGGGTGCGAGAGGTCCCGGGTTTGATTCCCGGTGAGGCCCCTTTTTGTCTATCCTCCGCCAGCTGGATGTTGCATTGTCGACGGAGCTTTCTTGCGTCATACTGACGGCTACATAGTCACGACTGATCCTCGTTAAAACGTTGTCTGCTCCCAAGTCGCATCGCGCCTGCAGCGAAAGTCAGTTTCGGAGAGCTGATACTGACGGTGGAATGCATGCGCCGAAAGAGAAGCATATCGTCGTGCGTATCAGAGCACAATCGTATCGTGCGTAGTGTCCCCACTTGCAATAATGCGTGACAAATGTGGCGAGTAGACGTCACCAGTGTGGCCTCGTGGTCTAGTGGTATGATTCTCGCTTTGGGTGTGGGAGGTCTCGGTTTCGATTCCCGGTGAGGCCCCTTTTTGTCTATCCTCCGCCAGCTGGATGTTGCATTGTCGACGGAGCTTTCTTGCGTCATACTGACGGCTACATAGTCACGACTGATCCTCGTTAAAACGTTGTCTGCTCCCAAGTCGCATCGCGCCTGCAGCGAAAGTCAGTTTCGGAGAGCTGATACTGACGGTGGAATGCATGCGCCGAAAGAGAAGCATATCGTCGTCCGTATCAGAGCACAATCGTATCGTGCGTAGTGTCTCCGCTTGCAATAACCAGTGCAAATGTGGCGAGTAGACGTCACCAGTGTGGCCTAGTGGTCTAGTGGTATGATTCTCGCTTTGGGTGTGAGAGGTCCCGGTTTCGATTCCCGGTGAGGCCCCTTTTTGTCTATCCTCCGCCAGCTGGATGTTGCATTGTCGACGGAGCTTTCTTGCGTCATACTGACGGCTACATAGTCACGACTGATCTCGTGTAAACGTTGTCTGCTCCCAAGTCGCATCGCGCCTGCAGCGAAAGTCAGTTTGGGAGAGCTGATACTGACGGTGGAATGCATGCGCCGAAAGAGAAGCATCGTCGTGCGTATCAGAGCACAATCGTATCGTGCGTAGTGTCCCCACTTGCAAATGCGTGCAAATGTGGCAAGTAGTCGTCACCAGTGTGGCCTCGTGGTCTAGTGGTACGATTCTCGCTTTGGGTGCGAGAGGTCCGGGTTCGATTCCCGGTGAGGCCCCTTTTTGTCTATCCTCCGCCAGCTGGATGTTGCATTGTCGACGGAGCTTTCTTGCGTCATACTGACGGCTACATAGTACGACTGATTCCTCGTGTAAACGTGGTCTGCTCCCAAGTCGCATCGCGCCTGCAGCGAAAGTCAGTTTGGGAGAGCTGATACTGACGGTGGAATGCATGCGCCGAAAGAGAAGCATATCGTCGTCCGTATCAGAGCACAATCGTATCGTGCGTAGTGTCTCCACTTGCAATAACGCGTGCAAATGTGGCGAGTAGACGTCACCAGTGTGGCCTAGTGGTCTAGTGGTATGATTCTCGCTTTGGGTGTGAGAGGTCCCGGTTTCGATTCCCGGTGAGGCCCCTTTTTTGTCTATCCTCCGCCAGCTGGATGTTGCATTGTCGACGGAGCTTTCTTGCGTCATACTGACGGCTACATAGTCACGACTGATCCTCGTTAAAACGTTGTCTGCTCCCAAGTCGCATCGCGCCTGCAGCGAACGTCAGTTTCGGGAGAGCTGATACTGACGGTGGAATGCATGCGCCGAAAGAGAAGCATATCGTCGTGCGTATCAGAGCACAATCGTATCGTGCGTAGTGTCCCCACTTGCAATAATGCGTGCAAATGTGGCGAGTAGACGTCACCAGTGTGGCCTCGTGGTCTAGTGGTACGATTCTCGCTTCGGGTGCGAGAGGTCCCGGGTTCGATTCCCGGTGAGGCTCCCTTTTTGTCTATCCTCCGCCAGCTGGATGTTGCATTGTCGACGGAGCTTTCTTGCGTCATACTGACGGCTACATAGTCACGACTGATTCCTCGTGTAAACGTTGTCTGCTCCCAAGTCGCATCGCGCCTGCAGCGAAAGTCAGTTTGGGAGAGCTGATACTGACTGTGGAATGCATGCGCCGAAAGAGAAGCATATCGTAGTACGTATCAGAGCACAATCGTATCGTGCGTAGTGTTCCCACTTGCAATACTGCGTGCAAATGTGGCAAGTAGACGTCACCTGTGTGGCCTCGTGGTCTAGTGGTGCGTTTCTCGCTTCGGTTGCGAGAGATACCGGGTTCGATTCCCGGTGAGGCCCCTCTTTGTCTATCCTCCGCCAGATGGATGTTGCATTGTCGACGGAGCTTTCTTGCGTCATAATGACGGCTACATAATCACGACTGATTCTCGTTAAAACGTTGTCTGCTCCCAAGTCGCATCGCGCCTGCAGCGAACGTCAGTTTCGGAGAGTTGATACTGACTGTGGAATGCATGCGCCGAAAGAGAAGCATATCGTCGTGCGTATCAGAGCACAATCGTATCGTGAGTAGTGTTCCCACTTGTAATATTGAGTGCAAATGTGGCGAGTAGACGTCACCAGTGTGGCCTCGTGGTCTAGTGGTATGATTCTCGCTTTGGGTGCGAGAGGTCCCGGGTTCGATTCCCGGTGAGGCCCCTTTTTGTCTATCCTCCGCCAGCTGGATGTTGCATTGTCGACGGAGCTTTCTTGCGTCATACTGACGGCTACATAATCACGACTGATCCTCGTGTAAAACGTTGTCTGCTCCCAAGTCGCATCGCGCCTGCAGCGAAAGTCAGTTTGGGAGAGCTGATACTGACTGTGGAATGCATGCGCCGAAAGAGAAGCATATCGTAGTGCGTATCAGAGCACAATCGTATCGTGCGTAGTGTCTCCGCTTGCAATACTGCGTGCAAAAATGTGGCAAGTAGACGTCACCAGTGTGGCCTCGTGGTCTAGTGGTGATGATTCTCGCTTTGGGTGCGAGAGGTCCCGGGTTCGATTCCCGGTGAGGCCCCTTTTTGTCTATCCTCCGCCAGCTGGATGTTGCATTGTCGACGGAGCTTTCTTGCGTCATACTGACGGCTACATAGTCACGACTGATCCTCGTTAAACGTGGTCTGCTCCCAAGTCGCATCGCGCCTGCAGCGAAGTCAGTTTGGGAGAGCTGATACTGACTGTGGAATGCATGCGCCGAAAGAGAAGAATATTGTAGTGCGTATCAGAGCACAATCGTATCGTGCGTAGTGTTCCACTTGCAATATTGCGTGTAACAAATGTGGCGAGTAGACGTCACCAGTGTGGCCTCGTGGTCTAGTGGTACGAATCTCGCTTTGGGTGCGAGATGTCGGGTTCGATTCCCAGTGAGGCCCCTTTTTGTCTATCCTCCGCCAGCTGGATGTTGCATTGTCGACGGAGCTTTCTTGCGTCATACTGACGGCTCATAGTACGACTGATCCTCGTTAAAACGTTGTCTGCTCCCAAGTCGCATCGCGCCTGCAGCGAACGTCAGTTTGGGAGAGCTGATACTGACGGTGGAATGCATGCGCCGAAAGAGAAGCATATCGTCGTCCGTATCAGAGCACAATCGTATCGTGCGTAGTGTCTCCCACTTGCAATAATGCGTGCAAATGTGGCAAGTAGACGTCACCAGTGTGGCCTCGTGGTCTAGTGGTATGATTCTCGCTTTGGGGTGCGAGAGGTCCCGGGTTCGATTCCCGGTGAGGCCCCTTTTGTCTATCCTCCGCCAGCTGGATGTTGCATTGTCGATGGAGCTTTCTTGCGTCATACTGACGGCTACATAGTCACGACTGATCCTCGTTAAACGTGGTCTGCTCCCAAGTCGCATCGCGCCTGCAGCGAACGTCAGTTTGGGAGAGCTGATACTGACGGTGGAATGCATGCGCCGAAAGAGAAGCATATCGTCGTCCGTATCAGAGCACAATCGTATCGTGCGTAGTGTCTCCACTTGCAATAATGCGTGTAAAAATGTGGCAAGTAGACGTCACCAGTGTGGCCCTCGTGGTCTAGTGGTATGATTCTCGCTTTGGGTGCGAGAGGTCCCGGGTTCGATTCCCGGTGAGGCCCCTTTTTGTCTATCCTCCGCCAGCTGGATGTTGCATTGTCGACGGAGCTTTCTTGCGTCATACTGACGGCTACATAGTCACGATTGATCCTCGTTAAAACGTTGTCTGCTCCCAAGTCGCATCGCGCCTGCAGCGAACGTCAGTTTCGGAGAGCTGATACTGACGGTGGAATGCATGCGCCGAAAGAGAAGCATATCGTCGTGCGTATCAGAGAACAATCGTATCGTGCGTAGTGTTCCCACTTGCAATAATGCGTGCAACAATGTGGCGAGTAGACGTCACCAGTGTGGCCTAGTGGTCTAGTGGTATGATTCTCGCTTTGGGTGTGAGAGGTCCCGGTTTCGATTCCCGGTGAGGCCCCTTTTTGTCTATCCTCCGCCAGCTGGATGTTGCATTGTCGACGGAGCTTTCTTGCGTCATACTGACGGCTACATAGTCACGACTGATCCTCGTGTAAACGTTGTCTGCTCCCAAGTCGCATCGCGCCTGCAGCGAACGTCAGTTTGGGAGAGCTGATACTGACGGTGGAATGCATGCGCCGAAAGAGAAGCATATCGTCGTCCGTATCAGAGCACAATCGTATCGTGCGTAGTGTCTCCACTTGCAATAATGCGTGCAAATGTGGCAAGTAGACGTCACCAGTGTGGCCTAGTGGTCTAGTGGTATGATTCTCGCTTTGGGTGTGAGAGGTCCCGGTTTCGATTCCCGGTGAGGCCCCTTTTTGTCTATCCTCCGCCAGCTGGATGTTGCATTGTCGACGGAGCTTTCTTGCGTCATACTGACGGCTACATAGTCACGACTGATCCTCGTGTAAAACGTTGTCTGCTCCCAAGTCGCATCGCGCCTGCAGCGAACGTCAGTTTGGGAGAGCTGATACTGACGGTGGAATGCATGCGCCGAAAGAGAAGCATATCGTCGTGCGTATCAGAGCACAATCGTATCGTGCGTAGTGTCTCCGCTTGCAATAATGCGTGCAAAAATGTGGCAAGTAGACGTCACCAGTGTGGCCTCGTGGTCTAGTGGTATGATTCTCGCTTTGGGTGCGAGAGGTCCCGGGTTCGATTCCCGGTGAGGCCCCTTTTTGTCTATCCTCCGCCAGCTGGATGTTGCATTGTCGACGGAGCTTTCTTGCGTCATACTGACGGCTACATGATCACGACTGATCCTCGTGTAAACGTTGTCTTCTCCCAAGTCGCATCGAGACTGCAGCGAACGTCAGTTTGGGAGAGCTGATACTGACGGTGGAATGCATGCGCCGAAAGAGAAGCATATCGTCGTCCGTATCAGAGCACAATCGTATCGTGCGTAGTTTCTCCACTTGCAATAATGCGTGGTAACAATGTGGCGAGTAGACGTCACCAGTGTGGCCTAGTGGTCTAGTGGTATGATTCTCGCTTTGGGTGTGAGAGGTCCCGGTTTCGATTCCCGGTGAGGCCCCTTTTTTTGTCTATCCTCCGCCAGCTGGATGTTGCATTGTCGACGGAGCTTTCTTGCGTCATACTGACGGCTACATAGTCACGACTGATCCTCGTTAAAACGTTGTCTGCTCCCAAGTCGCATCGCGCCTGCAGCGAACGTCAGTTTGGGAGAGCTGATACTGACGGTGGAATGCATGCGCCGAAAGAGAAGCATATCGTCGTCCGTATCAGAGCACAATCGTATCGTGCGTAGTGTCTCCACTTGCAATATTGAGTGCAAATGTGGCGAGTAGACGTCACCAGTGTGGACTCGTGGTCTAGTGGTATGGTTCTCGCTTTGGGTGCGAGAGGTCCCGGGTTCGATTCCCGGTGAGGCCCCTTTTTGTCTATCCTCCGCCAGCTGGATGTTGCATTGTCGACGGAGCTTTCTTGCGTCATACTGACGGCTACATAATCACGACTGATCCTCGTTAAAACGTTGTCTGCTCCCAAGTCGCATCGCGCCTGCAGCGAAAGTCAGTTTCGGAGAGCTGATACTGACGGTGGAATGCATGCGCCGAAAGAGAAGCATATCGTCGTGCGTATCAGAGCACAATCGTATCGTGCGCAGTGTCTCCGCTTGCAATAATGCGGCCAAATGTGGCAAGTAGATGTCACCAGTGTGGCCTCGTGGTCTAGTGGTATGATTCTCGCTTCGGGTGCGAGAGGTCCCGGGATCGATTCCCGGTGAGGCCCCTTTTTGTCTATCCTCCGCCAGCTGGATGTTGCATTGTCGACGGAGCTTTCTTGCGTCATACTGACGGCTACATAGTCACGACTGATCCTCGTTAAAACGTTGTCTGCTCCCAAGTCGCATCGCGCCTGCAGCGAAAGTCAGTTTCGGAGAGCTGATACTGACGGTGGAATGCATGCGCCGAAAGAGAAGCATATCGTCGTCCGTATCAGAGCACAATCGTATCGTGCGTAGTGTCTCCGCTTGCAATAATGCAGTGCAAAATGTGGCGAGTAGACGTCACCAGTGTGGCCTAGTGGTCTAGTGGTATGATTCTCGCTTTGGGTGTGAGAGGTCCCGGTTTCGATTCCCGGTGAGGCCCCTTTTTGTCTATCCTCCGCCAGCTGGATGTTGCATTGTCGACGGAGCTTTCTTGCGTCATACTGACGGCTACATAATCACGACTGATCCTCGTGTAAACGTTGTCTGCTCCCAAGTCGCATCGCGCCTGCAGCGAAAGTCAGTTTGGGAGAGCTGATACTGACGGTGGAATGCATGCGCCGAAAGAGAAGCATATCGTCGTCCGTATCAGAGCACAATCGTATCGTGCGTAGTGTCTCCGCTTGCAATAACCAGTGCAAATGTGGCGAGTAGACGTCACCAGTGTGGCCTAGTGGTCTAGTGGTATGATTCTCGCTTTGGGTGTGAGAGGTCCCGGTTTCGATTCCCGGTGAGGCCCCTTTTTGTCTATCCTCCGCCAGCTGGATGTTGCATTGTCGACGGAGCTTTCTTGCGTCATACTGACGGCTACATAGTCACGACTGATCTCGTTAAACGTTGTCTGCTCCCAAGTCGCATCGCGCCTGCAGCGAAAGTCAGTTTCGGAGAGCTGATACTGACGGTGGAATGCATGCGCCGAAAGAGAAGCATATCGTCGTCCGTATCAGAGCACAATCGTATCGTGCGTAGTGTCTCCGCTTGCAATAACCCAGTGCAAATGTGGCGAGTAGACGTCACCAGTGTGGCCTCGTGGTCTAGTGGTATGATTCTCGCTTCGGGTGCGAGAGGTCCCGGGTTCGATTCCCGGTGAGGCCCCTTTTTGTCTATCCTCCGCCAGCTGGATGTTGCATTGTCGACGGAGCTTTCTTGCGTCATACTGACGGCTACATAATCACGACTGATTCTCGTTAAAACGTTGTCTGCTCCCAAGTCGCATCGCGCCTGCAGCGAAAGTCAGTTTCGGAGAGCTGATACTGACGGTGGAATGCATGCGCCGAAAGAGAAGCATATCGTCGTCCGTATCAGAGCACAATCGTATCGTGCGTAGTGTCTCCGCTTGCAATAACCAGTGCAAATGTGGCGAGTAGACGTCACCAGTGTGGCCTCGTGGTCTAGTGGTATGATTCTCGCTTCGGGTGCGAGAGGTCCCGGGTTCGATTCCCGGTGAGGCCCCTTTTTGTCTATCCTCCGCCAGCTGGATGTTGCATTGTCGACGGAGCTTTCTTGCGTCATACTGACGGCTACATAGTCACGACTGATCCTCGTTAAAACGTTGTCTGCTCCCAAGTCGCATCGCGCCTGCAGCGAAAGTCAGTTTCGGAGAGCTGATACTGACGGTGGAATGCATGCGCCGAAAGAGAAGCATATCGTCGTCCGTATCAGAGCACAATCGTATCGTGCGTAGTGTCTCCGCTTGCAATAACCAGTGCAAATGTGGCGAGTAGACGTCACCAGTGTGGCCTCGTGGTCTAGTGGTATGATTCTCGCTTCGGGTGGAGAGGTCCCGGGTTCGATTCCCGGTGAGGCCCCTTTTGTCCATCCTCCGCCAGCTGGATGTTGCATTGTCGACGGAGCTTTCTTGCGTCATACTGACGGCTACATAGTCACGACTGATCCTCGTTAAAACGTTGTCTGCTCCCAAGTCGCATCGCGCCTGCAGCGAAAGTCAGTTTCGGAGAGCTGATACTGACGGTGGAATGCATGCGCCGAAAGAGAAGCATATCGTCGTCCGTATCAGAGCACAATCGTATCGTGCGTAGTGTCTCCGCTTGCAATAACCAGTGCAAATGTGGCGAGTAGACGTCACCAGTGTGGCCTCGTGGTCTAGTGGTATGATTCTCGCTTCGGGTGCGAGAGGTCCCGGGTTCGATTCCCGGTGAGGCCCCTTTTTGTCCATCCTCCGCCAGCTGGATGTTGCATTGTCGACGGAGCTTTCTTGCGTCATACTGACGGCTACATAGTCACGACTGATCCTCGTGTAAACGTTGTCTGCTCCCAAGTCGCATCGCGCCTGCAGCGAAAGTCAGTTTCGGAGAGCTGATACTGACGGTGGAATGCATGCGCCGAAAGAGAAGCATATCGTCGTCCGTATCAGAGCACAATCGTATCGTGCGTAGTGTCTCCGCTTGCAATAACCAGTGCAAATGTGGCGAGTAGTCGTCACCAGTGTGGCCTCGTGGTCTAGTGGTATGATTCTCGCTTCGGGTGCGAGAGGTCCCGGGTTCGATTCCCGGTGAGGCCCCTTTTTGTCTATCCTCCGCCAGCTGGATGTTGCATTGTCGACGGAGCTTTCTTGCGTCATACTGACGGCTACATAGTCACGACTGATCCTCGTGTAAACGTTGTCTGCTCCCAAGTCGCATCGCGCCTGCAGCGAAAGTCAGTTTTCGGAGAGCTGATACTGACGGTGGAATGCATGCGCCGAAAGAGAAGCATATCGTCGTCCGTATCAGAGCACAATCGTATCGTGCGTAGTGTCTCCGCTTGCAATAACCAGTGCAAATGTGGCGAGTAGTCGTCACCAGTGTGGCCTCGTGGTCTAGTGGTATGATTCTCGCTTCGGGTGCGAGAGGTCCCGGGTTCGATTCCCGGTGAGGCCCCTTTTTGTCTATCCTCCGCCAGCTGGATGTTGCATTGTCGACGGAGCTTTCTTGCGTCATACTGACGGCTACATAGTCACGACTGATCCTCGTGTAAACGTTGTCTGCTCCCAAGTCGCATCGCGCCTGCAGCGAAAGTCAGTTTCGGAGAGCTGATACTGACGGTGGAATGCATGCGCCGAAAGAGAAGCATATCGTCGTCCGTATCAGAGCACAATCGTATCGTGCGTAGTGTCTCCGCTTGCAATAACCAGTGCAAATGTGGCGAGTAGACGTCACCAGTGTGGCCTCGTGGTCTAGTGGTATGATTCTCGCTTCGGGTGGGAGGTCCCGGGTTCGATTCCCGGTGAGGCCCCTTTTTGTCTATCCTCCGCCAGCTGGATGTTGCATTGTCGACGGAGCTTTCTTGCGTCATACTGACGGCTACATAGTCACGACTGATCCTCGTGTAAACGTTGTCTGCTCTCCCAAGTCGCATCGCGCCTGCAGCGAAAGTCAGTTTCGGAGAGCTGATACTGACGGTGGAATGCATGCGCCGAAAGAGAAGCATATCGTCGTCCGTATCAGAGCACAATCGTATCGTGCGTAGTGTCTCCGCTTGCAATAACCAGTGCAAATGTGGCGAGTAGACGTCACCAGTGTGGCCTCGTGGTCTAGTGGTATGATTCTCGCTTTGGGTGCGAGAGGTCCCGGGTTCGATTCCCGGTGAGGCCCCTTTTTGTCTATCCTCCGCCAGCTGGATGTTGCATTGTCGACGGAGCTTTCTTGCGTCATACTGACGGCTACATAGTCACGACTGATCCTCGTGTAAACGTGGTCTGCTCCCAAGTCGCATCGCGCCTGCAGCGAAAGTCAGTTTCGGAGAGCTGATACTGACGGTGGAATGCATGCGCCGAAAGAGAAGCATATCGTCGTCCGTATCAGAGCACAATCGTATCGTGCGTAGTGTCTCCGCTTGCAATAATCCAGTGCAAAATGTGGCGAGTAGTCGTCACCAGTGTGGCCTAGTGGTCTAGTGGTATGATTCTCGCTTTGGGTGTGAGAGGTCCCGGTTTCGATTCCCGGTGAGGCCCCTTTTTGTCTATCCTCCGCCAGCTGGATGTTGCATTGTCGACGGAGCTTTCTTGCGTCATACTGACGGCTACATAGTCACGACTGATCCTCGTGTAAACGTGGTCTGCTCCCAAGTCGCATCGCGCCTGCAGCGAAAGTCAGTTTCGGAGAGCTGATACTGACGGTGGAATGCATGCGCCGAAAGAGAAGCATATCGTCGTCCGTATCAGAGCACAATCGTATCGTGCGTAGTGTCTCCGCTTGCAATAACCAGTGCAAATGTGGCGAGTAGTCGTCACCAGTGTGGCCTCGTGGTCTAGTGGTATGATTCTCGCTTCGGGTGCGAGAGGTCCCGGGTTCGATTCCCGGTGAGGCCCCTTTTTGTCTATCCTCCGCCAGCTGGATGTTGCATTGTCGACGGAGCTTTCTTGCGTCATACTGACGGCTACATAGTCACGACTGATCCTCGTGTAAACGTTGTCTGCTCCCAAGTCGCATCGCGCCTGCAGCGAAAGTCAGTTTCGGAGAGCTGATACTGACGGTGGAATGCATGCGCCGAAAGAGAAGCATATCGTCGTCCGTATCAGAGCACAATCGTATCGTGCGTAGTGTCTCCGCTTGCAATAACCAGTGCAAATGTGGCGAGTAGTCGTCACCAGTGTGGCCTCGTGGTCTAGTGGTATGATTCTCGCTTCGGGTGCGAGAGGTCCCGGGTTCGATTCCCGGTGAGGCCCCTTTTTGTCTATCCTCCGCCAGCTGGATGTTGCATTGTCGACGGAGCTTTCTTGCGTCATACTGACGGCTACATAGTCACGACTGATCCTCGTTAAAACGTTGTCTGCTCCCAAGTCGCATCGCGCCTGCAGCGAAAGTCAGTTTCGGAGAGCTGATACTGACGGTGGAATGCATGCGCCGAAAGAGAAGCATATCGTCGTCCGTATCAGAGCACAATCGTATCGTGCGTAGTGTCTCCGCTTGCAATAACCAGTGCAAATGTGGCGAGTAGACGTCACCAGTGTGGCCTCGTGGTCTAGTGGTATGATTCTCGCTTCGGGTGCGAGAGGTCCCGGGTTCGATTCCCGGTGAGGCCCCTTTTGTCTATCCTCCGCCAGCTGGATGTTGCATTGTCGACGGAGCTTTCTTGCGTCATACTGACGGCTACATAGTCACGACTGATCCTCGTGTAAACGTGGTCTGCTCCCAAGTCGCATCGCGCCTGCAGCGAAAGTCAGTTTCGGAGAGCTGATACTGACTGTGGAATGCATGCGCCGAAAGAGAAGCATATCATCGTCCGTATCAGAGCACAATCGTATCGTGCGTAGTGTTCCCACTTGCAATAACCAGTGCAAATGTGGCGAGTAGACGTCACCAGTGTGGCCTCGTGGTCTAGTGGTATGATTCTCGCTTTGGGTGCGAGAGGTCCCGGGTTCGATTCCCAGTGAGGCCCCTTCTTGTCTATCCTCCGCCAGCTGGATGTTGCATTGTCGACGGAGCTTTCTTGCGTCATACTGACGGCTACATAGTCACGACTGATCCTCGTGTAAACGTGGTCTGCTCCCAAGTCGCATCGCGCCTGCAGCGAAAGTCAGTTTGGGAGAGTTGATACTGACGGTGGAATGCATGCGCCGAAAGAGAAGCATATCGCCGTCCGTATCAGAGCACAATCGTATCGTGCGTAGTGTCTCCGCTTGCAATAACCAGTGCAAATGTGGCGAATAGTCGTCACCAGTGTGGCCTCGTGGTCTAGTGGTATGATTCTCGCTTCGGGTGGTCCCGGGTTCGATTCCCGGTGAGGCCCCTTTTTGTCTATCCTCCGCCAGCTGGATGTTGCATTGTCGACGGAGCTTTCTTGCGTCATACTGACGGCTACATAGTCACGACTGATCCTCGTTAAAACGTTGTCTGCTCCCAAGTCGCATCGCGCCTGCAGCGAAAGTCAGTTTCGGAGAGCTGATACTGACGGTGGAATGCATGCGCCGAAAGAGAAGCATATCGTCGTCCGTATCAGAGCACAATCGTATCGTGCGTAGTGTCTCCGCTTGCAATAACCAGTGCAAATGTGGCGAGTAGACGTCACCAGTGTGGCCTCGTGGTCTAGTGGTATGATTCTCGCTTCGGGTGCGAGAGGTCCCGGGTTCGATTCCCGGTGAGGCCCCTTTTGTCTATCCTCCGCCAGCTGGATGTTGCATTGTCGACGGAGCTTTCTTGCGTCATACTGACGGCTACATAGTCACGACTGATCCTCGTGTAAAACGTTGTCTGCTCCCCAAGTCGCATCGCGCCTGCAGCGAAAGTCAGTTTCGGAGAGCTGATACTGACGGTGGAATGCATGCGCCGAAAGAGAAGCATATCGTCGTCCGTATCAGAGCACAATCGTATCGTGCGTAGTGTCTCCGCTTGCAATAACCAGTGCAAATGTGGCGAGTAGACGTCACCAGTGTGGCCTCGTGGTCTAGTGGTATGATTCTCGCTTCGGGTGCGAGAGGTCCCGGGTTCGATTCCCGGTGAGGCCCCTTTTTTGTCTATCCTCCGCCAGCTGGATGTTGCATTGTCGACGGAGCTTTCTTGCGTCATACTGACGGCTACATAGTCACGACTGATCCTCGTTAAAACGTTGTCTGCTCCCAAGTCGCATCGCGCCTGCAGCGAAAGTCAGTTTCGGAGAGCTGATACTGACGGTGGAATGCATGCGCCGAAAGAGAAGCATATCGTCGTCCGTATCAGAGCACAATCGTATCGTGCGTAGTGTCTCCGCTTGCAATAATCCAGTGCAAATGTGGCGAGTAGACGTCACCAGTGTGGCCTCGTGGTCTAGTGGTATGATTCTCGCTTCGGGTGCGAGAGGTCCCGGGTTCGATTCCCGGTGAGGCCCCTTTTTGTCCATCCTCCGCCAGCTGGATGTTGCATTGTCGACGGAGCTTTCTTGCGTCATACTGACGGCTACATAGTCACGACTGATCCTCGTTAAAACGTGGTCTGCTCCCAAGTCGCATCGCGCCTGCAGCGAAAGTCAGTTTCGGAGAGCTGATACTGACGGTGGAATGCATGCGCCGAAAGAGAAGCATATCGTCGTCCGTATCAGAGCACAATCGTATCGTGCGTAGTGTCTCCGCTTGCAATAACCAGTGCAAATGTGGCGAGTAGACGTCACCAGTGTGGCCTCGTGGTCTAGTGGTATGATTCTCGCTTCGGGTGCGAGAGGTCCCGGGTTCGATTCCCGGTGAGGCCCCTTTTTGTCTATCCTCCGCCAGCTGGATGTTGCATTGTCGACGGAGCTTTCTTGCGTCATACTGACGGCTACATAGTCACGACTGATCCTCGTTAAATCGTGGTCTGCTCCCAAGTCGCATCGCGCCTGCAGCGAAAGTCAGTTTGGGAGAGTTGATACTGACGGTGGAATGCATGCGCCGAAAGAGAAGCATATCGTCGTCCGTATCAGAGCACAATCGTATCGTGCGTAGTGTCTCCGCTTGCAATAACCAGTGCAAATGTGGCGAGTAGACGTCACCAGTGTGGCCTCGTGGTCTAGTGGTATGATTCTCGCTTCGGGTGCGAGAGGTCCCGGGTTCGATTCCCGGTGAGGCCCCTTTTTGTCTATCCTCCGCCAGCTGGATGTTGCATTGTCGACGGAGCTTTCTTGCGTCATACTGACGGCTACATAGTCACGACTGATCCTCGTTAAAACGTTGTCTGCTCCCAAGTCGCATCGCGCCTGCAGCGAAAGTCAGTTTCGGAGAGCTGATACTGACGGTGGAATGCATGCGCCGAAAGAGAAGCATATCGTCGTCCGTATCAGAGCACAATCGTATCGTGCGTAGTGTCTCCGCTTGCAATAACCAGTGCAAATGTGGCGAGTAGACGTCACCAGTGTGGCCTCGTGGTCTAGTGGTATGATTCTCGCTTCGGGTGCGAGAGGTCCCGGGTTCGATTCCCGGTGAGGCCCCTTTTTGTCTATCCTCCGCCAGCTGGATGTTGCATTGTCGACGGAGCTTTCTTGCGTCATACTGACGGCTACATAGTCACGACTGATCCTCGTTAAAACGTTGTCTGCTCCCAAGTCGCATCGCGCCTGCAGCGAAAGTCAGTTTGGGAGAGTTGATACTGACGGTGGAATGCATGCGCCGAAAGAGAAGCATATCGCCGTCCGTATCAGAGCACAATCGTATCGTGCGTAGTGTCTCCGCTTGCAATAACCAGTGCAAATGTGGCGAGTAGACGTCACCAGTGTGGCCTAGTGGTCTAGTGGTATGATTCTCGCTTTGGGTGTGAGAGGTCCCGGTTTCGATTCCCGGTGAGGCCCCTTTTTGTCTATCCTCCGCCAGCTGGATGTTGCATTGTCGACGGAGCTTTCTTGCGTCATACTGACGGCTACATAGTCACGACTGATCCTCGTGTAAAACGTTGTCTGCTCCCAAGTCGCATCGCGCCTGCAGCGAAAGTCAGTTTCGGAGAGCTGATACTGACGGTGGAATGCATGCGCCGAAAGAGAAGCATATCGTCGTCCGTATCAGAGCACAATCGTATCGTGCGTAGTGTCTCCGCTTGCAATAACCAGTGCAAATGTGGCGAGTAGTCGTCACCAGTGTGGCCTCGTGGTCTAGTGGTATGATTCTCGCTTCGGGTGCGAGAGGTCCCGGGTTCGATTCCCGGTGAGGCCCCTTTTTGTCTATCCTCCGCCAGCTGGATGTTGCATTGTCGACGGAGCTTTCTTGCGTCATACTGACGGCTACATAATCACGACTGATTCTCGTGTAAACGTGGTCTGCTCCCAAGTCGCATCGCGCCTGCAGCGAAAGTCAGTTTCGGAGAGCTGATACTGACGGTGGAATGCATGCGCCGAAAGAGAAGCATATCGCCGTCCGTATCAGAGCACAATCGTATCGTGCGTAGTGTCTCCGCTTGCAATAACCAGTGCAAATGTGGCGAGTAGTCGTCACCAGTGTGGCCTCGTGGTCTAGTGGTATGATTCTCGCTTCGGGTGCGAGAGGTCCCGGGTTCGATTCCCGGTGAGGCCCCTTTTTGTCTATCCTCCGCCAGCTGGATGTTGCATTGTCGACGGAGCTTTCTTGCGTCATACTGACGGCTACATAGTCACGACTGATCCTCGTTAAAACGTTGTCTGCTCCCAAGTCGCATCGCGCCTGCAGCGAAAGTCAGTTTCGGAGAGCTGATACTGACGGTGGAATGCATGCGCCGAAAGAGAAGCATATCGTCGTCCGTATCAGAGCACAATCGTATCGTGCGTAGTGTTCTCCGCTTGCAATACTCAGTGCAAAATGTGGCGAGTAGACGTCACCAGTGTGGCCTCGTGGTCTAGTGGTGCGTTTCTCGCTTTGGGTGCGAGAGGTCCCGGGTTCGATTCCCGGTGAGGCCCCTTTTTTGTCTATCCTCCGCCAGCTGGATGTTGCATTGTCGACGGAGCTTTCTTGCGTCATACTGACGGCTACATAGTCACGACTGATCCTCGTTAAAACGTTGTCTGCTCCCAAGTCGCATCGCGCCTGCAGCGAAAGTCAGTTTCGGAGAGCTGATACTGACGGTGGAATGCATGCGCCGAAAGAGAAGCATATCGTCGTCCGTATCAGAGCACAATCGTATCGTGCGTAGTGTCTCCGCTTGCAATAATGCGTGGTAACAATGTGGCGAGTAGACGTCACCAGTATGGCCTCGTGGTCTAGTGGTACGAATCTCGCTTCGGGTGCGAGAGGTCCCGGGTTCGATTCCCGGTGAGGCCCCTTTTTTGTCTATCCTCCGCCAGCTGGATGTTGCATTGTCGACGGAGCTTTCTTGCGTCATACTGACGGCTACATAGTCACGACT
The DNA here is from genome assembly GCA_921007115.2 of Peronospora matthiolae. Classification (NCBI taxonomy): domain Eukaryota; phylum Oomycota; class Peronosporomycetes; order Peronosporales; family Peronosporaceae; genus Peronospora; species Peronospora matthiolae. The sequence continues at coordinate 29,645 of CAKLBY020000305.1, forward strand.
GATCCTCGTTAAATCGTGGTCTGCTCCCAAGTCGCATCGCGCCTGCAGCGAAAGTCAGTTTGGGAGAGCTGATACTGACGGTGGAATGCATGCGCCGAAAGAGAAGCATATCGTCGTGCGTATCAGAGCACAATCGTATCGTGCGTAGTGTCTCCGCTTGCAATACTGCGTGCAAAAAATGTGGCGAGTAGACGTCACCAGTGTGGCCTCGTGGTCTAGTGGTACGATTCTCGCTTTGGGTGCGAGAGGTCCCGGGTTCGATTCCCGGTGAGGCCCCTTTTTGTCTATCCTCCGCCAGCTGGATGTTGCATTGTCGACGGAGCTTTCTTGCGTCATACTGACGGCTACATAGTCACGACTGATCCTCGTTAAAATCGTGGTCTGCTCCCAAGTCGCATCGCGCCTGCAGCGAAAGTCAGTTTCGGAGAGTTGATACTGACGGTGGAATGCATGCGCCGAAAGAGAAGCATATCGTCGTGCGTATCAGAGCACAATCGTATCGTGCGTAGTGTCTCCGCTTGCAATAACCAGTGCAAATGTGGCGAGTAGACGTCACCAGTGTGGCCTCGTGGTCTAGTGGTATGATTCTCGCTTCGGGTGGAGAGGTCCCGGGTTCGATTCCCGGTGAGGCCCCTTTTTGTCTATCCTCCGCCAGCTGGATGTTGCATTGTCGACGGAGCTTTCTTGCGTCATACTGACGGCTACATAGTCACGACTGATCCTCGTTAAAACGTTGTCTGCTCCCAAGTCGCATCGCGCCTGCAGCGAAAGTCAGTTTCGGAGAGCTGATACTGACGGTGGAATGCATGCGCCGAAAGAGAAGCATATCGTCGTCCGTATCAGAGCACAATCGTATCGTGCGTAGTGTCTCCGCTTGCAATAACCAGTGCAAATGTGGCGAGTAGACGTCACCAGTGTGGCCTCGTGGTCTAGTGGTATGATTCTCGCTTCGGGTGCGAGAGGTCCCGGGTTCGATTCCCGGTGAGGCCCCTTTTTGTCTATCCTCCGCCAGCTGGATGTTGCATTGTCGACGGAGCTTTCTTGCGTCATACTGACGGCTACATAGTCACGACTGATCCTCGTTAAAACGTTGTCTGCTCCCAAGTCGCATCGCGCCTGCAGCGAAAGTCAGTTTCGGAGAGCTGATACTGACGGTGGAATGCATGCGCCGAAAGAGAAGCATATCGCCGTCCGTATCAGAGCACAATCGTATCGTGCGTAGTGTCTCCGCTTGCAATAACCAGTGCAAATGTGGCGAGTAGTCGTCACCAGTGTGGCCTCGTGGTCTAGTGGTATGATTCTCGCTTCGGGTGCGAGAGGTCCCGGGTTCGATTCCCGGTGAGGCCCCTTTTTTGTCTATCCTCCGCCAGCTGGATGTTGCATTGTCGACGGAGCTCTTTCTTGCGTCATACTGACGGCTACATAGTCACGACTGATCCTCGTGTAAACGTTGTCTGCTCCCAAGTCGCATCGCGCCTGCAGCGAAAGTCAGTTTCGGAGAGCTGATACTGACGGTGGAATGCATGCGCCGAAAGAGAAGCATATCGTCGTCCGTATCAGAGCACAATCGTATCGTGCGTAGTGTCTCCGCTTGCAATAACCAGTGCAAATGTGGCGAGTAGACGTCACCAGTGTGGCCTCGTGGTCTAGTGGTATGATTCTCGCTTCGGGTGCGAGAGGTCCCGGGTTCGATTCCCGGTGAGGCCCCTTTTTGTCTATCCTCCGCCAGCTGGATGTTGCATTGTCGACGGAGCTTTCTTGCGTCATACTGACGGCTACATAGTCACGACTGATCCTCGTTAAAACGTTGTCTGCTCCCAAGTCGCATCGCGCCTGCAGCGAAAGTCAGTTTCGGAGAGCTGATACTGACGGTGGAATGCATGCGCCGAAAGAGAAGCATATCGTCGTCCGTATCAGAGCACAATCGTATCGTGCGTAGTGTCTCCGCTTGCAATAACCAGTGCAAATGTGGCGAGTAGACGTCACCAGTGTGGCCTCGTGGTCTAGTGGTATGATTCTCGCTTCGGGTGCGAGAGGTCCCGGGTTCGATTCCCGGTGAGGCCCCTTTTTGTCTATCCTCCGCCAGCTGGATGTTGCATTGTCGACGGAGCTTTCTTGCGTCATACTGACGGCTACATAGTCACGACTGATCCTCGTTAAAACGTGGTCTGCTCCCAAGTCGCATCGCGCCTGCAGCGAAAGTCAGTTTCGGAGAGTTGATACTGACGGTGGAATGCATGCGCCGAAAGAGAAGCATATCGTCGTGCGTATCAGAGCACAATCGTATCGTGCGTAGTGTTCCCACTTGCAATACTGCGTGATAACAATGTGGCGAGTAGACGCCACCAGTGTGGCCTCGTGGTCTAGTGGTACGAATCTCGCTTTGGGTGCGAGATGTCCCGGGTTTGATTCCCGGTGAGACCCCTTTTTTGTCTATCCTCCGCCAGCTGGATGTTGCATCGTCGACGGAGCTTTCTTGCGTCATACTGACGGCTACATAGTCACGACTGATCCTCGTTAAAACGTTGTCTGCTCCCAAGTCGCATCGCGCCTGCAGCGAACGTCAGTTTCGGAGAGTTGATACTGACTGTGGAATGCATGCGCCGAAAGAGAAGCATATCGTCGTGCGTATCAGAGCACAATCGTATCGTGAGTAGTGTTCCCACTTGCAATAATGCGTGGTAACAATGTGGCGAGTAGACGTCACCAGTGTGGACTCGTGGTCTAGTGGTACGAATCTCGCTTTGGTGCGAGAGGTCCCGGGTTCGATTCCCGGTGAGGCTCCTTTTTGTCTATCCTCCGCCAGCTGGATGTTGCATTGTCGACGGAGCTTTCTTGCGTCATACTGACGGCTACATAGTCACGACTGATCCTCGTTAAATCGTGGTCTGCTCCCAAGTCGCATCGCGCCTGCAGCGAAAGTCAGTTTGGGAGAGCTGATACTGACTGTGGAATGCATGCGCCTAAAGAGAAGAATATTGTAGTGCGTATCAGAGCACAATCGTATCGTGTGTACGGTCTCCGCTTGCAATACTGCGTGCAAAAAATGTGGCAAGTAGACGTCATTAGTGTGGCCTCGTGGTCTAGTGGTGCGTTTCTCGCTTTGGGTGCGAGAGGTCCCGGGTTCGATTCACGGTGAGGCCCCTTTTTGTCTATCCTCCGCCAGCTGGATGTTGCATCGTCGACGGAGCTTTCTTGCGTCATACTGACGGCTACATAGTCACGACTGATCCTCGTTAAAACGTTGTCTGCTCCCAAGTCGCATCGCGCCTGCAGCGAACGTCATTTTCGGAGAGTTGATACTGACTGTGGAATGCATGCGCCGAAAGAGAAGCATATCGTCGTGCGTATCAGAGCACAATCGTATCGTGAGTAGTGTTCCCACTTGCAATAATGCGTGGTAACAATGTGGCGAGTAGACGTCACCAGTGTGGACTCGTGGTCTAGTGGTACGAATCTCGCTTTGGTGCGAGAGGTCCCGGGTTCGATTCCCGGTGAGGCTCCTTTTTTGTCTATCCTCCGCCAGCTGGATGTTGCATCGTCGACGGAGCTTTCTTGCGTCATACTGACGGCTACATAGTCACGACTGATCCTCGTTAAAACGTTGTCTGCTCCCAAGTTGCATCGCGCCTGCAGCGAAAGTCAGTTTCGGAGAGTTGATACTGACTGTGGAATGCATGCGCCGAAAGAGAAGCATATCGTCGTGCGTATCAGAGCACAATCGTATCGTGTGTACGGTCTCCGCTTGCAATACTGCGTGCAAAAAATGTGGCAAGTAGACGTCATTAGTGTGGACTCGTGGTCTAGTGGTACGAATCTCGCTTTGGTGCGAGAGGTCCCGGGTTCGATTCCCGGTGAGGCTCCTTTTTGTCTATCCTCCGCCAGCTGGATGTTGCATTGTCGACGGAGCTTTCTTGCGTCATACTGACGGCTACATAGTCACGACTGATCCTCGTTAAAACGTTGTCTGCTCCCAAGTCGCATCGCGCCTGCAGCGAACGTCAGTTTGGGAGAGCTGATACTGACGGTGGAATGCATGCGCCGAAAGAGAAGAATATTGTAGTGCGTATCAGAGCACAATCGTATCGTGTGTACTGTCTCCGCTTGCAATACTTCGTGCAAAAAATGTGGCAAGTAGACGTCATTAGTGTGGACTCGTGGTCTAGTGGTACGAATCTCGCTTCGGGTGCGAGAGGTCCCGGGTTCGATTCCCGGTGAGGCCCCTTTTTGACTATCCTCCGCCAGCTGGAAGTTGCATTGTCGACGGAGATTTCTTGCGTCACACTGGCGTCTACATGATCACGACTGATTCTCGTGTAAACGTTGTCTGCTCCCAAGTCGCATCGAGCCTGCAGCGAACGTCAGTTTGGGAGAGCTGATACTGACTGTGGAATGCGTGCGCCGAAAGAGAAGCATATCGTCGTGCGTATCAGAGCACAATCGTATCGTGCTTATTGTTCCCACTTGCAATCATTCGAGGTATCAATGTGGCGAGTAGACCTCACCAGTGTGGCCTCGTGGTCTAGTGGCATGGTTCTCGCTTTGGGTGCGTGAGGTCCCGGGTTCGATTCCCGGTGAGGCCCCTTTTTTGTCTATCCTCCGCCAGCTGGATGTTGCAATGTCGAGGGAGCTTTCTTGCGTCATACTGACGGCTACACAATCACGACTGATCCTCGTTAAATCGTGGTCTGCTCCCAAGTCGCATCGCGCCTGCAGCGAAAGTCAGTTTGGGAGAGCTGATACTGACTGTGGAATGTATGCGCCGAAAGAGAAGAATATTGTAGTGCGTATCAGAGCACAATCGTATCGTGTGTACGGTCTCCGCTTGCAATACTGCGTGCAAAAAATGTGGCAAGTAGACGTCATTAGTGTGGACTCGTGGTCTAGTGGTACGAATCTCGCTTCGGGTGCGAGAGGTCCCGGGTTCGATTCCCGGTGAGGCCCCTTTTTTGTCTATCCTCCGCCAGCTGGATGTTGCATTGTCGACGGAGCTTTCTTGCGTCATAATGACGGCTACATAATCACGACTGATTCTCGTTAAAACGTTGTCTGCTCCCAAGTCGCATCGCGCCTGCAGCGAACGTCAGTTTCGGAGAGTTGATACTGACTGTGGAATGCATGCGCCGAAAGAGAAGCATATCGTCGTGCGTATCAGAGCACAATCGTATCGTGAGTAGTGTTCCCACTTGCAATAATGCGTGGTAACAATGTGGCGAGTAGACGTCACCAGTGTGGACTCGTGGTCTAGTGGTACGAATCTCGCTTTGGTGCGAGAGGTCCCGGGTTCGATTCCCGGTGAGGCTCCTTTTTTGTCTATCCTCCGCCAGCTGGATGTTGCATCGTCGACGGAGCTTTCTTGCGTCATACTGACGGCTACATAGTCACGACTGATCCTCGTTAAAACGTTGTCTGCTCCCAAGTTGCATCGCGCCTGCAGCGAAAGTCAGTTTGGGAGAGCTGATACTGACTGTGGAATGCATGCGCCGAAAGAGAAGAATAATGTAGTGCGTATCAGAGCACAATCGTATCGTGTGTACGGTCTCCGCTTGCAATACTGCGTGCAAAAAATGTGGCAAGTAGACGTCATTAGTGTGGACTCGTGGTCTAGTGGTACGAATCTCGCTTCGGGTGCGAGAGGTCCCGGGTTCGATTCCCGGTGAGGCTCCATTTTTGTCTATCCTCCGCCAGCTGGATGTTGCATTGTCGACGGAGCTTTCTTGCGTCATACTGACGGCTACATAGTCACGACTGATCCTCGTTAAAACGTTGTCTGCTCCCAAGTCGCATCGCGCCTGCAGCGAACGTCAGTTTGGGAGAGCTGATACTGACGGTGGAATGCATGCGCCGAAAGAGAAGAATAATGTAGTGCGTATCAGAGCACAATCGTATCGTGTGTACGGTCTCCGCTTGCAATACTTCGTGCAAAAAATGTGGCAAGTAGACGTCATTAGTGTGGACTCGTGGTCTAGTGGTACGAATCTCGCTTTGGTGCGAGAGGTCCCGGGTTCGATTCGAGGTGAGGCCCCTTTTTGACTATCCTCCGCCAGCTGGAAGTTGCATTGTCGACGGAGATTTCTTGCGTCACACTGGCGTCTACATGATCACGACTGATTCTCGTGTAAACGTTGTCTGCTCCCAAGTCGCATCGAGCCTGCAGCGAACGTCAGTTTGGGAGAGCTGATACTGACTGTGGAATGCGTGCGCCGAAAGAGAAGCATATCGTCGTGCGTATCAGAGCACAATCGTATCGTGCTTATTGTTCCCACTTGCAATCATTCGAGGTATCAATGTGGCGAGTAGACCTCACCAGTGTGGCCTCGTGGTCTAGTGGCATGGTTCTCGCTTTGGGTGCGTGAGGTCCCGGGTTCGATTCCCGGTGAGGCCCCTTTTTTGTCTATCCTCCGCCAGCTGGATGTTGCAATGTCGAGGGAGCTTTCTTGCGTCATACTGACGGCTACACAATCACGACTGATCCTCGTTAAATCGTGGTCTGCTCCCAAGTCGCATCGCGCCTGCAGCGAAAGTCAGTTTGGGAGAGCTGATACTGACTGTGGAATGTATGCGCCGAAAGAGAAGAATATTGTAGTGCGTATCAGAGCACAACCGTATCGTGCGTAGTGTCTCCGCTTGCAATATTAAGTGCAAATGTGGCGAGTAGACGTCACCAGTGTGGACTCGTGGTCTAGTGGTACGAATCCCACTTTGGGTGCGAGAGGTCCCGGGTTCGATTCGAGGTGAGGCCCCTTTTTTGTCTATCCTCCGCCAGCTGGATGTTGTATTGCCGACGGAGCTTTCTTGCGTCATACTGACGGCTACATAGTCACGACTGATCCTCGTTAAAACTTTGTCTGCTCCCAAGTCGCATCGCGCCTGCAGCGAGAGTCAGTTTGTGAGAGCTGATACTGACTGTGGAATGCATGCGCCGAAAGAGAAGCATATTGTAGTGCGTATCAGAGCACAATCGTATCGTGTGTAGTGTCTCCACTTGCAATAATGCGTGGTAACAATGTGGCGAGTAGACGTCACCAGTGTGGAATCGTGGTCTAGTGGCATGAATCCCGCTTCGGGTGCGAGAGGTCCCGGGTTCAATTCCCGGTGAGGCCCCTTTTTTGTCTATCTTCCGCCGGCTGGATGTTGCATTGTCGATGGAGCTTTCTTGCGTCATACTGACGGCTACATAATCACGACTGATCCTTGTGTAAACGTGGTCTGCTCCCAAGTCGCATCGCGCCTGTAGCGAAAGTCAGTTTGGGAGAGCTGATACTGACTGTGGAATGCATGCGCCGAAAGAGAAGCATATCGTCGTGCGTAGCAGAGCACAATCGTATCGTGCGCAGTGTCTCCACTTGCAATATTGAGTGTAAATGTGGCGAGGAGACGTCGCCAGTGTGGCCTCATGCTGGTGTTTGCTAATTCTGTTATTGCTTCTTTGATGCAGCACTTTGGGAACAGCATTCAAGTTGGCTGCTAACGAGACTGGGGCAAACTTTCGTCAGGATGGCTTTACGAGTGCCACACTGGTGACGTCTACTCGCCACATTTACCTCGTGGTCTAGTGGTACGTTTCTCGCTTCGGGTGCGAGAGGTCCAGGGTTCGATTTTCGGTGAGGCCCCTTTTTTGTCTATCCTCCGCCAGATGGATGTTGCATTTGTTAGAATTAACCAGGTTGCGGAGCTGATGAGAAGAAGAAGATGGCTTACGGCCGGGGATGAAAACCGAAAAGTGAGTTGTATTCAAATTGTTCCTAGCTTCGAAAACGAATGGCTAGTAGTAGCCGGTGGCTCTCAGCCACCTATACCGTGCCCTGTCTCCACCGCTTTCTGTTTTACCTATCGCTGGGTAATTACGTCTCGTAAATACCTTTCGTTAACCTTTGCTGTGTCATATGCAGAATGAAAATGATTGCGTGGTTGAGGGGAGTATCTGCGGGCGGGTCACAGTTCTGGTGAACCCTGAACACCAGGTCGTGAGTGTCAGTCACAATTAACTTGTACGCGGCGTGGATCGAATCCGCACTCACCCGCGTGGAATCCCCTTTCCCAAACGAATGAGCCAATCCGATGACTTGTCGTTTGCTTGCTTCCCACAATGTAAACCTGCCAAAGAACAATACGACTGATGCAAATATGCAATATACACCCTGCACAAGTCGCCGCATCATCACTCGCTAACACTCTCTCTTTATGTGCGTGCGACGTGTACGCCCTACACTGCCATGCACAGACCCGTGATGAACTTGCTGTGCTTGTCTCTTGGAAGTGCCTTAGTGAACCCATCTGCGACCATTTCTTCCGTCGGCTTGAACTCGAGCGCGATAACTGCACTTGCAAACTTTTCACGCAAAAAGTGAAACTTGATGTCGATGTGCTTCGTGCGCGAGTGGTACATAGGATTCTTGGCCAGCGCGATGCATCCTTGATTGTCTTGAAAAATCGTCGTCGCGTTCTTGGCACAGTAGTTCAGATCCTTGAGCAGACCTCGAAGCCAAATTGCTTCCTGCGTCGCGCTGTACAGACTCATGTACTCTGCTTCCGTACTTGAGGTCGCGACCGTTGGTTGACGCTTCGAATTCCACGATATCACGCTTCCGTTCGGGAAGAAAACGTATCCTGTTGTGTAACGCCGCGTGTCGAGGTCGCCAGCCCAGTTTGCATCCGCGAATCCGATCAGCTCTCCCTTGTTGATGCCGCTGAAACGATGCTTAAGTCTTGAGTCGTCTTGAGATACTTGAGAATCCGCTTTGCTACTGTCCAATGCGACTTGTCGTAGCGCTCGCAAAACTTCGCAACTTCGCCAACCGCATGCGCAATGTCCGGTCGTGTACATGTGGCGATGTACATTAAAGCGCCCACCAGCTCACGGTATGGGTACTTTGGTACAAACGCTTCCTCTTGACCCATCTTGATCAGCTTCGAGTTACTGTCCGCTGGCGTGTGCATGTCCTTGCAGTTCTCAACGCCGAACTTCTCCGAAAGTCGCTTGATGTACGCCTTCTGGTTCATCTTGATCGTTCCATCTTCGCGTTTGCTATGGATCTCGATCCCGAGGCAGTACTTGAGATCTCCAAGATCTTTGATGCTGAAATCTTCCATCAATGAGTTCTTGATACCTGCGATGTGCTCCTTTGTCTTGCAGAAAATCAATAAGTCGTCCACGTAGATCACGATGATGCTGTACTCCTCTCTTGTCACTCGAACGAACCTTCACGGGTCCGCTGCACTGCTCTTGAACCCTTGATCATCCAAGTGCTGACTCAACTTGTTGTTCCACTGTCGCGCCGCTTGCTTCGTCCCGTATAGCGCCTTCTGCAGCAAACACTTCTTTTTCGGGCTTCCTTCATCTTCAAAACCGTCAGGTTGGTCCATGTAGATCTCCTCTTCCACTTCGCCGTAGAGAAACGCTGTGTCGACATCAACGTTTTCTGCTTCCAGGTCTTCAGCTGCAGCGATCGCCAACACTGTGTTGATAGATTCCTTGCGCGCCACTGGTGCGAAGGTCTCGTTGTAGTCGATGCCAGGACGCTGCGTGAACCCTTTCGCAACCAAGCGTGCCTTGAACTTGATGAACTCGCCACTTGGATCGCGTTTAATCTAGAAGATCCACTTGCAGCCTACGGCCTTGTTGCCCGATGGCATGTCCACTAGCTTCCATGTGCTGTGTTCTTCAAGCGACTTCATCTCACTCTTCATTGCCTGTAGACACTGCTCCTTGTAATTGCTCTTCATTACTTCTTGATAGCTGGACGCTTGTTCCCCATCTTCTTCAGCCGAGAAACAGTAGAAAGAGTCGAAGTCACCTTCGTAGTCGTCCAAATTGAAGTGACCGCAACGATGGCTTGGAAATTCTTGTTCGTAGCGAACCACGCCGCGCTTCTTCCGAACCGGTCGCACCATCCACTCTTCTTCTCCATTTCTTCCGGGTGTGCTGGATGCGCGCTTAGGAATGGTGTCGCTTGGTCGATCACTTGGTCCGGGATGAGAGCTGTTCTGCGCTCGAACTGGTGGGGTGCGCAGATCTTCTTCGGTCACCGGCGCTGGTATGTCTTCATCATCGGAAAGCGACGCCTCCACACTTTCCTCTTCTTCAATGACATCGAAGACCCGCGTGTCTCTGCTTTTCGATGCTTTTGAGACAGAATTCTCAGCGAACGTGACGCTTCTTGAAATCACGATCGAGCCATCGTCCGCGTTAAGTAGCCGATACGCCTTTTGGTCCTTCGCATAGCCGAGAAAGAAACATCGCACGCCTGAGTCGTCCAGCTTCTTCCTCTTCTCCTTCGCCACATGCGCATAGCATTGCGCACCAAACATGCGCATGTGATCGATGCGCGGAACCTTCTTGAACACCATCTCGTGTGGACTTGAGCTCTTGTTTGACGCGTTCGGCAGAATGTTTCTGATGTATGCCGCTGCCAGTAGTGCCTCGCACCAGTAGGACTTGTCGAGGCCGATTTCCTTGAGCATACAGCGCGTCATCTCCACCAGCGTGCGGTTCATCCGCTCCGCCATCCCGTTCTGCTCTGGGTTGTACGGAACCGTGAACTCTTGCTTAATGAACTTTGCCTCGCAAGAGTTGTTTATCGTTTCGTTCCGGTATTCGCCGCCGTTGTCACTTCGCAACACCTTTATCTTCGTTCCAGATGCTGTCTTGACATCTTGGTAAAACCGCTTGAACGCACTCGCAACGTCGCTCTTCTTTTGCAACGATTAGACCGTTACATACCTGCTCTTCATCATGATGAAGGTTACGGCGTAACTGAAACCAGACTTGGACGCTGGCGTGATGAGTCCGAGAACGTCGGAGCACACCACCACGTCGGAACGCGAACTCTCCCTGGTTTCAGCGTCTTCTTCACTTGTCTTGAATGACTTGCGCACTTGCTTTGACGTTGTGCGTACGTCACACGCAACGTTCGTCTTCATCGTTGCGCCCTTGATTTTTCCGTCCTTGACCATGGCATTCAGCGTACCATACGACACATGACCCAGTCTTCTATGCCATAGCTCTGTATCGTCTTCGGCCATGTGGCACTCCGTACCATAGTCAGCGTTCAGATACAGGAGGAACCCCTGCTTCCTTCCTGTTGCGACGGGTGTGCCGCCACGCTTCACCACGCACTCGTTGCGCGTTATCTCCACTATCATGCCGCGCGCTGCCGCAGCCGTGAGCGAAAACAGGTTCTTGGACAAATCTTGAACGTGAAGCGTGTTCTCAAGGCGAGCGTCGATCCACGCATGCCCCGTCCAGACGCACAGCTTCACTGTCCCATGTCCAATGACATTCAGCTTCACGTCGATCTTTGCGCTTGAAATGCTTCGCGCATGATGCACTTATTCGTACTCTTCGAACGCATCTCGATCCTTGCACATGTGTGCTGACGCGCCACTGTCCATGACCCAGCTGTTGCTCGCGAAACCTTCGCTGGCACTAAACGCGACATTCGACTGGTCATGCTGGTGCTCCCTCGGCCCTCGACCGGAGCTACAATCTCTGGCGTAGTGTCCGACCTTGCCACAGTTGTAGCAGGTACCTGATGGTCCTTTCGCGCGCCGTCCCTGTTGCTTCTTCGGGAACTGCTTACCCTTCCTCTTGCCTGCGTAGAGATCCGTCGCATCTTCTACCCGTGCAGCCTCATTCTGGCGCACTTCTTCGGCGATCAACTTGCTCACGAGGTCACTAAAACTGAAGCTTGCGACGGACATTCGGAATGCCTGTACCAAGCTCTTGGAGCTGGAAGGTAGACTCCGCAACAGTACTGCGCACACGTCCTCTTCGCTTGGACCGCAGTTCGCGCGCTTCATCTTCATCACGAGGTCATCCAGATCCATTACATAACCGCTCATGCTTGATGCTGCATACTTTAACGAGGCGAATTTTTCCTTCAGCAAAGTCGATTCGCCATGTCATGACTGTGATGAAATCGCGCCAGACGTCCCCACGCTTCTCTTGCGGTAGCCGAGTCGATGACATGCATCAACTGCGAATCGCGCAGATTCAGCACGATCGCGGCGTGGGCTTGCTGTTCCTTGGCCGCACTTGTTGTCTCATCGCCCGCGATCGCGCCCCACAGTCCCTTCGACATCAGGTACATCTTCATCTTGTAACTCCACAACCCATAATTCGAGCCGTCGAAAGGCTCGACCTTGAAACCGGAGTCGTTCTTTGGGCTCATAACCTGTTAAAATTTACCAGGTTGCGGAGCTGATGAGAAGAAGAAGATGGCTTACGGCCGGGGATGAAAACTGAAAAGTGAGTTGTATTCAAATTGTTCCTAGCTTCGAAAACGAATGGCTAGTAGTAGCCGGTGGCTCTCAGCCACCTATTCCGTGCCCTGTCTCCACCGCTTTCTGTTTTACCTATCACTGGGTAATTACGTCCCGTAAATACCTTTCGTTAACCTTTGCTGTGTCAAATGCAGAATGAAAACGATTGCGTGGTTGAGGGGAGTATCTGCGGGCGGGTCACAGTTCTGGTGAACCCTGAACACCAGGTCGTGAGTGTCAGTCACAATTAACTTGTACGCGGCGTGGATCGAATCCACACTCACCCGCGTGGAATCCCCTTTCCCAAACGAATGAGCCAATCCGATGACTTGTCGTTTGCTTGCATCCCACAATGTAAACCTGCCAAAGAACAATACGACTGATGCAAATATGCAATATACACCCTGCACAAGTCGCCGCATCATCACTCGCTAACAGCATTGTCGATGGAGCTTTCTTGCGTCATACTGAGGGTAACAGAATCACGACAGATTTCTCGTGTAAACGTTGTCTGCTCCCAAGTCGCATCGCGCCTGCAGCAAACGTCAGTTTGGGAGAGCTGATACTGACGGTGGAATGCATGCGCAGAAAGAGAAGCATATCGTAGTGCGTAGCAGAGCACAATCGTATCGTGCGCAGTGTGCCCACTTGCAATGTTGCGTGCAACAAATGTAGCGAAATGCAAGAGCAACCTGACTTCTGGTGTTGTTCTTCGTTCGGTAATGGTTTGCGATAAGGTAGACCAGAATGTGCAGAGTCTCGATTTGTAAGAAGAAAGTGATACAGACACACGTCGACGTAGTGTAGTGGTCATCACGTCTGCTTTACACGCAGAAGGTCGCCGGTTCGAACCCGGCCGTTGACACCCTCTTTTACGTCTGCAGCGTCGGACTGACTGTATCAAATACTTACCAATCTTCTACGTTCATCACGGATGCATTATCTCATCTCAGCTCTTCAACAGATTAAGGATCATGCGGCGAAGATCTTCCTAGTATTGCGTCGTTTAAACTGTTACAACGATATATTTGTACACCAAAATTCTCCCTGACACACCTCGTTGAATTGCTGTCTCCGCGTGATTTGCTTGCAAAAGTGTTAGCAATGTTCAGCAATGTGCACTACACATCTTGCATGCGTAGCTGCAACGTCCATCGTCAACCAGCAGAATGTGCACGAACACGTCACCGCACACTTTTAGTAATGAGTTGCCAGGGATGTAGTCGATGGAAAATCTTAGCTACAGGCTTTCGCTTGGTGACAGGCGGAGCCGTACAACACGCGTGCTCAAGACGACCTGAGACCAGCTGGCGTTTTAGGCAACATATCGGTTGCAACCACGCAGCTCATGACTGCTAAGATGCAGGACACGACTGACAAGGCACCTAACATCAACCTGGCGAACGCGGACAAAGAAGGATGTTAATGGGAAGATAAGGCGGGACTTCACACACTTGAAGCGTAAATCATACCAATACATCACGAGCCTACTTCAGCCAGTTTCAGCATCATCTGTCACATACACAACTTTTATCCGAATACATTCGTGTGTGCGTGCTGCGTCACTGGGCATGCTGCATCCGTAGTTACTATATCTGGAACTAGTCGCGGAAGTATATCGAAATGCGTCCTTCGTACAATTCATCATTCATCGCTTGTTTATCACCGAGTCTAACGGTGCCATTGTCTTACTTTCTTTTGGTTTTGGCTACCTCAACATCCACTTCTACGCCAGAGATAATTTGAACAGTTCATAAAATCACATACTTCATAAACTCGAAGCAGGTTTTGTGCGAAGATGGCCACATCAATACGAACAACAAACTCGGCCAGCCGCGCTGAGCTGGAATGTGATTTGAAGCTCGACGATGAACATTATTACAGCTTTCAAGTTCGTTGTGTAAAAATCGCATCAAAGGAGATGATACTATTGCGACGAATGCACGATCTTCGTGCTCCTGTTGTAGTACAAGGTCCTTGATGTACAGCGCTGGCACAATCAACAAGGGCACAACTCCCAGAGTTTCAAACGCGGCTTGCGTGCGCCACGACATGTGGCATCCCTTCGAGTCAGCTGATATATGACATCAGACCAGGTAACTTCATCAAGCCTTACGCTTTCAAGTTTACGTTGAAGATATACGATAAGGTGGCCGATTGAAAGGAAGCTCAAGAAGAACGCTGAATAGTTTCTTGCACTATCCTTCCTACTACGAAGCAGACATCATACCGTGACCTATCAAAATGAAAGAGGTCCGAGTAATGCACGTAAGCGTATTATACATACCGAATACTGATTGTTATGGCACCAGAGAGGTATACGTTAATGCGGGTAACGCGACCTGGAGACGTCACACCATTGTCAGTATCTCCGCCTCTGTGCCAAAGTCGTAAGTTTTTGGTCGATGTTTATCACAACCATTGGTTGTTGCATTCGTGGTCTTCCCAAACAGAACGAGTCCACAAGACTAAAACGCTTCAGTGCATGTATTTTGCGACCCACAAAGTGATCAATCCTCCACTGCTCATACGAAATGACGTGAGGTACCACGGATCTTTTCTGTTCCCCCGATGTCTTTTTACGCTTCGGGCTCGACTGTCACAGTGATTCAAAGTATGGTGTCGGCACGACACCGGAGTTACGTCGCCAGCACACCACTTTTGTGGTTATACCTGTAAGCATCCGCACGGTTACTAGTCCGGTGTTTGCGTCTTGATTTGGTTGTAAATCGCCCAGGTAGAGAATAAATGTGAGGAACGGGATAAAGGTTGACACGAGTGGGATTCGAACCCACGCCCGAAGACTGGTGCCTAAAACCAGCGCCTTAGACCACTCGGCCATCGTGTCTTCCCGAACGACGACACGACCGCGCAATACACCTCACTCTCTCATCACACTTCGCGGCCTCAGCCATATCCTTTTACAGCCATGGGCGCGACAAACTGGCACACTTGTCACGCAGGCGGTTTGTCATGAACTTCGGACCGGGAGTTAGATCAGTGATAACACAATAGACGAGAAAAGTGCCTCATACACACAGGACAATAAGCGAGCAGCTTCTCAGGTTTACTCTCGCAACCCACAAGAGCTCGCGGCGTGGGTGCGTGAAATTGAGGCACACGATAAAGCAGTCACGCAATCGTCAAACGTCAAACCCGATACATCTCGTCAAGAATCGTTGCAGGATTAATCCATGGCACATTAGCCTGGCAAGTCTCGGTCCTACTCTAAGCTGGATACAGGAAAGAGATAGGCGATTACCGCGTACATGAAAAGAAAATCATAGCACATACATGACAACGACGAAATTTTGGTACTCGTCTTCTGAAGACGGTTGCATTTACACGTCACTACAACCAGTGCAAGCTCCCGGATATCCCACACTTCGACACACAGTTAAGAGCTTCGAAAAGACTGGGCTCCATTGATGTATACTTCAAATGACAAGGCCGTCGCCAGTAGCGTCGGCAAAAACTCACTTGTCAAAGAAGTTGAGTTACTGCTTGAGCTAGCGTTTAGTATTGGCGGTCGCAAACGCAATATACAAATAAACGGAATGCAAGAGCAACCTGACTTCTGGTGTTGTTCTTCGTTCGGTAATGGTTTGCGACAAGGTAGACCAGAATGTGCAGAGTGTCGATTTGTAAGAAGAAAGTGATGCAGACACACGTCGACGTAGTGTAGTGGTCATCACGTCTGCTTTACACGCAGAAGGTCGCCGGTTCGAACCCGGCCGTTGACACCCTCTTTTACGTCTGCAGCGTCGGACTGACTGTATCAAATACTTACCAATCTTCTACGTTCATCACGGATACATTATCTCATCTCAGCTCTTCAACAGATTAAGGATCATGCGGCGAAGATCTTCCTAGTATTGCGTCGTTTAAACTGTTACAACGATATATTTGTACACCAAAATTCTCCCTGACACACCTCGTTGAATTGCTGTCTCCGCGTGATTTGCTTGCAAAAGTGTTGGCAATGTTCAGCAATGTGCAGTACACATCTTGCATGCGTAGCTGCAACGTCCATCGTCAACCAGCAGAATGTGCACGAACACGTCACCGCACACTTTTAGTAATGAGTTGCCAGGGATGTAGTCGATGGAAAATCTTAGCTACAGGCTTTCGCTTGGTGACAAGCGGAGCCGTACAACACGCGTGCTCAAGACGACCCGAGACCAGCTGGCGTTTTAGGCAACATATCGGTTGCAACCACGCAGCTCATGACTGCTAAGATGCAGGACACGACTGACAAGGCACCTAACATCAACCTGGCGAACGCGGACAAAGAAGGACGTTAATGGGAAGTTAAGGCGGGACTTCACACACTTGAAGCGTAAATCATACCAATACATCACGAGCCTACTTCAGCCAATTTTAGCATCATCTGTCACATATGCAACTTTTATCCGAATACATTCGTGTGGGCGTGCTGCGTCACTGGGCATGCTGCATCCGTAGTTACTATATCTGGAACTAGTCGCGGAAGTATATCGAAATGCGTCCTTCGTACAATTCATCATTCATCGCTTGTTTATCACCGAGTCTAACGGTGCCATTGTCTTACTTTCTTTTGGTTTTGGCTACCTCAACATCCACTTCTACGCCAGAGATAATTTGAACAGTTCATAAAATCACATACTTCATAAACTCGAAGCAGGTTTTGTACAAAGATGGCCACATCAATACGAACAACAAACTCGGCCAGCCGCGCTGAGCTGGAATGTGATTTGAAGCTCGACGATGAACATTATTACAGCTTTTAAGTTCGTTGTGTAAAAATCGCATCAAAGGAGATGATACTATTGCGACGAATGCACGATCTTCGTGCTCCTGTTGTAGTACAAGGTCCTTGATGTACAGCGCTGGCACAATCAACAGGGGCACAACTCCCAGAGTTTCATACGCGGCTTGCGTGCGCCACGACATGTGGCATCCCTTCGAGTCAGCTGATATATGACATCAGACCAGGTAACTTCATCAAGCCTTACGCTTTCAAGTTTACGTTGAAGATATACGATAAGGTGGCCGATTGAAAGGAAGCTCAAGAAGAACGCTGAATAGTTTCTTGCACTATCCTTCCTACTACGAAGCAGACATCATACCGTGACCTATCAAAATGAAAGAGGTCCGAGTAATGCACGTAAGCGTATTATACATACCGAATACTGATTGTTATGGCACCAGAGAGGTATACGTTAATGCGGGTAACGCGACCTGGAGACGTCACACCATTGTCAGTATCTCCGCCTCTGTGCCAAAGTCGTAAGTTTTTGGTCGATGTTTATCACAACCATTGGTTGTTGCATTCGTGGTCTTCCCAAACAGAACGAGTCCACAAGACTAAAACGCTTCAGTGCATGTATTTTGCGACCCACAAAGTGATCAATCCTCCACTGCTCATACGAAATGACGTGAGGTACCACGGATCTTTTCTGTTCCCCCGATGTCTTTTTACGCTTCGGGCTCGACTGTCACAGTGATTCAAAGTATGGTGTCGGCACGACACCGGAGTTACGTCGCCAGCACACCACTTTTGTGGTTATACCTGTAAGCATCCGCACGGTTACTAGTCCGGTGTTTGCGTCTTGATTTGGTTGTAAATCGCCCAGGTAGAGAATAAATGTGAGGAACGGGATAAAGGTTGACACGAGTGGGATTCGAACCCACGCCCGAAGACTGGTGCCTAAAACCAGCGCCTTAGACCACTCGGCCATCGTGTCTTCCCGAACGACGACACGACCGCGCAATACACCTCACTCTCTCATCACACTTCGCGGCCTCAGCCATATCCTTTTACAGCCATGGGCGCGACAAACTGGCACACTTGTCACGCAGGCGGTTTGTCATGAACTTCGGACCGGGAGTTAGATCAGTGATAACACAATAGACGAGAAAAGTGCCTCATACACACAGGACGATAAGCGAGCAGCTACTCCAGTTCTCTCGCAACCCACAAGAGCTCGCGGCGTGGGTGCGTGAAATTGAGGCACACGATAAAGCAGTCACGCAATCGTCAGACGTCAAACCCGATACATCTCGTCAAGAATCGTTGCAGGATTAATCCATGGCACATTAGCCTGGCAAGTCTCGGTCCTACTCTAAGCTGGATACAGGAAAGAGAGAGACGATTACCGCGTACATGAAAAGAAAATCATAGCACATACATGACAACGACGAAATTTTGGTACTCGTCTTCTGAAGACGGTTGCATTTACACGTCACTACAACCAGTGCAAGCTCCCGGATATCCCACACTTCGACACACAGTTAAGAGCTTCGAAAAGACTGGGCTCCATTGATGTATACTTCAAATGACAAGGCCGTCGCCAGTAGCGTCGGCAAAAACTCACTTGTCAAAGAAGTTGAGTTACTGCTTGAGCTAGCGTTTAGTATTGGCGGTCGCAAACGCAATATACAAATAAACGGAATGCAAGAGCAACCTGACTTCTGGTGTTGTTCTTCGTTCGGTAATGGTTTGCGACAAGGTAGACCAGAATGTGCAGAGTGTCGATTTGTAAGAAGAAAGTGATGCAGACACACGTCGACGTAGTGTAGTGGTCATCACGTCTGCTTTACACGCAGAAGGTCGCCGGTTCGAACCCGGCCGTTGACACCCTCTTTTACGTCTGCAGCGTCGGACTGACTGTATCAAATACTTACCAATCTTCTACGTTCATCACGGATACATTATCTCATCTCAGCTCTTCAACAGATTAAGGATCATGCGGCGAAGATCTTCCTAGTATTGCGTCGTTTAAACTGTTACAACGATATATTTGTACACCAAAATTCTCCCTGACACACCTCGTTGAATTGCTGTCTCCGCGTGATTTGCTTGCAAAAGTGTTAGCAATGTTCAGCAATGTGCACTACACATCTTGCATGCGTAGCTGCAACGTCCATCGTCAACCAGCAGAATGTGCACGAACACGTCACCGCACACTTTTAGTAATGAGTTGCCAGGGATGTAGTCGATGGAAAATCTTAGCTACAGGCTTTCGCTTGGTGACAGGCGGAGCCGTACAACACGCGTGCTCAAGACGACCCGAGACCAGCTGGCGTTTTAGGCAACATATCGGTTGCAACCACGCAGCTCATGACTGCTAAGATGCAGGACACGACTGACAAGGCACCTAACATCAACCTGGCGAACGCGGACAAAGAAGGACGTTAATGGGAAGTTAAGGCGGGACTTCACACACTTGAAGCAAAAATCATACCAATACATCACGAGCCTACTTCAGCCAATTTTAGCATCATCTGTCACATATGCAACTTTTATCCGAATACATTCGTGTGGGCGTGCTGCGTCACTGGGCATGCTGCATCCGTAGTTACTATATCTGGAACTAGTCGCGGAAGTATATCGAAATGCGTCCTTCGTACAATTCATCATTCATCGCTTGTTTATCACCGAGTCTAACGGTGCCATTGTCTTACTTTCTTTTTGGTTTTGGCTACCTCAACATCCACTTCTACGCCAGAGATAATTTGAACAGTTCATAAAATCACATACTTCATAAACTCGAAGCAGGTTTTGTGCGAAGATGGCCACATCAATACGAACAACAAACTCGGCCAGCCGCGCTGAGCTGGAATGTGATTTGAAGCTCGACGATGAACATTATTACAGCTTTCAAGTTCGTTGTGTAAAAATCGCATCAAAGGAGATGATACTATTGCGACGAATGCACGATCTTCGTGCTCCTGTTGTAGTACAAGGTCCTTGATGTACAGCGCTGGCACAATCAACAAGGGCACAACTCCCAGAGTTTCATACGCGGCTTGCGTGCGCCACGACATGTGGCATCCCTTCGAGTCAGCTGATATATGACATCAGACCAGGTAACTTCACCAAGCCTTACGCTTTCAAGTTTACGTTGAAGATATACGATAAGGTGGCCGATTGAAAGGAAGCTCAAGAAGAACGCTGAATAGTTTCTTGCACTATCCTTCCTACTACGAAGCAGACATCATACCGTGACCTATCAAAATGAAAGAGGTCCGAGTAATGCACGTAAGCGTATTATACATACCGAATACTGATTGTTATGGCACCAGAGAGGTATACGTTAATGCGGGTAACGCGACCTGGAGACGTCACACCATTAGCAGTATCTCCGCCTCTGTGCCAAAGTCGTAAGTTTTTGGTCGATGTTTATCACAACCATTGGTTGTTGCATTCGTGGTCTTCCCAAACAGAACGAGTCCACAAGACTAAAACGCTTCAGTGCATGTATTTTGCGACCCACAAAGTGATCAATCCTCCACTGCTCATACGAAATGACGTGAGGTACCACGGATCTTTTCTGTTCCCCCGATGTCTTTTTACGCTTCGGGCTCGACTGTCACAGTGATTCAAAGTATGGTGTCGGCACGACACCGGAGTTACGTCGCCAGCACACCACTTTTGTGGTTATACCTGTAAGCATCCGCACGGTTACTAGTCCGGTGTTTGCGTCTTGATTTGGTTGTAAATCGCCCAGGTAGAGAATAAATGTGAGGAACGGGATAAAGGTTGACACGAGTGGGATTCGAACCCACGCCCGAAGACTGGTGCCTAAAACCAGCGCCTTAGACCACTCGGCCATCGTGTCTTCCCGAACGACGACACGACCGCGCAATACACCTCACTCTCTCATCACACTTCGCGGCCTCAGCCATATCCTTTTACAGCCATGGGCGCGACAAACTAACACACTTGTCACGCAGGCGGTTTGTCATGAACGTCGGACCGGGAGTTAGATCAGTGATAACACAATAGACGAGAAAAGTGCCTCATACACACAGGACGATAAGCGAGCAGCTACTCCAGCTCTCTCGCAACCCACAAGAGCTCGCGGCGTGGGTGCGTGAAATTGAGGCACACGATAAAGCAGTCACGCAATCGTCAGACGTCAAACCCGATACATCTCGTCAAGAATCGTTGCAGGATTAATCCATGGCACATTAGCCTGGCAAGTCTCGGTCCTACTCTAAGCTGGATACAGGAAAGAGAGAGACGATTACCGCGTACATGAAAAGAAAATCATAGCACATACATGACAACGACGAAATTTTGGTACTCGTCTTCTGAAGACGGTTGCATTTACACGTCACTACAACCAGTGCAAGCTCCCGGATATCCCACACTTCGACACACAGTTAAGAGCTTCGAAAAGACTGGGCTCCATTGATGTATACTTCAAATGACAAGGCCGTCGCCAGTAGCGTCGGCAAAAACTCACTTGTCAAAGAAGTTGAGTTACTGCTTGAGCTAGCGTTTAGTATTGGCGGTCGCAAACGCAATATACAAATAAACGGAATGCAAGAGCAACCTGACTTCTGGTGTTGTTCTTCGTTCGGTAATGGTTTGCGACAAGGTAGACCAGAATGTGCAGAGTGTCGATTTGTAAGAAGAAAGTGATGCAGACACACGTCGACGTAGTGTAGTGGTCATCACGTCTGCTTTACACGCAGAAGGTCGCCGGTTCGAACCCGGCCGTTGACACCCTCTTTTACGTCTGCAGCGTCGGACTGACTGTATCAAATACTTACCAATCTTCTACGTTCATCACGGATACATTATCTCATCTCAGCTCTTCAACAGATTAAGGATCATGCGGCGAAGATCTTCCTAGTATTGCGTCGTTTAAACTGTTACAACGATATATTTGTACACCAAAATTCTCCCTGACACACCTCGTTGAATTGCTGTCTCCGCGTGATTTGCTTGCAAAAGTGTTAGCAATGTTCAGCAATGTGCACTACACATCTTGCATGCGTAGCTGCAACGTCCATCGTCAACCAGCAGAATGTGCACGAACACGTCACCGCACACTTTTAGTAATGAGTTGCCAGGGATGTAGTCGATGGAAAATCTTAGCTACAGGCTTTCGCTTGGTGACAGGCGGAGCCGTACAACACGCGTGCTCAAGACGACCTGAGACCAGCTGGCGTTTTAGGCAACATATCGGTTGCAACCACGCAGCTCATGACTGCTAAGATGCAGGACACGACTGACAAGGCACCTAACATCAACCTGGCGAACGCGGACAAAGAAGGACGTTAATGGGAAGTTAAGGCGGGACTTCACACACTTGAAGCAAAAATCATACCAATACATCACGAGCCTACTTCAGCCAATTTTAGCATCATCTGTCACATATGCAACTTTTATCCGAATACATTCGTGTGGGCGTGCTGCGTCACTGGGCATGCTGCATCCGTAGTTACTATATCTGGAACTAGTCGCGGAAGTATATCGAAATGCGTCCTTCGTACAATTCATCATTCATCGCTTGTTTATCACCGAGTCTAACGGTGCCATTGTCTTACTTTCTTTTGGTTTTGGCTACCTCAACATCCACTTCTACGCCAGAGATAATTTGAACAGTTCATAAAATCACATACTTCATAAACTCGAAGCAGGTTTTGTACGAAGATGGCCACATCAATACGAACAACAAACTCGGCCAGCCGCGCTGAGCTGGAATGTGATTTGAAGCTCGACGATGAACATTATTACAGCTTTCAAGTTCGTTGTGTAAAAATCGCATCAAAGGAGATGATACTATTGCGACGAATGCACGATCTTCGTGCTCCTGTTGTAGTACAAGGTCCTTGATGTACAGCGCTGGCACAATCAACAAGGGCACAACTCCCAGAGTTTCATACGCGCCTTGCGTGCGCCACGACATGTGGCATCCCTTCGAGTCAGCTGATATATGACATCAGACCAGGTAACTTCACCAAGCCTTACGCTTTCAAGTTTACGTTGAAGATATACGATAAGGTGGCCGATTGAAAGGAAGCTCAAGAAGAACGCTGAATAGTTTCTTGCACTATCCTTCCTACTACGAAGCAGACATCATACCGTGACTTATCAAAATGAAAGAGGTCCGAGTAATGCACGTAAGCGTATTATACATACCGAATACTGATTGTTATGGCACCAGAGAGGTATACGTTAATGCGGGTAACGCGACCTGGAGACGTCACACCATTGGCAGTATCTCCGCCTCTGTGCCAAAGTCGTAAGTTTTTGGTCGATGTTTATCACAACCTTTGGTTGTTGCTTTCGTGGCCTTCCCAAACAGAACGAGTCCACAAGACTAAAACGCTTCAGTGCATGTATTTTGCGACCCACAAAGTGATCAATCCTCCACTGCTCATACGAAATGACGTGAGGTACCACGGATCTTTTCTGTTCCCCCGATGTCTTTTTACGCTTCGGCTCGACTGTCACAGTGATTCAAAGTATGGTGTCGGCACGACACCGGAGTTACGTCGCCAGCACACCACTTTTGTGGTTATACCTGTAAGCATCCGCACGGTTACTAGTCCGGTGTTTGCGTCTTGATTTGGTTGTAAATCGCCCAGGTAGAGAATAAATGTGAGGAACGGGATAAAGGTTGACACGAGTGGGATTCGAACCCACGCCCGAAGACTGGTGCCTAAAACCAGCGCCTTAGACCACTCGGCCATCGTGTCTTCCCGAACGACGACACGACCGCGCAATACACCTCACTCTCTCATCACACTTCGCGGCCTCAGCCATATCCTTTTACAGCCATGGGCGCGACAAACTGGCACACTTGTCACGCAGGCGGTTTGTCATGAACTTCGGACCGGGAGTTAGATCAGTGATAACACAATAGACGAGAAAAGTGCCTCATACACACAGGACGATAAGCGAGCAGCTACTCCAGTTCTCTCGCAACCCACAAGAGCTCGCGGCGTGGGTGCGTGAAATTGAGGCACACGATAAAGCAGTCACGCAATCGTCAGACGTCAAACCCGATACATCTCGTCAAGAATCGTTGCAGGATTAATCCATGGCACATTAGCCTGGCAAGTCTCGGTCCTACTCTAAGCTGGATACAGGAAAGAGAGAGACGATTACCGCGTACATGAAAAGAAAATCATAGCACATACATGACAACGACGAAATTTTGGTACTCGTCTTCTGAAGACGGTTGCATTTACACGTCACTACAACCAGTGCAAGCTCCCGGATATCCCACACTTCGACACACAGTTAAGAGCTTCGAAAAGACTGGGCTCCATTGATGTATACTTCAAATGACAAGGCCGTCGCCAGTAGCGTCGGCAAAAACTCACTTGTCAAAGAAGTTGAGTTACTGCTTGAGCTAGCGTTTAGTATTGGCGGTCGCAAACGCAATATACAAATAAACGGAATGCAAGAGCAACCTGACTTCTGGTGTTGTTCTTCGTTCGGTAATGGTTTGCGATAAGGTAGACCAGAATGTGCAGAGTGTCGATTTGTAAGAAGAAAGTGATGCAGACACACGTCGACGTAGTGTAGTGGTCATCACGTCTGCTTTACACGCAGAAGGTCGCCGGTTCGAACCCGGCCGTTGACACCCTCTTTTACGTCTGCAGCGTCGGACTGACTGTATCAAATACTTACCAATCTTCTACGTTCATCACGGATACATTATCTCATCTCAGCTCTTCAACAGATTAAGGATCATGCGGCGAAGATCTTCCTAGTATTGCGTCGTTTAAACTGTTACAACGATATATTTGTACACCAAAATTCTCCCTGACACACCTCGTTGAATTGCTGTCTCCGCGTGATTTGCTTGCAAAAGTGTTAGCAATGTTCAGCAATGTGCACTACACATCTTGCATGCGTAGCTGCAACGTCCATCGTCAACCAGCAGAATGTGCACGAACACGTCACCGCACACTTTTAGTAATGAGTTGCCAGGGATGTAGTCGATGGAAAATCTTAGCTACAGGCTTTCGCTTGGTGACAGGCGGAGCCGTACAACACGCGTGCTCAAGACGACCCGAGACCAGCTGGCGTTTTAGGCAACATATCGGTTGCAACCACGCAGCTCATGACTGCTAAGATGCAGGACACGACTGACAAGGCACCTAACATCAACCTGGCGAACGCGGACAAAGAAGGACGTTAATGGGAAGTTAAGGCGGGACTTCACACACTTGAAGCAAAAATCATACCAATACATCACGAGCCTACTTCAGCCAATTTTAGCATCATCTGTCACATATGCAACTTTTATCCGAATACATTCGTGTGGGCGTGCTGCGTCACTGGGCATGCTGCATCCGTAGTTACTATATCTGGAACTAGTCGCGGAAGTATATCGAAATGCGTCCTTCGTACAATTCATCATTCATCGCTTGTTTATCACCGAGTCTAACGGTGCCATTGTCTTACTTTCTTTTGGTTTTGGCTACCTCAACATCCACTTCTACGCCAGAGATAATTTGAACAGTTCATAAAATCACATACTTCATAAACTCGAAGCAGGTTTTGTACAAAGATGGCCACATCAATACGAACAACAAACTCGGCCAGCCGCGCTGAGCTGGAATGTGATTTGAAGCTCGACGATGAACATTATTACAGCTTTCAAGTTCGTTGTGTAAAAATCGCATCAAAGGAGATGATACTATTGCGACGAATGCACGATCTTCGTGCTCCTGTTGTAGTACAAGGTCCTTGATGTACAGCGCTGGCACAATCAACAAGGGCACAACTCCCAGAGTTTCATACGCGCCTTGCGTGCGCCACGACATGTGGCATCCCTTCGAGTCAGCTGATATATGACATCAGACCAGGTAACTTCACCAAGCCTTACGCTTTCAAGTTTACGTTGAAGATATACGATAAGGTGGCCGATTGAAAGGAAGCTCAAGAAGAACGCTGAATAGTTTCTTGCACTATCCTTCCTACTACGAAGCAGACATCATACCGTGACCTATCAAAATGAAAGAGGTCCGAGTAATGCACGTAAGCGTATTATACATACCGAATACTGATTGTTATGGCACCAGAGAGGTATACGTTAATGCGGGTAACGCGACCTGGAGACGTCACACCATTAGCAGTATCTCCGCCTCTGTGCCAAAGTCGTAAGTTTTTGGTCGATGTTTATCACAACCATTGGTTGTTGCTTTCGTGGCCTTCCCAAACAGAACGAGTCCACAAGACTAAAACGCTTCAGTGCATGTATTTTGCGACCCACAAAGTGATCAATCCTCCACTGCTCATACGAAATGACGTGAGGTACCACGGATCTTTTCTGTTCCCCCGATGTCTTTTTACGCTTCGGGCTCGACTGTCACAGTGATTCAAAGTATGGTGTCGGCACGACACCGGAGTTACGTCGCCAGCACACCACTTTTGTGGTTATACCTGTAAGCATCCGCACGGTTACTAGTCCGGTGTTTGCGTCTTGATTTGGTTGTAAATCGCCCAGGTAGAGAATAAATGTGAGGAACGGGATAAAGGTTGACACGAGTGGGATTCGAACCCACGCCCGAAGACTGGTGCCTAAAACCAGCGCCTTAGACCACTCGGCCATCGTGTCTTCCCAAACGACGACACGACCGCGCAATACACCTCACTCTCTCATCACACTTCGCGGCTTCAGCCATATCCTTTTACAGCCATGGGCGCGACAAACTGGCACACTTGTCACGCAGGCGGTTTGTCATGAACGTCGGACCGGGAGTTAGATCAGTGATAACACAATAGACGAGAAAAGTGCCTCATACACACAGGACGATAAGCGAGCAGCTACTCCAGTTCTCTCGCAACCCACAAGAGCTCGCGGCGTGGGTGCGTGAAATTGAGGCACACGATAAAGCAGTCACGCAATCGTCAGACGTCAAACCCGATACATCTCGTCAAGAATCGTTGCAGGATTAATCCATGGCACATTAGCCTGGCAAGTCTCGGTCCTACTCTAAGCTGGATACAGGAAAGAGAGAGACGATTACCGCGTACATGAAAAGAAAATCATAGCACATACATGACAACGACGAAATTTTGGTACTCGTCTTCTGAAGACGGTTGCATTTACACGTCACTACAACCAGTGCAAGCTCCCGGATATCCCACACTTCGACACACAGTTAAGAGCTTCGAAAAGACTGGGCTCCATTGATGTATACTTCAAATGACAAGGCCGTCGCCAGTAGCGTCGGCAAAAACTCACTTGTCAAAGAAGTTGAGTTACTGCTTGAGCTAGCGTTTAGTATTGGCGGTCGCAAACGCAATATACAAATAAACGGAATGCAAGAGCAACCTGACTTCTGGTGTTGTTCTTCGTTCGGTAATGGTTTGCGATAAGGTAGACCAGAATGTGCAGAGTGTCGATTTGTAAGAAGAAAGTGATGCAGACACACGTCGACGTAGTGTAGTGGTCATCACGTCTGCTTTACACGCAGAAGGTCGCCGGTTCGAACCCGGCCGTTGACACCCTCTTTTACGTCTGCAGCGTCGGACTGACTGTATCAAATACTTACCAATCTTCTACGTTCATCACGGATACATTATCTCATCTCAGCTCTTCAACAGATTAAGGATCATGCGGCGAAGATCTTCCTAGTATTGCGTCGTTTAAACTGTTACAACGATATATTTGTACACCAAAATTCTCCCTGACACACCTCGTTGAATTGCTGTCTCCGCGTGATTTGCTTGCAAAAGTGTTAGCAATGTTCAGCAATGTGCACTACACATCTTGCATGCGTAGCTGCAACGTCCATCGTCAACCAGCAGAATGTGCACGAACACGTCACCGCACACTTTTAGTAATGAGTTGCCAGGGATGTAGTCGATGGAAAATCTTAGCTACAGGCTTTCGCTTGGTGACAGGCGGGGTAAGAGCGTACAACACGCGTGCTCAAGACGACCCGAGACCAGCTGGCGTTTTAGGCAACATATCGGTTGCAACCACGCAGCTCATGACTGCTAAGATGCAGGACACGACTGACAAGGCACCTAACATCAACCTGGCGAACGCGGACAAAGAAGGACGTTAATGGGAAGTTAAGGCGGGACTTCACACACTTGAAGCCAAAAATCATACCAATACATCACGAGCCTACTTCAGCCAATTTTAGCATCATCTGTCACATACGCAACTTTTACCTCGAATACATTCGTGTGGGCGTGCTGCGTCACTGGGCATGCTGCATCCGTAGTTACTATATCTGGAACTAGTCGCGGAAGTATATCGAAATGCGTCCTTCGTACAATTCATCATTCATCGCTTGTTTATCACCGAGTCTAACGGTGCCATTGTCTTACTTTCTTTTGGTTTTGGCTACCTCAACATCCACTTCTACGCCAGAGATAATTTGAACAGTTCATAAAATCACATACTTCATAAACTCGAAGCAGGTTTTGTACAAAGATGGCCACATCAATACGAACAACAAACTCGGCCAGCCGCGCTGAGCTGGAATGTGATTTGAAGCTCGACGATGAACATTATTACAGCTTTCAAGTTCGTTGTGTAAAAATCGCATCAAAGGAGATGATACTATTGCGACGAATGCACGATCTTCGTGCTCCTGTTGTAGTACAAGGTCCTTGATGTACAGCGCTGGCACAATCAACAAGGGCACAACTCCCAGAGTTTCATACGCGCCTTGCGTGCGCCACGACATGTGGCATCCCTTCGAGTCAGCTGATATATGACATCAGACCAGGTAACTTCACCAAGCCTTACGCTTTCAAGTTTACGTTGAAGATATACGATAAGGTGGCCGATTGAAAGGAAGCTCAAGAAGAACGCTGAATAGTTTCTTGCACTATCCTTCCTACTACGAAGCAGACATCATACCGTGACCTATCAAAATGAAAGAGGTCCGAGTAATGCACGTAAGCGTATTATACATACCGAATACTGATTGTTATGGCACCAGAGAGGTATACGTTAATGCGGGTAACGCGACCTGGAGACGTCACACCATTAGCAGTATCTCCGCCTCTGTGCCAAAGTCGTAAGTTTTTGGTCGATGTTTATCACAACCTTTGGTTGTTGCTTTCGTGGCCTTCCCAAACAGAACGAGTCCACAAGACTAAAACGCTTCAGTGCATGTATTTTGCGACCCACAAAGTGATCAATCCTCCACTGCTCATACGAAATGACGTGAGGTACCACGGATCTTTTCTGTTCCCCCGATGTCTTTTTACGCTTCGGCTCGACTGTCACAGTGATTCAAAGTATGGTGTCGGCACGACACCGGAGTTACGTCGCCAGCACACCACTTTTGTGGTTATACCTGTAAGCATCCGCACGGTTACTAGTCCGGTGTTTGCGTCTTGATTTGGTTGTAAATCGCCCAGGTAGAGAATAAATGTGAGGAACGGGATAAAGGTTGACACGAGTGGGATTCGAACCCACGCCCGAAGACTGGTGCCTAAAACCAGCGCCTTAGACCACTCGGCCATCGTGTCTTCCCGAACGACGACACGACCGCGCAATACACCTCACTCTCTCATCACACTTCGCGGCTTCAGCCATATCCTTTTACAGCCATGGGCGCGACAAACTGGCACACTTGTCACGCAGGCGGTTTGTCATGAACGTCGGACCGGGAGTTAGATCAGTGATAACACAATAGACGAGAAAAGTGCCTCATACACACAGGACGATAAGCGAGCAGCTACTCCAGTTCTCTCGCAACCCACAAGAGCTCGCGGCGTGGGTGCGTGAAATTGAGGCACACGATAAAGCAGTCACGCAATCGTCAGACGTCAAACCCGATACATCTCGTCAAGAATTGTTGCAGGATTAATCCATGGCACATTAGCCTGGCAAGTCTCGGTCCTACTCTAAGCTGGATACAGGAAAGAGAGAGACGATTACCGCGTACATGAAAAGAAAATCATAGCACATACATGACAACGACGAAATTTTGGTACTCGTCTTCTGAAGACGGTTGCATTTACACGTCACTACAACCAGTGCAAGCTCCCGGATATCCCACACTTCGACACACAGTTAAGAGCTTCGAAAAGACTGGGCTCCATTGATGTATACTTCAAATGACAAGGCCGTCGCCAGTAGCGTCGGCAAAAACTCACTTGTCAAAGAAGTTGAGTTACTGCTTGAGCTAGCGTTTAGTATTGGCGGTCGCAAACGCAATATACAAATAAACGGAATGCAAGAGCAACCTGACTTCTGGTGTTGTTCTTCGTTCGGTAATGGTTTGCGATAAGGTAGACCAGAATGTGCAGAGTGTCGATTTGTAAGAAGAAAGTGATGCAGACACACGTCGACGTAGTGTAGTGGTCATCACGTCTGCTTTACACGCAGAAGGTCGCCGGTTCGAACCCGGCCGTTGACACCCTCTTTTACGTCTGCAGCGTCGGACTGACTGTATCAAATACTTACCAATCTTCTACGTTCATCACGGATACATTATCTCATCTCAGCTCTTCAACAGATTAAGGATCATGCGGCGAAGATCTTCCTAGTATTGCGTCGTTTAAACTGTTACAACGATATATTTGTACACCAAAATTCTCCCTGACACACCTCGTTGAATTGCTGTCTCCGCGTGATTTGCTTGCAAAAGTGTTAGCAATGTTCAGCAATGTGCACTACACATCTTGCATGCGTAGCTGCAACGTCCATCGTCAACCAGCAGAATGTGCACGAACACGTCACCGCACACTTTTAGTAATGAGTTGCCAGGGATGTAGTCGATGGAAAATCTTAGCTACAGGCTTTCGCTTGGTGACAGGCGGAGCCGTACAACACGCGTGCTCAAGACGACCCGAGACCAGCTGGCGTTTTAGGCAACATATCGGTTGCAACCACGCAGCTCATGACTGCTAAGATGCAGGACACGACTGACAAGGCACCTAACATCAACCTGGCGAACGCGGACAAAGAAGGACGTTAATGGGAAGTTAAGGCGGGACTTCACACACTTGAAGCAAAAATCATACCAATACATCACGAGCCTACTTCAGCCAATTTTAGCATCATCTGTCACATATGCAACTTTTATCCGAATACATTCGTGTGGGCGTGCTGCGTCACTGGGCATGCTGCATCCGTAGTTACTATATCTGGAACTAGTCGCGGAAGTATATCGAAATGCGTCCTTCGTACAATTCATCATTCATCGCTTGTTTATCACCGAGTCTAACGGTGCCATTGTCTTACTTTCTTTTGGTTTTGGCTACCTCAACATCCACTTCTACGCCAGAGATAATTTGAACAGTTCATAAAATCACATACTTCATAAACTCGAAGCAGGTTTTGTGCGAAGATGGCCACATCAATACGAACAACAAACTCGGCCAGCCGCGCTGAGCTGGAATGTGATTTGAAGCTCGACGATGAACATTATTACAGCTTTCAAGTTCGTTGTGTAAAAATCGCATCAAAGGAGATGATACTATTGCGACGAATGCACGATCTTCGTGCTCCTGTTGTAGTACAAGGTCTTTGATGTACAGCGCTGGCACAATCAACAAGGGCACAACTCCCAGAGTTTCATACGCGCCTTGCGTGCGCCACGACATGTAGCATCCCTTCGAGTCAGCTGATATATGACATCAGACCAGGTAACTTCACCAAGCCTTACGCTTTCAAGTTTACGTTGAAGATATACGATAAGGTGGCCGATTGAGAGGAAGCTCAAGAAGAACGCTGAATAGTTTCTTGCACTATCCTTCCTACTACGAAGCAGACATCATACCGTGACCTATCAAAATGAAAGAGGTCCGAGTAATGCACGTAAGCGTATTATACATACCGAATACTGATTGTTATGGCACCAGAGAGGTATACGTTAATGCGGGTAACGCGACCTGGAGACGTCACACCATTAGCAGTATCTCCGCCTCTGTGCCAAAGTCGTAAGTTTTTGGTCGATGTTTATCACAACCTTTGGTTGTTGCTTTCGTGGTCTTCCCAAACAGAACGAGTCCACAAGACTAAAACGCTTCAGTGCATGTATTTTGCGACCCACAAAGTGATCAATCCTCCACTGCTCATACGAAATGACGTGAGGTACCACGGATCTTTTCTGTTCCCCCGATGTCTTTTTACGCTTCGGGCTCGACTGTCACAGTGATTCAAAGTATGGTGTCGGCACGACACCGGAGTTACGTCGCCAGCACACCACTTTTGTGGTTATACCTGTAAGCATCCGCACGGTTACTAGTCCGGTGTTTGCGTCTTGATTTGGTTGTAAATCGCCCAGGTAGAGAATAAATGTGAGGAACGGGATAAAGGTTGACACGAGTGGGATTCGAACCCACGCCCGAAGACTGGTGCCTAAAACCAGCGCCTTAGACCACTCGGCCATCGTGTCTTCCCAAACGACGACACGACCGCGCAATACACCTCACTCTCTCATCACACTTCGCGGCCTCAGCCATATCCTTTTACAGCCATGGGCGCGACAAACTGGCACACTTGTCACGCAGGCGGTTTGTCATGAACGTCGGACCGGGAGTTAGATCAGTGATAACACAATAGACGAGAAAAGTGCCTCATACACACAGGACGATAAGCGAGCAGCTACTCCAGTTCTCTCGCAACCCACAAGAGCTCGCGGCGTGGGTGCGTGAAATTGAGGCACACGATAAAGCAGTCACGCAATCGTCAGACGTCAAACCCGATACATCTCGTCAAGAATCGTTGCAGGATTAATCCATGGCACATTAGCCTGGCAAGTCTCGGTCCTACTCTAAGCTGGATACAGGAAAGAGAGAGACGATTACCGCGTACATGAAAAGAAAATCATAGCACATACATGACAACGACGAAATTTTGGTACTCGTCTTCTGAAGACGGTTGCATTTACACGTCACTACAACCAGTGCAAGCTCCCGGATATCCCACACTTCGACACACAGTTAAGAGCTTCGAAAAGACTGGGCTCCATTGATGTATACTTCAAATGACAAGGCCGTCGCCAGTAGCGTCGGCAAAAACTCACTTGTCAAAGAAGTTGAGTTACTGCTTGAGCTAGCGTTTAGTATTGGCGGTCGCAAACGCAATATACAAATAAACGGAATGCAAGAGCAACCTGACTTCTGGTGTTGTTCTTCGTTCGGTAATGGTTTGCGATAAGGTAGACCAGAATGTGCAGAGTGTCGATTTGTAAGAAGAAAGTGATGCAGACACACGTCGACGTAGTGTAGTGGTCATCACGTCTGCTTTACACGCAGAAGGTCGCCGGTTCGAACCCGGCCGTTGACACCCTCTTTTACGTCTGCAGCGTCGGACTGACTGTATCAAATACTTACCAATCTTCTACGTTCATCACGGATACATTATCTCATCTCAGCTCTTCAACAGATTAAGGATCATGCGGCGAAGATCTTCCTAGTATTGCGTCGTTTAAACTGTTACAACGATATATTTGTACACCAAAATTCTCCCTGACACACCTCGTTGAATTGCTGTCTCCGCGTGATTTGCTTGCAAAAGTGTTAGCAATGTTCAGCAATGTGCACTACACATCTTGCATGCGTAGCTGCAACGTCCATCGTCAACCAGCAGAATGTGCACGAACACGTCACCGCACACTTTTAGTAATGAGTTGCCAGGGATGTAGTCGATGGAAAATCTTAGCTACAGGCTTTCGCTTGGTGACAGGCGGAGCCGTACAACACGCGTGCTCAAGACGACCCGAGACCAGCTGGCGTTTTAGGCAACATATCGGTTGCAACCACGCAGCTCATGACTGCTAAGATGCAGGACACGACTGACAAGGCACCTAACATCAACCTGGCGAACGCGGACAAAGAAGGACGTTAATGGGAAGTTAAGGCGGGACTTCACACACTTGAAGCAAAAATCATACCAATACATCACGAGCCTACTTCAGCCAATTTTAGCATCATCTGTCACATATGCAACTTTTATCCGAATACATTCGTGTGGGCGTGCTGCGTCACTGGGCATGCTGCATCCGTAGTTACTATATCTGGAACTAGTCGCGGAAGTATATCGAAATGCGTCCTTCGTACAATTCATCATTCATCGCTTGTTTATCACCGAGTCTAACGGTGCCATTGTCTTACTTTCTTTTGGTTTTGGCTACCTCAACATCCACTTCTACGCCAGAGATAATTTGAACAGTTCATAAAATCACATACTTCATAAACTCGAAGCAGGTTTTGTACAAAGATGGCCACATCAATACGAACAACAAACTCGGCCAGCCGCGCTGAGCTGGAATGTGATTTGAAGCTCGACGATGAACATTATTACAGCTTTCAAGTTCGTTGTGTAAAAATCGCATCAAAGGAGATGATACTATTGCGACGAATGCACGATCTTCGTGCTCCTGTTGTAGTACAAGGTCCTTGATGTACAGCGCTGGCACAATCAACAAGGGCACAACTCCCAGAGTTTCATACGCGCCTTGCGTGCGCCACGACATGTGGCATCCCTTCGAGTCAGCTGATATATGACATCAGACCAGGTAACTTCACCAAGCCTTACGCTTTCAAGTTTACGTTGAAGATATACGATAAGGTGGCCGATTGAAAGGAAGCTCAAGAAGAACGCTGAATAGTTTCTTGCACTATCCTTCCTACTACGAAGCAGACATCATACCGTGACCTATCAAAATGAAAGAGGTCCGAGTAATGCACGTAAGCGTATTATACATACCGAATACTGATTGTTATGGCACCAGAGAGGTATACGTTAATGCGGGTAACGCGACCTGGAGACGTCACACCATTAGCAGTATCTCCGCCTCTGTGCCAAAGTCGTAAGTTTTTGGTCGATGTTTATCACAACCTTTGGTTGTTGCTTTCGTGGCCTTCCCAAACAGAACGAGTCCACAAGACTAAAACGCTTCAGTGCATGTATTTTGCGACCCACAAAGTGATCAATCCTCCACTGCTCATACGAAATGACGTGAGGTACCACGGATCTTTTCTGTTCCCCCGATGTCTTTTTACGCTTCGGGCTCGACTGTCACAGTGATTCAAAGTATGGTGTCGGCACGACACCGGAGTTACGTCGCCAGCACACCACTTTTGTGGTTATACCTGTAAGCATCCGCACGGTTACTAGTCCGGTGTTTGCGTCTTGATTTGGTTGTAAATCGCCCAGGTAGAGAATAAATGTGAGGAACGGGATAAAGGTTGACACGAGTGGGATTCGAACCCACGCCCGAAGACTGGTGCCTAAAACCAGCGCCTTAGACCACTCGGCCATCGTGTCTTCCCAAACGACGACACGACCGCGCAATACACCTCACTCTCTCATCACACTTCGCGGCTTCAGCCATATCCTTTTACAGCCATGGGCGCGACAAACTGGCACACTTGTCACGCAGGCGGTTTGTCATGAACGTCGGACCGGGAGTTAGATCAGTGATAACACAATAGACGAGAAAAGTGCCTCATACACACAGGACGATAAGCGAGCAGCTACTCCAGTTCTCTCGCAACCCACAAGAGCTCGCGGCGTGGGTGCGTGAAATTGAGGCACACGATAAAGCAGTCACGCAATCGTCAGACGTCAAACCCGATACATCTCGTCAAGAATCGTTGCAGGATTAATCCATGGCACATTAGCCTGGCAAGTCTCGGTCCTACTCTAAGCTGGATACAGGAAAGAGAGAGACGATTACCGCGTACATGAAAAGAAAATCATAGCACATACATGACAACGACGAAATTTTGGTACTCGTCTTCTGAAGACGGTTGCATTTACACGTCACTACAACCAGTGCAAGCTCCCGGATATCCCACACTTCGACACACAGTTAAGAGCTTCGAAAAGACTGGGCTCCATTGATGTATACTTCAAATGACAAGGCCGTCGCCAGTAGCGTCGGCAAAAACTCACTTGTCAAAGAAGTTGAGTTACTGCTTGAGCTAGCGTTTAGTATTGGCGGTCGCAAACGCAATATACAAATAAACGGAATGCAAGAGCAACCTGACTTCTGGTGTTGTTCTTCGTTCGGTAATGGTTTGCGATAAGGTAGACCAGAATGTGCAGAGTGTCGATTTGTAAGAAGAAAGTGATGCAGACACACGTCGACGTAGTGTAGTGGTCATCACGTCTGCTTTACACGCAGAAGGTCGCCGGTTCGAACCCGGCCGTTGACACCCTCTTTTACGTCTGCAGCGTCGGACTGACTGTATCAAATACTTACCAATCTTCTACGTTCATCACGGATACATTATCTCATCTCAGCTCTTCAACAGATTAAGGATCATGCGGCGAAGATCTTCCTAGTATTGCGTCGTTTAAACTGTTACAACGATATATTTGTACACCAAAATTCTCCCTGACACACCTCGTTGAATTGCTGTCTCCGCGTGATTTGCTTGCAAAAGTGTTAGCAATGTTCAGCAATGTGCACTACACATCTTGCATGCGTAGCTGCAACGTCCATCGTCAACCAGCAGAATGTGCACGAACACGTCACCGCACACTTTTAGTAATGAGTTGCCAGGGATGTAGTCGATGGAAAATCTTAGCTACAGGCTTTCGCTTGGTGACAGGCGGAGCCGTACAACACGCGTGCTCAAGACGACCCGAGACCAGCTGGCGTTTTAGGCAACATATCGGTTGCAACCACGCAGCTCATGACTGCTAAGATGCAGGACACGACTGACAAGGCACCTAACATCAACCTGGCGAACGCGGACAAAGAAGGACGTTAATGGGAAGTTAAGGCGGGACTTCACACACTTGAAGCAAAAATCATACCAATACATCACGAGCCTACTTCAGCCAATTTTAGCATCATCTGTCACATATGCAACTTTTATCCGAATACATTCGTGTGGGCGTGCTGCGTCACTGGGCATGCTGCATCCGTAGTTACTATATCTGGAACTAGTCGCGGAAGTATATCGAAATGCGTCCTTCGTACAATTCATCATTCATCGCTTGTTTATCACCGAGTCTAACGGTGCCATTGTCTTACTTTCTTTTGGTTTTGGCTACCTCAACATCCACTTCTACGCCAGAGATAATTTGAACAGTTCATAAAATCACATACTTCATAAACTCGAAGCAGGTTTTGTACAAAGATGGCCACATCAATACGAACAACAAACTCGGCCAGCCGCGCTGAGCTGGAATGTGATTTGAAGCTCGACGATGAACATTATTACAGCTTTCAAGTTCGTTGTGTAAAAATCGCATCAAAGGAGATGATACTATTGCGACGAATGCACGATCTTCGTGCTCCTGTTGTAGTACAAGGTCCTTGATGTACAGCGCTGGCACAATCAACAAGGGCACAACTCCCAGAGTTTCATACGCGCCTTGCGTGCGCCACGACATGTGGCATCCCTTCGAGTCAGCTGATATATGACATCAGACCAGGTAACTTCACCAAGCCTTACGCTTTCAAGTTTACGTTGAAGATATACGATAAGGTGGCCGATTGAAAGGAAGCTCAAGAAGAACGCTGAATAGTTTCTTGCACTATCCTTCCTACTACGAAGCAGACATCATACCGTGACCTATCAAAATGAAAGAGGTCCGAGTAATGCACGTAAGCGTATTATACATACCGAATACTGATTGTTATGGCACCAGAGAGGTATACGTTAATGCGGGTAACGCGACCTGGAGACGTCACACCATTAGCAGTATCTCCGCCTCTGTGCCAAAGTCGTAAGTTTTTGGTCGATGTTTATCACAACCATTGGTTGTTGCTTTCGTGGCCTTCCCAAACAGAACGAGTCCACAAGACTAAAACGCTTCAGTGCATGTATTTTGCGACCCACAAAGTGATCAATCCTCCACTGCTCATACGAAATGACGTGAGGTACCACGGATCTTTTCTGTTCCCCCGATGTCTTTTTACGCTTCGGGCTCGACTGTCACAGTGATTCAAAGTATGGTGTCGGCACGACACCGGAGTTACGTCGCCAGCACACCACTTTTGTGGTTATACCTGTAAGCATCCGCACGGTTACTAGTCCGGTGTTTGCGTCTTGATTTGGTTGTAAATCGCCCAGGTAGAGAATAAATGTGAGGAACGGGATAAAGGTTGACACGAGTGGGATTCGAACCCACGCCCGAAGACTGGTGCCTAAAACCAGCGCCTTAGACCACTCGGCCATCGTGTCTTCCCAAACGACGACACGACCGCGCAATACACCTCACTCTCTCATCACACTTCGCGGCTTCAGCCATATCCTTTTACAGCCATGGGCGCGACAAACTGGCACACTTGTCACGCAGGCGGTTTGTCATGAACGTCGGACCGGGAGTTAGATCAGTGATAACACAATAGACGAGAAAAGTGCCTCATACACACAGGACGATAAGCGAGCAGCTACTCCAGTTCTCTCGCAACCCACAAGAGCTCGCGGCGTGGGTGCGTGAAATTGAGGCACACGATAAAGCAGTCACGCAATCGTCAGACGTCAAACCCGATACATCTCGTCAAGAATCGTTGCAGGATTAATCCATGGCACATTAGCCTGGCAAGTCTCGGTCCTACTCTAAGCTGGATACAGGAAAGAGAGAGACGATTACCGCGTACATGAAAAGAAAATCATAGCACATACATGACAACGACGAAATTTTGGTACTCGTCTTCTGAAGACGGTTGCATTTACACGTCACTACAACCAGTGCAAGCTCCCGGATATCCCACACTTCGACACACAGTTAAGAGCTTCGAAAAGACTGGGCTCCATTGATGTATACTTCAAATGACAAGGCCGTCGCCAGTAGCGTCGGCAAAAACTCACTTGTCAAAGAAGTTGAGTTACTGCTTGAGCTAGCGTTTAGTATTGGCGGTCGCAAACGCAATATACAAATAAACGGAATGCAAGAGCAACCTGACTTCTGGTGTTGTTCTTCGTTCGGTAATGGTTTGCGATAAGGTAGACCAGAATGTGCAGAGTGTCGATTTGTAAGAAGAAAGTGATGCAGACACACGTCGACGTAGTGTAGTGGTCATCACGTCTGCTTTACACGCAGAAGGTCGCCGGTTCGAACCCGGCCGTTGACACCCTCTTTTACGTCTGCAGCGTCGGACTGACTGTATCAAATACTTACCAATCTTCTATGTTCATCACGGATACATTATCTCATCTCAGCTCTTCAACAGATTAAGGATCATGCGGCGAAGATCTTCCTAGTATTGCGTCGTTTAAACTGTTACAACGATATATTTGTACACCAAAATTCTCCCTGACACACCTCGTTGAATTGCTGTCTCCGCGTGATTTGCTTGCAAAAGTGTTAGCAATGTTCAGCAATGTGCACTACACATCTTGCATGCGTAGCTGCAACGTCCATCGTCAACCAGCAGAATGTGCACGAACACGTCACCGCACACTTTTAGTAATGAGTTGCCAGGGATGTAGTCGATGGAAAATCTTAGCTACAGGCTTTCGCTTGGTGACAGGCGGAGCCGTACAACACGCGTGCTCAAGACGACCCGAGACCAGCTGGCGTTTTAGGCAACATATCGGTTGCAACCACGCAGCTCATGACTGCTAAGATGCAGGACACGACTGACAAGGCACCTAACATCAACCTGGCGAACGCGGACAAAGAAGGACGTTAATGGGAAGTTAAGGCGGGACTTCACACACTTGAAGCAAAAATCATACCAATACATCACGAGCCTACTTCAGCCAATTTTAGCATCATCTGTCACATACACAACTTTTACCTCGAATACATTCGTGTGGGCGTGCTGCGTCACTGGGCATGCTGCATCCGTAGTTACTATATCTGGAACTAGTCGCGGAAGTATATCGAAATGCGTCCTTCGTACAATTCATCATTCATCGCTTGTTTATCACCGAGTCTAACGGTGCCATTGTCTTACTTTCTTTTGGTTTTGGCTACCTCAACATCCACTTCTACGCCAGAGATAATTTGAACAGTTCATAAAATCACATACTTCATAAACTCGAAGCAGGTTTTGTACAAAGATGGCCACATCAATACGAACAACAAACTCGGCCAGCCGCGCTGAGCTGGAATGTGATTTGAAGCTCGACGATGAACATTATTACAGCTTTCAAGTTCGTTGTGTAAAAATCGCATCAAAGGAGATGATACTATTGCGACGAATGCACGATCTTCGTGCTCCTGTTGTAGTACAAGGTCCTTGATGTACAGCGCTGGCACAATCAACAAGGGCACAACTCCCAGAGTTTCATACGCGCCTTGCGTGCGCCACGACATGTGGCATCCCTTCGAGTCAGCTGATATATGACATCAGACCAGGTAACTTCACCAAGCCTTACGCTTTCAAGTTTACGTTGAAGATATACGATAAGGTGGCCGATTGAAAGGAAGCTCAAGAAGAACGCTGAATAGTTTCTTGCACTATCCTTCCTACTACGAAGCAGACATCATACCGTGACCTATCAAAATGAAAGAGGTCCGAGTAATGCACGTAAGCGTATTATACATACCGAATACTGATTGTTATGGCACCAGAGAGGTATACGTTAATGCGGGTAACGCGACCTGGAGACGTCACACCATTAGCAGTATCTCCGCCTCTGTGCCAAAGTCGTAAGTTTTTGGTCGATGTTTATCACAACCTTTGGTTGTTGCTTTCGTGGCCTTCCCAAACAGAACGAGTCCACAAGACTAAAACGCTTCAGTGCATGTATTTTGCGACCCACAAAGTGATCAATCCTCCAC
Organism: Peronospora matthiolae; assembly: GCA_921007115.2. Classification (NCBI taxonomy): domain Eukaryota; phylum Oomycota; class Peronosporomycetes; order Peronosporales; family Peronosporaceae; genus Peronospora; species Peronospora matthiolae. The sequence goes on from CAKLBY020000305.1 coordinate 70,324, forward strand.
TGCTCATACGAAATGACGTGAGGTACCACGGATCTTTTCTGTTCCCCCGATGTCTTTTTACGCTTCGGCTCGACTGTCACAGTGATTCAAAGTATGGTGTCGGCACGACACCGGAGTTACGTCGCCAGCACACCACTTTTGTGGTTATACCTGTAAGCATCCGCACGGTTACTAGTCCGGTGTTTGCGTCTTGATTTGGTTGTAAATCGCCCAGGTAGAGAATAAATGTGAGGAACGGGATAAAGGTTGACACGAGTGGGATTCGAACCCACGCCCGAAGACTGGTGCCTAAAACCAGCGCCTTAGACCACTCGGCCATCGTGTCTTCCCAAACGACGTCACGACCGCGCAATACACCTCACTCTCTTATCACACTTCGCGGCTTCAGCCATATCCTTTTACAACCATGGGCGCGACAAACTGGCACACTTGTCACGCAGGCGGTTTGTCATGAACGTCGGACCGGGAGTTAGATCAGTGATAACACAATAGACGAGAAAAGTGCCTCATACACACAGGACGATAAGCGAGCAGCTACTCCAGTTCTCTCGCAACCCACAAGAGCTCGCGGCGTGGGTGCGTGAAATTGAGGCACACGATAAAGCAGTCACGCAATCGTCAGACGTCAAACCCGATACATCTCGTCAAGAATCGTTGCAGGATTAATCCATGGCACATTAGCCTGGCAAGTCTCGGTCCTACTCTAAGCTGGATACAGGAAAGAGAGAGACGATTACCGCGTACATGAAAAGAAAATCATAGCACATACATGACAACGACGAAATTTTGGTACTCGTCTTCTGAAGACGGTTGCATTTACACGTCACTACAACCAGTGCAAGCTCCCGGATATCCCACACTTCGACACACAGTTAAGAGCTTCGAAAAGACTGGGCTCCATTGATGTATACTTCAAATGACAAGGCCGTCGCCAGTAGCGTCGGCAAAAACTCACTTGTCAAAGAAGTTGAGTTACTGCTTGAGCTAGCGTTTAGTATTGGCGGTCGCAAACGCAAGATGCAAATAAACGGAATGCAAGAGCAACCTGACTTCTGGTGTTGTTCTTCGTTCGGTAATGGTTTGCGATAAGGTAGACCAGAATGTGCAGAGTGTGGATTTGTAAAAAGAAAGTGATGCAGACACACGTCGACGTAATGTAGTGGTCATCACGTCTGCTTTACACGTAGAAGGTCGCCGGTTCGAACCCGGCCGTTGACACCCTCTTTTACGTCTGCAGCGTCGGACTGACTGTATCAAATACTTACCAATCTTCTACGTTCATCACGGATACATTATCTCATCTCAGCTCTTCAACAGATTAAGGATCATGCGGCGAAGATCTTCCTAGTATTGCGTCGTTTAAACTGTTACAACGATATATTTGTACACCAAAATTCTCCCTGACACACCTCGTTGAATTGCTGTCTCCGCGTGATTTGCTTGCAAAAGTGTTAGCAATGTTCAGCAATGTGCACTACACATCTTGCATGCGTAGCTGCAACGTCCATCGTCAACCAGCAGAATGTGCACGAACACGTCACCGCACACTTTTAGTAATGAGTTGCCAGGGATGTAGTCGATGGAAAATCTTAGCTACAGGCTTTCGCTTGGTGACAGGCGGAGCCGTACAACACGCGTGCTCAAGACGACCCGAGACCAGCTGGCGTTTTAGGCAACATATCGGTTGCAACCACGCAGCTCATGACTGCTAAGATGCAGGACACGACTGACAAGGCACCTAACATCAACCTGGCGAACGCGGACAAAGAAGGACGTTAATGGGAAGTTAAGGCGGGACTTCACACACTTGAAGCAAAAATCATACCAATACATCACGAGCCTACTTCAGCCAATTTTAGCATCATCTGTCACATACACAACTTTTACCTCGAATACATTCGTGTGGGCGTGCTGCGTCACTGGGCATGCTGCATCCGTAGTTACTATATCTGGAACTAGTCGCGGAAGTATATCGAAATGCGTCCTTCGTACAATTCATCATTCATCGCTTGTTTATCACCGAGTCTAACGGTGCCATTGTCTTACTTTCTTTTGGTTTTGGCTACCTCAACATCCACTTCTACGCCAGAGATAATTTGAACAGTTCATAAAATCACATACTTCATAAACTCGAAGCAGGTTTTGTACAAAGATGGCCACATCAATACGAACAACAAACTCGGCCAGCCGCGCTGAGCTGGAATGTGATTTGAAGCTCGACGATGAACATTATTACAGCTTTCAAGTTCGTTGTGTAAAAATCGCATCAAAGGAGATGATACTATTGCGACGAATGCACGATCTTCGTGCTCCTGTTGTAGTACAAGGTCCTTGATGTACAGCGCTGGCACAATCAACAAGGGCACAACTCCCAGAGTTTCATACGCGCCTTGCGTGCGCCACGACATGTGGCATCCCTTCGAGTCAGCTGATATATGACATCAGACCAGGTAACTTCACCAAGCCTTACGCTTTCAAGTTTACGTTGAAGATATACGATAAGGTGGCCGATTGAAAGGAAGCTCAAGAAGAACGCTGAATAGTTTCTTGCACTATCCTTCCTACTACGAAGCAGACATCATACCGTGACCTATCAAAATGAAAGAGGTCCGAGTAATGCACGTAAGCGTATTATACATACCGAATACTGATTGTTATGGCACCAGAGAGGTATACGTTAATGCGGGTAACGCGACCTGGAGACGTCACACCATTAGCAGTATCTCCGCCTCTGTGCCAAAGTCGTAAGTTTTTGGTCGATGTTTATCACAACCTTTGGTTGTTGCTTTCGTGGCCTTCCCAAACAGAACGAGTCCACAAGACTAAAACGCTTCAGTGCATGTATTTTGCGACCCACAAAGTGATCAATCCTCCACTGCTCATACGAAATGACGTGAGGTACCACGGATCTTTTCTGTTCCCCCGATGTCTTTTTACGCTTCGGGCTCGACTGTCACAGTGATTCAAAGTATGGTGTCGGCACGACACCGGAGTTACGTCGCCAGCACACCACTTTTGTGGTTATACCTGTAAGCATCCGCACGGTTACTAGTCCGGTGTTTGCGTCTTGATTTGGTTGTAAATCGCCCAGGTAGAGAATAAATGTGAGGAACGGGATAAAGGTTGACACGAGTGGGATTCGAACCCACGACCGAAGACTGGTGCCTAAAACCAGCGCCTTAGACCACTCGGCCATCGTGTCTTCCCAAACGACGACACGACCGCGCAATACACCTCACTCTCTTATCACACTTCGCGGCTTCAGCCATATCCTTTTACAACCATGGGCGCGACAAACTGGCACACTTGTCACGCAGGCGGTTTGTCATGAACGTCGGACCGGGAGTTAGATCAGTGATAACACAATAGACGAGAAAAGTGCCTCATACACACAGGACGATAAGCGAGCAGCTACTCCAGTTCTCTCGCAACCCACAAGAGCTCGCGGCGTGGGTGCGTGAAATTGAGGCACACGATAAAGCAGTCACGCAATCGTCAGACGTCAAACCCGATACATCTCGTCAAGAATCGTTGCAGGATTAATCCATGGCACATTAGCCTGGCAAGTCTCGGTCCTACTCTAAGCTGGATACAGGAAAGAGAGAGACGATTACCGCGTACATGAAAAGAAAATCATAGCACATACATGACAACGACGAAATTTTGGTACTCGTCTTCTGAAGACGGTTGCATTTACACGTCACTACAACCAGTGCAAGCTCCCGGATATCCCACACTTCGACACACAGTTAAGAGCTTCGAAAAGACTGGGCTCCATTGATGTATACTTCAAATGACAAGGCCGTCGCCAGTAGCGTCGGCAAAAACTCACTTGTCAAAGAAGTTGAGTTACTGCTTGAGCTAGCGTTTAGTATTGGCGGTCGCAAACGCAAGATGCAAATTAACGGAATGCAAGAGCAACCTGACTTCTGGTGTTGTTCTTCGTTCAGTAATGGTTTGCGGTAAGGTAGACCAGAATGTGCAAAGTGTCGATTTGTAAGAAGAAAGTGATGAAGACACACGTCGACGAATGTAGTGGTCATCACGTCTGCTTTACACGCAGAAGGTCGCCGGTTCGAACCCGGCCGTTGACACCCTCTTTTACGTCTGCAGCGTCGGACTGACTGTATTAAATACTTACCAATCTTCTATGTTCATCACGGATACATTATCTCATCTCAGCTCTTCAACAGATTAAGGATCATGCGGCGAAGATCTTCCTAGTATTGCGTCGTTTAAACTGTTACAACGATATATTTGTACACCAAAATTCTCCCTGACACACCTCGTTGAATTGCTGTCTCCGCGTGATTTGCTTGCAAAAGTGTTAGCAATGTTCAGCAATGTGCACTACACATCTTGCATGCGTAGCTGCAACGTCCATCGTCAACCAGCAGAATGTGCACGAACACGTCACCGCACACTTTTAGTAATGAGTTGCCAGGGATGTAGTCGATGGAAAATCTTAGCTACAGGCTTTCGCTTGGTGACAGGCGGAGCCGTACAACACGCGTGCTCAAGACGACCCGAGACCAGCTGGCGTTTTAGGCAACATATCGGTTGCAACCACGCAGCTCATGACTGCTAAGATGCAGGACACGACTGACAAGGCACCTAACATCAACCTGGCGAACGCGGACAAAGAAGGACGTTAATGGGAAGTTAAGGCGGGACTTCACACACTTGAAGCAAAAATCATACCAATACATCACGAGCCTACTTCAGCCAATTTTAGCATCATCTGTCACATACACAACTTTTACCTCGAATACATTCGTGTGGGCGTGCTGCGTCACTGGGCATGCTGCATCCGTAGTTACTATATCTGGAACTAGTCGCGGAAGTATATCGAAATGCGTCCTTCGTACAATTCATCATTCATCGCTTGTTTATCACCGAGTCTAACGGTGCCATTGTCTTACTTTCTTTTGGTTTTGGCTACCTCAACATCCACTTCTACGCCAGAGATAATTTGAACAGTTCATAAAATCACATACTTCATAAACTCGAAGCAGGTTTTGTACAAAGATGGCCACATCAATACGAACAACAAACTCGGCCAGCCGCGCTGAGCTGGAATGTGATTTGAAGCTCGACGATGAACATTATTACAGCTTTCAAGTTCGTTGTGTAAAAATCGCATCAAAGGAGATGATACTATTGCGACGAATGCACGATCTTCGTGCTCCTGTTGTAGTACAAGGTCCTTGATGTACAGCGCTGGCACAATCAACAAGGGCACAACTCCCAGAGTTTCATACGCGCCTTGCGTGCGCCACGACATGTGGCATCCCTTCGAGTCAGCTGATATATGACATCAGACCAGGTAACTTCACCAAGCCTTACGCTTTCAAGTTTACGTTGAAGATATACGATAAGGTGGCCGATTGAAAGGAAGCTCAAGAAGAACGCTGAATAGTTTCTTGCACTATCCTTCCTACTACGAAGCAGACATCATACCGTGACCTATCAAAATGAAAGAGGTCCGAGTAATGCACGTAAGCGTATTATACATACCGAATACTGATTGTTATGGCACCAGAGAGGTATACGTTAATGCGGGTAACGCGACCTGGAGACGTCACACCATTAGCAGTATCTCCGCCTCTGTGCCAAAGTCGTAAGTTTTTGGTCGATGTTTATCACAACCTTTGGTTGTTGCTTTCGTGGCCTTCCCAAACAGAACGAGTCCACAAGACTAAAACGCTTCAGTGCATGTATTTTGCGACCCACAAAGTGATCAATCCTCCACTGCTCATACGAAATGACGTGAGGTACCACGGATCTTTTCTGTTCCCCCGATGTCTTTTTACGCTTCGGGCTCGACTGTCACAGTGATTCAAAGTATGGTGTCGGCACGACACCGGAGTTACGTCGCCAGCACACCACTTTTGTGGTTATACCTGTAAGCATCCGCACGGTTACTAGTCCGGTGTTTGCGTCTTGATTTGGTTGTAAATCGCCCAGGTAGAGAATAAATGTGAGGAACGGGATAAAGGTTGACACGAGTGGGATTCGAACCCACGCCCGAAGACTGGTGCCTAAAACCAGCGCCTTAGACCACTCGGCCATCGTGTCTTCCCAAACGACGACACGACCGCGCAATACACCTCACTCTCTCATCACACTTCGCGGCTTCAGCCATATCCTTTTACAGCCATGGGCGCGACAAACTGGCACACTTGTCACGCAGGCGGTTTGTCATGAACGTCGGACCGGGAGTTAGATCAGTGATAACACAATAGACGAGAAAAGTGCCTCATACACACAGGACGATAAGCGAGCAGCTACTCCAGTTCTCTCGCAACCCACAAGAGCTCGCGGCGTGGGTGCGTGAAATTGAGGCACACGATAAAGCAGTCACGCAATCGTCAGACGTCAAACCCGATACATCTCGTCAAGAATCGTTGCAGGATTAATCCATGGCACATTAGCCTGGCAAGTCTCGGTCCTACTCTAAGCTGGATACAGGAAAGAGAGAGACGATTACCGCGTACATGAAAAGAAAATCATAGCACATACATGACAACGACGAAATTTTGGTACTCGTCTTCTGAAGACGGTTGCATTTACACGTCACTACAACCAGTGCAAGCTCCCGGATATCCCACACTTCGACACACAGTTAAGAGCTTCGAAAAGACTGGGCTCCATTGATGTATACTTCAAATGACAAGGCCGTCGCCAGTAGCGTCGGCAAAAACTCACTTGTCAAAGAAGTTGAGTTACTGCTTGAGCTAGCGTTTAGTATTGGCGGTCGCAAACGCAAGATGCAAATTAACGGAATGCAAGAGCAACCTGACTTCTGGTGTTGTTCTTCGTTCGGTAATGGTTTGCGATAAGGTAGACCAGAATGTGCAGAGTGTCGATTTGTAAGAAGAAAGTGATGCAGACACACGTCGACGTAGTGTAGTGGTCATCACGTCTGCTTTACACGCAGAAGGTCGCCGGTTCGAACCCGGCCGTTGACACCCTCTTTTACGTCTGCAGCGTCGGACTGACTGTATCAAATACTTACCAATCTTCTATGTTCATCACGGATACATTATCTCATCTCAGCTCTTCAACAGATTAAGGATCATGCGGCGAAGATCTTCCTAGTATTGCGTCGTTTAAACTGTTACAACGATATATTTGTACACCAAAATTCTCCCTGACACACCTCGTTGAATTGCTGTCTCCGCGTGATTTGCTTGCAAAAGTGTTAGCAATGTTCAGCAATGTGCACTACACATCTTGCATGCGTAGCTGCAACGTCCATCGTCAACCAGCAGAATGTGCACGAACACGTCACCGCACACTTTTAGTAATGAGTTGCCAGGGATGTAGTCGATGGAAAATCTTAGCTACAGGCTTTCGCTTGGTGACAGGCGGAGCCGTACAACACGCGTGCTCAAGACGACCCGAGACCAGCTGGCGTTTTAGGCAACATATCGGTTGCAACCACGCAGCTCATGACTGCTAAGATGCAGGACACGACTGACAAGGCACCTAACATCAACCTGGCGAACGCGGACAAAGAAGGACGTTAATGGGAAGTTAAGGCGGGACTTCACACACTTGAAGCAAAAATCATACCAATACATCACGAGCCTACTTCAGCCAATTTTAGCATCATCTGTCACATATGCAACTTTTATCCGAATACATTCGTGTGGGCGTGCTGCGTCACTGGGCATGCTGCATCCGTAGTTACTATATCTGGAACTAGTCGCGGAAGTATATCGAAATGCGTCCTTCGTACAATTCATCATTCATCGCTTGTTTATCACCGAGTCTAACGGTGCCATTGTCTTACTTTCTTTTGGTTTTGGCTACCTCAACATCCACTTCTACGCCAGAGATAATTTGAACAGTTCATAAAATCACATACTTCATAAACTCGAAGCAGGTTTTGTACAAAGATGGCCACATCAATACGAACAACAAACTCGGCCAGCCGCGCTGAGCTGGAATGTGATTTGAAGCTCGACGATGAACATTATTACAGCTTTCAAGTTCGTTGTGTAAAAATCGCATCAAAGGAGATGATACTATTGCGACGAATGCACGATCTTCGTGCTCCTGTTGTAGTACAAGGTCCTTGATGTACAGCGCTGGCACAATCAACAAGGGCACAACTCCCAGAGTTTCATACGCGCCTTGCGTGCGCCACGACATGTGGCATCCCTTCGAGTCAGCTGATATATGACATCAGACCAGGTAACTTCACCAAGCCTTACGCTTTCAAGTTTACGTTGAAGATATACGATAAGGTGGCCGATTGAAAGGAAGCTCAAGAAGAACGCTGAATAGTTTCTTGCACTATCCTTCCTACTACGAAGCAGACATCATACCGTGACCTATCAAAATGAAAGAGGTCCGAGTAATGCACGTAAGCGTATTATACATACCGAATACTGATTGTTATGGCACCAGAGAGGTATACGTTAATGCGGGTAACGCGACCTGGAGACGTCACACCATTAGCAGTATCTCCGCCTCTGTGCCAAAGTCGTAAGTTTTTGGTCGATGTTTATCACAACCTTTGGTTGTTGCTTTCGTGGCCTTCCCAAACAGAACGAGTCCACAAGACTAAAACGCTTCAGTGCATGTATTTTGCGACCCACAAAGTGATCAATCCTCCACTGCTCATACGAAATGACGTGAGGTACCACGGATCTTTTCTGTTCCCCCGATGTCTTTTTACGCTTCGGCTCGACTGTCACAGTGATTCAAAGTATGGTGTCGGCACGACACCGGAGTTACGTCGCCAGCACACCACTTTTGTGGTTATACCTGTAAGCATCCGCACGGTTACTAGTCCGGTGTTTGCGTCTTGATTTGGTTGTAAATCGCCCAGGTAGAGAATAAATGTGAGGAACGGGATAAAGGTTGACACGAGTGGGATTCGAACCCACGCCCGAAGACTGGTGCCTAAAACCAGCGCCTTAGACCACTCGGCCATCGTGTCTTCCCAAACGACGTCACGACCGCGCAATACACCTCACTCTCTTATCACACTTCGCGGCTTCAGCCATATCCTTTTACAACCATGGGCGCGACAAACTGGCACACTTGTCACGCAGGCGGTTTGTCATGAACGTCGGACCGGGAGTTAGATCAGTGATAACACAATAGACGAGAAAAGTGCCTCATACACACAGGACGATAAGCGAGCAGCTACTCCAGTTCTCTCGCAACCCACAAGAGCTCGCGGCGTGGGTGCGTGAAATTGAGGCACACGATAAAGCAGTCACGCAATCGTCAGACGTCAAACCCGATACATCTCGTCAAGAATTGTTGCAGGATTAATCCATGGCACATTAGCCTGGCAAGTCTCGGTCCTACTCTAAGCTGGATACAGGAAAGAGAGAGACGATTACCGCGTACATGAAAAGAAAATCATAGCACATACATGACAACGACGAAATTTTGGTACTCGTCTTCTGAAGACGGTTGCATTTACACGTCACTACAACCAGTGCAAGCTCCCGGATATCCCACACTTCGACACACAGTTAAGAGCTTCGAAAAGACTGGGCTCCATTGATGTATACTTCAAATGACAAGGCCGTCGCCAGTAGCGTCGGCAAAAACTCACTTGTCAAAGAAGTTGAGTTACTGCTTGAGCTAGCGTTTAGTATTGGCGGTCGCAAACGCAAGATGCAAATTAACGGAATGCAAGAGCAACCTGACTTCTGGTGTTGTTCTTCGTTCGGTAATGGTTTGCGGTAAGGTAGACCAGAATGTGCAGAGTGTCGATTTGTAAGAAGAAAGTGATGCAGACACACGTCGACGTAGTGTAGTGGTCATCACGTCTGCTTTACACGCAGAAGGTCGCCGGTTCGAACCCGGCCGTTGACACCCTCTTTTACGTCTGCAGCGTCGGACTGACTGTATCAAATACTTACCAATCTTCTATGTTCATCACGGATACATTATCTCATCTCAGCTCTTCAACAGATTAAGGATCATGCGGCGAAGATCTTCCTAGTATTGCGTCGTTTAAACTGTTACAACGATATATTTGTACACCAAAATTCTCCCTGACACACCTCGTTGAATTGCTGTCTCCGCGTGATTTGCTTGCAAAAGTGTTAGCAATGTTCAGCAATGTGCACTACACATCTTGCATGCGTAGCTGCAACGTCCATCGTCAACCAGCAGAATGTGCACGAACACGTCACCGCACACTTTTAGTAATGAGTTGCCAGGGATGTAGTCGATGGAAAATCTTAGCTACAGGCTTTCGCTTGGTGACAGGCGGAGCCGTACAACACGCGTGCTCAAGACGACCCGAGACCAGCTGGCGTTTTAGGCAACATATCGGTTGCAACCACGCAGCTCATGACTGCTAAGATGCAGGACACGACTGACAAGGCACCTAACATCAACCTGGCGAACGCGGACAAAGAAGGACGTTAATGGGAAGTTAAGGCGGGACTTCACACACTTGAAGCAAAAATCATACCAAGACATCACGAGCCTACTTCAGCCAATTTTAGCATCATCTGTCACATACACAACTTTTACCTCGAATACATTCGTGTGGGCGTGCTGCGTCACTGGGCATGCTGCATCCGTAGTTACTATATCTGGAACTAGTCGCGGAAGTATATCGAAATGCGTCCTTCGTACAATTCATCATTCATCGCTTGTTTATCACCGAGTCTAACGGTGCCATTGTCTTACTTTCTTTTGCTTTCAGCTACCACATCATCCACTTCTACCCCAAAGAGAATTTGAACAATTCATAAAATCACATACTTCATAAACTCAGAAGCATGTTTTGTACAAAGACGGCCACAGCGATACGAACAACAAACTCGGCCAGCCGCGCTGAGCCGGAATGTGATTTGAAGCTCGACGATGGACATTACTACAGCTTTCAAATTCGTTGTGTAAAACTCGCGTCGAAGAAGATGATACTATTGCCGACAAATGCACGATCTTCGTGCTCCTGTTGTGTATTACAAGGTCCTTGATATACAGCGCTGGCTCAATCAGCAGGGGCGCAGCTCCCCAGAGTTCCATACCCGGCTTGCAAGTGCCCTGACATGTAGCACCCCTTCGAGGGCAGTTAATTTAAGACGTCGAACCAGATAACTTGTCACTAAGCCTTACGCTTTCAAGTCTACGGTGATGAAATACGATAAGGTGGCCGATTGAAAAGGAAGCTTAAGGAAGAACGCTGAATAGTTTTTCTTTGCACTATCGTTCTTACTACGAAGCAGACATCATGCGGTGACCGATAAAATGAAAAGAGGTCCGGGTAATGTACCTAAGCGTCTTGTGTATACCGAATACTGAGTGTTATGGCAACAGAGAAGTATAAATTGGTGCGGGTAACGACCTGGAGACGTCACACCGTTAGCGGTACCTACGCCTCTTTGCCAAATTCGTAAGTTTTTTGTCGATGTTTGTCACAACCTTTGGTTGTTACTTTCGTGGCCTTCCCCAAACAGGACGAGTCCACAAGACTAAAACGCTTCAGTGCATGTATTTTGCGACCCACAAAGTGATCAATCCTCCACTGCTCATACGAAATGACGTGAGGTACCACGGATCTTTTCTGTTCCCCGATGTATTTTGATGCTGCAGGTCGACTGTCGCATTGATTCAAAGTATGGTGTCAGCACGACACCGGAGTTATGTCGTCAGCGCATCATTTTTGTGGATATGCCTGTAGGCATCCGCACAGTTACTAGTCCGGTGCTTTGCGTCTCGATTTGGTTGGAAAATCGCGCAGGTAGAGAGTAAAGTGAGCAACGGGATAAAGGTTGACACGAGTGGGATTCGAACCCACGCCCGAAGACTGGGTGCCTAAAACCAGCACCTTAGACCAATCGGCCATCGTGTCATCTCAATCGACGACACAACCGCGCAATGCACACTCTCATCACACTTCTTGACCTCAACCATATCCTTTTACAACCATGGGCGCGACAAACTGGCGTACTTGTCGCCAGGCGGTTAGTCGTGAACGTCGGACTGGGAGTTCGATTAAGTAATAACACAATAGACGAGAAAGTGTCTCATACACGCAGGACGATAAGCGAGCAGCTACTCCAGTTCTCCCGCAACCTGTCGTGAACAACGGACCGGGAGTTCGATTAGTAATAACACAATAGACGTGAAAGTGTCTCATACACGCAGGACGATAAGCGAGCAGCTATTCCAGTTCTCCGCAACCTACAAAAGCTCGCGGCTTGGATGCTGTGAAGGGGTGGCACACGATAAAGAAGTCACGCTATTTACCACCGAGTGTTCCACACCGTTAACCGTCGAGAACGTCATCGTAATGAACTTGCTGAATGAAACTGCTGAGTTGTACGAAAATACTTAGCGAGGCCTAACCGTACGAGCTTATACGTAGCAGTTTTGTTAGAAGTGACTGTCATAGAAGAAACTCGTCAGACATCGAACCCGATACATCGTGAAAAGAATCTTTGCAGGATTAATCCATGGCACATTAGCCCGACAAGTCTCGGTCCTTTTCTGAATTGGATATAGGAAAGAGATAGGCGATTTACCCGCGTACGTGAGAAGAAAATTATAGCCCATACATGAAATGACGAAATTTCGGTACTCGTCTTCTGACGACGGTTGCATTACACGTCACTACAACCAGTGCAAGCTCCCGGATATCCCACACTTCGGCACACATTTGGGAGATTTGAAAAGAATAGATGTGCTCCATTGATGTATACTTTAAATGACAAGGCCTTCACCAGTAGCGTCGGCAAAAACTCACTTGTGAAAGAATGCGGGTTAGTGCTTGAGCTATCGTGTGGTATTGGCGGTCGCAAACGCAAGATGAAAGTAACGGAATGCAAGAGCAACCTGACTTCTGGTGTTGTTCTTCGTTTGGTAATGATTTGCGATAAGGTAGATCAGATTTCATGCTGTATTTGTAAGAAGGAGATCGTGCGAACACATGTCGACGTAGTGTAGTGGACATCACGTATGCTTTACACGCAGAAGGTCGCCGGCTCCGAACCCGGCCGTTGACACCCCTCTTTTACGTCTGCAGCGTCGGACTGACTGTATCAAATACTTACCAATCTTCTACGTTCATCACGGATTTATGGTCTCATCTCAGCACTTCAACAGATTAAGGATCATGCGGCGAAGGTCTTTCCAGTGTCACGTCGTTTAAACTGTTACAACAATATATTTGTACACCGAAATTCTCCCCGACACCCTTCGTTGAATTGCTGTCTCCGCGTGATTTGCTTGCAAAAGTGTTAGCAATGTTCAGCAAAATGCACTACACATCTTACATGCGTAGCTGCAGCATCCATCATCCATCAGCAAAATGTGCACGAGCACGTCACCGCACACTATTAGTAATGAGTTGCCGGGGATGTAGTCGATGGAAAACCTTAGCTACAGTATTTTGCTTGGTGACAAGCGGAGCCGTACAAAAACGCGTGCTCAAAACGACATGAGACCAGCTGGCGTTTTGGCGAGATATCGGCTGAGACCACGCAGCTCAAGACTGCTAAGATGCATGACGCGACTGACAAGGCACCTAACATCACTCTGGCGAACACGGAAAAAGAAGGACGTTACTGGGAAGTTAAGGCGGGACTTCACACATTTGAAGCAAAAATCATACCAATACATTACGAGCCTACTTCAGCCAAATTTGAACACCATCTGTCACATACACAAATTATACCTCGAATACATTCGTACGCGCATGCTGCGACAGTGGGCATGCTGCGTCACTGGGCATGCTGCGTCACTGGGCATGCTGCATCCGTAGTTACTATATCTGGAACTAGTTGAGGGAGGTATATCGAAATGCGTCCTTCGTACAACTCATCAGTCACCGCTTTCTTGTCACCGAGTATGGCGGTGCTGGTGTCTTACTTTCTTTTGCTTTCAGCTACCACACTCATCCACTTCTACCCCAAAGAGAATTTGAACAATTCATAAAATCACATACTTCATAAACTCGAAACATGTTTTGTACAAAGACGGCCACAGCGATACGAACAACAAACTCGGCCAGCCGCGCTGAGCCGGAATGTGATTTGAAGCTCGACGATGGACATTACTACAGCTTTCAAATTCGTTGTGTAAAACTCGCGTCGAAGAAGATGATACTATTGCGACAAATGCACGATCTTCGTGCTCCTGTTGTAGTACAAGGTCCTTGATATACAGCGCTGGCTCAATCAACAGGGGCGCAGCTCCCCAGAGTTCCATACCCGTCTTGCGAGTTCCCTGACATGTAGCACCCCTTCGAGGCAGTTAATTTAAGACATCGAACCAGATAACTTGTCACTAAGCCTTACGCTTTCAAGTCTACGGTGATGAAATACGATAAGGTGGCCGATTGAAAGGAAGCTTAAGAAGAACGCTGAATAGTTTCTTGCACTATCGTTCTTACTACGAAGAAGACATCATACGGTGACCGATGAAAATGAAAGAGGTCCGGGTAATGTACCTAAGCGTCTTGTGTATACCGAATACTGATTGTTATGGCAACAGAGAAGTATAAATTGGTGCGGGTAACGACCTGGAGACGTCACACCATTAGCAGTACCTACGCCTCTTTGCCAAATTCGTAAGTTTTTTGTCGATGTTTGTCACAACCTTTGGTTGTTACTTTCGTGGCCTTCCCAAACGGGACGAGTCCACAAGACTAAAACGCTTCAGTGCATGTATTTTGCGACCCACAAAGTGATCAATCCTCCACTGCTCATACGAAATGACGTGAGGTACCACGGATCTTTTCTGTTCCCCCGATGTATTTTGATGCTGCAGGGTCGACTGTCACATTGATTCAAAGTATGGTGTCAGCACGACACCGGAGTTATGTCGTCAGCGCATCATTTTTGTGGATATGCCTGTAAGCATCCGCACGGTGTACTATCGGAATTCCTATTGTCATTGCGATATTTTTTCTTTAAGAAAGATTAATTATTGTTTGTCTTTCTGTGTATTTCACGTATGATACCACCAACATACACAATTAAAAACCCGACTACAAGTTGGTGTTGATAAGAGTACAAGTATGGATTGAATGTACAGCGCCTCCATCTTTAACATCCATCCAAGATTAACTTCATCACACCATTTGCGACAACACAAGTTTTTTTCATACATCGCGCCATGATGGTTTTTTAAAAATATGGCGGAGTGTCTCATACACACAAGACGATAAGCGAGCAGCAACTCCGGCTCTCCCGCAACCCACAAGAGCTCGCGGCGTGGGTGTGTGAAATTGAGGCACACGATAAAGAAGTCACGCTATTTACCACCGAGTGTTCCACACCGTTAACCGTCGAGAACGTCATCGTAATGAACTTGCTGAATGAAACTGCTGAGTTGTACGAAAACACTTAGCGAGGCCTAACCGTACGAGCTTATACGTAGCATTTTTGTTAGAAGTGACTGTCATAGAAGAAACTCGTCAGACATCGAACCCGATACATCGTGAAAAGAATCTTCGCAGGATTAATCCATGGCACATTAGCCCGACAAGTCTCGGTCCTTTTCTGAATTGGATATAGGAAAGAGATAGGCGATTACCGCGTACGTGAGAAGAAAATTATAGCACATACATGAAATGACGAAATTTTGGTACTCGTCTTCTGACGACGGTTGCATTTACACGTCACTACAACCAGTGCAAGCTCCCGGATATCCCACACTTCGGCACACATTTGGGAGATTTGAAAAGAATAGATGTGCTCCATTGATGTATACTTTAAATGACAAGGCCGTCACCAGTAGCGTCGGCAAAAAAACTCACTTGTGAAAGAATGCGAGTTAGTGCTTGAGCTATCGTGTGGTATTGGCGGTCGCAAACGCAAGATGCAAAGTAACGGAATGCAAGAGCAACCTGACTTCTGGTGTTGTTCTTCGTTTGGTAATGATTTGCGATAAGGTAGACCAGAATGTGCAGAGTGTCGATTTGTAAGAAGAAAGTGATGTGAACACATGTCGACGTAGTGTAGTGGACATCACGTATGCTTTACACGCAGAAGGTCGCCGGCTCGAACCCGGCCGTTGACACCCTCTTTTACGCCTGCAGCGTCGGACTGACTGTATCAAATACTTACCAATCTTCTACGTTCATCACGGATACATCATCTCATCTCAGCACTTCAACAGATTAAGGATCATGCGGCGAAGGTCTTTCTAGTGTCACGTCGTTTAAACTGTTACAACAATACATTCGCACACCGAAATTCTTCCCGACAACCCTCGTTGAATTGCTGCCTCCGCGTGATTTGCTTGAAAAAGTGTTAGCAATGTTCAGCAATATGCACTACACATCTTACATGCGTAGCTGCAACATCCATCGTCCATCAGCAAAATGTGCACGAGCACGTCACCGCACACTATTAGTAATGAGTTGCCGAGGATGTAGTCGATAAAAACCTTAGCTACAGTATTTTGCTTGGTGACAAGCGGAGCCGTACAAAACGCGTGCTCAAAACGACATGAGACCAGCTGGCGTTTTGGCGAGATATCGGCTGAGACCACGCAGCTCAAGACTGCTAAGATGCATGACGCGACTGACAAGGCACCTAACATCACTCTGGCAAACACGGAAAAAGAAGGACGTTACTGGGAAGTTAAGGCGGGACTTCACACATTTGAAGCAAAAATCATACCAATACATTACGAGCCTACTTCAGCCAAATTCGAACACCATCTGTCACATACACAAACTATACCTCGAATACATTCGCACGCGCATGCTGCGTCACTGGGCATGCTGCGTCACTGGGCATGCTGCGTCACTGGGCATGCTGCATCCGTAGTTACTATATCTGGAACTAGTTGAGGAGGTATATCGAAATGCGTCCTTCGTACAACTCATCAGTCACCGCTTTCTTGTCACCGAGTATAGCGGTGCTGGTGTCTTACTTTCTTTTGCTTTCAGCTACCACATCATCCACTTCTACCCCAAAGAGAATTTGAACAATTCATAAAATCACATACTTCATAAACTCGAAGCATGTTTTGTACAAAGACGGCCACAGCGATACGAACAACAAACTCGGCCAGCCGCGCTGAGCCGGAATGTGATTTGAAGCTCGACGATGGACATTACTACAGCTTTCAAATTCGTTGTGTAAAACTCGCGTCGAAGAAGATGATACTATTGCGACAAATGCACGATCTTCGTGCTCCTGTTGTAGTACAAGGTCCTTGATATACAGCGCTGGCTCAATCAACAGGGGCGCAGCTCCCCAGAGTTCCATACCCGGCTTGCAAGTGCCCTGACATGTAGCACCCCTTCGAGGCAGTTAATTTAAGACATCGAACCAGATAACTTGTCACTAAGCCTTACGCTTTCAAGTCTACGGTGATGAAATACGATAAGGTGGCCGATTGAAAGGAAGCTTAAGAAGAACGCTGAATAGTTTCTTGCACTATCGTTCTTACTACGAAGCAGACATCATACGGTGACCGATAAAATGAAAGAGGTCCGGGTAATGTACCTAAGCGTCTTGTGTATACCGAATACTGATTGTTATGGCAACAGAGAAGTATAAATTGGTGCGGGTAACGACCTGGAGACGTCACACCATTAGCAGTACCTACGCCTCTTTGCCAAATTCGTAAGTTTTTTGTCGATGTTTGTCACAACCTTTGGTTGTTACTTTCGTGGCCTTCCCAAACAGGACGAGTCCACAAGACTAAAACGCTTCAGTGCATGTATTTTGCGACCCACAAAGTGATCAATCCTCCACTGCTCATACGAAATGACGTGAGGTACCACGGATCTTTTCTGTTCCCCCGATGTATTTTGATGCTGCAGGTCGACTGTCACATTGATTCAAAGTATGGTGTCAGCACGACACCGGAGTTATGTCGTCAGCGCATCATTTTTGTGGATATGCCTGTAAGCATCCGCACGGTTACTAGTCCGGTGCTTTGCGTCTCGATTTGGTTGGAAAATCGCGCAGGTAGAGAGTAAATGTGAGCAACGGGATAAAGGTTGACACGAGTGGGATTCGAACCCACGCCCGAAGACTGGTGCCTAAAACCAGCACCTTAGACCAATCGGCCATCGTGTCATCTCAATCGACGACACAACCGCGCAATGCACACTCTCATCACACTTCGCGACCTCAACCATATCCTTTTACAACCATGGGCGCGACAAACTGGCGTACTTGTCGCCAGGCGGTTAGTCGTGAACGTCGGACCGGGAGTTCGATTAGTAATAACACAATAGACGAGAAAGTGTCTCATACACGCAGGACGATAAGCGAGCAGCTACTCCAGTTCTCCCGCAACCTGTCGTGAACAACGGACCGGGAGTTCGATTAGTAATAACACAATAGACGTGAAAGTGTCTCATACACGCAGGACGATAAGCGAGCAGCTATTCCAGTTCTCCCGCAACCTACAAAAGCTCGCGGCTTGGATGCGTGAAATTGAGGCACACGATAAAGAAGTCACGCTATTTACCACCGAGTGTTCCACACCGTTAACCGTCGAGAACGTCATCGTAATGAACTTGCTGAATGAAACTGCTGAGTTGTACGAAAATACTTAGCGAGGCCTAACCGTACGAGCTTATACGTAGCAGTTTTGTTAGAAGTGACTGTCATAGAAGAAACTCGTCAGACATCGAACCCGATACATCGTGAAAAGAATCTTTGCAGGATTAATCCATGGCACATTAGCCCGACAAGTCTCGGTCCTTTTCTGAATTGGATATAGGAAAGAGATAGGCGATTACCGCGTACGTGAGAAGAAAATTATAGCACATACATGAAATGACGAAATTTCGGTACTCGTCTTCTGACGACGGTTGCATTTACACGTCACTACAACCAGTGCAAGCTCCCGGATATCCCACACTTCGGCACACATTTGGGAGATTTGAAAAGAATAGATGTGCTCCATTGATGTATACTTTAAATGACAAGGCCTTCACCAGTAGCGTCGGCAAAAACTCACTTGTGAAAGAATGCGAGTTAGTGCTTGAGCTATCGTGTGGTATTGGCGGTCGCAAACGCAAGATGAAAAGTAACGGAATGCAAGAGCAACCTGACTTCTGGTGTTGTTCTTCGTTTGGTAATGATTTGCGATAAGGTAGACCAGATTTCATGCTGTATTTGTAAGAAGGAAGTCGTGCGAACACATGTCGACGTAGTGTAGTGGACATCACGTATGCTTTACACGCAGAAGGTCGCTGGCTCGAACCCGGCCGTTGACACCCTCTTTTACGTCTGCAGCGTCGGACTGACTGTATCAAATACTTACCAATCTTCTACGTTCATCACGGATACATCATCTCATCTCAGCACTTCAACAGATTAAGGATCATGCGGCGAAGGTCTTTCTAGTGTCACGTCGTTTAAACTGTTACAACAATATATTTGTACACCGAAATTCTCCCCGACACCCTTCGTTGAATTGCTGTCTCCGCGTGATTTGCTTGCAAAAGTGTTAGCAATGTTCAGCAAAATGCACTACACATCTTACATGCGTAGCTGCAACATCCATCATCCATCAGCAAAATGTGCACGAGCACGTCACCGCACACTATTAGTAATGAGTTGCCGGGGATGTAGTCGATGGAAAACCTTAGCTACAGTATTTTGCTTGGTGACAAGCGGAGCCGTACAAAACGCGTGCTCAAAACGACATGAGACCAGCTGGCGTTTTGGCGAGATATCGGCTGAGACCACGCAGCTCAAGACTGCTAAGATGCATGACGCGACTGACAAGGCACCTAACATCACTCTGGCGAACACGGAAAAAGAAGGACGTTACTGGGAAGTTAAGGCGGGACTTCACACATTTGAAGCAAAAATCATACCAATACATTACGAGCCTACTTCAGCCAAATTTGAACACCATCTGTCACATACACAAATTATACCTCGAATACATTCGTACGCGCATGCTGCGTCACTGGGCATGCTGCGTCACTGGGCATGCTGCATCCGTAGTTACTATATCTGGAACTAGTTGAGGAGGTATATCGAAATACGTCCTTCGTACAACTCATCAGTCACCGCTTTCTTGTCACCGAGTATAGCGGTGCTGGTGTCTTACTTTCTTTTGCTTTCAGCTACCACATCATCCACTTCTACCCCAAAGAGAATTTGAACAATTCATAAAATCACATACTTCATAAACTCGAAGCGTGTTTTGTACAAAGACGACCACAGCGATACGAACAACAAACTCGGCCAGCCGCGCTGAGACGGAATGTGATTTGAAGCTCGACGATGGACATTACTACATCTTTCAAATTCGTTGTGTAAAACTCGCGTCGAAGAAGATGATACTATTGCGACAAATGCACGATCTTCGTGCTCCTGTTGTAGTACAAGGTCCTTGATATACAGCGCTGGCTCAATCAACAGGGGCGCAGCTCCCCAGAGTTCCATACCCGTCTTGCGAGTTCCCTGACATGTAGCACCCCTTCGAGGCAGTTAATTTAAGACATCGAACCAGATAACTTGTCACTAAGCCTTACGCTTTCAAGTCTACGGTGATGAAATACGATAAGGTGGCCGATTGAAAGGAAGCTTAAGAAGAACGCTGAATAGTTTCTTGCACTATCGTTCTTACTACGAAGAAGACATCATACGGTGACCGATAAAATGAAAGAGGTCCGGGTAATGTACCTAAGCGTCTTGTGTATACCGAATACTGATTGTTATGGCAACAGAGAAGTATAAATTGGTGCGGGTAACGACCTGGAGACGTCACACCATTAGCAGTACCTACGCCTCTTTGCCAAATTCGTAAGTTTTTTGTCGATGTTTGTCACAACCTTTGGTTGTTACTTTCGTGGCCTTCCCAAACAGGACGAGTCCACAAGACTAAAACGCTTCAGTGCATGTATTTTGCGACCCACAAAGTGATCAATCCTCCACTGCTCATACGAAATGACGTGAGGTACCACGGATCTTTTCTGTTCCCCCGATGTATTTTGATGCTGCAGGTCGACTGTCACATTGATTCAAAGTATGGTGTCAGCACGACACCGGAGTTATGTCGTCAGCGCATCATTTTTGTGGATATGCCTGTAAGCATCCGCACGGTTACTAGTCCGGTGCTTTGCGTCTCGATTTGGTTGGAAAATCGCGCAGGTAGAGAGTAAATGTGAGCAACGGGATAAAGGTTGACACGAGTGGGATTCGAACCCACGCCCGAAGACTGGTGCCTAAAACCAGCACCTTAGACCAATCGGCCATCGTGTCATCTCAATCGACGACACAACCGCGCAATGCACACTCTCATCACACTTCGCGACCTCAACCATATCCTTTTACAACCATGGGCGCGACAAACTGGCGTACTTGTCGCGCAGGCGGTTTGTCGTGAACGTCGGACCGGGAGTTCGATTAGTAATAACACAATAGACGAGAAAGTGTCTCATACACGCAGGACGATAAGCGAGCAGCTATTCCAGTTCTCCCGCAACCTACAAGAGCTCGCGGCTTGGATGCGTGAAATTGAGGCACACGATAAAGAAGTCACGATATTTACCACCGAGTGTTCCACACCGTTAACCGTCGAGAACGTCATCGTAATGAACTTGCTGAATGAAACTGCTGAGTTGTACGAAAACACTTAGCGAGGCCTAACCGTACGAGCTTATACGTAGCAGTTTTGTTAGAAGTGACTGCCACAGAAGAAACTCGTCAGACATCGAACCCGATACATCGTGAAAAGAATCTTTGCAGGATTAATCCATGGCACATTAGCCCGACAAGTCTCGGTCCTTTTCTGAATTGGATATAGGAAAGAGATAGGCGATTACCGCGTACGTGAGAAGAAAATTATAGCACATACATGAAATGACGAAATTTCGGTACTCGTCTTCTGACGACGGTTGCATTTACACGTCACTACAACCAGTGCAAGCTCCCGGATATCCCACACTTCGGCACACATTTGGGAGATTTGAAAAGAGTAGATGTGCTCCATTGATGTATACTTTAAATGACAAGGCCTTCACCAGTAGCGTCGGCAAAAACTCACTTGTGAAAGAATGCGAGTTAGTGCTTGAGCTATCGTGTGGTATTGGCGGTCGCAAACGCAAGATGCAAAGTAACGGAATGCAAGAGCAACCTGACTTCTGGTGTTGTTCTTCGTTTGGTAATGATTTGCGATAAGGTAGACCAGATTTCATGCTGTATTTGTAAGAAGGAAGTCGTGCGAACACATGTCGACGTAGTGTAGTGGACATCACGTCTGCTTAACACGCAGAAGGTCGCCGGCTCGAACCCGTCCGTTGACACCCTCTTTTACGTCTGCAGCGTCGGACTGACTGTATCAAATACTTACCAATCTTCTACGTTCATCACGGATACATCATCTCATCTCAGCACTTCAACAGATTAAGGATCATGCGGCGAAGGTCTTTCTAGTGTCACGTCGTTTAAACTGTTACAACAATACATTCGCACACCGAAATTCTTCCCGACAACCCTCGTTGAATTGCTGCCTCCGCGTGATTTGCTTGCAAAAGTGTTAGCAATGTTCAGCAATATGCACTACACATCTTACATGCGTAGCTGCAACATCCATCGTCCATCAGCAAAATGTGCACGAGCACGTCACCGCACACTATTAGTAATGAGTTGCCGAGGATGTAGTCGATAAAAACCTTAGCTACAGTATTTTGCTTGGTGACAAGCGGAGCCGTACAAAACGCGTGCTCAAAACGACATGAGACCAGCTGGCGTTTTGGCGAGATATCGGCTGAGACCACGCAGCTCAAGACTGCTAAGATGCATGACGCGACTGACAAGGCACCTAACATCACTCTGGCAAACACGGAAAAAGAAGGACGTTACTGGGAAGTTAAGGCGGGACTTCACACATTTGAAGCAAAAATCATACCAATACATTACGAGCCTACTTCAGCCAAATTTGAACACCATCTGTCACATACACAAACTATACCTCGAATACATTCGCACGCGCATGCTGCGTCACTGGGCATGCTGCGTCACTGGGCATGCTGCGTCACTGGGCATGCTGCATCCGTAGTTACTATATCTGGAACTAGTTGAGGAGGTATATCGAAATGCGTCCTTCGTACAACTCATCAGTCACCGCTTTCTTGTCACCGAGTATAGCGGTGCTGGTGTCTTACTTTCTTTTGCTTTCAGCTACCACATCATCCACTTCTACCCCAAAGAGAATTTGAACAATTCATAAAATCACATACTTCATAAACTCGAAGCATGTTTTGTACAAAGACGGCCACAGCGATACGAACAACAAACTCGGCCAGCCGCGCTGAGCCGGAATGTGATTTGAAGCTCGACGATGGACATTACTACAGCTTTCAAATTCGTTGTGTAAAACTCGCGTCGAAGAAGATGATACTATTGCGACAAATGCACGATCTTCGTGCTCCTGTTGTAGTACAAGGTCCTTGATATACAGCGCTGGCTCAATCAACAGGGGCGCAGCTCCCCAGAGTTCCATACCCGGCTTGCAAGTGCCCTGACATGTAGCACCCCTTCGAGGCAGTTAATTTAAGACATCGAACCAGATAACTTGTCACTAAGCCTTACGCTTTCAAGTCTACGGTGATGAAATACGATAAGGTGGCCGATTGAAAGGAAGCTTAAGAAGAACGCTGAATAGTTTCTTGCACTATCGTTCTTACTACGAAGCAGACATCATACGGTGACCGATAAAATGAAAGAGGTCCGAGTAATGTACCTAAGCGTCTTGTGTATACCGAATACTGATTGTTATGGCAACAGAGAAGTATAAATTGGTGCGGGTAACGACCTGGAGACGTCACACCATTAGCAGTACCTACGCCTCTTTGCCAAATTCGTAAGTTTTTTGTCGATGTTTGTCACAACCTTTGGTTGTTACTTTCGTGGCCTTCCCAAACAGGACGAGTCCACAAGACTAAAACGCTTCAGTGCATGTATTTTGCGACCCACAAAGTGATCAATCCTCCACTGCTCATACGAAATGACGTGAGGTACCACGGATCTTTTCTGTTCCCCCGATGTATTTTGATGCTGCAGGTCGACTGTCACATTGATTCAAAGTATGGTGTCAGCACGACACCGGAGTTATGTCGTCAGCGCATCATTTTTGTGGATATGCCTGTAAGCATCCGCACGGTTACTAGTCCGGTGCTTTGCGTCTCGATTTGGTTGTAAAATCGCGCAGGTAGAGAGTAAATGTGAGCAACGGGATAAAGGTTGACACGAGTGGGATTCGATTCCACTCCCGAAGACTGGTGCCTAAAACCAGCACCTTAGAACAATCGGCCATCGTGTCATCTCAATCGACGACACAACCGCGCAATGCACACTCGCATCATACTTCGAGACCTCAACCAAATTATTTTACAACCATGGGCGCGACAAACTGGCGTACTTGTCGCGCAGGCGGTTTGTCGTGAACGTCGGACCGGGAGTTCGATTAGTAATAACACAATAGACGAGAAAGTGTCTCATACACGCAGGACGATAAGCGAGCAGCTATTCCAGTTCTCCCGCAACCTACAAGAGCTCGCGGCTTGGATGCGTGAAATTGAGGCACACGATAAAGAAGTCACGATATTTACCACCGAGTGTTCCACACCGTTAACCGTCGAGAACGTCATCGTAATGAACTTGCTGAATGAAACTGCTGAGTTGTACGAAAACACTTAGCGAGGCCTAACCGTACGAGCTTATACGTAGCAGTTTTGTTAGAAGTGACTGCCACAGAAGAAACTCGTCAGACATCGAACCCGATACATCGTGAAAAGAATCTTTGCAGGATTAATCCATGGCACATTAGCCCGACAAGTCTCGGTCCTTTTCTG
Source organism: Peronospora matthiolae (assembly GCA_921007115.2). NCBI lineage: Eukaryota > Oomycota > Peronosporomycetes > Peronosporales > Peronosporaceae > Peronospora > Peronospora matthiolae. Next base: position 95,102 of record CAKLBY020000305.1, read on the forward strand.
AATTGGATATAGGAAAGAGATAGGCGATTACCGCGTACGTGAGAAGAAAATTATAGCACATACATGAAATGACGAAATTTCGGTACTCGTCTTCTGACGACGGTTGCATTTACACGTCACTACAACCAGTGCAAGCTCCCGGATATCCCACACTTCGGCACACATTTGGGAGATTTGAAAAGAGTAGATGTGCTCCATTGATGTATACTTTAAATGACAAGGCCTTCACCAGTAGCTTCGGCAAAAACTCACTTGTGAAAGAATGCGAGTTAGTGCTTGAGCTATCGTGTGGTATTGGCGGTCGCAAACGCAAGATGCAAAGTAACGGAATGCAAGAGCAACCTGACTTCTGGTGTTGTTCTTCGTTTGGTAATGATTTGCGATAAGGTAGACCAGATTTCATGCTGTATTTGTAAGAAGGAAGTCGTGCGAACACATGTCGACGTAGTGTAGTGGACATCACGTATGCTTAACACGCAGAAGGTCGCCGGCTCGAACCCGTCCGTTGACACCCTCTTTTACGTCTGCAGCGTCGGACTGACTGTATCAAATACTTACCAATCTTCTACGTTCATCACGGATACATCATCTCATCTCAGCACTTCAACAGATTAAGGATCATGCGGCGAAGGTCTTTCTAGTGTCACGTCGTTTAAACTGTTACAACGATATATTTGTACACCGAAATTCTCCCCGACACCCCTCGTTGAATTGCTGTCTCCGCGTGATTTGCTTGCAAAAGTGTTAGCAATGTTCAGCAAAATGCACTACACATCTTACATGCGTAGCTGCAACATCCATCGTCCATCAGCAAAATGTGCACGAGCACGTCACCGCACACTATTAGTAATGAGTTGCCGGGGATGTAGTCGATGGAAAACCTTAGCTACAGTATTTTGCTTGGTGACAAGCGGAGCCGTACAAAACGCGTGCTCAAAACGACATGAGACCAGCTGGCGTTTTGGTGAGATATCGGCTGAGACCACGCAGCTCAAGACTGCTAAGATGCATGACGCGACTGATAAGGCACCTAACATCACTCTGGCGAACACGGAAAAAGAAGGACGTTACTGGAAAGTTAAGGCGGGACTTCACACATTTGAAGCAAAAATCATACCAATACATTACGAGCCTACTTCAGCCAAATTCGAACACCATCTGTCACATACACAAACTATACCTCGAATACATTCGCACGCGCATGCTGCGTCACTGGGCATGCTGCGTCACTGGGCATGCTGCGTCACTGGGCATGCTGCATCCGTAGTTACTATATCTGGAACTAGTTGAGGAGGTATATCGAAATGCGTCCTTCGTACAACTCATCAGTCACCGCTTTCTTGTCACCGAGTATAGCGGTGCTGGTGTCTTACTTTCTTTTGCTTTCAGCTACCACATCATCCACTTCTACCCCAAAGAGAATTTGAACAATTCATAAAATCACATACTTCATAAACTCGAAGCATGTTTTGTACAAAGACGTCCACAGCGATACGAACAACAAACTCGGCCAGCCGCGCTGAGCCGGAATGTGATTTGAAGCTCGACGATGGACATTACTACATCTTTCAAATTCGTTGTGTAAAACTCGCGTCGAAGAAGATGATACTGTTGCGACGAATGCACGATCTTCGTGCTCCTGTTGTAGTAAGTACAAGGTCCTTGATATACAGCGCTGGCTCAATCAACAGGGGCGCAGCTCCCCAGAGTTCCATACCCGGCTTGCAAGTGCCCTGACATGTAGCACCCCTTCGAGGCAGTTAATTTAAGACATCGAACCAGATAACTTGTCACTAAGCCTTACGCTTTCAAGTCTACGGTGATGAAATACGATAAGGTGGCCGATTGAAAGGAAGCTTAAGAAGAACGCTGAATAGTTTCTTGCACTATCGTTCTTACTACGAAGCAGACATCATACGGTGACCGATAAAATGAAAGAGGTCCGAGTAATGTACCTAAGCGTCTTGTGTATACCGAATACTGATTGTTATGGCAACAGAGAAGTATAAATTGGTGCGGGTAACGACCTGGAGACGTCACACCATTAGCAGTACCTACGCCTCTTTGCCAAATTCGTAAGTTTTTTGTCGATGTTTGTCACAACCTTTGGTTGTTACTTTCGTGGCCTTCCCAAACAGGACGAGTCCACAAGACTAAAACGCTTCAGTGCATGTATTTTGCGACCCACAAAGTGATCAATCCTCCACTGCTCATACGAAATGACGTGAGGTACCACGGATCTTTTCTGTTCCCCCGATGTATTTTGATGCTGCAGGTCGACTGTCACATTGATTCAAAGTATGGTGTCAGCACGACACCGGAGTTATGTCGTCAGCGCATCATTTTTGTGGATATGCCTGTAAGCATCCGCACGGTTACTAGTCCGGTGCTTTGCGTCTCGATTTGGTTGTAAAATCGCGCAGGTAGAGAGTAAATGTGAGCAACGGGATAAAGGTTGACACGAGTGGGATTCGATTCCACTCCCGAAGACTGGTGCCTAAAACCAGCACCTTAGAACAATCGGCCATCGTGTCATCTCAATCGACGACACAACCGCGCAATGCACACTCGCATCATACTTCGAGACCTCAACCAAATTATTTTACAACCATGGGCGCGACAAACTGGCGTACTTGTCGCGCAGGCGGTTTGTCGTGAACGTCGGACCGGGAGTTCGATTAGTAATAACACAATAGACGAGAAAGTGTCTCATACACGCAGGACGATAAGCGAGCAGCTATTCCAGTTCTCCCGCAACCTACAAGAGCTCGCGGCTTGGATGCGTGAAATTGAGGCACACGATAAAGAAGTCACGATATTTACCACCGAGTGTTCCACACCGTTAACCGTCGAGAACGTCATCGTAATGAACTTGCTGAATGAAACTGCTGAGTTGTACGAAAACACTTAGCGAGGCCTAACCGTACGAGCTTATACGTAGCAGTTTTGTTAGAAGTGACTGCCACAGAAGAAACTCGTCAGACATCGAACCCGATACATCGTGAAAAGAATCTTTGCAGGATTAATCCATGGCACATTAGCCTGACAAGTCTCGGTCCTATTCTGAATTGGATATAGGAAAGAGATAGGCGATTACCGCGTACGTGAAAAGAAAATTATAGCACATACATGAAATGACGAAATTTTGGTACTCGTCTTCTGACGACGGTTGCATTTACACGTCACTACAACCAGTGCAAGCTCCCGGATATCCCACACTTCGGCACACATTTGGGAGATTTGAAAAGAATCGATGTGCTCCATTGATGTATACTTTAAATGACAAGGCCGTCACCAGTAGCGTCGGCAAAAAAACTCACTTGTGAAAGAATGCGAGTTAGTGCTTGAGCTATCGTGTGGTATTGGCGGTCGCAAACGCAAGATGCAAAGTAACGGAATGCAAAAGCAACCTGACTTCTGGTGTTGTTCTTCGTTTGGTAATGATTTGCGATAAGGTAGACCAGATTTCATGCTGTATTTGTAAGAAGGAAGTCGTGCGAACACATGTCGACGTAGTGTAGTGGACATCACGTCTGCTTAACACGCAGAAGGTCGCCGGCTCGAACCCGGCCGTTGACACCCTCTTTTACGTCTGCAGCGTCGGACTGACTGTATCAAATACTTACCAATCTTCTACGTTCATCACGGATTTATGGTCTCATCTCAGCACTTCAACAGATTAAGGATCATGCGGCGAAGGTCTTTCCAGTGTCGCGTCGTTTAAACTGTTACAACGATATATTTGTACACCGAAATTCTCCCCGACAACCCTCGTTGAATTGCTGTCTCCGCGTGATTTGCTTGCAAAAGTGTTAGCAATGTTCAGCAAAATGCACTACACATCTTACATGCGTAGCTGCAACATCCATCATCCATCAGCAAAATGTGCACGAGCACGTCACCGCAAACTATTAGTAATGAGTTGCCGGGGATGTAGTCGATGGAAAACCTTAGCTACAGTATTTTGCTTGGTGACAAGCGGAGCCGTACAAAACGCGTGCTCAAAACGACATGAGACCAGCTGGCGTTTTGGCGAGATATCGGCTGAGACCACGCAGCTCAAGACTGCTAAGATGCATGACGCGACTGACAAGGCACCTAACATCACTCTGGCAAACACGGAAAAAGAAGGACGTTACTGGGAAGTTAAGGCGGGACTTCACACATTTGAAGCAAAAATCATACCAATACATTACGAGCCTACTTCAGCCAAATTTGAACACCATCTGTCACATACACAAATTGTACCTCGAATACATTCGTACGGGCATGCTGCGTCACTGGGCATGCTGCGTCACTGGGCATGCTGCATCCGTAGTTACTATATCTGGAACTAGTTGAGGAGGTATATCGAAATGCGTCCTTCGTACAACTCATCAGTCACCGCTTTCTTGTCACCGAGTATAGCGGTGCTGGTGTCTTACTTTCTTTTGCTTTCAGCTACCACATCATCCACTTCTACCCCAAAGAGAATTTGAACAATTCATAAAATCACATACTTCATAAACTCGAAGCATGTTTTGTACAAAGACGGCCACAGCGATACGAACAACAAACTCGGCCAGCCGCGCTGAGCCGGAATGTGATTTGAAGCTCGACGATGGACATTACTACAGCTTTCAAATTCGTTGTGTAAAACTCGCGTCGAAGAAGATGATACTATTGCGACGAATGCACGATCTTCGTGCTCCTGTTGTAGTAAGTACAAGGTCCTTGATATACAGCGCTGGCTCAATCAACAGGGGCGCAGCTCCCCAGAGTTCCATACCCGTCTTGCGAGTGCCCTGACATGTAGCACCCCTTCGAGGCAGTTAATTTAAGACATCGAACCAGATAACTTGTCACTAAGCCTTACGCTTTCAAGTCTACGGTGATGAAATACGATAAGGTGGCCGATTGAAAGGAAGCTTAAGAAGAACGCTGAATAGTTTCTTGCACTATCGTTCTTACTACGAAGCAGACATCATACGGTGACCGATAAAATGAAAGAGGTCCGAGTAATGTACCTAAGCGTCTTGTGTATACCGAATACTGATTGTTATGGCAACAGAGAAGTATAAATTGGTGCGGGTAACGACCTGGAGACGTCACACCATTAGCAGTACCTACGCCTCTTTGCCAAAGTCGTAAGTTTTTGGTCGATGTTTGTCACAACCTTTGGTTGTTACTTTCGTGGCCTTCCCAAAAAGGACGAGTCCACAAGACTAAAACGCTTCAGTGCATGTATTTGCGACCCAACAAAGTGATCAATCCTCCACTGCTCATACGAAATGACGTGAGGTACCACGGATCTTTTCTGTTCCCCCGATGTATTTTGATGCTGCAGATCGACTGTCACATTGATTCAAAGTATGGTGTCAGCACGACACCGGAGTTATGTCGTCAGCGCATCATTTTTGTGGATATGCCTGTAAGCATCCGCACGGTTACTAGTCCGGTGCTTTGCGTCTCGATTTGGTTGTAAAATCGCGCAGGTAGAGAGTAAATGTGAGCAACGGGATAAAGGTTGACACGAGTGGGATTCGATTCCACTCCCGAAGACTGGTGCCTAAAACCAGCACCTTAGAACAATCGGCCATCGTGTCATCTCAATCGACGACACAACCGCGCAATGCACACTCTCGTCACACTTCGCGACCTCAACCATATCCTTTTACAACCATGGGCGCGACAAACTGGCGTACTTGTCGCCAGGCGGTTAGTCGTGAACGTCGGACCGGGAGTTCGATTAGTAATAACACAATAGACGAGAAAGTGTCTCATACACGCAGGACGATAAGCGAGCAGCTACTCCAGTTCTCCCGCAACCTGTCGTGAACAACGGACCGGGAGTTCGATTAGTAATAACACAATAGACGTGAAAGTGTCTCATACACGCAGGACGATAAGCGAGCAGCTATTCCAGTTCTCCCGCAACCTACAAAAGCTCGCGGCTTGGATGCGTGAAATTGAGGCACACGATAAAGAAGTCACGCTATTTACCACCGAGTGTTCCACACCGTTAACCGTCGAGAACGTCATCGTAATGAACTTGCTGAATGAAACTGCTGAGTTGTACGAAAATACTTAGCGAGGCCTAACCGTACGAGCTTATACGTAGCAGTTTTGTTAGAAGTGACTGTCATAGAAGAAACTCGTCAGACATCGAACCCGATACATCGTGAAAAGAATCTTTGCAGGATTAATCCATGGCACATTAGCCCGACAAGTCTCGGTCCTTTTCTGAATTGGATATAGGAAAGAGATAGGCGATTACCGCGTACGTGAGAAGAAAATTATAGCACATACATGAAATGACGAAATTTCGGTACTCGTCTTCTGACGACGGTTGCATTTACACGTCACTACAACCAGTGCAAGCTCCCGGATATCCCACACTTCGGCACACATTTGGGAGATTTGAAAAGAATAGATGTGCTCCATTGATGTATACTTTAAATGACAAGGCCTTCACCAGTAGCGTCGGCAAAAACTCACTTGTGAAAGAATGCGAGTTAGTGCTTGAGCTATCGTGTGGTATTGGAGGTCGCAAACGCAAGATGCAAATTAACGGAATGCAAGAGCAACCTGACTTCTGGTGTTGTTCTTCGTTTGGTAATGATTTGCGATAAGTTAGACCAGATTTCATGTTTATTTGTAAGAAGGAAGTCGTGCGAACACATGTCGACGTAGTGTAGTGGACATCACGTCTTCTTAACACGCAGAAGGTCGCCGGCTCGAACCCGGCCGTTGACACCCTCTTTTACGTCTGCAGCGTCGGACTGACTGTATCAAATACTTACCAATCTTCTACGTTCATCACGGATACATCATCTCATCTCAGCACTTCAACAGATTAAGGATCATGCGGCGAAGGTCTTTCTAGTGTCACGTCGTTTAAACTGTTACAACAATACATTCGTACACCGAAATTCTCCCCGACACCCCTCGTTGAATTGCTGTCTCCGCGTGATTTGCTTGCAAAAGTGTTAGCAATGTTCAGCAAAATGCACTACACATCTTACATGCGTAGCTGCAACATCCATCATCCATCAGCAAAATGTGCACGAGCACATCACCGCACACTATTAGTAATGAGTTGCCGGGGATGTAGTCGATGGAAAACCTTAGCTACAGTATTTTGCTTGGTGACAAGCGGAGCCGTACAAAACGCGTGCTCAAAACGACATGAGACCAGCTGGCGTTTTGGTGAGATATCGGCTGAGACCACGCAGCTCAAGACTGCTAAGATGCATGACGCGACTGATAAGGCACCTAACATCACTCTGGCGAACACGGAAAAAGAAGGACGTTACTGGAAAGTTAAGGCGGGACTTCACACATTTGAAGCAAAAATCATACCAATACATTACGAGCCTACTTCAGCCAAATTTGAACACCATCTGTCACATACACAAATTATACCTCGAATACATTCGTACGCGCATGCTGCGTCACTGGGCATGCTGCGTCACTGGGCATGCTGCATCCGTAGTTACTATATCTGGAACTAGTTGAGGAGGTATATCGAAACGCGTCCTTCGTACAACTCATCAGTCACCGCTTTCTTGTCACCGAGTATAGCGGTGCTGGTGCCTTACTTTCTTTTGCTTTCAGCTACCACATCATCCACTTCTACCCCAAAGAGAATTTGAACAATTCATAAAATCACATACTTCATAAACTCGAAGCATGTTTTGTACAAAGACGGCCACAGCGATACGAACAACAAACTCGGCCAGCCGCGCTGAGCCGGAATGTGATTTGAAGCTCGACGATGGACATTACTACAGCTTTCAAATTCGTTGTGTAAAACTCGCGTCGAAGAAGATGATACTGTTGCGACAAATGCACGATCTTCGTGCTCCTGTTGTAGTAAGTACAAGGTCCTTGATATACAGCGCTGGCTCAATCAACAGGGGCGCAGCTCCCCAGAGTTCCATACCCGGCTTGCAAGTGCCCTGACATGTAGCACCCCTTCGAGGCAGTTAATTTAAGACATCGAACCAGATAACTTGTCACTAAGCCTTACGCTTTCAAGTCTACGGTGATGAAATACGATAAGGTGGCCGATTGAAAGGAAGCTTAAGAAGAACGCTGAATAGTTTCTTGCACTATCGTTCTTACTACGAAGCAGACATCATACGGTGACCGATAAAATGAAAGAGGTCCGAGTAATGTACCTAAGCGTCTTGTGTATACCGAATACTGATTGTTATGGCAACAGAGAAGTATAAATTGGTGCGGGTAACGACCTGGAGACGTCACACCATTAGCAGTACCTACGCCTCTTTGCCAAAGTCGTAAGTTTTTGGTCGATGTTTGTCACAACCTTTGGTTGTTACTTTCGTGGCCTTCCCAAAAAGGACGAGTCCACAAGACTAAAACGCTTCAGTGCATGTATTTGCGACCCAACAAAGTGATCAATCCTCCACTGCTCATACGAAATGACGTGAGGTACCACGGATCTTTTCTGTTCCCCCGATGTCTTTTGATGCTGCAGCTCGACTGTCACATTGATTCAAAGTATGGTGTCAGCACGACACCGGAGTTATGTCGCCAGCGCATCATTTTTGTGGATATGCCTGTAAGCATCCGCACGGTTACTAGTCCGGTGCTTTGCGTCTCGATTTGGTTGTAAAATCGCGCAGGTAGAGAGTAAATGTGAGCAACGGGATAAAGGTTGACACGAGTGGGATTCGATTCCACTCCCGAAGACTGGTGCCTAAAACCAGCACCTTAGAACAATCGGCCATCGTGTCATCTCAATCGACGACACAACCGCGCAATGCACACTCTCGTCACACTTCGCGACCTCAACCATATCCTTTTACAACCATGGGCGCGACAAACTGGCGTAATTGTCGCGCAGGCGGTTTGTCGTGAACGTCGGACCGGGAGTTCAATTAGTGATGACACAATAGACGAGAAAGTGTCTCATACACGCAGGACGATAAGTGATCTTCTACTGCAGTTCTCTCGTAGTAATATTTTACAGCTAAAAAAATGTCGAAGTAGTTAGATTACGTTCGAACAGTTTTAATGCCAAAAAGTTACATCGATCCTCGAACACCTCATTTTTTTGTTTTGACAGCGGTATGACATGCCTATGTGGTGGATTGGAGTTGCAAGTCGCTTATGCAAATTCGACTCTGCAGTGGCCTCCAGGGAAACGACTAACGGGGGTACTTCAATTATAGGTACCTGTTCTCCATTTCACTTTTTATTTTCATACGTTAAACGAGTTGCAATCGTATCGGTGGACTAGATTCGGTGTCGAATTTGACTGGGTTTGTAGTACGAATCGATAGCGCGGGATTTTTCATGCGATAGAGTTATAAATAGGAGCTACATTTGAGTTGTTCATGTTATTGTTAGATTGCCTTGTCCGACATGCCGATTTTTAACTTGCTAGTCTCTGATCACTTGAGCCTTTCTGTGCTCTTGGATGATTACTACAGGTATAAAGTCTTGGAAAAATACCGATTCTCTTTGACTTCGAAACTATAAGTTAATCGAACTGGAAGAGGTGATGCGCCTTTTAGTAAATTTGTTCCAATTTCATGCAAATTAACTATAGACTAAAACGTGACTAAGATTACCTTGCAGGTTGTGATGTCCCACCACGTGTCGTTTTCATGTTAAATGACGTTAAAAATCATTCCATATCAGGTGGCCTAGAATGTATCGCTGTCCACGATAATGATCCCTGATCTCGAATGCATTTTTTCTGATTGTGATGCCTGAAACGATTCTGAGCCGCGATCCCGGATCGCGTTCCCTCATACGCAATTACATCGTTATGGTACGTACCACACACAAAGTTTGAGTGAATTTTTATCGCACAGCTATAGAACAATTGAACGCAGTGACGCCAGCCACCCGTCCCATTCTCCCCACGCAAGAACAATTCGCAATTTACGCACACCTCCGCAGACAAGCACGACGTACGAATGACGCCCTAAAGGCACATTCCTTCGTCCAGAAGAGAGCTCTACAGACACATCAGCGAGAGAACCCTGGACTTACGCAAGCCGATCTCTGTCTATGGGCGCTGGGAGAGTTCGGAGTCCGTGTTGCACGGTCCACTATCAGCAGGATTCTGAGCGAGGATGTTCCTGTCACCCTTAAGCCGAGAGCCATACGGCAGCTGAAGGGCAGACATGCCGAGGTGGAGAAAGCGCTGTTCCATTTCGTGCTCGACACTCAGAGTAAAGTCACGTTGATCGACTTCATCCTCCACCAGAAGGCCAATCAACTGCTTGAGGGCGTAGGTGTAACGACGACGTCTCGCGTTCGTGGTTGTCGAGGTTCAAAGCCCGACACGGCATCAAGTCTTACCGACTGCATGGCGAGGCGGCCTCAGTCGAGCTAGAGACCCTTCACCAGCGGCGCCAGGAACTCCGGACCCTTTTCGACGGCTACACAGCGTGCGATGTTTTCAATATGGATGAAACCGGTCTAAGTTATTGCATGATGCCTTCGCGGGCTCTGGCAACGATACCTTTGAGTGGCAAGAAAAAAATTTAAGTCGCGCATTTCGATAGGGCTATTTTCCAATGTGGATGGGACTGAGAAACTGACTCTGTCGTGATCAACAAGTCCTTAACCCCCGTTGCTTTAAAGCCATCGACGTTTCCAAGCTACCCGTCCACTTCCATGCAAATGCAAAGGCATGGATGACTGGCGGCATATTTGCAAATTGGTTGAAAGCGTTCAATCTCAAAATGAGATGGCGAAAAGGTCTATTGCTGCTATGCAACGCGACCTCACATGTCAATTTGGAGCTCACAAATGTACACTTTTAATTCCTTCCGCCAAATACCACTTCCTATTTGCTGCAGATAGACGCGGGCATCATTCGCAGCTTGAAGCTCAAGTACAAGGCCCAATTTGTGCAGTGAATACTGGACATGGTGACGGCAGGGACGGAGGAAAAGAAGCTCGCGTTCTTAGCACAATCCGTATGGTGGTAAAAAGTGGGCTGAGGTGCGCCCTAAAATGATTCGACACATGTTTGATCCACACAGGAATCGTGTCGGGAGTTATGGCGACAGTGCTCCGTAGGCAAGACGAGCCGGTCTGACCCAATCATCTCTCGATCTTGGCTAATCTAATTGACAAACTATCCTTATCTGATGGAATGGATACAGACGACTATTTGGAGTGTGACAGCAGCCTGGAAGAATGGGAACCATACTCCGATGCAACTGCCACCTCTGAGCCATTTTCGCGTGATGACGACAGTGACAGAGACAGAAATCCCATCTTCACTCATCGCGACGCGCTAAATACTGCAATACAATTGTCTATGCACCTATTCGCACACAAGATCGATATTGCACACAAGATTGATGTTGTGGGGATGCAACGGCTGACCGAGAAATGCCGCCAACAGCTTCAACGGAGCATGCACCAGCAGCAAATCCCCGATTATTTCTCGAAAGAGTAAGTTCGGTGGCCCATGCTGAAACTAACAGCACTTACTTAATAGCACGAAAAAATGGAACTGATATTTGATGTGTTAAATCACTTAGACTGTTACATTTTTTGTCTATATCTTACTTTCCTAATAAATTATTATAATTATCCGATTCCTACAGAATATTCCTAAAGATCTTATTCAATCATGTTCCAACAGAAACTAAGTGGTGTCCTTTAAGTTGATATCGATCTTAAGGACACAACGAAATTTTCTTGACAAATCGCGCTCTCTAACTGTGAGTTACCTGTATATCAAAGAGATTATACTGATTTGTTCATCGAGGTCTTAAAACACAAAGTCTTGCACGCGCTTGTGGTTTCTGTCCGTAATTCAATTCTTCACCTCACCCTCTAAACTTCCTATTGCAACGATGCCTCCGTCTAAGGTCATAGCCTTTGTGCCAATTTGAACCTCATTTCTGGTAGCGATAGTTTTCCGGTTGACAATCTTGTCATTATCGATTTTTGGTCATCTTCTTTATAGGATGCGGGAAGGTGCTGATGGGACGTAATTCTACTTGTCTGGTCCTCCAACGGTGACTTCCATTCGAACGTCCATCGACTCCAAAAAATTCTATTTTTAGATCACGGCTTGCACCTTTTAAAAGATGCAATCTGCTTTTCGCAATTGCGATCACTTTACAAAAACCGCCCCATGCTAAAAAAAGCTGTAATACAGTATCTGCCAATCTTTTCGATGGTCCAAGATTCATTTCTCTTGTTCACATCTAAAATTTCCAATCCAAATCTGATAATCTGCTTCACCACACGATTACTGAAGACACTTTACATTGCTTCACCGAACTTGTATCATTTGTTGAAAATTGCCCTGATATCTTGTCTGTCACCTCGGGCCCAAATCCTCAGATGGTACCGCATCACTTTACGTTGTTGATCCAATATAATTAGAATATCCGCACAGCCTAGAGTATTTTCTTGGCCACTAGTAATTATTCTTTTGTTTGAGGTTCTTAGACGCGTTTCGTTTCTTTAGCATCAAGGAATTTCCCGATTCAATTTCACCATTCTTATGTGCTTTAATGGATCTATTTTATTGGTTTTCTGGTAGTCGAACTTCGTTTTACGTCAAAGTCTGCTGTGAAGTCGAATATACTGTGTCTTTGCTGTCATGCAGCCGTGACGATGAATCCGAAATGCCCTGTATATTTCATAACAGTAAACAAGAGCATGTAGTTTACTTGTTCTATAGTGCAGCCTCACTACCGATTCGAAAAAAATCATCGTCGCAAATATTTCTATCTCATACAAGCTGTGCTGGATACAATTTATGTGACTACATAATTTTCATTACACTCATTAATCCAAAAAAATTATCTACGTCATCGACTCCACAATTTTTGCATGATGTACCTGCTTTTACTTGTATTCTTTATCTTATTAATCTCCGTTTTAAAGAGTATATAAGGCTTTTGCAGGTACCTCTTTATTTACTTAGTACTGGAGGTAATTAGCCTCTACTCTTTGTCGGATTGCAATTATAGCTATTTCGTCATCACTTTTTGCTCGAAGAAATTACATCATCATCCTGGTATTGTGGTGACTGAAGATGCAAGGAAATAGCATCCTGAAATTGAGTGTGGATGGGTGCGCCTGTCAGTGTTCTTCTGCATCCAATTATATAGGGCTTTTTCATCCAAGTGTACTTTTACATCATATCACTTTCATAAAGATTGCAGGTCGTAATTGTGACGCCCGACGCCCGTCAAGTCAGGGTATCAATCGAAACCCCGAATTTTTCAATGTCTCGTCTCCTGTGATCATTGTAATTAAAATTTTGTCAACGGCGATTTAAAAATCATTTGTCACGAAGGTTTCTTTGGAAGCGTAGGTAAGCCTTACTTTCAAGAAAAGATTTGCGGTACCCAAGTGCCAGCACTGCTCGTCATTAATGGCACATTTGTATTGTTCTAAATCCACCTTGGTGGCACGAAAGCAAGGCTCCAACATTCGGCAGATTATGATTATCAGGATAAGTGACCCACATTGATTAATTTGGCGTACGACATAATTCTCTGGAATGCGGTAGGCGTAGTGCAGTGTGTTTATCTCAAAAGACATCGTGAAACTAGATTCTTTTACCACTCGCATCATTGTTTGCGAGCATAATTTTGAGTATGGAAACTCTTTACGTGTTTGTGGTGACATCGTATGCGAGATACCACTGGCTTGGGGTTCACACATTAATTCAGCCTTTTTTAGATGTTATACCTCCGTCTGCAACCTTCATAATTTTCGTGTAGTCAGTACACTGCTTCTCTGCCCAAGTCGCGCAACGCTCATGCAGAGGAGTTAACCGCGTAATAAATCTTGTATCACGTACGACATCGTGGTAAAACTTGAAAATGTGTTCATGATAACCAGCAACGACTGAAATCTGGTGCAGATGTATATTTTGGGAGGAATAAAAGGTTAGAGAACACAAGCTAATTTCGCTCAGTGATGCTATGGTAACGATGCATTTGCGCGTACTATGTGCGTTTTTTCTTGATTAAAGGCTTCAAATGTAATAATTTGTCCCTTTCATAGTATCATGCAGTCATATATATGTAAATATATGTACATTTATTTGTGTATTTGTACATAATTTGACCATCTCTTGCACATATTATAAACCTAAATTTTACAATAGTTCGCGCCTGCTAGTCAACTATAGCGGAGCTTCTTAGCGCTCCTTAACAGAGGAAGTCTTAGATTCAAAGAACCTCTTAGTTAGAACAATCTAATAAAGAACTATAGAACTTTATGCGTTTAAGCCTAATTCTTTTGGTTTCAAAGGGATTACGATTCACAAGATTACACACCAGCTAGTCACTACTAGTTAAACATGAGTAAGCGCTTTTACAAGGCTAATGCTCTTCACTACACACTACGCCTTTACTAGGCACTAGTGTCCAACGATTCAAAAGAGGAACTGAACTTTATTTATTCTTGACTACGGTAACAAAACCCTAAAACCATGTCTGACTGACTTCTACATTGCGATCCTATGACGGAAGTCCGATCCCTTAACCCTACCCTATTAGGTGCGGTATTACCGTAAGTACGTGGTACCAAGACTGTACCACTCAAATCCATCGATCTTTACTTGGTGTGGACACACAAAACAACCGGTTTAAATGACCCCGTTGCACCTCCCCCACCAACTTGGCGACACCCTTGTGTCGACAATTTTTCTATGGCTCTTTGAATTCTTAAAGCTCTGTTCCTTGACCATCGTGTTCACAAAACATCTTACAATGACTGTGTCAAAGCCTTAGTCCATTATTCTTGAAGAATTACTCGATGAGGGTATGGTAAAAATGAGAGTGACATCGCCGTTTAAGTAATTACGACCATACTTAAACTACGCAACCAGCGTGTGACACCACGCCCATCGCGCCTAATTCAGTCGCGTAACGCGAAGAGGTAACTTCATTTCTTAAACAGCGTGCAGCCGTCGACCCTGCGTTGGTTGTGTTGAACGACACACTTGATGAAGATCAAGTCTAATTTTTTTATTAGATCGATGACCGCAGGCGTCAAGAAAACAGTTAGCCACAGCAGATGTCCACAATGGGTACCGCATTCACCACAGAGTGTGGATGAACGCATTCGTTAGACCACCAGGCATTCGCAACATGGACCACAAGATCAAAGGCTGCCACAGCACTAGCAGAGACGGAGGCCCTCAGAGCGAGATACCCGGGGGTCGAGCGTATGACTTTTCAACATTACCTTGAAGGCTTAATCTGCAAGCACGAGGTGGGTCATTGTCTGCCATGCATACTGTTTCCGTCACTCTCTTTCCTGGTGATGCAGAGGCGGAAAATGATGTCAACTTCACGCTTTGTAATCACAGAGATCGCCGTATGTCAAGCCTGTGGAATCTATAATAGAGCGTTTCACTTAGTGACATTCGGCTCGGATAAAGACGCGTTTCGACGCGTCTTCGCCAAACAAAAGGCCAAAGGCCGACTGCGATTGTTTTATCGCGCCTGCTATGATGCATCAGCTACGGACTCGCGCATCAGCACAGCTGCCGCAGCTGCAACTATTTTCGCTCCCACACCAAATAGTGGTAAGCGGAATGGGTCGACTGGACCTGGAGACGACTTTCAAAAAAGTCAACGGCATACGTACAATCCTACCGCAGTGGCACGTCGTGTCTTCATGAGTTCTCCGACTCCAGGTACCCCCGCCAAAGTGATAAGTACTGGTACTGACCGTCGCATCGACGTCACTGCAGGATTCATTCAACATGATACTGTCGATCTCCTTGCTCGTCAACGAGAGCAGACGGTGACCAAAGATCTCGACGTATCGTCGACGTGTTGTCGCATGAGATACATAAGATTCGTGACAGTGTAGCGCGTCTTGAAGGACGACTGGATCGTCTCTTAACGGTTCCTCGACTTGTGGTAGAGCTAACTCTTTCGGAACAAGCGCCTCGTGATCCATTTGCAACGAATCAAGATAAGGCTTAATCAAGCCGATGTTAACAATAGGTTTTTGCGTCATGCATGGAAGGTTAAGCGCAACCGCTAGACCTTTATTTTTAACAACCGTAGATGACCCATTGAAGCCAGGACGCAAATTGGTCCTATAGATCGCTGAAACCAACTTGGAAGGTAGATTCGTAGCGTTAAGTCAGACGAAGTGTGTGACTGAATAATGTTTAATGCAATTTATGCCCTTGTCGTCAGCTTGTTCCTTGTACGTCCCGTCTTTCAGCCATTGCGTCACGCACATGTTTTTAAGACATAATAGTGTAGCGAGAAACTCGCTCACCTGTTTCGAAACAGTAGCTGGGCTGACATCAGCAAGCCGTTCGGCTATTGATCCTCCTCTAAGCAGAGAACTACGTAGTGGTAGCGTTAACAGATCGAAGGGGTGATTAAGACCATTTACGTATACTAGAGTAAAATCTATGGAGGCATGTACAGCGTGGTTTAACGCAAACTCGACCACAGGGAGCATAGAGCTCCAACACCTAAGAGAATCAGCGCAAACACAGCGCAAAATGTCACCAATGACACGGTTAAAACGATCAGTCTGACCATCGACCTGCACATGATTTGCTGTGAATTTGCCTAGTGTGGAGCCCAGCACCTTAAAGATGGGAGTCGAAAACTTGCCGGCGAAACGTGAATCTCTATTAGAGACAATTACCACAGGTAAACCTTTTTAACGAAACACTAAGTCGATAAACAGCTTTGTCGTACCTTCACTTTCGATAAAACTAGGCACAGCCGCTAATGGGTTTTTGTGCTTAAACTGTGAACTACGACCACAAAGCCAGTGTTGCCTTCCGAATCATTCGGTGTAACACACACGAAGTCTACACTAATGTACACCCAAACACCAAGTAAGAACGGGCAAACTAGCAAGCGGTGCAACCGCATGTTGTGAGGGTTTGAACCATTGACACGTTTCATACGTACGCACATACGTGCTTACTCATTTGTACAGCTTGAGCCACGAAAACGTCTGACTAAGTGAGCTATGGATATTCTCACGTCCGAGATGACCGCTTATAGCAGTTCATGTGCCTCAAAGAGAGCAAAATACTTCAACTTCTCATTATGAGGAGCAACAATACAAGGCACACTTTCAAGACCCGTGTACAAAAATACAACCCACTATCGATGGTATATCGATGTGGGCTCGCGCGTTAACGTGCCGACAGTTTGATGTCCGAGTCTTGGAACTTCTCGCTTCCAAGAGCATGCAGCAATGATCACATTGCTCATCATGTGCATATGCCGCACAAATTAGATCCACAATGGATGACGACAGAGTTGTCACATTATCAAGCTCATAATCAGGTTTGTGTGAAAGCGCATCAGCTAAAGCATTTCACTTGTCCTGCTTATACTTAACCTTGTAGTTGTAGAAAGCAATTAACGGAACAAACGGGCTGTACGTCGTGAGAGGTGAAGTGACTGTGTCGCAATGCGTAACGACGCATGATCTGTGAAGACCTGCGAAGTCTTTGGTCCAAGGAAACGGACTTTAAACTTAACAGGAGCAAATATAATTGCAAGTAACACCTTGTCATGAACTCGATAGTTTTTCTCTGCAGACTTAAGCTGACGAGATTCATATGCTATGACGCGCTCATGTCCATCGACCTCTGTCTGCAGTAATGCACGACTAACAGCAAAATGAGACGCGTCATAGACGTCATTAAAAATCCATTCAGGGTCAGGCTGAGCCAAAATTGGAGCATGAAAGAGGCTGTCCTTTACAGCTTGATTAGCTCGAGCATGGACTGCGTCCTAACACATAACTGCAACCTTCTCTAAGAGGTTACTAAATGGCCCTGCCATGTCAGTGTAGTTTGCACAGTATATGTGCAAGTTATAAGCAAGGCCGAGCTATTTACGCAAGTTCTTTTGGTTCGACGAAGCAGCCAGTCAGAAGTTGACTTTACCTTAGCGGGATCCGCTCGAAAGCCTTGCTTCCCAATGAAGCACCCTAACAAGGCAAATTTTTGGAAATAAATACATTTAAATGCATTTGCCTAACAGCGTTTGAACGCATGCACCCGAGCACTGCTCGTAAAAGGTCAATGTGATTGTCCA
The DNA here is from genome assembly GCA_921007115.2 of Peronospora matthiolae. Lineage (NCBI taxonomy): Eukaryota > Oomycota > Peronosporomycetes > Peronosporales > Peronosporaceae > Peronospora > Peronospora matthiolae. The sequence goes on from CAKLBY020000305.1 coordinate 113,149, forward strand.
CATCAGAACTTCCGTGTAGGGCACGGCTATAGACAAAGATGTCATTGAAATAGCTTTGTGCATATTATCGTTGAGGTCGGAAAAACTGCGTCGCGAGACGATTAAATGTTACAGGGGCGTTAGATAGCCCTTGGGGCATAACAAGCCACTTCCAAAGCATGCCACTCGGCATACAACCGCCGTGAGCGGAATATACTCGCTCGCAAGAGCAATTGACAATATTTATCGACCGAGTCGAGTACACCGAACATGGTACAAACTACTATAGCGCTCTGAAGAATATCCCTTCCAAAAATAGGCGTCTGTGCAGGTGTAGTGGCTGCAACAAAGCAATTTGTAAGCATGCACAATGCGCCACTTCCCATTAGGCTTTCTGACTCAAAACGTCGGTGTCGAGTACGGATACTTGCTCTTACGTACCGTACCAACCGTGTGCTTTTTCGCACGAGACGTCACTATGCTCCTCTAAAAGAGGCCATTGCAGTGCCACACAGTACTTGGTTTCAGGGGACACGTCAATTCTGTGACGTATGCCTTAATAAGGAGGCAGAGTGTAAATTGGATCGTGCCACGGCACATCTTGAAAATCCTAAACCGAAAAAAACGGATCTTTAGGATCTTTCAAGATAGATGACCCACTTCGGGCACTCAGCGCCGCCTTAGTGTCTTCCAGGACATCGTTTTGAGAACTGAAGACAAGCTCAACTCAATATCGTATCTTTTTGGCCAACACCTCGGATAAGTCACCTAACTTTAAAGTCAGGCCAAACCCATCGACAGACAGTTCGATTATCTCTAACAGAGTATTCAGTGATGGTAGAGTCTCAAGACTCACTGATTCATCTACGTCACCATTCACTTCATTAATGAGTGCATAAAGTTGCTCGCTAGCATCACTCAGTGACGTAACAGACGCCTTGCACTGCATAACAGCAATCTGGTGTCACTGTTGTCTCTTTGATGAGACTGAACGTCTCAAAGAGAATAGAATTTTCTTGCTCCTAAGGTTAATATCATCATGATCCTTAACTTGCTCTACACAAGAGCCGATGTCATTACCGACACCCGGGACAATATTGTCCCCTATATAGTGTCCTCATAAACCTTAAATTGCTCATCACCAGAGCCGATGTCAAATTCGAAATCCGTTACTATACCGCCTCCAAGGTGTCGAACTGCGTCAACCTTTATTTGCCCAATATTAGGGACGATGTCATTACCGATATCAGGGACTACACTGTCGCCACGGTGACTAACTGTGGCAAACTAACTTTGATCGGTTTCCGATCCGATTTCATTATCGACATCTGATGACTAGTCACTTCTAGTGATATCACCACCCGGTAGGTGCTTACGTGCCACTCCACACCCATCAACGGGTCCTCCTCGCCCCCTCGCCCTTGGTGACTTGATGTTTCACCAACAGTGTCTTGGCTGACATTCGGTGCGTCGAAATAACGGCCAGCATCACTCAGTGGATAATTACGTGCCACTCCACGCTTACCAGATGGGTTCAACTCATGATGACTTAACATAGGTCATCATTGCATTCAGAATTTAGTAATTGCTTTTACAACGATTATCACTCGACGGAGTACGTGTCGTTTCACTAACAGTCATTGACCTTAGCTCATAACTAATAAATTTGACCTGTTTAACTTTAAGAGATCAGCCATACCGATGTCCAGCACCCTGACTGTCTCATTCCAAGGCTCGCGCCAATAGCGTTTCTGTTTCCTAGCAGAGGTAGGCACATGACTTACAAAGCTTAGTACAAACAGGTGCATTTCGCCTAAGGTCCTCAACCTCCAATCAATCCATGGGTCATGGCGTGTTAGCCAAGACATATTAAGGGTAAGATCATACCTCTCATCCAAGTCAATGACTAGACAACGTTCGAAACTGTCAAAGTCCGAAAATTCAAAGCCTTAGTTTACAGAAAACTTAGGCACAGTTAATAATGCACCTTGCGCCAAGCGAACTGTGATAGTGTCACTCATTACACTTTCAGCTCTTCAGCACACTGCTGACTACCTCCCAGGGAACAACGTCAGACATAAATTCCAGACGCATTAGAGTTAATTAAGATCGATCATGGATAATCAAAGCCCTTTACTGTTGCTTTTGCAACCAACAAGCCTGGATTGAACTCAAGTTTCGTGATATTGTCAACAAAGGCCACTTGGAAGTAGTCCTTGTTTTCCAACACCTCACAGAGGTACAACAGAGCCTAGGTTTGCCCCTGCAGAGCGCCCCTTGCCTACCGGAACTCGACGTTTTCCGCGCCTCACCTAATATTGGTTAGCAACGGGATTTCGGCTCGAATGAGTTTTTCGGGTCCTCTTAAAAGGACAATTGTGGCGAAAAAGTATAATGCCTCGGCACGTACAACATCTACGGGTGTTAGAATGCTGTTCGACAGTACAGAGCTCAGGTTCTTCGCCTCTCTCAGCGAGACTAAGATCTATGGTTTTGCCCTTTCCATGAGATGAGCATCGCTCGACGAGTTCGATTTAAATTCTTGATTCCCGTAACGGGCGGCTCTAAAATTGTACTTTGCGTTCGACGATATGTCCACTTCACCCTCAATGTCAAGAGTTAAGCACGAAAAACTGTAGTTTTAACAATGTTAGTGCGAAGACCCTTCTTCAAAATGGTACTTAACCGTCTCAGGTAAATGGTTCATCTGCACAGTTGCAATGAGAGTTTGCAACTCCTGTACCTAATCTACTAAGTTCTGACTACCCTGGAGGGTTGCCAAGAAGCGTGATAGCACGTGATTTGCCTGATTAGGCCGGGCAAACGCCCGAGATAGCTGCTGCTTTAGCATGTACAGGTGGGAACAGCCTCTTCTGTCGATGTACCAGAAGTGAAGGCCCACTCCCTGGATCGCCCACCTATAATTCGACAGGGTCAGGCTCACTATTTGCTGCTTAAACGGCAGCAGGGCCGATCTGATGGCAACATTCATCTCTTAAACCCACAAAAGAAGATTTTTCTCTATTTTCCTCAAAAGGCTTTACTTTTAAGACAAGAAGACGAGTGTTTGACTCAGTGTCCGGTATTGGATGATACCGAAAGGGCATGGCAGATGCCAAATGGTAATGTACACGTTCGATCAACGTAGACTCAAAGCTCGAGAAGGCTACGAGATGTGCACGAAGTGCGTTCAATCCTTGCGTCATTATACTATTTCTTGCTCGTATCCGATCAACGGCTTGAGATTCTCAATCGCGATCTGCTGGGCCTCAGAGGTTCATGGTTGTTTCCACAATCGCAGCAAATTCAGTCTGTGAAGACTCATGTGTGGATTGACTACGAGTGCTACCAAGTGCAGCGGAGCTTCTTAGCGCTCCTTAACAGAGGAAGTCTTAGATTCAAAGAACCTCTTAGTTAGAACAATCTAATAAAGAACTATAGTACTTTAAGCGTTTAAGCCTAATTCTTTCGGTTTCAAAGGGATTACGATTCACAAGATTACACACCAACTAGTCACTACTAGTTAAACATGAGTAAGCGCTTTTACAAGGCTAATGCTCTTCACTACACACTACGCCTTTACTAGGCACTAGTGTCCAACGATTCAAAAGAGGAACTGAACTTTGTTTATTCTTGACTACGGTAACAAAACCCTAAAACCATGTCTGACTGACTTCTACATTGCGATCCTATGACGGAAGTCCGATCCCTTAACCCTACCCTATTAGGTGCGGTATTACCGTAAGTACGTGGTACCAAGACTGTACCACTCAAATCCATCGATCTTTACTTGGTGTGGATACATGAAACAACCGGCTCAAATTACCGCGTATAACCCCGTTACATCTAAATTACGATTGTGCAGCGCGGAGTGAACTGTCTGCTGCAAAGTGATATTTGTTGAACCTACTAGTTTGCCAGTTTTTCACGATCGCGGTCTTCTCGATAGTGTCAATTAAGTTTGTAAAAGAGGTACTTATCGTTTGGTTGACTTGTAGCAAGTCTTGTGGGCACAGCAGATGCCGCTGCGCTAATTTGTCTCTTTTTTCGTTGAATAGACCACTGGTGAGGCCCGACCTCTGGCCCTATACGCGTCTGGCATGCGTCCGTAAGTACAGTTTTTCTCTGGTTTTTTCTTACTTTTCGCATTAATGATTGTACAAGTCACGAGAAATGAATAGTATATAAAATGCGCTGTGAGCCATAAGAACCTTCACTCCACACGATCTTTGTGGTGCTGGATGGAGACTATTTTTGAATTTGATCTTAAATGCTCTCTTTCTTTCATAGTAGCGCAATCTACAAACTCTGCATTTATTCCATAAAGTAAATTCTCAGGTTTTACGCGCGGGCGAGGATTCGAATCTTTGAGCCTTTCTATGAAGAGGCCTTTATCAACGAAGCCCCAAGTCAATAATTCCGGCGATAATTAATGCACAGGAGGAGATGGGGAATGGAAACAATGGTACCATTGTTTTCAGACGCTTTCTCCTTCTTCTGTTCGTTAGTGATTAGGTCTAAATAATCTTTGAAATGCTCTCACCTCAGACTAAGCGGTGGTTTGCCTATGTATTGTAGGCATGTGTCAGGCTGGTACCGGTAAGCTGATTGTGTTATGATATCTTGGGCGAATATGACCACATTTCAAAGGTTACTTTAGCGTCTTGTGGTGTTTCTCTGCACCTGCAGAAGATAAGTTCTTCTTTTTGGTTTGCTTACCAATTATACACTCACTGGTTGGGTCTGCTGTTTCGCGATGTGCTTCGCATAATAATTGTTTTACCTGTTCTCTTTTCCACTTTCTTCGCGTAGGTTGTCTTTTTGCAGGAGCAAGCGTTTGTGACAATTAAGCCGTATCCTGCCTTTCCATCTTGGTCACGCTGGCGCTGGTTAATATTCCTTTAAATCTGTATTATTTGTTGAAAACGCGCTGTTGCCTCCATTCTTTGAGGTACCTAACAATTTAAGAACTGAAGTCTAGTCGGATCTCCTGAATTCTCGTTACAACATCCGATCCGACTTATAATTGATGTCTCGATAGTCTCTTCATAAGTTTCTGCATAAAACCACTCATTACGTCACGGGGCACCCTTCTTATTTTTTTTGGGGTGTCACGAAACTTCACGTACACTAGTACGTGCAGAGGAAGCTATTCCACTCAACAGCTATGTTGAGTAAAGGGTAAAAAGAGAACTGCATTTAATGTAGTTAAGCTATCAGTATAACTTTAATCTATATCTAACTAAATTAGACTACGTCGTCGTATGACGACAACCTGCTCACCACTCATTGCGCGCGCTTCTAGAAGCGATTGGTGGTAATCTATGGTTGACATGTCTTGTACCAACCAATCTTTGAGCAGCGCGTGGATACTATCCTAAAAGGGGATGAAATTCCTTCAAAATTATACATCTCGGATAATATTAGTAGGATTTTGTCATGCTAGACAATTTCTCTATTGATAACGTTTGGTGTCAGCATCATACAACGAGCCACTTCATTACATCCCCCCCTACCATCAATCACCCGTTGATTGAATCAGAATTGATTGGTATAGGGAGACCACCATTCGATCATTGTTGGTTGTATTCCATGCATTTGTCAATCCAACGCATGGTTTCGTAACCCTAGTGAGTTGCTACTGTAGCATTAAAATAGGCGGCTGCACGCGTGCGTGCAGCCGTAGAGATTTCTTCTCACACTTCAGCAGCAGGTGATTCGTTGCCTGTTGTTGGGAACAGTCCACATGGTGAGTGACCACGTGCGACAGGTACATCCGCTGCGTCTGCAGCAAGTACCGCGAATCGTAATATCGATGAGTCTGATTTAGAGCTCATTTATTCTGGCGAGTCGGATGATAAATTCGACTTGTAGGCAATTCCTCAAGCCTTCGGATCACACGGGGCGGATGCTGCAAGAGCCAGGCTGAATGGGTTTGGTGAACGTGGCGGAATCATGCTCGAGGTCTTCGGAACGAGCGATTTTTCCGATGAATCCTCGCCTCACGCGAGTCCATCAACGATAGGACGCCTGGTGATGGTGGCGATGCCTCTAAGCATCACCACGAGCGAAGTAAGTTGAGGGATAGAGCTGCCACTGGTGTCAGTGCTTATGCTGACACCAATCAACAGGCCAGGGACCGAAATGTCCTGCGCCACGCTCCTCAAGTGGAGTCTCCTTGGATGCCGTCATCCAAAGAGTTATATATCGATTGGCCGGCATGACTGCCAATCGGGATCGAACCCCGTCGTACGACTGTAGAAAGATATGCCCACCTAATTCCAGCACGGAAACTATCCGTGCTGAGTAAAAATTCTACACCGATGCGTTTTTTAAACATTGGTGGTACAATGGCAGCCGTGGTCGAGACGGTAAGGCCTTGGTGCAAGGATGGAATGCCCTCATTCATACATTTGTGTGTATTGGCCGTGTGGCCTGGCTCGGTAAACTTGATATAGCTCGTTTCAGGTTTGAGAAGCGCAACCCAGTCGGGGTGCGATACAAGTTGTACCGGCTGTCAAGAGAGGCAGGATTACCCTGTCTCTTGTGGAGTGATTCGTGATAAGTTGCCTGGACAATTTGAACCGTGCCCCTAGGGAGGCCTCCCTCCCTAATGATCCCAACTGGAGGGCGCGCATCTCTTCTGAGATGGCCGAAGGGATGGATACTTTGCAATTCCTGTACTTGCGTTCGAGGAGGTCTTTTCCGACGGCCCTTCCTCGAACGCAGAGGGTAGGTCTCGTCATATGGCTCGCCAAGACCCAGGACAACAACGATTAGCTCGGCGCGAGGCTTCCAAGTGTCCCAGGACGGCGGATAGCCACGCCAGAGGACGAGGTAACTAGTCCGAGCGCCTATCACGTCGTTGTTATTCAAAGATAGCCCCATTAGGAAGCATTGACCACCGCCAGAATGCATTAAAGGATGTAGTGGTGGTGGAAACACCTGTACGGCTCGAGGGTCGGATCAGCTTGATGTTCAGGAGCTAAACCGTGTAACGAAGCAGTTATAAGATGACCTGGCTCAAGAACGGACTCAGCGTTATAACCTCCATGACCTTGTAAGTGACAATTACAATTCCTTAGCGCACGATCTTTCGAACGATCGTGCCAGGTTTGCGTTCGTGCAACTTGAGAACGAACGTTCGACTCGTTCTCTTCGTGACGAGCTGTCTGCAGCTCGTCACAACTTCGCTCCACTGCGTGAACAGGTCGCTTCGCTAGTCGACCAGACTTGCTCGCTGAAATGGGACCACTCAAAGGTGGTCTCGGCTCTTGACCGCTGAGGTGTTGTTCGCATCTCGAATCGGGCTCGTAATGATAGTACGAGTGGAGAAGTCCAACGTAAAACGTAGAATACGTACGCATCTTACAAGGCAGGTCAATCGCGTATGCGTTGCCCATTCGGCGCAACAAACGAAATGGACCGATATTCTTGGGAAGGATGTTACTGCTGCCCCACATTTTTCACTGCGTGTTTCGGTAGCGTTACTGTCGACGATAAAACTAAATCTCCTTCATCAAACGAAAGAACATTTTCTCTTTCATGTTTGTCTGTGTTTAGCTTCTGTCTGTATAGTGCATTTTCGATAGAATGTTATACGAAGCGGACGACCGCTTCGCGAGTCAGCAGTAATTCCTCTGCTGATTCATCCTTGTCAACAGCAGTGCGCTTCGTGTGCACTGATCGAAGAACGTTGTCTTCACGATTGAGGGCGTCATTGTACTCACTGTGGCAGTCATTGGCGATGCTGAATATACCAGCATCGTCGTCATCATCGTTATTATCACTGTCGATCGCATCGAAATCGGCATCCATCACGTCGACACCATTGTCGACGGGTGATGAGCAAGAACCAAATCGAGTTTTGTTCAATCGAGTCCACCCCCCCCTTAAACTAGATTCATACTCTAAGAAGGCGGGTAAAAGTGGTAGGCGTAGGTCATTCACGAAGAACGGTGTATGCGTTGTCGACGCATGCACCGAGTTGTTGGTGGCAAATTCCGCCGTCGACAAGAACTCACTCCAACTCGTAGACGAGTGGACGTGCCCTCGAAGTATCTTTTCAAGGACGCGGTTGACGCGTTCCCTCTGACCATCTGTTTCTGGATGGTCAGAAGTTGACATCTTCAAATAATACCTGGTGAACGGAACACGGATTGCCAGAACTCCGCTGTAAAGCGGGGATCCGTGTCAGACACGAGTTCACAGAGTAACCCGTGAATTCGGAAGATAGTATCGATGAATACACGAGCACAGCCCTCGGCTGTGATTGACTCCGGTACAGCAACAAGATGTACCATCTTGCTAAACCGATCAACAAACAAGAATACCAGCATTCTTGTGAACGTCTTGCGTAAACCCAAAGACCAAGTCCATCGATAAGGACTGACAACACTCAGCCGGAATCGGAAGAGGCTACAAGGGTGCGCGAGATGAAGGACCAGGCTTCGCCCATTGGCAAACTTCGGAAGCGCGAATGTATTTGCGCACAAACTCATACTGGCGGGGCCAGTAGAAGTTACGACTTACCGTGAGGTAAGTCTTTTCACTAGCGCAATGCCCACTTGTTGGGGCATCGTGACACTCATACATGATGCGCAATCGCAAATCATTATGAGCGGGAACGACGACACGAGGAGTATCGCCGTTGACTGCTGTATAGTACAGCAGTCCATCACGAACAGATCACCGTTCGGTTAAAGAGCGGTATTGAGACGACAAGCTTTATAAAGCTAGACTGTATGGATTGGATACGTAATCCATCAGCCGCAGAAGAGGCTAATCTTCTGCGTATGCTTTTCGCACGTCCTCGAGAATATTCTACGACGGAACACTCACTGTTAGTGTTGCTACAGTGGGATAACCCCTACGGTAGGGTTGAGCAGTCGGCTCGAAATCGGGCCGACGCGAAAGAGCAGTAGCGACGACATTAAGTCGTCCTGGTTTATACTCGACGGAGAAACTGAACTCCGCGAAGAAAGACAGCCACCTCGCCATTCGTTGCGAGAGGTGTGGACTGTTTACGGCCGTGCGTAACGACGCATGGTTGGTATAACGATGAAGGGCCTATCTCCTAAGAGATATACCTAAAACTTAGCCAGTGCATATTCCATGGCAAGGATCTCCTTGTCATGCACTGGTTAGCCAAGCTCAGCAGCTTGCAGCTGACGCGATTGATAACAGACGACGCGCTCTGCGCCGTCTGATTCGTACTGCATTAACGCGCAGTCGATTTCAAAATTGCTGGCGTCACAGACCACATGGAGCGGTCCGTCCTGGTCTGCAATCGTCAGCGCAGGCAATCGTTTCAAGCTTTTCTTGATACCGTCGAAGGAGTTCTGACACTCAGCACTCCATACCACCTCCAGTATTTCTTTAGTAGACGAGAGAGATGTACGGTTATCTCGGCGTAGTTGTGAGAGCACTTGTGCAAGTACGCCGCCAAGCCAAGGAACTTTCAAAGTCCTTTGACGTTGACTGGCACAGTCCAGTCGCAAATCGCCTGGATCTTTTCCGGATTAGGATGTACGCCGTTTTTATTGACGATGCACCCAAGAAGTGGTATTTCGCTCGCTGTGAATATACACTTCTGAGGTTCGCGATCAACTTACGCTCTCGCAGGAGAGTTAGACCCTTCCAGACGTGGATTCTATGAACCTCCACATCCGTCTTTCCATCCACAGCCCGGCTGTGGACGAAGACATCGTTGAGTAACTCGGTGCGAAGTCGCGCAACGATAGAATCAGATTTGCAACACATCTGTTAAACGTTGCAGGGGCGTTACTTAGCCCCTGTAGCATCACTAGCCACTTCCAGAGCATACCACTGGGAGTGCTAACCCATGTGAACGGGGTGCCCGTTCACGCATGAGGATCTGATAGAATCCATCCATCAAACTCATGGACGAAAAGATGGTACGTTTTGCCATACCATCTATGATGAAGTCCTTCCTTTGTATCGGCGTTTGAGCCGGTACCGTTGGAGCGTCCATTTTGTTGAACGCGTGCACTATCCACCATTCTCCTGTGGCCTTTCGCACACAGAAGGTCGGAGAGCTGTGGGGGGATGCTGAAACCCTCACATGACCAGCCGCTAAACGATCGGTAGAGAATTTGTCGATCCCTGCGACCTGTTTACGAGGCAGTGGACACTGCTTCATGACACAGTAATTAAACCGGATTTCAGTTTGATTTCATGCAGAGTGCATTTGTCCTTAGGCAGCTCGCATAACACGTATCAGGGAAAACATCCCTGAATTCAGCCAAATCCTTATACAAAATAATTGTCTATAAAGACTCCCAAGATTGAGACGTGTGTCACCCAATCCGAGTCTTCTTATCGAGGATGCTTTCATCCATCGATGAGCTACTGAGAAACCTTTTGCTTTCAGCAAACACTTGTGCCAACCGAATGTCGGCGACGTACTCGTCCTCTGTGATGAGTACGCAGATCTGCTCGATCTTGTCACTACGCAGATCTCACAAGAATCTTTTAGATTCTAGCGTTGGTAACTTGACCACCTCCGAAGCTAACTTCGGGGGCTAAACTAGATCAGGTGCATAACAGCCTACACTTGATCCGCCATTCACCAAGACATTCACCGTCTCGATGATTTCCTAGGACGCATCCGCAGGTAGTTCGGATAACACACGCTCAACACAACTTTCTCTGGAGTTATCACTCTCGGGAACGCTGGAAATTTCTTACAATACGTGTTTGACTGTGTGTGCGCACTACCACAGTCATGTTCTTTTCGATCGACTCTCTTTTAGTCAATCGGGCTTGCTCTACGATCGACTCTCTGTTCGTTGACCTCACTTTGATGTGTTGTTTAATCTGAAGAACACTAATCTCTTTTCTTAAAAAAAAACCCTGGTTGGCGTGCATCCATGTTCCGGTCCACTTTATCTTTTTGAGTGGCAAACCTTTGGCGAAGCCTGTGTCTCTGCACAAGTGCCGGAAGCTGGTTTCACAGTGCAGTTGCAATTTACACAGCGATCTTTTGCAGTAGTTCTAACGACTGTACCACAAGTGAGGCCATCGCACTTACTAGTAGTACATCTACACGCTTGTGGACGCTCCAAGAAGTTCATCAGATGACCATCTGATGAACAAACGGCAGGCATCTTCACGGATCGATGCTGCCAGCTGATCGATGGCTGGTAAATTCTAAGCCATGGTATATTCTAAGCCATGGTAGTTCGAGGATGACATCAAATTTGTCATCCAAATCCAGTACAATAAAGTCATCATCGTACTGCTTTCATTCTAGCGTGTGGTGGATCCCTACTATACGTTTGTTCACCGTTACGGATGCGCCTGTAGCAAGGAACACCTTTATCCTCGTTGGAGGGAACTCTCGCTCAGCATAGCTAAGCCTATTTGCCTCTAGCTACTGGCGTCGAATAAAACTGTTGGATGCCCCACCGTCAACTAGGGCGCGAATTGACATTACACTTGCCACTTCGATCTCCAAAGTCATGAGGGACACCTCATCACAAGGATTCCCAACACACAGCGACTGTGTGTTGGGAGCAATCTTCGTCAAGAGTCCTGCAAATTATCTTGACGTTGCTGGATCAGCAGGGTGCTCCGCCCCTACTGAACCTGTCCGCTTCGTTGACGGTCCGACTTTCTGTCGCGGCTTAGCGACGTGATCGGACCCGCGCCTTGAAACTTTCCTTGGCCAACGGCGGTCATCACGTTTTGTCTTTGGACGTGTTGCGGTGCTTGAGACACTAAACTCATGAGCGTAGTGTCCAATCATCTGACAGCGATGGCATCTTTCCGTTCGCTTGTTCTTCAGAGAGCGAGAGTTCTCGCTCTCGATGTAACAGAGGTTTATTGGTTCGGGACCTCCTGTTTCCGGTCGTCTCGTCGGACGATAATTTGATGAGTTAGCCTGAGACTGTCCCAGGCTGAAGTCTTCTTTTTTCCGCATACACTATCGCCTTTTCCAGCGTATGGAAGTCCTCTCGGAACATGTAGGTCTTCACCGGCCCATACACAAGGCCGTAGATGAACACTTGATGAGCGTGTGCTCTTGAACAGGGTTTTCCGTAACGCGACTCGCAAGGTAGCGCAGGTGTTGTGCGTAAGCGTGAACGTCACGCTTACCTTGCTTTAGCCTCAAGAATGCAGAGCGTGCTCTGACCTCGGCTCTCGGCGGCTCAAACGTCTCTTTCAGCCGATACTTCAAGATCTCCAATGAATCAAACTCGTTTAAGTCGTGAAGCTTGAGCCCTAAGACCAAAGTCTTTGCTCGTCCTGTCAAATTTGACAGGGCGAAGGTGACTTGCATCTCGTCACACTTGATGTGACGGCCCCTTATGGAGCCGTCTAACTCGACGAGCCATCTCAAAAGGGAAGCTTCATCGGTTTCCTTGTACCTTAAGATATCAATCTTCAAGGTTTCGGGTTGACGCATATGCGTCGGCCCACTCATCGACTGACGAGAGCCGTGCTGTTGTAGCAAAGCTATCTTATGTCTTCTGACGGCAAGTCCTCCTTGTAGCAACTTGTTGATAGCAGCACGTTGCTGGTCTCTGCTTTGAGACTCCAACATGCCAGTAATGGCGGGTTCGCCCATGAGCACACTCATGCGGCCAACTACCTCCCATTCTGAGTCACTCAGATGGGAGTAGCCTTCACGTGTGACGTGAAAGCTTTCGTCTTCTGCATCCAACACGTTCGTGTTAGTAGGACACTAAGTAGTCGTTGGACGGACTACCAAATGGCTACCAGGTGTAACGGGACATTATTGGTTCGGGGTGCCACAAAACTTCACGTACACTAATACGTGCAGTGGAAGATATTCCACTCAACAGCTATGTTGAGTAAAGGGTAAAAAGAGAACTGCATTTAATGTAGTTAAGCTATCAGTATAACTTTAATCTATATCTAACTAAATTAGACTACGTCGTCGTATGACGACAACCTGCTCACCACTAATTGCGCGCGTCTAGCAGCGATTGGTGGTAATCTATGGTTGAAATGTCTTCATCATCCAATCTTTGAGCAGCGCATGGATACTATCCTAAAAGGGGATGAAATTCCTTCAAAATTATACATCTCGGATAATATTAGTAGGATTTTGTCATGCTAGACAATTTCTCTATTGACACCTTTTGGTGTCAGTATCATGTAACGGGCTACCCTGTTACAGCTTTGGTTACTTCAACAGGCTATAGGCTTTCTTAATGTGCTTATGTTGGCTCTTAAAAGACCGCCACTTTATAATTTGCCTCGTCGATCGTATGAGCCACTGCGCACAACAGGAGCGTTTGATTGTAAGCACTGGTAGTATAATACCTTAACATTGCCCTCCAGTTGCCAACCCTCGTAATACGCTTGATAACAATGATGTATCCCTGTGATGCTGTATGGGCATTTACAGCAGCTTGAGCCTCAGCAAGGGAAGCATGTGCACTTGTGAAGGGTAGGTATACGATTTTTTATTTAAATAGAGTTGTCGTAGCAGGGAGGGTTGTAATATAAAGTTGAGTGTCTTACGCGTGTTGAAACTCCTACAGTTGCGTTCATTCTCTTCGATCAATCAAAAGCGCAATTTTATGTACCTTACCTCTTGGTGAAGCCGTTCAAAATGTTGGATCAAAGTCAATCAAAATTAACTTAGTAGTGGTAGGTTAAGTTTTGGGTGTCGGATGGATAACGCTTTTCTCAATAATTAAATTTAAATTTTATTCATCAAAATGTAAAGGAGATTTAGTGTGATAAAACTCTAAAAGTTGCGTCTCGTTCCAGCTGCGATAATGAAACTTGACAGTCAATTTAAAGTAACGGACCAAGCTCTGAACCTATCTCTTAAAGCATGTAATCCAGTTTGTAGAAATGAATCAATGAAGAGGGGTTACATTCTACATTGCACTTAGTATTAGAGCAAGGTACATGAAGCGTTTGTTTGCATAAACATGGTAAGTGGGCGATAGGCTACGTCGCACGTATTAAGAAGTTTAAGTTACAATCAGCGTTACTAACAGACGCAATAAATGATACGCAAGATGGTACTTAGTGCGACGTGTAAGGCACACCTGATGTTAACATTAAAAAAGGGGTGACTAAATTAATTGGAATTACACGACGTTTCAATTACACCTAGAGTTTATTAAAAGATAAATTTAGATTACGGAACAGTCTATAATGTACCTAGTACGATGTGTAAGGTGCACCAAGCGTTCCTCACGCGAACAATATGTGTCAGACTACATCGCATCTCGTGCTACGAAAAATGAATACCTGGCGTTATTTATATACACTGCCCCTCTGATAAAGATTCTCCTGTCAACAGATAACCGTCACAAAATTGTAGGATCGGATGTTCACCGTGGTCGTTTTGTGGTCGATCTGTGGGAGCTTATTTATAATTTGCAGCTCATGGGAGAAGACACATACGTGTATAGGGGGGAAATTTAAATTAAGGGTGTGGGAGATAACCTGTTTAACTCAAGCTCCAAGCTCTAAATTTGCGTAGTGTTGCCACTGAGTGCGTGAGTAGGAAAGATGCGGAGTAGCTTGCAGGCAGCAGATTTGTTTTCAGGGTCAATTAACAAAAGTTACAGGCACTTCCTAAAATGGTGATCTTTTAGGATGTTAATAAGAAAACAGTGTCCCTTTTTTTGTACAATATTAAATATGTGACAGGCGTGCAGTTAAATACCGAAGGGTGGCGATAAAGACGAGGTTAATTTTACTGGAAACGAAGGTATGGGTAGGCTTGATAACGGAAACCTTGTGAAGTATTTAATACATGTCAGTGTTGTGTTGCAACAAAAGGAAAAGCAATTTTCCGTTTCCCTCATCGGTCTTGGTGAATCTGTATACATTTTATTTCTATTGTGCTGCAGCTCAATGAATTTCATCTTCCGCAATATCTTGGTCATAAATTTCTGGATGAGCACTCTTGTCGTCTTCTATTATGCTGGGAAGCTTATCGATGAGATTCAGCCAAAAGATTACACCTGGTCCCTCACAAAGATTACCAACCCCTAAAATTGACTAGGATGGCTACGTGTCTCGGAACTCGAGGGGCGGTATGATTCAGGTTTTGAAACGAAAGTGAGGGTTTATGCTGGTAATGTCTAAGGCCCTTATTCTGCTGGTTTGCTAAATAAAAGGTGGAAATAGGTTGGGAAGTTTTGATGAAGGTATCATTTTCTTAACTTATAGTTCATACTAGAGTATGTGTACGATTCTTCACGAACCAATAAATGATTGCGAGCAAAAGCTATCGGCGACTGTGGGCAAGCTTAAAACCGATCTTTTTGAATTGTACTTATCTGTGTGTGTCTGTTTATGTGTCTATACATAACTTTATGTACCTTACACGTCGTTTTGAGTGCGATCAAGTCTATCCCTGCATTTGTATTTTATCAACGCTACGCGGACCATAACTGCCTTATTCAGTGCGATTAAGTATGTCACTTTCTGTTCATGTATCGAACGCCAGATCTTCAGAATACGTTACAATAGGTGCGGTAAAGCCTGTCTCACATTGCTTCCGATAGTAAGGCTTGATGTACGATTTCTGTGGTATTAAGTGCGTTTATGCATGCCCCCTTCTTATCAAAGGTCTTCAGGTGTACCCTTCACGTTGTGCTGATAAAGATATAGCATTTGTCCCCTCTTCTTTGGCCAATAGGCATTTTTGCGATTTTTAAGGTGCAGCTGTTACTGATCAAGGTCAAAGATATGTAAATATTCAATTACTAATTCAGTTTTACATATTAAGTACATTCATTAAGGAAACGATCAAATGAATGATGAAAACTTAATTAATGGACGCCTTGTTGAGTGTAAACCTTTTTTTGGCTAGAGAAACTGACCGCAAGCTCATTTTTCATTCAAAAACATAAATGTTATTTTTATTAAAAGAATGAACATTTCGAACTTATTTAACTGACCACCCATTACGATACGCTGACAGGATGAATATATTAGAGGGTGGCAGAGCAGCTCGCGAAGTAGTCGTTGTTCAAAACAAACTTATAGGGATATTCCGCTGGTAGAGCGCGCAATTAAATAGTGATGAGACAATTACTGTGTTTGACTGTTACTTTTTGCAAATTACATGGACTTGGTAGTACTTCTGCACAGCTGCGGTTGATTTTGAGCCTTCAGAAGGGGACAAAAAGGAACACCGCGAGCTTGTGCAATCGATTTCTGAACATTTTCCTGATTGTTTTTGCTTTTAGAACTCGACGTCTATGACTGAAAGTAAGATCGTGTTTCGTGCCAGCACCTAGCCAGGTCTCTTTTTCATATACACTCTATGCAATATTCAGGTACATGTAAATTATGTTAGGTTCACTCGTAACTACGACAAGGACCACGACCCGAGTCGTTTAGATTGTACGAAAAGTATCATATTCTGGCAGGCTTTCGATCATATCATCATGATTGTGCTTACTATTACTCCAAATTTCTGCCGAATTTATATCCTTTACAGGATTCCAGTAAAATGATCAAGAAACTTCCACTGAATCATGCGTCACTCAAGGCAAATAAAGCGATGACAACCTGCGTGAGCGTGTAGTGAATCAAAGACAATTAAAATCTTCATCACATACTATAGCCCAGTAAAAACGCTTTCATTTTGAACAATCTGTCGAGCAACTTCGACTTGCCGGCATGTGGATGAACACCCATCGTTAGTTGAATTAATCTCGGCTAGACACGAGAAAAAATACCAGAATGACCTATCAGCAAGTATTCAGCAGCCACACACTTCTTTAATCCACTCCCTTGACTTACATCGTCCTCTGTGCTTGACGGCAAGTATATCGCTTGAAGCACAAGCGTTGACGCGCTTTAACATTTCCTATTGTAGAGCGTGCATTTAACATATTCTAATAGGAATGTTGTAAAAAAGCGTCCATTTCGTAATTGCATAGGCGAGAATTTAACACCTTTCTTTATTAAAGAACGAGGCCATGAGCTTGCTCACCTCTCTTGACCATTTATTGCGAGCCCGGAGAATCAACGTATTAGTGACTGTGCACAAGCTAAATATCAAGCTTTTTAAATTGTACTTATCGGTGAGCGTCTTTTTTCTGTATGTCTGTAATCAAAATATGTACCAAACATTTTGTTTTAAGCGCGATTAAGTCTTTCACCACCCGTGTATGTAAATAACGTCTCGTGTGTTCCTTACTCGTCGTACTATGTGTGACGTAGTGTAAATGTGAGCATGGGTCATATGTACCTTAAACGTCGTGCTAAGTGCGATTCACAACATTTCCTTTATGTGTGTATCTGTAAACTTACCCAAGGGGTACTGTTCATGTCGTGCAAAGTGTGATGTAGCCGGTAAACATTAACATATATTTTCAATAGCCGAAGATTAAAATTTGGTGGAGTTGCGATCATTCATGTTTACGCTGCAATTTTAACTCCCCACCGACGCCTCGACGACCGACTATCGGACAAATTAATCCGATATTATGTAGATGTTTTCGTCTCGTACCTCGTGTACCCGTAGGTAGGATGGTTGCACTATTCTCGGTGGACTCGCGTCGAGAGAAAAACTTGGCCGTGTTGGAAATGGGCTGGCATGATCGTGCAAAGATCTTCACACGGTCACGGATGTACTGGTAGGGAGAAAACTTAAGTAAGTTACCCAGATCTCAACGATATCGCCTTGTACAATATGTAGATGCTTGAATGCTTGACCTTTTGACCACTTGAGCCGTCTCGCTATCTTGCATCATGTCCTTTATGTTCTTGCTGCATCCAATCGCAATCGGGGTTTGTCTTGAGAATTCTTGATCTCCAGCCAATTACCTGGGTACAGCACTTGGTTTCAGCACGTGAGACCTTCTTGACATCGGGAGGCCAGATATCTATCCCGGAAGAGACGTTAACACGTGTAGTTAGAAGCAAATAGAATTTTGCGTAGTGTTACTTAACTAAAAGCGAAACTATTAATGTGCCTGTCTGTATATCAGAATGTGCTACCACGTGTCTTCTATATTCCGTTAAGCGTTACTTCGCATATGTGGTCCACTTCTGATCTTCGATCACCCTGATCGATCGTCGATCACCAGTATCGTCAATCATCTTCCCGGCTCGCTAAGACCCTGGATCCAATTATATTCTCAGCCTTGATAGCCCTAGATTATCTCGATTCTGGTACCTTGATAATTGATCTTGGTATCTTAACATTGGTCTTAGTACCTTGATGTATGATTTCAGTGTTGCGCAAATTAACTAATCGACCCCTCTCCGTCTCGACGATTAGTCGTCGTTTCCGGACACTGAAAAATCGATCACTTCAAATTTTCTCAAATTTCTTTACCACAAAGCAATTAGTGACTGAGCGTTAGGTATGTGATTATGCAGAATTAATCCAATACTTTAATAGGCAAGTAATTTTTGGGGTTACTCAAACCTTAGTCATTACCAGGTAAGCTGGTTTGTTACACACACTAAGTGACGTTTGAAATTGATCGGCGTATCACTGTATCACACACGCTAGCGGAAATGCCGTACCTTATTGATTAGAGACAGACGGTATCTTTTGTAGATTGGGTATTTAAAGTACGACGTAATTATTGCGTTTTAAAAACCATGAATACCTTCATCAGACTCCTTGATGATGTAGTATATCCCCGGGTTAAATACGTTAACGAAGTTTACAATCGCTATTAACTAGTATATAAACCCAGTCCCTTTCTTGATCAGTTTCTGACACGTGTCATTTATAAACGTCGCTGGTAATTAGAGAAAAGATCTTGTTTTAAGGCTAATTACTCTTTGGCATTAGTGCCACCTTATTTCTTGGAGTAGTTAGTCAATTTAACCAGGACTAGAAGCTTGCGAGCTTGTTATATACCTACAGTAAAGTCCCACTAAGTCGTCAAAGACATACTACCCTCTTATTCAATACCCGTATGAATACTAGGGGACTCTACACATCCACAAGTATCCCCTGACAAAAGGCGTATATTTAGATCCTCTGCAACTTTTATAAAAGAGATGGCTCCAGAGCTCGCTCCGTAGTCTTTACTAATAGGATATGTGTCCACCAAGACTAAAATTTAGCGGAGAGATGACATTACACAGGAGGTAACAGACTATCTCGTATTTATTACGATGTTTATAGTACACCTGGTTAATTTGCAGACCCAAAAAATTAAGTACGATTTTTTCTTGTAATTCTGCGTGCGCACATTGACTCAAAGTTTTACCCTTCGAGCTCGCAATAAACCCTTTGTGACGGGACTCCTTCGCTACATGATATTTTACACAAGTTAAAAATCAAGTGTAAAAAAGGGTTAAGACAGACGTATTTCCAACAGGAAATTAACTGTAATAAATACATTTCTACTATACCCATGATATCGTTTTAAAAGACTTTTCTGCAAGGCACATGTACGTAAGATTCCGATGCACCAGCTTGCCCTTTGCTAAGAGCAAGTAGTTTGTATTGTGACAGACAGTACAAGCTATCGGTGTATCTTACACTCACAATCGACAATTCGTGGCATAGAAGCTTTGCATACGACGTCAGTGTCAAAATTTTAAACATGTGATGGATTTTTAAGTGTTTTTTTTTCAACTTGCGGCTACTGGAACCATACGCAACCTACTCTGTCTAAAAGAGCTTAGAATGAACTTTATCTGAGGTGCATTAGCCAAAGGCCATGAAATTGACATCATGTTCTTTTTACGAAAAAATTGGACCAACACGTTGAAACAGAAAGAGTAACTAAGCACTTACCGTAAAGTAGGCGCAAAATAGTGAAATCATTACTTGGCCTTTTTGTAATAGTCGACCAGCAACCAGACTTGTGCATAGTAAAGCATTGGACACTCCATACCATGAAATCTCTGACCTCCAAAAATCTCCGACCCGGTCCAAGACTGTACATAAGATTAAAATTATTCGAACTAAATTTCACAAATTCTGTGTGTTAATCATCAGAAGTGTCCTGGGGAGATAAAATGTGATAGATGAAAGCATATTCGATTGTACTCAAAACCGCCCCTACTGGCCCCCTACCCCCATACCACCCCCTCACGCCACTTTTCCGCCCCCCCCACGCCACGCCTTGCTCATCATTTAGCGCTTCTCCATCGGTTCAATAAGTTCGATAGGTGGGTGTAAGAGATTTGCTAATCTATCTAATCTCTATTCGGTTATTTCAAGCCCAAAATATGAAGCTTTTCGTTATTGTGCGCATGGTAAATGCCGATCTTTTCAGTTGTACTTTTCTGTCTTGAATGTCTGTAAGTAACGCAATTAGGTGTACCTCCAATGTGCTTAGTGTGTTTTGGTCTTTCCCCATCACAGGTGCATAAGCAAATCTCCAGAGCTTGCTTCCCTATCTTTTGATATGTGTGAGTGAGTTGATTTTTGCGTAGTTATATTCATAAAAGTACTGCTCGCACCGACCTGATATGTCGGAGAGGTAGCTGCGAGGGCTTTACTTGTCCATCTACTCTTTCATTGGCTATAGTTACTGCATTTGGCCAATTTGTTTTGCCCATGAAGGGTTTTATATTACTTCGCTCATCCTATTGGTGAGCACAGTACGTACTTTGTATAAGTGCGGTCTGAGATTTGATGTTATTTATGCAAATTAGCGCTGATTATACATCAGGAAGTAGTACGCACATTTGTGCGCTGAACACACACATGTGTAAAGAGACCAAAATAACGCTGACAGATGCCGCAAACCATATGCGCAACTCTATTTGAAGCTGGTCAATTGTAAATAGCGCCATAAGGAGGTCCAAAACAGGTGGAGGAGAAGCACGGCTTCGCCACGCCGCCTCTGCCGCTTGCACCAACCTCTACCACGCTCACTGCAATTTCTCATTCCCACGGTCTCTCACTCCTTGAAAACCTACTTGCCCTCTTCAAGTCATGGCTGCGTCCGCGTTTCCGCAGCAGATCACGACCGGTCTAAGTGCGCTCGTAGCGTATTGTTTTCAGCCCTCCCAGCCGTGCGACTTTTCGGATAAAACCCAATTTCTAAAATGCGACAACCCGTCGCGCCGTCTTGTTCCTACAGAAAAATGCTCGACTGATGGCCTGTTTCTAAACGCCGCATTCCCACCGCAATGGGTCAAGGACGACTTTATTGAGGCCTGTGGGCTCTGTAACGTCGAGTTTGGGCTGCTCAAGCGCAAACACCATTGCCGAAGCTGCGGGTTGATCTTCTGCGGTCACTGTGCGGCGACTTTTGACCGTGTGGTCAAACTTGGGTACATCGAGCCTGTACGACTGTGCAACGATTGTACGACCACGATACAGAGCGAGAACGACTTTTTCGAAAAGTTTCTGCCACTTTTGGAAATTGGTGATGTTTTTACAAAGTACGGACTGCTGCGCAAGAGACAGGTGCATTTGAAATACGTACGGAGCACGAGCCTTTTCCAGTACCAGCAGTTTAACCCGGTGACGAAAAGCTACAAGGGTGACACTGAAGCGATTCCACTCGATAAAATCACCTCTGTGAGGGAGGTGAGTGTGGGTCCCGACCATGCAAAGTTGGGGATCCTCATTGCAGTTGATTCGCAAGAGCATCGATTTGATGCAGCAACGGAACAACAGAGACAGCAATGGATGGACGCGATTGTCGGGGCTCGGCGGCTGCGTGATGCTTTGCTGGTCGCAGAGCGGGAGAAGCGCGCGAAGCAGGTCGAGAAAGAGAACGACGAGATCCGGGACATGTCGGAGAATCTGCTCATGATGGAGAAGCGCCGCGCGACGTTCCAGGAAGACCGGATGCGTCGTCGCGGGGAGAAGCGCGAGCAGCTACGTGCCAAGTACAACCTCGCCATCGTCGCTTCGTGATTGACAAGCGAGGGATTGAGTGTGCTAAGTGATGCTTCTGTACGACCGGACCGTGCTCGATCGCTTTTGTTGTCAGGTTGGAGTCGTATGACTTCTTCCTCATCTATCCTTGTTGAAAGTAAGTTGTAGTTGCTGTCTTGCGTAGTGCTCGCTGGTTCATACACGGGTGTTGGTAATACATGTGCATACGTTTTCAATTCCAGGTTTTTTGGTCAGCGATAAGCTGCTGCTACCTACTACTGCCGCAGCAAGTTCTGCCTTTTCAGCAATCACTTCTTGCTCTTAGCGTTGGATTCACGAATCGCAGCTTCCAGGTCGTCCCATTTCTCCTTGCTGACTGAGCCAAACATGTTGAACTCGCCAGCATTGGCAACCGTCTCACCACCGTCAAAGCGAATGATCTCGCCATTGAGCCAGCTGGCATAGTCGCTTGTCATGTACGAAGCCAAGTTGGCCAGCTCGTCTACTTCTCCAAAGCGCTTGAGCGGGTTGTTCTGCAGCATAATTTTTTCAAAAGCTCCCGATGGATCAAGTCGGTCGAACGCGCCTTTCGTCTTGATCGGGCCTGGTGCAATACCTACAAAGCGAATGCCGTACTTGCCCCACTCTACCGCGAGTGACTTGATCATTGCCTAAAAGCAGTACGTAAAACACAGCAATACATACCGTCAGCAAAGTCAAGTGGTCCACACATTTTACACATGCTACACAAATACCTACGCTAACGCCAGCTTTCGCTGCGGCAGAAGGCACAACATAACCCGAGCCCGTCTCAGCATATGTGGTCGTAATGTTCAGAAACACGCCGTTCTGCCCGTGCTCAATCATGCGCTTGCCCGCATCCAGCGTCACATTGGCCGTGCCTTTCAGCACAATATCGACGATTGTGCCAAAGCCTTTGGCATTGAGCCGCTCGAAAGGAGAGATGAAATTGCCCGCGGCATTGTTCACCACAATTGTTGGCACGCCTGCCACTTGATCCAGTTCATCCAGTGCCTTATTCACTTGCTCGGCATCACGGACGTCACCAGTGAGTGCAATTGTCTTGTTCCCCGTAAGCGCTCGAATCTCTTGCGCTGTTGCTTCCACGACTTCCCGCTTACGACTCAGAATCGCGACTGTCGCGCCAAGATCTGATAACTTCGTGGCAATGCCTTTGCCCAAACCTGTGCCGCCACCTGTGACAAGCGCTATTTTGCCCTTGAAGGTACCAGGTGGTAGCATCGTACTTAGTACAGGGACCGATCGCGGTGCGATGGAGCTCTTGGCTCGCGACGACAATTGGACGACGAAAGATACGCCCTTTTGAGTAGTCAACATGTTGTACTGGAGATCGAGGACAGTTGAGAGTGAGAATGAGATAGAAAGTGGGGAAAAGAGGGAGGATCAGGTATCCTGAGACTTGTGACAAAGAACAGTATTGGAGACTTCGTCACGTCGAGTTTGACGTGATTGCCGTCAATCAAAAGTGTGGGTGTTGTTGTTTTTAACCAATCGCTGTAGTCCACAGCGCCCAGTTTCGTCGTCAGGATCAAAGTAGCTCTTGGGTACACAATAATGACGCGACAGTTGCGAGTCCTGCGTGGCAGAGCTCTTGTTGTCGTCGGAAGGACGCCATTGTCGCATGTGTGGAGTGCCGTTCGTCCTGGTACCATGTACCGAGCACCTTCAGCTGCAGCTGCTCCTTCTTGCTGCTCAATCGACACAATTCGACATGCTTCGACTAGTAGTACACCGTCTATAACCCAAAAGTTGACAATAACGGACGGACAGCTCACAGGTGCTGCTTTGACTTTCGCTAGGATTTAATTATACTGTGAACGAAAATTGATCGGGTTGGATGATTCTTACGTGTGAATGCAGATGCTGGAGCTGCTGTGTTAGAAAGCGGAGCGGGACACGAACCTTGGGCTATAGTGCAGAGCGTGCAAGCAGCTCTGGAGGCGGTGCATACGACTACAGGGTTGCCTTGGTGGGCGACACTGATGGTATGAGAGATGATGGAGCTTTGGGACAGAAGGTGAAGAATTGTCTGACACTTGATGAACGTGCTGTTTGTGTGTCTCTGATGATCTTCAGCTCTCTGGTGTGACTCTCCGTGCCGCCATCTTTCCGTTGTATGTGCTCCAGATGCAAGCGACTCAGAGGTAGGGTTCAGGGAAGGTGAATGGTTCGTGACGGTATGCTAAGAAATATTGGTGTTGGTGCCTTGCAGGTTGGTGCAAGCTAGCTTGGACTTTCGAAAACTGTACTCGGCGTACAAGTATGCGCGCACGTTTACGGTATCAATCGATCGATGCCAGTGGTTTGTTGCTGATTGGGTTGGAGTAATGAAGTTGTGGATCCCTTGTGTGTTTTGTAGCCTGCGTCCGACCACAAGGGACATCTTGACGCGATTTTGCTTGGACGACAGGGTGTCCGTGCGGTCATGAAGAAGTACAATACGCGTCCTATACAAACGATCGTGGGCGCGGTTGTATACATCCCCATCTTTGCTGTGATGGCGTATAGTGCTCGTGACATGGTGCGCTCGGGAAATTTCGCAGGTTTCGATTCTGGCGGCTTTTCAGTTTGGAAGAATCTGACAGAGGCAGACAGCACATACGCGTTGCCTGTTCTCGCAGCGTTGTCCACGTATGGAAATCTGGAATTGTCAGCGCGGCATAAAAGCGGTTTGTGGACAGAGGTGCTGCATGCAGGGCAGTACGCCACGATTTTTGCGATCCCATTCATGGCTAGTCTACCACAAGGTGT
This sequence comes from Peronospora matthiolae, assembly GCA_921007115.2. Classification (NCBI taxonomy): domain Eukaryota; phylum Oomycota; class Peronosporomycetes; order Peronosporales; family Peronosporaceae; genus Peronospora; species Peronospora matthiolae. Next base: position 137,705 of record CAKLBY020000305.1, read on the forward strand.
GTTCTTTTACTGGTTGGGGTCTTCCTGGTCGTCTATGGCACAGACCATTGCCATGAACAACAATGAATTTCGTCGACGCATGAAACTCAAGCCACGAATTACAGCGACGCAGTCAACTGGTGCGTAAGCAATCAGTGGTCCAGATTCGGCTCCTCAGAGGCAGTGGTACGAGCAACAGTTGTTATTGTACTCGAAGGAAGTTACCGATTTGGCAGCATCTGAATAAAGACTGACGTGTGAAGGATATCTATTGACTAGAGTGGAACATAGATACTTGTGATGAAATGGTGATGTACCAGCAGCTACCGAGTCTGATACGGGCAACAAATTATGGTATCATTTCTATAGCTCGAAGCGCAGAGCGTAATTATCACAAATTACAATAACAAATTGCTGGGTCCGTCAATCAAGAGCCTATTTCTACCATTCCAAATCCGTTCGCGAACTTCTTTCAAGCGCATAGGATTGGTCAGTACTTGATTTCGTACGGCACCTTTTTCGAGCTTGAGAGTCGCTTTTATAGGAGTGTCCGATTGTGTTTTTGGTACAACAAAAGCGTCAGCTGCGTCCTTCATTTGCGCTTATATCTGGGTTGCTAAACGGTACCCTCTGATTCTTGCGTACCAGCTGGTGCATGAATGGGAATGTTGACGCAGTTGACAGGCACGACCAGAAATTCGAAATATTTCCTGACTCACAAGGGATGCATTCTCATCAAACCTAATATACTCTATTACTTCATACATCCATCAAATCGTCAACAACCATCACTTCCGGCTGCAAAACCCTTACAACTCTATTTCCTTCAGCATACAATACGCACAATCAAGAATCCTATTTCCGACCGAATATTCGTCGTCATCAAAGACTTCGTCGGTAGCCAGCCAGCCACCTCCCTCTCTCTCGCTCAGCATGCGTCACTTCTGACTTCCCTTCGAAACGCCCGCGTCAAACGTGACGTAGCCATCACCACTTCCAATGCACTCTCCTACCCCTGCGACCCCCAAGATCGCGTCGCTCGAAAGTGCCGTCCACCTCGTCATCCTCCAGCACGGGCTATTGGGCAGCAAGCACGACTTTGATCGGTTCGCACAGCTCTTCCGCACCCACTTGGAAGAAGCCGACGAGCACGTCTATGTCCACGCAGCAGAGAGCAATGGCTCGGGCTTTTTCAGGACATTTGACGGGATTGACCACGGCGGAGAACGCCTGGCTACTGAAATCCAGCAAGTGGCTACACGGATGCCGCAGCTGCAAAAGCTGTCCATGATTGGGCACTCGCTTGGTGGATTATACAATCGCTACTGTATTGGTGTGCTCTTTAGTCGCGGATTCTTTGATAAGATTGAGCCAATGGTAGGTGGTGTGTTTGCATTTATTTTGGGAAGATAAGGAGGCGCGTACTTAATAGTTAATTGGGGGTTATGATGTATTCTGTATTCCCGTGCAGAATTTCGTGACCATGGCAGCTCCTCATCTTGGAAGTCGCCGGCCCCGTCGTGGTGCAACAAACGCCGTGTTTAATGCACTAATGCCCAAGATGTTTAGTCGAACGGGAGGTCAATTGACGTTGATGGATACTGCAACGACGGAGACGCAGGCGCTCAGCTCTGCATTGAGTGCGGTTCAGAACAAGAAGTTTTTTCCAGGTACAGATTTGGTGCTATTGTCACTATTCATCACTTGTGTTTTGGGTATTTATGTGAGATACTTGATGCTTTTACAGCATTATCGGATGTAAATGGAGCTTTGCTGGTCAGTTTTCCAGCATCAGAAAAGCTGCTGGACAATGCACAGGAATCGTTCGAGCTGTTTGATTGTGTCTTGAGTGATCGAAAGCTTCGAATCTACGAAAGCCAGGAGAAGGTAGCCGAGAACAAGGCAAAGCTTGAGATTGATATGTCCTCGGCTGATGTGAAGATCATACTACCCAGCAGAAAAAGTGCAGGAAACAGCGCACATTCTCACGCAAGTTTTATCGGACCAGAGCAACGTGGATCTATTGAGCAGCCCGACGAGTCGGACAACTTTCATACCTACATCCGTTGGTCTGCCAATGGAACCGAACCGGCAGGTGCGGACGTCTGTGTGCTGCGTATTCCTGAAGCCGACATCCACCGCGAGTGGAGATGGCTTGTCGCGCTCAGTAATGCTGCATTTGGTGTGCGCTGTCTGACATTCAGTGAAAGTACGAATGAAGCAACGCAGCAAGTATCGACAGCATCCCCTCTCCTCAGCTGCATGACTCGAGGTCAGTTTATGCAGGCGTTGCAGATGTTCAAGGTGCGCACTTTGTACTCGAATATATTCCTCGACATGCAGGTGCCGTACACGTGCGCAGCGATACGCGCATTCAATCCGTATCGCTCAAGTACGGAAAAGTGCCTCATGTCTCCGATTTACAAACACATTGCGTCCGCTTCCCTCAAGAGCGCACGTCAGCTGCGGGATACGATTCCTCGTAAGATCAAGCATCTCGCTTCAAGGAAAACGACGACCGACGGAGCAGCTCTAGTCTCACCGTCGAACATGGAGGATGTGCCACACAGCGATCATGACGCTAAAGGTGGCAACACTGACAGTTCTATCAGCCGTAAAAGCTGTGAAGGAATGGTCGAAAGGAACTCTCTTGCAGCTTCCAGCGGGAGTGGCCGACCGCGTCCATCGTTTTTCAGCCGTCACCGTGGGAAAACCGTTGGCGCTGCGCTTGCAGACGAATCGTGTGGCTCTCGACCAGAACCAATGGTTGATGGCGATATTATCCTTGATCAGCTGCCGTTCGCCTTTACAGCTGATGCCGAGCAAGATGAACTGCGAGGAATGCTACTATCGATGCAAAGTGTGGGCTGGCGGCGGATCGACGTCTTGTTTGGAAGCATCATGTCGCATGAGCACATTATTGCCAAGCGAGCCAACTTGGACAAGCTTCTTGACTCTGGTGCCGATGTTGTGCACCATGTTATGGATACGTTCGTCCTATAAGTGCGTGGCCGTTTATGCTGCTGGAGAAGATAAGGTGCTGTTGTGGGGATGTTTACTCGTGCAGTCGATGTGTCGAGTAATGGTTTGGTGGACTTTAGCTTGGAGCATGCTATTGTTGGTCGGAGGTTGGTTGGCCTCAAGATTGTTTCGCATGATCCTACTACTGACTATCAGTCGTCACGCAATGTGCGGGTCCATGCTATAACTATAATCACGCACAGTGGTAGACGCGTCCGATCATTTATGCACAAGTACGTTAGCAGTGTACGACAAAGCTTCGCTGTTCGATCACTGTGTCCACTTGTACGTCGTCCGATATTTTGTCATGACATTTCGTCAATTTTGACGTACACTTATTGATTCTCACGGTGAGCTGAAACTGCGCCGCCAATGCATGTATACCACACCGCAAAAGAAACAAACGCAGAAACCGACTGACATTGAACATGGTCAGGTGAATGGTAAAAGTAATGCTGGGGTATGCAAAATCAGGACGTCACTTTGACTTGAACTTGCAATGACATCAAATCGTCCGATCCGGTCGTTCAACACGAGCTGTCGCCACGTTCCAGCAGAGAAATACCCGCGAATATTTAGCTATTTATGGTCGAAGAAAATAGGCAACGAAGTATTTCTACGACGCTTGGAAGCTACCAACGTGCACGAACAAGGTACTTGTTTCTTTCCCGCTCCTTTTCGCTTGCTTTAGAAATCTGGATACTTCTCCTCGCATCTTTATTTGCGCCTCAGCATGTCGTGCCGCAATACTTCCAATTCGAATGACCTTTCGCGTTCTCTCTCGATCATTCGATCACCGTCAGCTCGTAGCTTTTAAGATTCTCGAGCCCAGTGTGTTGCAGCCTCTCGCTCACTGCAAGTGTCGCTGCGACTGTGTCTTTCTTCTTTCTATGCTTTCCAATGGGACCGCTTGATTCGATGTATATCTCGACACGGCCATGTTAAATCTTCGTAAACTCAAATAAGCTCTTCCACTTGGCGTTGGCTTCTAATTGTGCATAGTGAACAATCCCATAGACAGCTGGTAACCGTGTCATCGTGCAAAGAGTAGCAGTCTCGACATGCCTGGCGACTTCGCTTTCGATATCGTTCACGCAAGCAGCTCGACAGACGCTCATTTTCGCCTCTGGTCGATCTCAGTATCTCACGTGGCTTCTGCGCTCTGTGCCGTCTGCCACCAAACAAGGCGGCGTCTCAGGATTCCAAATGTCTATCGATACCTATCTAGTCAAAATTAACAGACCAATACAATCAGCTTTTCTTCTTCGTACATGCACTCGTAATCGTAAAGACACCGCGTACTAGTTCGACTGTCACGTTCTCCTGTTCACGGGCCCCTTACAGTCGCTTAGTGCGATCAGCTTTTCGTATGAAGTTGCTCGAAATTCATCCGGCTCGCGCAACTCCTCGACAAAGCATTAGAAGTTCGGTCAAGACACTTAACCATACGTCGTCATACCGCAGGATGTTGCAAGTAATGCTGCCCAGACAATTCGTCGTTCCAGAGACGCGTCTAATTCACCTCAAACGTCAACACTCACAGCGTCACGATCATGGTGCAAGTCAGTTCACGACGTTTCAGTCGAACGTTACAGGATTTTCCCCCCTCCCTCAAGTGAACGGTTGCGATCGTGACGACAAGAAGCGGCGACCGCCATTTGCACTCGAAAAACGAACGACGATTGGACCATTTCAGTCGTTTTACGTGCGACTAGAGGAAAAGAGAGCACGAACGAGGGACAGAAACGCGCCATTTGCACCTCCGTGTGCACAAATGTTTACTCCCTTTTTCTGGCACACGTCGTCGCCCGGCAGAAGCGACACACGGAAAACGGCAGTCAGCACTCACTCGCTTTGCGTGCCCATTTTGCAATTCACCAGCAGCCCGTCGTTGCTACTACTTCAGCGACTGACTGACGGTTTCAGTCCCTTTTTTTTCTGCTTTCGAAGAGCTCCATTTCGATTTTGTCGTCTTGTCCATCGTAACTTCAACATGTTGAAGGAAGAAGACCCGATGATTGAGCTCCTGCGCGAGTGGATCATGGCGCCTCTAGACGACGCCACGGAGCTGCGCGGGTCCGTCCTGAACGTCTTTGACTTCATGAGCGAACTCATTGCCGAGCACGTCGCTCGTCCCGAGAACAGTCGCTTACGCAAGTTTCTACCGAAACTCACCCAGCTCTTCCTCCCGCTCGACTTGACCACCGCAGCCCTCAAGTACGATGCCAGCACGCACTTTCTCGCGCGGAAGCGCGTGCCGCCGACGTTTCGAGAGCTCCGGCATGTCCTGAATCTGGCTACGACGAACGCAATTGCTGGGAAGCTGAAGCTCGTGACATTTGATGCTGATGATACGATCTACGAAGACGGTGGCAGCATCCGGCAAACGTCAAGGATGGTGCAGGTTATTGTGGAGCTACTGCAGCGAGGGATTGTCGTGTCCCTTGTCACAGCTGCTGGGTACCCTGGAAACCCTGGCCGCTATGAACAGCGGCTTCGTGGCATTTTAGATGCTCTGGCAGAGCTGTCGAGTGAGGAACGAGCCCGTTTTCTCGTCATGGGCGGCGAGTGCAATTATTTGTTTGAGACGTATACACACAAGACGTCTGGGGTCGTTGGCTTGCGGGAGATTCAAGGTGCCGTGTGGAAAGATGGACGGGGAGAGCGCTGGCCCAAGGACGAAGTCACGGCGCTGCTGGATGCTGCCGAGACGGTGTTGCAAGACACGGTGCAAGCACTGCACTTATCGGCACAAATTCTGAGGAAAGAGCGAGCGATTGGAATTATCAACACGTCGGACAAGCGCATTCGGTACGAGAATTTAGAAGAGATTAGTCTCACGCTCCAGCATGAGCTGCGTGACTTTCGAGTCCCGTTTTGTGCGTTCAATGGCGGCAATGACGTGTGGGTCGACATTGGGCATAAGGCATTGGGCATCCAAGCGCTGCAGAAGTACGTGTTTCGCTTTTTGCCTACAGAACTGCACGATAGTGAAGAGCTGCGCATTATTCAAGGCCAAGAGTGTCTTCATGTCGGAGATCGCTTTACCACGACGGGTAATGACACCCGATCACGAGACGCTGCAACGACGATCTGGGTCTCGAATCCTCAGGAGACTGTGCGCATTATGACGATTTTGCTACAGACGATTGACTCGGTGCGCGAGCAGAAGAAGGCGCGAAAAGAAGAGAAAGAGAAGGCGAAGAAGGAAAAGAAGGCCAAAGCGTTCGCAAGTGTCGTAGCTGCGGCAGTGCTCAGCGATGAAGGAATCTACAATTCATTGGAAGGGATCGACGCGACTGTCTCGAGTGATGGCGAAAGCAGTGGCAGCAGTGACGAGCTGGAGACTACAGTCCAGGCAGCAATTCAAGCTGCGACAACCGCATCTCTGGTCGAGTAAATGAATGGTGTGTAGGCTGCCGTAATGTGCTAATTTACCTTACATGTTTCGCTGATTCTGAATGTTTGATGCAGTCAAATGCTCTACTGGTCTCTTTGTTATAGCTGGTGGACAGACGTGAAGCTCTAGCATCAGGTGTTTACGTCTTCTCTTGATGTCTATGCTAATCCTCTGAATGACGTTTTGCTTTAGTGTCATCACTTTGCTGTACAATAATGGAGCACCTCTACACCACCTTAGTTTATATCGATACGTCGACAAGTTTCTGGTCCTGTGCACTGTTATACATGGGTACAGTCCCCATCTATCTGGCTCGTAAATCTACGCTGCAACGTACAGTATCACCGCGACCATGTCAGATAGGCTCAGTAGGGTATACTTGCATCTACAATGTGGACGATCCGGAAATTTTTAGACGTAGGAACAGCAAGTCCGTACGATAAAGAGCTAGTGCAATAGTGCGTTATAGTTAAGAATGTTAAGGCATCGAAATGCCCAGCCACATTGACGCTTAAGCCACTGTTGTGATTTTAGTTGAGACGCACGTAGTCAAGTTTTTATCGGTGGAGTGTCCACGCCAGCTATGGGATGGAAGAACACACGTTCAAATAGAGCACGCTCTATCAGCCACACTCGAATAGAGCACGCACTTAAAGCAGCAACGTGCTGTTTCGCATAAATTTCGAGATACAAAAGTCTAATGCGACCATCTTGACATCTCGTGATTCGCATGCGATTTATGTAAGGCACGTTACAAAGGCTTTAGGTGCCCAAGCTTTCCGGTATTACAAAAACACATTCGCCGATTCTATGCAGAATTTGTTGCCCAACTTGAGGCTAAGGCTGCGAAGGACGACTGGCAACGCGCTGCCTTCATGCGAACGCCACGACAAGTTCGGTCCCATGCTAATGAGCTCTTTGAGTATCAAGTTTGGACGGGTTATCGCGTCGCGTTGGGTCAGCTCAATGTGTACCATGCTGGGAGGTCGACGACAAAAGTTGTCGAAGTTAATAACTTGCCGCGGTTGCCATGAGACCATGAAACATACATTTTGGTTATGTCCATGCGCCGTCGCTTTATGGACCAAACTAGTAACGCAGTGGACAGGCGACGAGTATCCCACCAGACCAGTTAACGATTCTTGGTTGCATGCGCTAGCAGACAAGTACTAGCGGTAACGAAGCACCGGGCAGGGATCTTGAAGGAACGGTTTTTAGATGATGTGAAAGAGGCCGAACGGGTCTGGAAGCGAATCTGGTACATCCTTGCCACGGTATGCCAAACAAAGCTGTGGACGGACAGAAATGAAGCTGTCTACCGAGCGGCAACCATTAATATCTGTGGGAGCACGCAAAGTTAGTGGGCCACCTGCATCTGTCATCTGCGTGCGATCGCGAAGAGGGGGCATCGGAAAGTAGCGACCGCAACTGAGGGTGCCATGCTTTAGGCATGCATAGAGTTGCTGGAGCGCGACCCTACAGGGGTGCCAGTATTTACTGGCCCCAGTCATGGTCAGCCCCCGGGTCACGTACGGTGATCACGGCATGGCTGAAGACATACCAGAGTTCTTGCACATAGTTAACATAACCATGGAAAATAGACAATTTGAACCACCACCACCAGAAAGGAGAGGGCGTAAGTACGCACTGACACCAGATAAAGTGCACAAATCGATCAACTCTATCACCTTTTTAGCCACTTGTTGTATTTCATGTATTGGCGCTCGTATTGTCATGAGCTTGGCAATGGCTTGCAGCTCGTGTGCTGACTCACTGCGATCAAAAATGGGATCGGGATTGACCTTGTATCTTGTAATTACCATCTAACTGAGACGTGAGTGCCGTTTGTGACAACATTATCGGTTTCATCGGTGCTGTTTGAAGAACTACGTAGAAGCACTTGAATGCTTACCGATTGTCGAGCGTAGTGGCTAACGCCATTGTGCTTTGATGGCGGTTGGTTATGCATACTGCCCGCATTTCTTCGATACCTGATGGTGTGCCACAATACCACTTGGTGGCTTCTTTCTCGGACAACACTCCATTCATCCTACACAAATGGTCATGTACGTCCAAAGATTTAGAATGTACTGGAAATGAATTTCTGATTTAAAACTAGAAGTGCTTGTACTTCGAATGTAGTGATGATCGCACCTGCAGAAATCACGGTCGTATCATCCGCATATACCAGCAAAGACACAAAACTCTATCACTAGTCTGCCCAACTGATCGAGTGGAATGTTCACGGCACCTAAAAATACGCAGTGATAGTTCATTGTCTGTTCTCGACTTCTTATTCTTATGAAATGGCGAATTCTCACTTTGATGTTATATTCCGTAAACTACGACAGAAGCTTGGTTGCAGATCTTCTAGCGTTCATCGAATTCTGGTCAAGCTAGCTCGAATAACAAGTGTGTAACGGCATTGACGGCAGTCGATAATGTCGTTGGTAGTCAGGATTCGTGCTGTCGAAAACACTCGTAGAGTCATGCATCAAGCGCATCGATGCCCGAGTTCGTTTGGATAGTTGCTTACGCCTTTTTTCGGTTTCTGGAACGCTCATCACGTGACATTGTACACTTGTGATGGTAGCATTTCAGACAAAAACTTCCAATGTTTTCCGTGGCAATAGAATAGGCTTTGCACTTGTTCACGAGTAGTAGCAACTGTCTAATGTGGCAGCTTTTCTAGCATGGAAGGTAGTGGCATGAACTACTCACAATAAATTCGAATAGCACTTGCTTACGGAGACTATAGAGTAGCGGCAACTATCGAACTCTGACGGCCCTAGACAAGCCAATCGCGATTCGAAAACCTTAAACGCCAAGTCAGAGTGGCTAACTGCCATGCAGAGTTTCAAAATGGATGCCCACGCCCACGCCCATGGTTTTTTATGGTCATGGGTGCGACCGAAAATTGGCGGGTGGGCGTGCGTGGGTGGGCGCGACGGCGTGAGCTTTTATTATCCAGCACCATATTTTACTAAATTTTATATGCTACGGTGTAAAAGGCTTATTTATACAGTGTCAATCTGGGTTTAAACTGGCCAAAAAATTTGGGTGGGCGTGGGTGGGTGCGCTGAATATAAAATAACGAATTGGTGGGAGTGGGTGGGTCGAGCCAAACCATGCCTGAGGTTTTTAGTCTATGGGTGGGTGCGGTAAGCTCCGATTTAGAACTCTGCTGCCATGTCCATAAATGCATCAGATGAGTGAACAGCTGGACATTTTCAATTTTAGGTTTTACAATCAAAGGCGATAGTTGTTGCTGGTGCTTTGTGTGTGTACAACCAGTTGACTCGGAGTACGAAAAACAAGGTTCACGCCGCGAAAGAGCATGAACGCATTAGAGATGCTGATCAAGAATACCCCCACGATCGACGATACCGGTGCTGTTGATAATGACGAGGTCAAAGTCAATCAGGCCTCAAGCGATGCTTCTGCTGATAAGCAGCACTAACGAAGCAAACGAATTGTCCAGGGAAGCAACTTCGAATTGGTTTGTCGCAATGTACTACCCGAGTCCGAATGGGCGGCGTCAAGCATTTTTTAACGACTTTGCCGCCGGGGTGTACTCAAATACAAGTGTTACGTACTTGAGGCGTGGTAGATCCAAAGAAGTGTGTCCACGTATCTAACGACGTTGGGATTAGAATGAGTGCTGCTAAATAGCCAGGCAACCGTGCGGGCTCCAACAGCTTCATGCGTGAACTTCCGCGACGACATTTACACAAAAGTGGCACATGCGCTAGCAGAAGTCAAAACTGCACGGGTACTACTCGCGGTGATGTGATCCATAAGTAATTGATGCTGCAATCCGTACAACATTGTTCGGCCATGTAGCTGCCACCCTCATACTGCCTCAATCGAAAAATTGGTAATTTTGTGCTATTCAATGCATCGCCACGTCAACTCGCATAGTACGATGTCGTTACGACCTATTCATTCCTTAGTATCGTTACCCCCCCGTAGCATACCAAGTCGGCTATGTGTACAAGTCTATGGCCGCGTAGCTGCAATGTACATGGCCCACGAGCGTGAGAGACCGTCGTCCATCGTGACGTTTCTCAACTTTGTCAGTGCAAAGCCCTTGTCGATCGTCGCGTAGTTCATGTAGAGCAGTGAGAGCCAGGGGTTTGTCTGCTCATCCTCCTGTACAATAGGCTCCCGAGACAGAACCTGGTCCCATTCTTGGGAGACGAAATCGTACGTCCGCACATACTCCGTGACAGCAGTCGCAGGAAGCATTTGGATGCCGTGGATCGCATACTTCTCGCCACTGAACCACGTGGCATAGTTGACCTTGTTGTCAAAGAGAATACCCATGACCTTGTTGTCCCGGTAGCGGTCCGGGTGAGCTCGATTGCCGTCTTCAATGAGGAAGTACGTCTGGATCGCGCGGGCATTGAGCTTGACCATGAGCTTCCCAACCGTTTCGAGGTGCTTGTCACCAGTCACTTTGCCCATGAGCGTCATGCCGTAGAAGAAGTTCATGTCTTCCGACGTGCTTTCTTGGTCCTTGCCGTCTGCGAGTGCCGTGATGCCGTGCGAGTACGAGTGACCTCGGAACCAATCGAGACTCCGGAACTTGGGGAAGTACGGGTCCGCGTCCGACGGGTTCGCGACGTCCCGGATCAAGAAGCCTGCCATGCGGTTGAGCTCCGGGATGCCCGACCAAGTAGGGTCCAGCTTGTTGATAATCGCAGCCGTGACGATCCAGTAGCCGTAATGGTAGTGGTGGTCGTTGTACATGGGGTTCCCAAAGTCCACGTTCGGGTCGTTCAGGGTGAACCCCTGCGAGCTCACCACGCCTCGGTAGACCGTGTCGTAGTTCAAGGCGTTCGTCCACGTGTTGCTCAGGAACGGCGTGAGAAGTCCTTCGAGCTTCGTCATGCAGTGCGAAAGCAGCGCCGTGTCGTCTTCCCCGACGATCGACGGGTCTCCAGCCATGAGACAGAGCGACGCGTACTTTTGTGCAGCTTTACCGTTGAAGTAGTAGCTCTGGCCCAGAGCGATCGTCCACTGGGAGTCGATGTCAGCGATCAAGTTCTTCTTCATCTCGTGCATCTCGACGTGTTTCGGGTCCGGTTTGCGTGACGGGTAGAAGTCAACCGGGAACTCCACGGTTTCTACAAGGCGCCACTCGGGCGGAGACGACGTCGTCACCACTCCCTGCATCAGTCCTCGTGTTGTGGAATGAGCAGCAACACCTTGAGCCTCGACGGCATACCTCCGGTCCAGAGTATCCACGTGGTGGACCTGGGCGTAGTGCAGCATCCCGTTCGCGCAATCTCCGCTGGTCTTCCACTTGTACGCGTAAGCATTTTCATTGTGAGCTTCCACGCGACCGCCATCGAGGACGCAGCTCGCAGTTTCGTCAAAGATACGCTGCTCTTGTGCTGATGCATCAGGGATCAGAGCAACACGAGCAGTCCCGGTGAACGGCTGCTTCATGTCCAGCATCGAGTGGCCGTCGAAGTAAAGCGTGACTTCGCTCGAGAAGTACAGCGTCCAGGTGGCACTGTTGCTGAATTGCAGCACAAAGCGGTTGTTCGTAAGAGCACGGCCGAGGGTCTCTGTGGCGTCCAAGCTGTTGATTGTCACGATAGTGTACAGCGTCTCGAAACGCGGCGTCAGACCCGCGTAGTGCGAAGTGACGAACGCCATGCCGCTTGCAAGAGTTGCCTCGAACTTCTTCGTTGGGTCCTCGCGGGACAGAAAACGGAGCTGCACGCTGAGATCGTCCCATTCAAACACCTCAAAGACCGGGAGGGACGAGTTGGAGAACTCGGTCGCGGAGAAGGTGAACTCGGGCACTTGACCGTGGAGATAGTACGCTTCGGCGTCACCGTTGCCAGTCAAGCCTCCACCGAACAACCGGGTCGTGTACGGGTAGTTCATCGTGAGCCCAAAGGGTTCCTGGAAGATGGACGGGGTCACGCTGTACGGGTTCGTCCACACAGGGTACACAACCTTTGCGTCGTTGGCAGTGGCAGCGATGATGTTGCCCCACCAGTCGTTCGTTGGAACAGGATGTGAGCCCACGATTCCAGCTGCGAGGAATTTGGGAGGCAGCAAGTTCTTCATGGCGTCCGTGTGCTTGAAGAGAGCGTCCGGCGGGGCTTCGGCGTTGAAGATTGGCGTGAAGAGGTCGAACTTGGCGTCCGGGGGCACGGTCGTGGTACTTCGCATCGTCGAGATGCTCGGCTTGAAGACACCGAAGACAGCTGCAGTCAACATCAAGGTCGAGACGATGGCGAGCACACTCCATCGACTGATGTGGCGGCCGGTAGGAGAGGGAATTAGCGGCGCGGCTCGAGTTTCGAGCAACGGACGCACTTCGCCGCTGTCATGAGGTTTCTTGGCACTCGACTCGATCATGGGTTTGTGAAGATGTCAAGTCGCTCGTGAGGGACTTGCTACTGCTGCTGCTGCTGGAGGGGGTGCGGAGAGCAAGGCAAAGTCGAAAGTGTTTGCTCTATTCGATGCTCTTGTCTCGGTCAATGGAGACGCAAGGTCTTGCTCGGTCTATCGATCCATCTACCAATGTACCTATCTATCAACATGTCTATCGATCGATCGATCAACGGTTCAATCAAGCAGATACCGTGCAGTCGCATCAGCCTTTACATACGTATCTTCTGCTGTTACAGATCCATAAAACGGCGTTAATCATATGCGGCGAGACGTTATCGTCACTTCGTCGAAACGGACAGAAGTGGCAGACCCTGTCACGGGTCTTCTCGACGGCTATTCGGCCAATCATATGCACGGATTCTCTCATGCGTTGGACGTGACTGGTCATTAAGTTGTTCCACGACAAGCTGTCGTCTGATTGCGCTGCCGAACTTCAGAAGTCAACCTACGACCAGTCAAGTGGCAAGTGCAAGTGCCGCACGTGCCGAGGTGCGAAGTCCGGACGTATCGCATGCAAATGTGACGCGTCTTAGGAAGATTCCCGGCGCACGCGCGGCACATTTATTTGCTCCGTGAGATGATGCTGATGCCTGACTGCCTGCCCACATTCGGTTCGTTACGAGACGACATGATGTTGTCGCCGTCACCAGCCATCGGCGACCAAAACCAGTAGGTGTCGCAGCGAAATACTGGCGTTTTGTCTCGATGTTGCGATCTCGAGATGGGTGCGCCAGTGTTCCAGTCCAGCTCGGACGTTGCAGCGTCTTTGATCCTTTTGTCCCTGTTCTCTGCTGGTAGAATCCGCTCGATGCAGACCACGTGTGTAATCGCAGGGCATCGTGGTTGTCAGTGCTGCTAGATGAACGAAACAACAAGTTTGTTGTGTATCGTGCAATTCGTCGACGCCATCTGTCTGGTCTTTTTCTGTCGAAGAAACACGGTCACGTGATCGAACGGACGTCAAGGTGCAAGGACAATGGGACACCAAATCTGACAAAATGGGTCTATTTTGCCAAACGCTCACTCTAAAAGACTTATATTCTGTTTCGGAGTGTTGCCTGTCGCACAGCCGTCTTTGCAAACGTGATGCCACTTGCCTCCGATGCGCAGATTTGGGCTATTATTTGACACGGCGACAAATTTGGTTACCGGTGCAGAGCAGATTAGATGCGACGAAGTTCACGGAGGAATTGCTCCAGAGCTGGTGCAAGTCAGGCACATTGGGTTTTCTTTGATTGTCAGGCCTTTATCTCGAATCATTGTGTCCTTTACAGCATCAAAAACGTATTTCCTGTTAGTGGGCGTTAGGATAGCCGTGACGAGGCCAACACGGAAGCTCTTCTGAAGCGTGTAACGCAACGAGCTGCACCACGCGGTGCTACAAAAATGTCATGGACAAGCGTGGAGCCATGCCAGCGCGATCAGCGAATACCAGTCTGGCTATATTATCGACTTGCACGTCAGCAACTAAAGCTGTATTCTACTGGCCACGAGAGAGACTCGTTTTGCGGAAAACTGGGAACATGTGTGGGTCCTAGAGTGACTCTCAGGCATTTCATGGACACGTCTACGTGCGCAAATCTGCTGATGAAACCTTTGGTCTCTTTCTTTGGACAGGTGAAAAGACAGATTTCACGCATGTACAGGAGTACGCGACAGCCCGAATACCACTAGAGCTGTCTCCAGCGCTTACCAGAGGGCTGCACCAGGCATTTGTGGACGATGTCGCGATTTTCACATGAGAGAATGTGGCGTATACTGTGTTCGGTCTGCATCACAACCTGCTATAATTTTGGCACCTTCTTTCAGTGTTCGAGAGCGAAGAGATCACAGTGACAGGCGCTGTTCAAAATTCGCTCAAGAGGGCCTCATACACCTACGAACACTAGCTACAATGGAACGGAGACGAGCTCACAGAAAGCACGAGAGACGCACCTATTGCAAATCGTTGGGCTTCTCGACACCTTCCAAGAGTAGTACCACACGAAGTGCCGAGCAACGTAACACTACCGGATCGAGCACAGACACGACATTGCTAGCCTGACTGAGACAATTTTAGGCATCTTGCAACAAAAGATTGTTGTGCAGCCAATTCATTCCTCTCTCTACAAAATCCAATCGCACTTTTACGGAAGTACTTGACGACCCGATCTACAAACGGCTTCTACGCATCCTGAGGAATGCTCAACACCAACAAGTTATTGTACTAGTCGAGCAGCGGGATGAAAGAGGATGTGCTGTGACGCTTCCTTTCAATGCGTATCGATCCAGAGCTCGAAATAGTTGTTCGATCTGACCAGACTAACTTCCTTGCGAGCAAAGGGGGGCGACTGTCCATGCAAGCATAGTTCGTTGTCCGTGCCCTCTACATCGTGATACTTCTTACCTCCACATGAGCCAGCAACAACGCTTGCGTTTTCAGTCATGTGTGTCGCAGGCGCGCAGAAGACTCTTTCGTACTCGTTCACAACATCGAGAAGGCAAATGCACCGGCATTGCAGCTGCAATGAGTTCCTCTTCCAATAGCGCCCCACACTCGGGATGGTCGGCTGTGACACGCATCCCACACACAAGCGTCCTTCATATCTCGAACGATACCCAGCCGATCAAACCTGGAAGTTTCGTGATAACCACTAGTAAAGATGTTTCTTCCGCAGGGTTTCGCAATAGCCACCCAGTATGATCGTCTCTCGCTTGAAGGTTTCGTGATAACCACCCAGTATAGCCATCTCGCGCACCCAGCTATCATGTAATCTGACCCGAAAAACCGCCGAGCTTGTACTTGGACCACGAACAACCGTCTGGATTTTACATGCGCTACCAACTTATCATACTCGTGCTCACATTATCGTGCTTCCCCTACGATCGTAGCACTCAGTAACGCTGACGAAAAAGTAGTTTCTTTCGTGCGCGACACGTAAATGCGACAAAAGCCGCTCAGTAAGTTACCGGAGACCTACTATTTCGGTCTCGCTCTGGTCAAATTACCACCCTTTTTCCAATGGCACCTACCTTTCATCTTCAAGATCACAAGTCGCGAAGCGTCACGATGGCTTTAGAAGTCAGAATGTCTATGCGAATCGTCAGCGTTTCAGCCCGACCTGCCAATTCGGTCTGATCTTCGTACATGGCTCCCGTGTCAAGATGTCTCCGTCGAGCTCGCAGTTGGTCATCATCCAATTCATTTTCCAACGTGACTCAAAGCCCACAAGCCAACACCAACTACCAACCTCCTCACCAGCTCAACGCAATCATGGGCATTGACCACCACTTTACCGTTGAAGAGGAATTCTCCAAGCTAGAGCTCGCTCTGAACCAAGCAGCTGGCGATACTGCCGTCTGCCTTCGCTTGCTGAAGAAACAACTGTCCGACTACGACCACCGCAATGGCAACATCTTCAACCATTCGGCCACGTCGTACCTGCGCAGCGACATGCGCTCGGCCAAGGACACGTCGGCGGATCTGAAGAACGCGGCTTACCAGATCAATCACAGTCTGAAACCATCGAAAGCAGAGCTAGCTACTGCCCGCCATGCGATGAACGCGACGACGAGGGTGATGGAAGCTTTGACAGCGACAGCCCATAACTACGACAAGGAGAATGGCCAGTCTAAGGGGATCAAAGGCACGATCGATGCTGTATTGGGCGGTCATCACGACAAAGACCATCACCATGAGAAGAATGGCACGACGCACGAGGGACTTCTGAAAACCAACGGCACGAACATGGCGCCAGAAGGAGGACTATTCGGTGCCACGAGGGAACATGACAAGAAGCACGGTGGGCTCTTGGGCGAGAAGGACGGACCCAGAGGATTCGCGGCAGCTGCCGACAAGAATGGCGGTGGTGTTATGGGGACAACTGAGTGCGTGGAGGTGCTAGTGAAGAAGAACCTCCGTGACAATTTCAACCTCAGCGCGCTGGACCATCAGATTTCGGCCGCAGAGAAGGTGTTGTCGCCGTCTATTGTGGAGCGTGCGAAGGAAGTGATACACGATGTTAAAGACAAGCTGACGGGCGACAAGTCGAGCCCCACCTACTCGGACCACGTCAACGCTAACCGTCACGCTACGCACCAGACGACGGTCCAATCGACGGCTCTATGAAGAGGAGCTCATGCGAGGACGCGCGGTGCATCTGCAGCTAAGGGAATCATGACTCCGTAGCTACTGGTAGTCTTCATTCATCTTTTTAATTCAACCCAATAATGATTGACACAATCAACTTGTTGTGAGCCGAAGCTCAGCAGAGTTTCAATCGGAGCTGTACGCACCTACCCACAGGCTAGAAACCTCGGGCGTGGTTTAGCTTTGTCGACCATTGTGATACTAAATCACTACAGCTTGCGACCACGCACTCACCCACCAATTTTCGGTCGCACCCATGACCATAAAAATCGTGGGCGAGGGTGGGCGTGGGTGTTGGCGCTCAATTTGACACTCTGGTGCTCAGTCACCGGGAAGGATATCACGGCCTTAGACTTCGAGCTATGCATGATCTGACTTGTGATGAGGCAAGTTGAAGGGCATTGCGAAGAGAACTAAAATCGAGGTTGTAGGAAGTCGCACCAGATTGATGGGGAATGAAACTTGGAACTGCTGAGCGCATAGAGCAGTTCACGTTCACATACAGAGGCTCAAGTATCGAGGTATAGACCATTCGATGAACGCACAACCCACGACGGATGCCGAACGTGTTATTGACACTTGCTTCCTGCATGGTAAACAATGCTGCATCTGACACATTGACGAAGCTTCTTTACCTGTGCGGGCCGGTGTACGAATAAACGATTATAGTGCATGGGTGGTATAGCATTCTTGATGCGGTGATTTGACTGTCGATGGCACGCTGAATGAAGGGCCTATTATACAAATTACAGTTTGCGCACACGCTACACGTGTGTGGCGAATCCATCCTGCAAGGCGACATCAGTAATACAACCACTACAATTCTGACCATGCCACCATGTATTGCCGACCTTTGTCACCCACGTCATTCAAGTACCACCGTCTTTTGCTGATGCCGCTGTCACAAAAGCCGTCACAACGCATTAACCTATACGTGTGTCTTGCGATGCTTGAAAAGGTGTTACTGGCTTCCTACTGAATATCCAGCATGAGGCTTTGTGCACCCGCGATGGCCAGTTATCGACTCGTGGTTACACGGATAGCCACTCGGACTTCCATGAACCCCTCGTGAACCTGTGAGTCAGTAGCCACCAAAACAGCTTTGACTACCGATTGACGTTTGCTACCCCTCATCCCGCTGTACATCTTTACGACAGGTACTAATCTACACAATGCAATCCACACAAAGCACCGATCTAAACTCACCATTTTCTAGCCTTACAACAAAGCACAGAACCAATCGCCACCTAAATTCCCATTTCAGCAGCAATAAACACAACCGTTTGGTTCAACTCGAAACAGACCAATCGTCTTTCCGCCGTTTCCATCAGTCAAGATGCCGAGTCACTGCCATCCATCGTCCGCTGCGTGGTGCACACCAACTATCCATCGTCTTCAACTCCCTCGAAAATAGTGCCGTTTCGAACCGCCATTATTGCAATGCTACAATCCCACGACGAGCACATGTCCCTAACAACAGGCACTATCGACAGCGATACCGACCACGACGACCTCAATGACGACGACGAGGCAGACCTGGATCAAATGAACGAACGCTCGTCTATAAATCAAGACGCCCATCAAGACAATCTCTCACCATTACCATCGACTTCGAGGCCGAAAAAAGCTTTGAAAACCGCCATAGCGCATGGGAAAACTGAGCCGCACTTTCGAGCTAATGGCGCTTTGCGGCAGGGCGTGGCCCCGCGCTTACTGTCAGTGGAAACAATCGGGATTCTCGCTCAATATGCCGCTGTGGGTCTAGTTTACGGCGTCTTGCCCAGCACAATCACCCCTTTTTTGACCTACTACTTGAACATGGAAGGGACGGCTACGACATCGGCACGAGCGCTCCTGTCCATTCCTTGGAGTTTTAAGGTGGTGATTGGCGTGGTGTCGGACTGTGTACCACTTTTTGGGTACCGTCGACGGCCATATATGGTGCTCGGCTGGTCGGTGACAGTAGTGTGTCTCCTGGCAATGGCTGCGTCGCCACTTGAAAGACCGTACTTTTCTGACCCGGCTATGCGTCAAGTGAAGCCAACCGAGTACTCGCTTGATATGATCCAGTCGCTGAACAAAAGTGCACCTCATAGTGGAGCCAAGTATATTGTGCTCATGATGTTTGCAACACTAGGATATGTCTTTGCAGATGTCGCGGCTGATGCTGTTGTTGTTGAGATTGCGCAATGTGAACCAGAAGAAACTCGAGGACGGACGCAGACAGCGATTTATACGGTGCGCACACTATTTAATGTCGTGGCGCAGACGATTACAGGCTTTGGACTGAGCTCACCAGACTATGGCGGGAGTTTTGAGTTTGGTCTTTCGTTTCCAGACACGATGCTTCTATTGGCCGTGTTCTGTGTGCCAGTGATTCCAATGACATGGATGTTTGTCCGTGAAGAAGTTGTTTTCGAGCGACAAAAATTCCATACGTATCTTGGCAATCTGTGGGCTGCTATACAGAGTCGAGCAGTGTACCAAGTAATTGCTTACAGTTTCTTGTCGGGCGTCTTTAGTAAATTCACCTACGTGGCTCAGGACCCCATGACGTCGTATTGGGTTCATGCCACAAGCTTTAACTTGAGCTTGAGCAGTATCTTTGGCAGTTTAGTGACAGTGGTCACGCTCACGCTGACAGGCAAATACGGGCTGCATTGGAATTGGCGGACGATGCAAATAGTGACGATGGTGAGTGTGATCGCACTTGACGCCACATGCACCATGCTGGTGACGTGGAACATTGTCCGTAAGCAGTGGTTTTGGCTTGGTGTATCCATTGTGGAGGCAGTGCCGGATGCGGTTGGGTTCATCATTTCGACGTACGTCGTCGTGGAGCTAGCTGGTCACGGTAATGAGGGAGCGATTTACGGCTTGTTGACCACAGTGAGCAATCTAGGCGGGCCGTTTGCCCTCACGCTGACCAAGAACGTGAATGCAGCTTTCAAAGTGTACAACGAGGACATCTTGAACGATACTGAGGAGGTGCGTCGCGACGTGACGATTACAATCCTGATATCGTACGTCATGAAGTTGCTGGCACTTCTTTTTCTACCGCTGCTGCCTCGTCAAAAGGCTGAAGCGCAGGCACTTAAAAAGTCGGGAGGAAGCAGTCGACGCATGGGCGCACTTACAATCACATATCTATTGGTCGCGCTTGTGTGGGCGATTCTAACAAACTTGCTGGGCATTTTCAAAAGCACTCGATGTTGGGTCATTACCGGCGGCTGCAAGGAGTAAACCCGAAACTCTTTTCGTGTTGGCACTATGCAAAATGTGCGTAAATTTGTGAACGAACGCGGCCATGCAGAACATAAAGCTGCTGGAGACGATGTATACTAGCCAGCCTTTGTCGTGCAAGATAAGAAACGAACGAAAGCCAAGAGCGGGGAGTGGCAGGAAATTCGCTGGTCCGAAGATGTCTTTGTATGCATCTGGCTTAAACTGCCGAAGTGCGTGATGGCAAAGCAAGACTAACACGACCAACGCCGGCCTCGATCTTGTACTGCGTGGCTTCTATGCTGACTCACGGTGGAAAAAGAGAAGTTTTTCTATGCGAAGATCAGTGCGCAGCAACATTGCGATTGCGGATAATTTGGTTTACCAGAACTTTGTCAGTACCTGTAAAAGGTGGTGATATGGAAGCTGTCCTGTTGGTCTAGCTCCTGGTTTAGCCAGCGTTGTTGAGACTTTGACTTGTAGACGTATAAAAAGGTCTATCGAGTTGTCGTTCCGATCCGCTTTCAGTTCGTCTTGTACTATACATGCTCCACTTCGATTGTAGTAGTTTGAGCGATCTTCTAATGTTAAAGTTGTTGTAGTCAGTACCGGAGCAGATACACATTTCTGGAGTAGCTACATACGGTCGTAATCTTGTGGCATGCGCGAGTACTGGTTCATTTGTGTCAAGAGTAGGCCTCGGCAAAGTAAGGCAAGACACCCTTCGTTACCCGGTAAAATAATTACATTAAGTGGTAGGGGGTGAAGTGTAACGGGCACCAAAAAAACACCGGACAACTAGTCTGGAGCTAATTTCACCGACAGCAGCGTGAACGGTGCCTCGCTACTTCTGTAAACTACGCAGAGGAAAGGAAAACAACGAGGAAACTGATTAGTTGCTGGTAAATGTAAAATTGTATTGAATATAACAAAGTTCTAATCATTAACCTATTTAGTAATCCTAACCTTGATCATTTTATCTTTTGAAGTCGCTTGAGGAAGAGATTAGAGCTGCAGCGCAAGAGGAATTCAGCGTGGGATAAGCTCATACTAGTTTGACCCCTTATCGTTCTTCGAGACGAGCAGAATCGGGAGGTCCAGAACCAATGGACCTCTGCAGTGTTGAGAGCGATAGACCTGTCTCTCTACACAGTAAGAAATCGCAAAAGTACAATCGCTGTCAGAAGTTAGGACACAACGCCTACGAGTGTAGTGCTTTACGCCCAGCGTCCCGAAACACTGAGCAAAGTGATCGACCGTCTTCGAAGAAGG
The DNA here is from genome assembly GCA_921007115.2 of Peronospora matthiolae. NCBI lineage: Eukaryota > Oomycota > Peronosporomycetes > Peronosporales > Peronosporaceae > Peronospora > Peronospora matthiolae. Next base: position 159,145 of record CAKLBY020000305.1, read on the forward strand.
GCAACGGATGCGAGTCCGACGCTGTTGCGAAGTCCCAACAGTGTGGCGGACCGTCAAGAAGCGGTCAGGTTCAGTAGGTGCGGAGCTCCCCTACTGATACAGCCACCTCAATAGTTTTGAAAATGCACTGATGAAATTTGCTCCAGACTCGTAATCCTTGTGTGGATCTGCACTTGGTGATGAGGTACCCCTCATCACCTTTAACTTAGAAGTGGCAATAGAATTGTCACTTCGTGCCCTAGTCGACTGTAAGGCGTTGAACAACTTTGCTCGTCGCTAGTCTCTAAAGGATCGTAGGATCGAATTCGTTGAGCGCGATATTCCTCCTACTTGAATGACGGTGCGCCTTGCAGCAGGCATCAATAGCAGTTATGAAACATGTAGTGGTATTTTACTGCACGTTAGAAGATTCGTAGTAAAGTGATGACTTTATCGTACTTGATTTGGATGAAAAATTTGATGTCATCCTAGGGTAACCCTGGCTCAGAAGGTACGAGTCAAGGGTCATCTGCCAGAATCAACCCGGAAAGATGCCTGCCATTTGTTCATCAGATGGACATCTGATGAGCGTCTTGGGCGTCCACAAGCATGTGGGTGTACTGCGAGTGACTGCGATGGCCTCCCTTGCGGTACGATCGTTAGTACGACTGCACAGGATCACATTGTGACAACCAATCAAATTGTGACAACCAATCACACTGTGGAGGAATCTACCGGTGGCTGTGCGTATGCTCGAGTAGCGCCGAAGATCCACCACTCGAAGAAGTCGAGTGGATCGGGACATGGGTGTATGTCTAGCGGGCGACGTTCAAGCAAGAATAAACCAGTTGCCAACACAGGGCAACACGATGATCCAAGATCGACTAAAGAATCGATCGTAGAGGACCTATATGTGGTAGCGTAACCACTGCTGGAAGACGTCGAGGGATAACTCCCCACGTACTTGAAGAAGAAATTCTTCAAGCAGTTATTGGTGAGGTAACGAGGCCTCATCATCTTGAGGGAATAAGTCCCCAGAAGTCTGTGGAAAAGGTTTCTCAGGAAGAAACCGAGACATTGAATGTCTTGGTTGATGACGGATCAAGTGCAGGCGGTTATCCACTTGACCTGATCACGCCTCCGAAGTTGACTTCGGAGATCACTCATCTTTCAATGCCAGAACCAAAATAGTTCTTGAGAGATCTGCGTTGTGACAAGGTCAAGTAGATTTGTGTACTCATCACGGAGGTCGAGTACGTGACCGACATTCGGTCGGCAGTAGTGTTTGCCGAAAACAAACGGGATCTCAGCAGCTCATCGATGGGAGAAAGTTCCCTCTATGAGAAGACTCGGATCTAGCGATACATGTCTCAATCTTAAGAGTCGCTTCAGTCAAATCATTTTTTAAAGAATTTGATCGAACTCAAGGACGTGATCCCTGAATCCGTACCGTACGAATTGACTAAGGATAATGGCACTTGAAATGAAATCGAGCACAAACTGGGCTCAAAGTACTGTGTCATAAAGCAGTGGCTACTACCTCGTGAGCAAGTACTTGCGGTCGACAAGTTATTTGCAGATCGCTTCGCTGTGAGTCATGTGAGGTGATCAACTTCCCCTCACAGCTCTCTAACCTTCTGTATGTGCAAGGTAACAGCAGAACCGCGGATAGTGCACACATTCAACAAGTTGAATGCTGCAACGGTACCGACTCAGGCGTCGATACCGAGGAAGGACGCAATCATTCATGGTATGTCAACGAGAACCATATTTTTCGTCCATGGATCTGATGGATAGATACTATCAGGAATCTAATGCGTGAACAGGACATCTCGAACACGCCAGTAAGAACCCTAGCGGTATCTTCTGGGGTGGCTAGTAATGCCGCAAGGGCTTAGCAACACCCCTTCTACATTCAACAGATGTATTACAAATCTTGTGAGACCGGTTCAAGACTTTGCATCGAGTTACTTCGACGATGTATTCGTCCATTGCTGGGCTATGGGTGGAAAACAGACGTAGATGTTCATAAAAACACACGCTCGTCAGGTTTTACACTTATTCGCAAGCACAATCTTTATGCCAACTTCAAGAAGTGTAGATTCGCTGCCAGCGAAATACCGCTTCTCAGGTGAATCGTGAATAAACACGGCGTACGCCCTGATTCAGAAAAAAGTGAGACGATTACCGACTGGCCTGTGCCAGTTGACGCTAAGGGACTTATAAAGTTCCTTAGTCTAGCAGAGTACTTACACATGTACTCGCGCAACTACACCGATATGACCGTTCAATTCTATCCTCTTTTGAAAAGCGCCAGAAGTGCTCAAGGAAAGCTGATTGTCAGCGTTCCTTTGAAGTTGTCTAGAAGAGCTTGTCGTTTTACACGGGCACAACCATGTGGTTCGATTGACTCATTAGCCGCAGCAAGGTATACCATCTCGCTGAATCGGTCTTTGAGCACAAGAATACCACTATTCTTGTGAACGGCTTCAATTTTCCCAAAGACGCAGTCCATTGAGACGGACTGTCAGCACTCTGCCGGGATTGGTAGATGCTGTAGTGCACGGGATGAAGGACTAGACTTCATCCTTAGGCACACTTCACAAGCACGGATGTACTTTTACACAGATACTGGCGGAATTAGTTAAAGTTGCAACTTCCTTGAGATAAGTCTCTTCACGCCAACGTGCATCATGGCACTCATACAAGATGCACAAGCGCAAATCATTATGAGTAGGGGCGAAGACACAAGGTGTGTCGTCAGCAACGGCTGTATAATACAGCAACCCGTTGTGTGTTGTGTATCGATCCGAGGAAGATCGATACCAGACCGGTAAAACTTGGAGTTATTTACAAATTGGAGTCACCAGATGATACATCAATCGCAGAAGAGCCTCATCTGCTGCGTAGGCCTTCTTTACATCGTTAGCAAGTGTTGGCAGCGGAACAATAGTGACTATTGTTGCAACAGTGACATTAACTACATGGTGGAATACGCAGCCGACTCGAAATCGGGTCAGCACGACAGCGCTTCCGCGACGACATTAAGTCGTACGGATTTGTACTCCACGGAGAATTTGTACTCCGCAAAGAAGGACAGTCACCTCTTCATCCTTTGCGAGAAGTGTGGGCTGTTTACGGCCGTATGTAATGACGCATGATCCGTGCAGACTACAAAAGGCCTATCTCCAGCAGATAGAGGCGAAACGTCGCCAGTGAATACTTCATGACCAGGAGTTCCTTGTCATGCACTGAGTAATTACGCTCATCTGCTTGCAGCTGACGCTACTGATAGCAAATGACGATCTCTGCGCCGTCACCTTCAAACTACATCAACACGAGGAGGATAGCAAAATCGATGGTTTCACAGACCACAAAGCATTGTATGTCCTGATCTTCAAGTACCAAGATTTGCGATCATATCTAGCTCTTCTTGACACCTTCAAAGGAACGCTGACAATCAGCTTTCCTTGAGCACTTCTGGCGCTTTTCAAAAGAGGATAGAATTGAACGGTCATATCGGTGTAGTTGCGCGAGTACTTGTGTAAGTACTCTGCTAGACTAAGGAACTTTATAAGTCCCTTAGCGTCAACTGGCACAGGCCAGTCGGTAATCGTCTCACTTTTTTCTGAATCAGGGCGTACGCCGTGTTTATTCACGATTCACCTGAGAAGCGGTATTTCGCTGGCAGCGAATCTACACTTCTTGAAGTTGGCATAAAGATTGTGCTTGCGAATAAGTGTAAAACCTGACGAGCGTGTGTTTTTATGAACATCTACGTCTGTTTTCCACCCATAGCCCAGCAATGGACGAATACATCGTCGAAGTAACTCGATGCAAAGTCTTGAACCGGTCTCACAAGATTTGTAATACATCTGTTGAATGTAGAAGGGGTGTTGCTAAGCCCTTGCGGCATTACTAGCCACCCCAGAAGATACCGCTAGGGTTCTTACTGGCGTGTTCGAGATGTCCTGTTCACGCATTAGATTCCTGATAGTATCTATCCATCAGATCCATGGACGAAAAATATGGTTCTCGTTGACATACCATGAATGATTGCGTCCTTCCTCAGTATCGACGCCTGAGTCGGTACCGTTGCAGCATTCAACTTGTTGAATGTGTGCACTATCCGCGGTTCTGCTGTGACCTTGCACATACAGAAGGTTAGAGAGCTGTGAGGGGAAGTTGATCACCTCACATGACTCGCAGCGAAGCGATCTGCAAATAACTTGTCGACCGCAAGTACTTGCTCACGAGGTAGTAGCCACTGCTTTATGACACAGTACTTTGAGCCCAGTTTGTGCTCGATTTCATTTCAAGTGCCATTATCCTTAGTCAATTCGTACGGTACGGATTCAGGGATCACGTCCTTGAGTTCGATCAAATTCTTTAAAAAATGATTTGACTGAAGCGACTCTTAAGATTGAGACATGTATCGCTAGATCCGAGTCTTCTCATAGAGGGAACTTTCTCCCATCGATGAGCTGCTGAGATCCCGTTTGTTTTCGGCAAACACTACTGCCGACCGAATGTCGGTCACGTACTCGACCTCCGTGATGAGTACACAAATCTACTTGACCTTGTCACAACGCAGATCTCTCAAGAACTATTTTGGTTCTGGCATTGAAAGATGAGTGATCTCCGAAGTCAACTTCGGAGGCGTGATCAGGTCAAGTGGATAACCGCCTGCACTTGATCCGTCATCAACCAAGACATTCAATGTCTCGGTTTCTTCCTGAGAAACCTTTTCCACAGACTTCTGGGGACTTATTCCCTCAAGATGATGAGGCCTCGTTACCTCACCAATAACTGCTTGAAGGATTTCTTCTTCAAGTACGTGGAGAGTTATCCCTCGACGTCTTCCAGCAGTGGTTACGCTACCACATATAGGTCCTCTACGATCGATTCTTTAGTCGATCTTGGATCATCGTGTTGCCCTGTGTTGGCAACTGGTTTATTCTTGCTTGAACGTCGCCCGCTAGACATACACCCATGTCCCGATCCACTCGACTTCTTCGAGTGGTGGATCTTCGGCGCTACTCGAGCATACGCACAGCCACCGGTAGATTCCTCCACAGTGTGATTGGTTGTCACAATTTGATTGGTTGTCACAATGTGATCCTGTGCAGTCGTACTAACGATCGTACCGCAAGGGAGGCCATCGCAGTCACTCGCAGTACACCCACATGCTTGTGGACGCCCAAGACGCTCATCAGATGTCCATCTGATGAACAAATGGCAGGCATCTTTCCGGGTTGATTCTGCAAGATGACCCTTGACTCGTACCTTCTGAGCCAGGGTTACCCTAGGATGACATCAAATTTGTCATCCAAATCAAGTACGATAAAGTCATCACTTTACTACGAATCTTCTAACGTGCAGTAAAATACCACTACATGTTTCATAACTGCTATTGATGCCTGCTGCAAGGCGCACCGTCATTCAAGTAGGAGGAATATCGCGCTCAACGAATTCGATCCTACGATCCTTTAGAGACTAGCGACGAGCAAAGTTGTTCAACGCCTTACAGTCGACTAGGGCACGAAGTGACAATTCTATTGCCACTTCTAAGTTAAAGGTGATGAGGGGTACCTCATCACCAAGTGCAGATCCACACAAGGATTACGAGTCTGGAGCAAATTTCATCAGTGCATTTTCAAAACTATTGAGGTGGCTGTATCAGTAGGGAGCTCCGCACCTACTGAACCTGACCGCTTCTTGACGGTCCGCCACACTGTTGGGACTTCGCAACAGCGTCGGACTCGCATCCGTTGCCCTTCTTCGAAGACGGTCGATCACTTTGCTCAGTGTTTCGGGACGCTGGGCGTAAAGCACTACACTCGTAGGCGTTGTGTCCTAACTTCTGACAGCGATTGTACTTTTGCGATTTCTTACTGTGTAGAGAGACAGGTCTATCGCTCTCAACACTGCAGAGGTCCATTGGTTCTGGACCTCCCGATTCTGCTCGTCTCGAAGAAAGATAGAGGTAAAACTAGTGTGAGCCTATCTCACGCTGAATTCCTCTTGCACCGCAGTTCTAATCTCTTCCTCAAGCGACTTCATCTCGATGCGGAACAGGTGGTTCGTCTCGGAAACATCTGTATATCCCTGTAAGAATATCGTGATGAACACGAATTCGCTTTAGGGTTCGCTGCTATGCATCTTTCAAGGTAATGAACGTGCTGATCGTAAGCGTAAGAGTCACGATACCTTGTTTTATCTTCAGGAGCTCTGAAAGAGTCCTAAACTCATCTCTTGGAGGCTCAAACGTCTGGCTGAGCACAGTCTTAAAGGCCGCCGATGATCCAAACACATTTGGATTGTGGAATTTAATATTTAGGGCCCAATTTCTGACAAGCTTTGACAAATTCGGGTTGGCAAATGTAGCGTGCATTTCCTCATCGTCGATGTGGAGAGATAAAATGTCATCATCCACTTTGAGACACCATCTCAAGGGGGACTCTTCCTCGACTCCTCGGTACTAGGATACTTCTAACCTATAGAGTCTCGAGTCGACGCTGCAGAAGCAGACTGGGACTGTTGCTGTCTTATGCTCATTCTGATGGCAACCCTGTTAAAGCAACAGGGTCGATTCATCTCGCAACGCGTCAAGTTCTCTCGCTGCAAGAGCTTGGATATTACGAAGTGCTGCTGGTCCCTATCCCTTGAAGATAGCAGAGACCAGACATATTCTTCACCAACGGTTGACCATTCATTCGACCGCACTCCATTTGACATCACTCAAAAGGGTAACTTTTACGGGTGCCATGAAAGGTGTCGTCGCCTACATCGTCCAACATGTTCATGTTGAACGGGTTTTGTGATCCTTGGACGGACTACAAAGTGCTACTAGGTGTAATGGGGCACTGGATTAAAACACTGGACTTCACGTGTGGAGCTACCATCACCGACAGTAGCGGGAGAGGTACCTCGCTACCTCAGTAAACTACGCAGAGGAAGGGAAAAACGACGAGGAAACTGATAAGCTGCTGAATAAATTAATAACGTAGTAAACATAATTATGTTCGAATCATAACCCATGTTTTAATCCTAACTTAACTATTTATCTGCAGAAATATATGCTTAAGTCTTGCTCACCACGCATTGTGTGGGTCCATCGTTGATTGAACTGCTAGAGCTAGCTGATTTGATGAATTATATCGTTCAATCAGTAAGTGTTTTTAAGTCCTACCCCTTATGGTAATATTCACGAACATCATCAACATTTGAGACTTATTTAATTAAAAAGTACCAATGGATAATTACATGTAACCGACTCACCCTGTAACACGATAAATTTTAAACGGATACGGCACCGGGTAGAATATTGTTAAAGCATACACCTTAACCCCATCACCCGGTAATCACAGGTAAAACGAGATTTAAGTCCAGCATTAGGACTTCCATGTAGCATTTTTCTTGTTGTGAGTTGCCCCATGCCAAGGAGTCCAACACGGAGTGCACCACGGAGTTCTGCTGAGTTCTGACATTCCAGAGCGCAGAAAGCGAATCGTCAAAAGTCAAAGCACCTGTCTTTGTGCGCAGCCGCATTCTTAAGATTATATATCCATGAAGAGCTCCAACAGGGACGGTGACGACAACGACGCAAACTTCCAGACCCGTTGGGCCAACTATAAACTAATTAATAATACCTTGCGTAAGTGCTGAACATATTACCCAAAAATAAATATTGGGTGGCAAATTCGGTATATCCATGCAAAAGGAGTACTTCTGCTTTAGTGTAGTTTTAGCACATTTATGAAGGTTTACTACGCTCATGGACGGGTTCCGGGATCCTCAATGTGCCGGCGAGTTGAGCTAGAGCTACAAGCGCACTCGTACATTTCCGCTACGATGACGTGCAATCCGTCGCCAGCAGCTCGAGATGGGTCTGTAAAATTAAGACTAGGACTTACTGATGATGTGTTACAGGGCACACACCTTATTCAGCTAACTAAATAAACCTTGCACTGCTGACAGCGCAAGAGTGGGAGCGCCCGACTACCTCACGTACACGTACGTAAAGAGAAAGATTGCTAAACGGAGTAAGAGTACTCAGTAAAGGTAAAAAGTAGAACTGTACTTAGCATGGTTTATCCTTTCATTAATCCCTTTTTGACTTCATTTAATTATTTCTGAATTCAAACATGTATTGTAACTATCTACGCACCACTTATTGCGTGCTTCTGTCGTGGCTAGACCTTATTGGTTGATCTCTTGGTCCTATGTCCACTGATTTGCAGTGTACTATATCTGCAAAGCAGTAATACCTTTTAGGATAATATTGTGAAAATTCAATGCTTGTCCTAACATCATTTTCATACTTGATAATTACGTTATTTAATAATCATGTAACGGAGGCACCCAGTTATTTGATGGGGGTGTAGAGATGCTTCGCGACCAATTCGCAGACAGGTTATGTGAGGCCGAATGAGAGCACTCAAAATATACCGCAAGAGTGCACTACGCTCGTTTTACCACTAAGCCTATACATCTTGATCCTACGCCACTCTATTTACGCAACCCGTTTTGATAGGCCGGCGGCGTTGTCATATCATCAATACAGCTGCAACTCCACGAATTCAATCAATCATTCCAACGCTTGTTTACCGGGTAATCACCAAGGTCAAAGGGTACAGTAAGGTAAATACAAAAGTAGCCACAGGCCAACAGGGTAAAGGTAGTGAGTGGTAAGGTAAAGGTAGAACAAAAAGAATCACCCGGTAACTTTTACCTTACCTTGCCGAGGCCTGGTCAAGAGAGACAATTAGAGTGTTGTGCAACTTCCTTTGATGGACAGATACCACCATTTACTCGCACCAGGTTCGTATCGACAAGGTAGATGTTGTAAGTACCGACTTCTCAGATGAAGACACACCTCTCACACTAAGCTATGCGATCATCTGTCACGAGCTCATTTTTCCTCATACTCAACTTCCAGACATTTAAATCTCGCGTCGAAACACCCTGGATAGTAGGTACGGAGTGACGCCGAGTTGCTTGTTGCCTTTTCCACCCGTGGCTTGATGTCAATGAGCTAGCTACATACGCTCGCTAGCGATCTGCATACCTTCCATATGAAAGACAAACCGCACTTATACGCATACGACCTTTCGTACAATCGATCAGTGCTGTGACTGCGAGTTTCCGGGTCCATAGCGTCAGAAAGATCTTTGTCGTTTATAAGCCTACTCAACGAAGATGGGCATTCTCTCTCCACCGAATGTAGACTTCAGTTAACTCGTGTTGACATACGAACGGTTCTGTAACGGGGTGAATCGTTACATAACAATTTATAAGAAATTGTTGATAGAATATAACTATAAGAGTTATATTCTCAGAATATTGTCATAAGGACAAATATTCTGTAGCACTTACAAGTAGTTCCTAATTGGTTGATATAGGCCATTATATCAACCAATGAAGACGCGCCACGACAGACGCGCGCAATGAGTGGTGAGCAGATAACTGATTTACACATTTGTATTTAGACATAGTTAGATGAAGATAAATAGGGATTTATTGCAGACATTAACTATACTAAATACAGTTCTACTTTTTACTTTAACCAAGTACTCGCTTCTTCTTACCGTCTTCCTCTGCACGTACGAGTGTACGTGAAGTTACGAGGCACCGCCTTATTCTGTTATCAGAATAAGTAGCTTGTACTGTAACCAGTACAAGCTTCAGGGTGCCCCGTTACACCTGGTAGCACTTCGTAGTCCGTCCAAGGACCGCGTTCACATCCAACATGAATATGTTGGATGATGAAGATGACCAAAGCTTTCACGCTACGCGTGACGGCTACTCCCATTTGAGCGATGTCGAATGGGATGCGGTTGAACGAATGGGTTCGACCATGGGCATCCATGCTGTTAGCGTCATGCTAGAGGCTCTCAATAGAGATGCCCAACATGCTACTATCGCCAAGTTCATTCAAAATGAACTTGACGCAGAACGCGAGAAAGTAGCCTTGCTTCACCAACCATGTTCTCAACAAGCAGAGTTGTTGAGAGAACAAGGTGCTCAACAGTTTGAACTGTTGAGGCAGCAGCAGGCTGCTGCTGGCGGGTCGATGCACTCGCGTCGACCCGAGACTTTGAAAATTGACATCTCAAAGTATAGGGGGTCGAAGAAGACTCCCTCTTGAGATGGTTCGTCGAATTGGATGACGCCATAAGGGCGCGTCGCATCGACGACGGGGAGATGCAAGTTGCATTTGCCCAGTCAAATCTGGCAGGACGTGCCAAGACTTGGGCACTGGGGCTCAAGCTGCACGACCCATATGCGTTTGGGTCGTTGGAAGTCTTCAAGTCGCGGCTCAGACAAACGTTTGAACCGCCTAGAGCTGAGTTCAGGGCTCGAACCGAACTCTTGAAGCTCAAGCAGGGTAAGCGTGATGTGCACGCTTACGCACAACATATACGACATCTCACGAGTTGTATAAGTTCCAATCCAGTGGATGAACACACGTTGGTTTCGGTGTTCATGTAGGGTCTTGCGGATGGTCCCGTCAAGACTCACCTGTTTCGGCTTGAACTAGATTCACTAGAACAAGCCATTTCCATTGCGGAGCAGGAAGACTTCAGTCTGAGACAGGCTCGCGCCAGCTCGACATCATATCGTCAACCGAGACGATATGACAACGGAGGTCCAGAGCCGATGGAACTCTGTTATGTAGAGAGCGAGAAGGCTCGCTCTACAGGCTACAAGAAGTTGCAGAGATGCAACAGATGTCAAAAGACAGGACACTACGCTTACGAGTGTAGTGCCCCTCGTCCAGTGTCTCGCGACACTGGGCGTAGTGACCGTCCACCCATGAGAAAGGGGCAGGGACGAGGGTCCGCAGTTGGTGCAAAGACGCAACAACGGGATGGACCGTCAAAAAACGGACAGGATCAGTAGGTGCGGAGCACCCTACTGGTCTAGCAACGTCAAGAGAATTTGTAGGCCTCTTGATGAAGGTTGCTCCCAACGCTCAAACGTTGTGCGTTGCTGCTCTAGGTAATGAGGTCTCACTCATTACCTTGAAACTCGAAGTGACGAATAAGTTGTCCCTTCGAGCTCTAGTCGATTGTGGGGCGTCCAACAATTTTGTGCGACGCCAATCGCTAGAAGATGGTCACTTTAAATTCAGTGAATGTGACACACCTCCTACGAGGATGACGGTACGTCTTGCGACAGGCGCATCCGTAACCGTCATGAAGCGTATAGTGAAGATTCACTATGCGCTAGAAGATACCCAATATGATGATGACTTTATCGTATTGGATTTGGATGACAAATTCGATGTCATCCTTGGAATACCGTGGCTCAGAAGGTACGAACCACGGGTAAACTGGCAACATCGGACAGTAACGATGCCTGCCGCTTGTTCATCATATGGCCATCTGATGAACGTTTTGGAGCGTCCACAAGCGTGTGGATGTACTACGAGTGAGTGCGATGGCCTCACTTGTGGTACGGTCGTTAGTACGACTGCACAAAACCTTAGTGTACCACACGTTACACTTCGGAGCAAAGTTCCGGCGGCTGTGAGGAAACACAGGCTGCGCCGAAGGTTCACCACTCGAATAAGTCGGGTGGACTGGGACAAAGATGTATCCCTAGCGGGGAACATCTAGAAGAGAAACAATCGATCGCTCAGGTTAAGCGAAACGATAATCCTAGATCGACTGGAGAGCCTTTCGTAGAGGATCTCGCTGTGGTTGCGCAACCCCAGCTAGAGGAAGTAAAGGGAATAAGTCCCAAGATTACAAATACGGCGGAAATAAGTTCCCCGAAACCCGCGGGAATAAGTCCCCGGGAAGACGAAGGAATAAGTCCTTTGAAGCCTGAGGGAATAAGTCCCCAGGAAATGACGGAGACATTGAATGTCATAGTCAATAACGGATCATGTGTAGGCGCTTATACACTTGATCTGATTGCGCCTCCGAAGTTGACTTCGGAGATCACTCAGTTGCCAACGCTCGAACATAAAAGGTTCTTGCGTGATCTGCGTAGTGGCAAAGTCAAGCAGATCTGCATACTCGTCGCTGACGACGAGTGTGTAGCCGACATAAGGTCAGCAACAGTGTTTACTGAGAGCGAGAGAGTTCTCAGTAGTTCATCTATGGACGAGAGTGTCCTAGATGAAAAGACACGAATTGAGCGACATGACTCCCAATCATGGGAATCGCTCAAGAAAAATCCTCTCTATGAAGATTTGGTTGAATTCAAGGATGCATTCCCTGAAACTGTTCCGTGCGAATTACCGAAGGATAAAGGTATTCGACACGAGGTCGAGCTTAAACCAGGCTCGAAGCACTGTGTCATGAAGCAGTGGCCACTGCCTCGTGAACAAGTACTTGCGATCGACAAGTTCTTTGCCGATCGTTTAGCAGCGGGCCATGTGAGGGAATCAACTTCCCCACATAGCTCTCCGACCTTCTGTGTGCGAAAAGCAACAGGAGGGTGGCGGATAGTGCACGCGTTCAACAAATTGAACGCTGCAACGGTACCGGCTCAGACGCCGATACCGAGGAAGGACGTAATCATTGATGGTATGTCAAAGAGTACCATCTTTTCGTCCATGGATTTGATGGATGGCTTCTATCAAATCCTAATGCGGGAACGGGATATACCCTATACCGCAGTTAGCACGCCTAGCGGCATGCTCTGGGAATGGCTAGTAATGCCACAAGGGCTCAGTAATGCCCCTGCCACGTTCAACAGATGTGTATCACATCTGTTGAGGCCAGTACGAGAATTCGCACCGAGTTATTTCGATGACGTATTCATCCATAGTCGAGCTATGGATGGAAAGTCGGACGTTGAGGTTCACAGGTACCACGTCCGACAAGTTCTTACAATCATGCGAAAGCATCAATTGTATGCTAACCTCAAGAAGTGTATATATTTGCAGCAAGCGAAATACCACTTCTTGGGTGCATCGTTGGTAAAAACGGTGTACGTCCTGATCCCGAAAAGATCAAGGCGATCACCGACTGGCCTGTGCCGGTCGATGTCAAAGGTCTTCGAAAATTCCTTGGGCTAGCGGCGTATTTGCATAAGTACTCACGCAATTACGCCGAGATGACTGTGCACCTCTCTCGTTTGTTGAAAAAGAACGAGAGGTGGTTATGGAACGCTGAATGTCAACGCTCCTTTGAGGGCATCAAGCAGAGCTTGATACAATCCCCAGTCCTAGCAATAGCCGATCAGGACAGGCCATTTCATGTGGTCTGTGATGCCAGCGATTTCGCAATCGGCTGTGCATTAATGCAGTACGATCTTGAAGGCGTTGAACGCGTCGTCTGCTATCAGTCGCGTCAGCTGCAACCAGCTGAGCGGAACTATCCAGTGCATGACAAGGAACTCCTTGCCATGAAGTATGCACTCGCGAAGTTCAGAGTCTATCTATTAGGAGATAGACCCTTCGTTGTTTACACTGACCATGCGTCATTACGCACGGCAGTGAACAGCCCGCACCTTTCTCAACGAATCGCGCGGTGGTTGTCATTATTTGCGGAATACAACTTTACGGTCGAGTACAAACCAGGACGACTTAATGTCGTCGCTGATGCACTCTCACGTCGTCCCGACTTTGAAACAGTCGCGAAACCCAACAGTGAGACAGTCACTGTTGCGGTTATGACGTCCTCAGTCCCATCTACAACGTTGTATGATGATGTGAGGCGGGCATACGCCCAAGATTGTGAGATAGTGAAGTTGTTGTCACATCTCTCCCAACCATCTCGAGAATCGTTGAAACGATTGTCGTCTGCGTATCGATCTGCATCAGATCGATACACTACTCGTAACGGTTTGCTGTATTATACAGCCGTTTCTGGTGACACACCACGTGTTGTCATTCCAGATGATACTGATCTGCGTTTGCGGATCATGTTCGAGTATCACGATGCTCCTATAGGAGGACATCGTGGCCGAGAGAAAACATATCTCACGGTAAGTCGAGACTTTTACTGGCCCCGCCAGTATCAGTTTGTGCGAAAGTATGTTCGCGCATGCGAAGTCTGCCAACGAGTGAAGTCAAGTCCTTCACTGCGTGCACCTTTACAGCCTATACCGGTTCCGGCTGAGTGCTGGGAATCCATCTCAATGGATTTCGTCTTCGGGTTACCCAAAGACGCACGCGGGAATACGGGTATTCTCGTATTTGTTGACAGATTCAGCAAAATGGTACACCTTGTGGCTGTACCAGAGACAATCACGGCAAGTGGCTGTGCTTGTGTCTTTATTGACACCATCTTCCGACTTCATGGGTTGCCCCGTGAACTCGTATCAGACAGAGATCCACGATTCACTGCTGATTTCTGGCGGTCCGTGTTCAAATCACTCGGAACGCGCTTGAAGATGTCAACATCTGATCATCCAGAGTCAGACGGTCAGACGGAACATGCCAATCGTGTCCTTGAAGAGATACTTCGAGGATACGTACACTCCTTTAAGAGTTGGAGTGAGTTTTTGCCAATGGTAGAGTTTGCCATCAACAACTCGGTGCATGCGTCCACGACACATACACCGTTTTACGTGAATGGCTTACGCCATCCGCGTGTACCCACCTTACTAGAGTGTAACTCTGGTTTAAGGGGGGGAGGGACTCGCGCGAGCAAAAACCGATTTGGTTCACGCTCATCACGCTCTGACGAAGAAGTCATTGCGTTTGATGCCGATATCGATAACATCGATATGAAGAAGATGATGCCAGTGAGAGTGCGGAAGCCCTCACTGAAGAAAAGGTTGTTGTTGCTGCAGTGCGCTCACAGCACACTGAAGCTAACGAGTCATCAGATGAGTTCATACTGGCTCGTGAAACGGTAGTCCGTTTTGTGCAAGACTCCATCGCCGAAGCGGTTGACAAGCAAAAGCAAAACGCTGACAAGAATGGAAGGGCAAACACTCTTTTATTTAACAAAGGTGACTTAGTCCTACTGTCTACGGTTAATCTACCAAAGCATGTAGTGACTAACTTGGGTAGCAGTAAACTACTACCCAAGTACATTGGCCCATTTCGTGTATTGCACCGCCTAGGCAATGCATACACGATCGAGTTACCACGTAAGATGCGAACGCATCCCACGTTTTACGTTGGTCGGCTTAAGCCGTACCATCAGTACGCTGCTTCTTCCGATGAAGAACGCCCTTGCGCTCAAGCATCTCGCAGAGAGCCTTGTGCTCCCGATGGTGGGCATCAACAAGGGTCTGAAGAGCAGTTATCTCAGCCCGAGAACGATCAACAATCCCACGAGCTACCCTTAGCTCGTCACGAAGAGATGTCAGAGATCTCTCGTTCTCGAGCTGAGCAAAGGCAAACTCAGCTCGATGCTTCGAGGCAGTGTCCACCATCTGGAGACGCCTATTCCGCTCATGCTCGAGATCGTCGCGTAACCCTTGCGTTACGCGATCAAAGAAGCTCTCGGGAACACACCGATCCACATGATCGTGTGGAGAGCGTCTTTCCTCCTCCTCCACCTCCATTAGAGGACTCTCGCGGTGGCCAGCGCTATCTAGTTGAGCAGCTGTTGAACCACCGCGATGTGAACGGACGTCGGACGAGTTATCTCGTCCGGTGGCGCGGCTATCCCCCGTCCTGGGATTCTTGGGAGCCCCGCTCCCAATTGATGATTGACGTACTGGGTCTGGTTGAGCAGTACGACGCGGCACATCCTGTGCCGCACAAGGACCGCCGGAGAAAGTCTTCCCGGCATGGTCGTAAAGGGATTTCAGGTTGTCAATCCCTTCGTACATCTCAGTAGAGACACGTACGCGCCACCACGGGCTGGTAAGGAGGTAAGCCTCCTTAGGTGCTCGTGCAGAGTTGTTCACACAACATGGGCACGGGTCTCCCCAAGAGAGGCAGGGTAACCCTTTCTCCCTTGACAGACGGTGCAGATTGTAGCGTGCACCTGTCGGGGTTTGCTTTTCAAACTTATCACGAGCTTTGATAAGTTTGTCGTTCCAAGCGTCACGACCTACATCTTCGAGGTTATGGATGTAGGCGTTCCACGCCTGAAGTAGTGAGGGACCATCACGTTTGTGATTCCCACTGTACCATCGATGTCTAAAGAAAGCATCGATGAAGAATTCGTGTTCAGCGCGATAGTCTTTCGCGCTGGGGTCAAGGTGATGGATCCTTGACGAATCGAACAATCGTGTTCGATAGCGATCACTCGTCGTCGCCGACAAGTGATCCATGACGGATTTCGGAGGCATCCATGCCTTCTTTTCTGGAGCGAGACGCAAGACATTGCGGTCCCGCTCTTCCTGCGACGTGCCGACAGAAGCACTGGCACCTCGCTATGAAGTGGTGTCCATTGGAGAACCGACACCACTATTAGCGCCCGAGTCTCGCGACCTCGAGCGCCTTCGCTTCGGCGATGGTTCATCTGATGAATCAGATGAACCAAAGATGCTGCGACGCAAAGCATCGTCCATGCCACGCTTGGCAGGCGGCTTGGATTCAATTGCCGTCGATACGGATCCGTCATCCGTATCAGGAGAGTACGAGACACCGAGCTCGTACTCTGTGAAGACACGAGTGTCTTCATGGCCAGCGCCTGCATCACCAGGTGACACAGGCTGAGTTGCTTCAGCAACCGATGGGACATCAGTTGCTGTTGTTTCTGCTTCGGCGTCCGCACAGAGACGTGCAGACGCGCTCTCGGCGGCCTTGCTCGCGCATCGCATGGGCTTGTTAACCATGCGATGAGATGTTGGAAAGTGGACGCGGACCAACAAGTGCAAACCCTGTCCCAAATGATTTTGGACGAGTATCCATTTAGTCAATCAGTCACTAAAGTGACTGATGGTTAAGGGGGGGGTGATGTAACGGGGTGAATCGTTACATAACAATTTATAAGAAATTGTTAATAGAATATAACTATAAGAGTTATATTCTCAGAATATTGTCATAAGGACAAATATTCTGTAGCACTTACAAGTAGTTCCTAATTGGTTGATATAGGCCATTATATCAACCAACGAAGACGCGCCACGACAGACGCACGCAATGAGTGGTGAGCAGATAACTGATTTACACATTTGTATTTAGACATAGTTAGATGAAGATAAATAGGGATTTATTGCAGACATTAACTATTATAAATACAGTTCTACTTTTACTTTAACCAAGTTCTCGCTTCTTCTTACCGTCTTCCTCTGCACGTACGAGTGTACGTGAAGTTACGAGGCACCGCCTTATTCTGTTATCAGAATAAGTAGCTTGTACTGTAACCAGTACAAGCTTCAGGGTGCCCCGTTACAGGTTCCGTCAGATACAGCACTCATAAAACAGAGCTTATAGATACCCTGGCGACTCTCGCCGATGGCGTAGTCGCATTTGCGTGAGGACACCAAAGGATTACACTGCGACGACAATCGTATGAATAGACCCATGAGAACTGCTGTCGCTCACAAAGCAGCGCTAAAAAGACTTACTCTGCTATCGTCGATAAAGTGCGCACCGCAAGCTCGATCTCCGTTTTAGCGATGGAGTGAATAACTCTATGCATGTTATTCCGGACAGACCCGTCCATAAGATCCTCCGTCGTACAAATGTCTATAGCTTTCGGTATAAAAAGTTACGTAGTGAACCGACAATCTGTGAGCTTACAAGGTAAGACTTGCGATGCAACGCAGATATTTCTCGTACTGAAAGCAAGCATCAATCTACCCAGCAATCAAGAATGACGACGAGCTCGTAATCGCTGAGTTGAGTCGATGTGACGTTCGGGATGGAAACAAGTATATCCACTGTACTTTATCTCCTCCGCCTGCACTATTACCATCAAAGTCGGATCCACATCCCGCACCCATGCAGCCAATTTCGAATAGAGATGTTATCCCCGTGTTCGTTCTTTTAGCTTACCACCAGTTCTGACAAGCCAATCTTCGACATAGGTATTGTAACGGGGTGAATCGTTACATAACAATTTATAAGAAATTGTTAATAGAATATAACTATAAGAGTTATATTCTCAGAATATTGTCATAAGGACAAATATTCTGCTGCACTTACAAGCAGTTCCTAATTGGTTGATATAGGCCATTATATCAACCAACGAAGACGCGCCACGACAGACGCACGCAATGAGTGGTGAGCAGATAACTGATTTACACATTTGTATTTAGACATAGTTAGATGAAGATAAATAGGGATTTATTGCAGACATTAACTATTATAAATACAGTTCTACTTTTTACTTTAACCAAGTACTCGCTTCTTCTTACCGTCTTCCTCTGCACGTACGAGTGTACGTGAAGTTACGAGGCACCGCCTTATTCTGTTATCAGAATAAGTAGCTTGTACTGTAACCAGTACAAGCTTCAGGGTGCCCCGTTACACCTGGTAGCACTTCGTAGTCCGTCCAAGGACCGCGTTCACATCCAACATGAATATGTTGGATGATGAAGATGACCAAAGCTTTCACGCTACGCGTGACGGCTACTCCCATTTGAGCGATGTCGAATGGGATGCGGTTGAACGAATGGGTTCGACCATGGGCATCCATGCTGTTAGCGTCATGCTAGAGGCTCTCAATAGAGATGCCCAACATGCTACTATCGCCAAGTTCATTCAAAATGAACTTGACGCAGAACGCGAGAAAGTAGCCTTGCTTCACCAACCATGTTCTCAACAAGCAGAGTTGTTGAGAGAACAAGGTGCTCAACAGTTTGAACTGTTGAGGCAGCAGCAGGCTGCTGCTGGCGGGTCGATGCACTCGCGTCGACCCGAGACTTTGAAAATTGACATCTCAAAGTATAGGGGGGTCGAAGAAGACTCCCTCTTGAGATGGTTCGTCGAATTGGATGACGCCATAAGGGCGCGTCGCATCGACGACGGGGAGATGCAAGTTGCATTTGCCCAGTCAAATCTGGCAGGACGTGCCAAGACTTGGGCACTGGGGCTCAAGCTGCACGACCCATATGCGTTTGGGTCGTTGGAAGTCTTCAAGTCGCGGCTCAGACAAACGTTTGAACCGCCTAGAGCTGAGTTCAGGGCTCGAACCGAACTCTTGAAGCTCAAGCAGGGTAAGCGTGATGTGCACGCTTACGCTCAACATATACGACATCTCACGAGTTGTATAAGTTCCAATCCGGTGGATGAACACACGTTGGTTTTGGTGTTCATGCAGGGTCTTGCGGATGGTCCCGTCAAGACTCACCTGTTCCGGCTTGAACTAGATTCACTAGAACAAGCCATTTCCATTGCGGAGCAGGAAGACTTCAGTCTGAGACAGGCTCGCGCCAGCTCGACATCATATCGTCAACCGAGACGATATGACAACGGAGGTCCAGAGCCGATGGAACTCTGTTATGTAGAGAGCGAGAAGGCTCGCTCTACAGGCTACAAGAAGTTGCAGAGATGCAACAGATGTCAAAAGACAGGACACTACGCTTACGAGTGTAGTGCCCCTCGTCCAGTGTCTCGCGACACTGGGCGTAGTGACCGTCCACCCATGAGAAAGGGGCAGGGACGAGGGTCCGCAGTTGGTGCAAAGACGCAACAACGGGATGGACCGTCAAAAAACGGACAGGATCAGTAGGTGCGGAGCACCCTACTGGTCTAGCAACGTCAAGAGAATTTGTAGGCCTCTTGATGAAGGTTGCTCCCAACGCTCAAACGTTGTGCGTTGCTGCTCTAGGTAATGAGGTCTCACTCATTACCTTGAAACTCGAATTGACGAATAAGTTGTCCCTTCGAGCTCTAGTCGATTGTGGGGCGTCCAACAATTTTGTGCGACGCCAATCGCTAGAAGATGGTCACTTTAAATTCAGTGAATGTGACACACCTCCTACGAGGATGGCGGTACGTCTTGCGACAGGCGCATCCGTAACCGTCATGAAGCGTATAGTGAAGATTCACTATGCGCTAGAAGATACCCAATATGACGATGACTTTATCGTATTGGATTTGGATGACAAATTCGATGTCATCCTTGGAATACCGTGGCTCAGAAGGTACGAACCACGGGTAAACTGGCAACATCGGACAGTAACGATGCCTGCCGCTTGTTCATCATATGGCCATCTGATGAACGTTTTGGAGCGTCCACAAGCGTGTGGATGTACTACGAGTGAGTGCGATGGCCTCACTTGTGGTACGGTCGTTAGTACGACTGCACAAAACCTTAGTGTACCAAACGGTTACACTTCGGAGCAAAGTTCCGGCGGCTGTGAGGAAACACAGGCTGCGCCGAAGGTCCACCACTCGAATAAGTCGGGTGGACTGGGACAAAGATGTATCCCTAGAGGGGAACATCTAGAAGAGAAACAATCGATCGCTCAGGTTAAGCGAAACGATAATCCTAGATCGACTGGAGAGTCTTTCGTAGAGGATCTCGCTGTGGTTGCGCAACCCTAGCTAGAGGAAGTAAAGGGAATAAGTCCCAAGATTACAAATACGGCGGAAATAAGTTCCCCGAAACCCGCGGGAATAAGTCCCCGGGAAGACGAAGGAATAAGTCCTTTGAAGCCTGAGGGAATAAGTCCCCAGGAAATGACAGAGACATTGAATGTCATAGTCAATAACGGATCAAGTGTAGGCGCTTATACACTTGATCTGATTGCGCCTCCGAAGTTGACTTCGGAGATCACTCAGTTGCCAACGCTCGAACATAAAAGGTTCTTGCGTGATCTGCGTAGTGGCAAAGTCAAGCAGATCTGCATACTCGTCGCTGACGACGAGTGTGTAGCCGACATAAGGTCAGCAACAGTGTTTACTGAGAGCGAGAGAGTTCTCAGTAGTTCATCTATGGACGAGAGTGTCCTAGATGAAAAGACACGAATTGAGCGACATGACTCCCAATCATGGGAATCGCTCAAGAAAAATCCTCTCTATGAAGATTTGGTTGAATTCAAGGATGCATTCCCTGAAACTGTTCCGTGCGAATTACCGAAGGATAAAGGTATTCGACACGAGGTCGAGCTTAAACCAGGCTCGAAGTACTGTGTCATGAAGCAGTGGCCACTGCCTCGTGAACAAGTACTTGCGATCGACAAGTTCTTTGCCGATCGTTTAGCAGCGGGCCATGTGAGGGAATCAACTTCCCCACATAGCTCTCCGACCTTCTGTGTGCGAAAAGCAACAGGAGGGTGGCGGATAGTGCACGCGTTCAACAAATTGAACGCTGCAACGGTACCGGCTCAGACGCCGATACCGAGGAAGGACGTAATCATTGATGGTATGTCAAAGAGTACCATCTTTTCGTCCATGGATTTGATGGATGGCTTCTATCAAATCCTAATGCGGGAACGGGATATACCCTATACCGCAGTTAGCACGCCTAGCGGCATGCTCTGGGAATGGCTAGTAATGCCACAAGGGCTCAGTAATGCCCCTGCCACGTTCAACAGATGTGTATCACATCTGTTGAGGCCAGTACGAGAATTCGCACCGAGTTATTTCGATGACGTATTCATCCATAGTCGAGCTATGGATGGAAAGTCGGACGTTGAGGTTCACAGGTACCACGTCCGACAAGTTCTTACAATCATGCGAAAGCATCAATTGTATGCTAACCTCAAGAAGTGTATATATTTGCAGCAAGCGAAATACCACTTCTTGGGTGCATCGTTGGTAAAAACGGTGTACGTCCTGATCCCGAAAAGATCAAGGCGATCACCGACTGGCCTGTGCCGGTCGATGTCAAAGGTCTTCGAAAATTCCTTGGGCTAGCGGCGTATTTGCATAAGTACTCACGCAATTACGCCGAGATGACTGTGCACCTCTCTCGTTTGTTGAAAAAGAACGAGAGGTGGTTATGGAACGCTGAATGTCAACGCTCCTTTGAGGGTATCAAGCAGAGCTTGATACAATCCCCAGTCCTAGCAATAGCCGATCAGGACAGGCCATTTCATGTGGTCTGTGATGCCAGCGATTTCGCAATCGGCTGTGCATTAATGCAGTACGATCTTGAAGGCGTTGAACGCGTCGTCTGCTATCAGTCGCGTCAGCTGCAACCAGCTGAGCGGAACTATCCAGTGCATGACAAGGAACTCCTTGCCATGAAGTATGCACTCGCGAAGTTCAGAGTCTATCTATTAGGAGATAGACCCTTCGTTGTTTACACTGACCATGCGTCATTACGCACGGCAGTGAACAGCCCGCACCTTTCACAACGAATCGCGCGGTGGTTGTCATTCTTTGCGGAATACAACTTTACGGTCGAGTACAAACCAGGACGACTTAATGTCGTCGCTGATGCACTCTCACGTCGTCCCGACTTTGAAACAGTCGCGAAACCCAACAGTGAGACAGTCACTGTTGCGGTTATGACGTCCTCAGTCCCATCTACAACGTTGTATGATGATGTGAGGCGGGCATACGCCCAAGATGGTGAGATAGTGAAGTTGTTGTCACATCTCTCCCAACCATCTCGAGAATCGTTGAAACGATTGTCGTCTGCGTATCGATCTGCATCAGATCGATACACTACTCGTAACGGTTTGCTGTATTATACAGCCGTTTCTGGTGACACACCACGTGTTGTCATTCCAGATGATACTGATCTGCGTTTGCGGATCATGTTCGAGTATCACGATGCTCCTATAGGAGGACATCGTGGCCGAGAGAAGACATATCTCACGGTAAGTCGAGACTTTTACTGGCCCCGCCAGTATCAGTTTGTGCGAAAGTGTGTTCGCGCATGCGAAGTCTGCCAACGAGTGAAGTCAAGTCCTTCACTGCGTGCACCTTTACAGCCTATACCGGTTCCGGCTGAGTGCTGGGAATCCATCTCAATGGATTTCGTCTTCGGGTTACCCAAAGACGCACGCGGGAATACGGGTATTCTCGTATTTGTTGACAGATTCAGCAAAATGGTACACCTTGTGGCTGTACCAGAGACAATCACGGCAAGTGGCTGTGCTTGTGTCTTTATTGACACCATCTTCCGACTTCATGGGTTGCCCCGTGAACTCGTATCAGACAGAGATCCACGATTCACTGCTGATTTCTGGCGGTCCGTGTTCAAATCACTCGGAACGCGCTTGAAGATGTCAACATCTGATCATCCAGAGTCAGACGGTCAGACGGAACGTGCCAATCGTGTCCTTGAAGAGATACTTCGAGGATACGTACACTCCTTTAAGAGTTGGAGTGAGTTTTTGCCAATGGTAGAGTTTGCCATCAACAACTCGGTGCATGCGTCCACGACACATACACCGTTTTACGTGAATGGCTTACGCCATCCGCGTGTACCCACCTTACTAGAGTGTAACTCTGGTTTAAGGGGGGAGGGACTCGCGCGAGCAAAAACCGATTTGGTTCACGCTCATCACGCTCTGACGAAGAAGTCATTGCGTTTGATGCCGATATCGATAACATCGATATGAAGAAGATGATGCCAGTGAGAGTGCGGAAGCCCTCACTGAAGACAATGATCCCAGCGAGAGTGCGGAAGCTCTCACTGAAGAAAAGGTTGTTGTTGCTGCAGTGCGCTCACAGCACACTGAAGCTAACGAGTCATCAGATGAGTTCATACTGGCTCGTGAAACGGTAGTCCGTTTTGTGCAAGACTCCATCGCCGAAGCGGTTGACAAGCAAAAGCAAAACGCTGACAAGAATGGAAGGGCAAACACTCTTTTATTTAACAAAGGTGACTTAGTCCTACTGTCTACGGTTAATCTACCAAAGCATGTAGTGACTAACTTGGGTAGCAGTAAACTACTACCCAAGTACATTGGCCCATTTCGTGTATTGCACCGCCTAGGCAATGCATACACGATCGAGTTGCCACGTAAGATGCGAACGCATCCCACGTTTTACGTTGGTCGGCTTAAGCCGTACCATCAGTACGCTGCTTCTTCCGATGAAGAACGCCCTTGCGCTCAAGCATCTAGCAGAGAGCCTTGTGCTCCCGATGGTGGGCATCAACAAGGGTCTGAAGAGCAGTTATCTCAGCCCGAGAACGATCAACAATCCCACGAGCTACCCTTAGCTCGTCACGAAGAGATGTCAGAGATCTCTCGTTCTCGAGCTGAGCAAAGGCAAACTCAGCTCGATGCTTCGAGGCAGTGTCCGCCATTTGGAGACGCCTATTCCGCTCATGCTCGAGATCGTCGCGTAACCCTTGCGTTACGCGATCAAAGAAGCTCTCGGGAACACACCGATCCACATGATCGTGTGGAGAGCGTCTTTCCTCCTCCTCCACCTCCATTAGAGGACTCTCGCGGTGGCCAGCGCTATCTAGTTGAGCAGCTGTTGAACCACCGCGACGTGAACGGACGTCGGACGAGTTATCTCGTCCGGTGGCGCGGCTATCCCCCGTCCTGGGATTCTTGGGAGCCCCGCTCCCAATTGATGATTGACGTACTGGGTCTGGTTGAGCAGTACGACGCGGCACATCCTGTGCCGCAGAAGGACCGCCGGAGAAAGTCTTCCCGGCACGGTCGTAAAGGGATTTCAGGTTGTCAATCCCTTCGTACATCTCAGTAGAGACACGTACGCGCCGCCACGGGCTGGTAAGGAGGTAAGCCTCCTTAGGTGCTCGTGCAGAGTTGTTCACACAACATGGGCACGGGTCTCCCCAAGAGAGGCAGGGTAACCCTTTCTCCCTTGACAGACGGTGCAGATTGTAGCGTGCACCTGTCGGGGTTTGCTTTTCAAACTTATCACGAGCTTTGATAAGTTTGTCGTTCCAAGCGTCACGACCTACATCTTCGAGGTTATGGATGTAGGCGTTCCACGCCTGAAGTAGTGAGGGACCATCACGTTTGTGATTCCCACTGTACCATCGATGTCTAAAGAAAGCATCGATGAAGAATTCGTGTTCAGCGCGATAGTCTTTCGCGCTGGGGTCAAGGTGATGGATCCTTGACGAATCGAACAATCGTGTTCGATAGCGATCACTCGTCGTCGCCGACAAGTGATCCATGACGGATTTCGGAGGCATCCATGCCTTCTTTTCTGGAGCGAGACACAAGACATTGCGGTCCCGCTCTTCCTGCGACGTGCCGACAGAAGCACTGGCACCTCGCTATGAAGTGGTGTCCATTGGAGAACCGACACCACTATTAGCGCCCGAGTCTAGCGACCTCGAGCGCCTTCGCTTCGGCGATGGTTCATCTGATGAATCAGATGAACCAAAGATGCTGCGACGCAAAGCATCGTCCATGCCACGCTTGGCAGGCGGCTTGGATTCAATTGCCGTCGATACGGATCCGTCATCCGTATCAGGAGAGTACGAGACACCGAGCTCGTACTCTGTGAAGACACGAGTGTCTTCATGACCAGCGCCTGCATCACCAGGTGACACAGGCTGAGTTGCTTCAGCAACCGATGGGACATCAGTTGCTGTTGTTTCTGCTTCGGCGTCCGCACAGAGACGTGCAGACGCGCTCTCGGCGGCCTTGCTCGCGCATCGCATGGGCTTGTTAACCATGCGATGAGATGTTGGAAAGTGGACGCGGACCAACAAGTGCAAACCCTGTCCCAAATGATTTTGGACGAGTATCCATTTAGTCAATCAGTCACTAAAGTGACTGATGGTTAAGGGGGGGGTTATGTAACGGGGTGAATCGTTACATAACAATTTATAAGAAATTGTTAATAGAATATAACTATAAGAGTTATATTCTCAGAATATTGTCATAAGGACAAATATTCTGTAGCACTTACAAGTAGTTCCTAATTGGTTGATATAGGCCATTATATCAACCAACGAAGACGCGCCACGACAGACGCACGCAATGAGTGGTGAGCAGATAACTGATTTACACATTTGTATTTAGACATAGTTAGATGAAGATAAATAGGGATTTATTGCAGACATTAACTATTATAAATACAGTTCTACTTTTTACTTTAACCAAGTTCTCGCTTCTTCTTACCGTCTTCCTCTGCACGTACGAGTGTACGTGAAGTTACGAGGCACCGCCTTATTCTGTTATCAGAATAAGTAGCTTGTACTGTAACCAGTACAAGCTTCAGGGTGCCCCGTTACAGGTTCCGTCAGATACAGCACTCATAAAACAGAGCTTATAGATACCCTGGCGACTCTCGCCGATGGCGTAGTCGCATTTGCGTGAGGACACCAAAGGATTACACTGCGACGACAATCGTATGAATAGACCCATGAGAACTGCTGTCGCTCACAAAGCAGCGCTAAAAAGACTTACTCTGCTATCGTCGATAAAGTGCGCACCGCAAGCTCGATCTCCGTTTTAGCGATGGAGTGAATAACTCTATGCATGTTATTCCGGACAGACCCGTCCATAAGATCCTCCGTCGTACAAATGTCTATAGCTTTCGGTATAAAAAGTTACGTAGTGAACCGACAATCTGTGAGCTTACAAGGTAAGACTTGCGATGCAACGCAGATATTTCTCGTACTGAAAGCAAGCATCAATCTACCCAGCAATCAAGAATGACGACGAGCTCGTAATCGCTGAGTTGAGTCGATGTGACGTTCGGGATGGAAACAAGTATATCCACTGTACTTTATCTCCTCCGCCTGCACTATTACCATCAAAGTCGGATCCACATCCCGCACCCATGCAGCCAATTTCGAATAGAGATGTTATCCCCGTGTTCGTTCTTTTAGCTTACCACCAGTTCTGACAAGCCAATCTTCGACATAGGTATTGTAACGGGGTGAATCGTTACATAACAATTTATAAGAAATTGTTAATAGAATATAACTGTAAGAGTTTAATTCTCAGAATATTGTCATAAGGACAAATATTCTGCTGCACTTACAAGCAGTTCCTAATTGGTTGATATAGGCCATTATATCAACCAACGAAGACGCGCCACGACAGACGCACGCAATGAGTGGTGAGCAGATAACTGATTTACACATTTGTATTTAGACATAGTTAGATGAAGATAAATAGGGATTTATTGCAGACATTAACTATACTAAATACAGTTCTACTTTTTACTTTAACCAAGTACTCGCTTCTTCTTACCGTCTTCCTCTGCACGTACGAGTGTACGTGAAGTTACGAGGCACCGCCTTATTCTGTTATCAGAATAAGTAGCTTGTACTGTAACCAGTACAAGCTTCAGGGTGCCCCGTTACACCTGGTAGCACTTCGTAGTCCGTCCAAGGACCGCGTTCACATCCAACATGAATATGTTGGATGATGAAGATGACCAAAGCTTTCACGCTACGCGTGACGGCTACTCCCATTTGAGCGATGTCGAATGGGATGCGGTTGAACGAATGGGTTCGACCATGGGCATCCATGCTGTTAGCGTCATGCTAGAGGCTCTCAATAGAGATGCCCAACATGCTACTATCGCCAAGTTCATTCAAAATGAACTTGACGCAGAACGCGAGAAAGTAGCCTTGCTTCACCAACCATGTTCTCAACAAGCAGAGTTGTTGAGAGAACAAGGTGCTCAACAGTTTGAACTGTTGAGGCAGCAGCAGGCTGCTGCTGGCGGGTCGATGCACTCGCGTCGACCCGAGACTTTGAAAATTGACATCTCAAAGTATAGGGGGTCGAAGAAGACTCCCTCTTGAGATGGTTCGTCGAATTGGATGACGCCATAAGGGCGCGTCGCATCGACGACGGGGAGATGCAAGTTGCATTTGCCCAGTCAAATCTGGCAGGACGTGCCAAGACTTGGGCACTGGGGCTCAAGCTGCACGACCCATATGCGTTTGGGTCGTTGGAAGTCTTCAAGTCGCGGCTCAGACAAACGTTTGAACCGCCTAGAGCTGAGTTCAGGGCTCGAACCGAACTCTTGAAGCTCAAGCAGGGTAAGCGTGATGTGCACGCTTACGCTCAACATATACGACATCTCACGAGTTGTATAAGTTCCAATCCGGTGGATGAACACACGTTGGTTTTGGTGTTCATGCAGGGTCTTGCGGATGGTCCCGTCAAGACTCACCTGTTCCGGCTTGAACTAGATTCACTAGAACAAGCCATTTCCATTGCGGAGCAGGAAGACTTCAGTCTGAGACAGGCTCGCGCCAGCTCGACATCATATCGTCAACCGAGACGATATGACAACGGAGGTCCAGAGCCGATGGAACTCTGTTATGTAGAGAGCGAGAAGGCTCGCTCTACAGGCTACAAGAAGTTGCAGAGATGCAACAGATGTCAAAAGACAGGACACTACGCTTACGAGTGTAGTGCCCCTCGTCCAGTGTCTCGCGACACTGGGCGTAGTGACCGTCCACCCATGAGAAAGGGGCAGGGACGAGGGTCCGCAGTTGGTGCAAAGACGCAACAACGGGATGGACCGTCAAAAAACGGACAGGATCAGTAGGTGCGGAGCACCCTACTGGTCTAGCAACGTCAAGAGAATTTGTAGGCCTCTTGATGAAGGTTGCTCCCAACGCTCAAACGTTGTGCGTTGCTGCTCTAGGTAATGAGGTCTCACTCATTACCTTGAAACTCGAATTGACGAATAAGTTGTCCCTTCGAGCTCTAGTCGATTGTGGGGCGTCCAACAATTTTGTGCGACGCCAATCGCTAGAAGATGGTCACTTTAAATTCAGTGAATGTGACACACCTCCTACGAGGATGGCGGTACGTCTTGCGACAGGCGCATCCGTAACCGTCATGAAGCGTATAGTGAAGATTCACTATGCGCTAGAAGATACCCAATATGACGATGACTTCATCGTATTGGATTTGGATGACAAATTCGATGTCATCCTTGGAATACCGTGGCTCAGAAGGTACGAACCACGGGTAAACTGGCAACATCGGACAGTAACGATGCCTGCCGCTTGTTCATCATATGGCCATCTGATGAACGTTTTGGAGCGTCCACAAGCGTGTGGATGTACTACGAGTGAGTGCGATGGCCTCACTTGTGGTACGGTCGTTAGTACGACTGCACAAAACCTTAGTGTACCAAACGGTTACACTTCGGAGCAAAGTTCCGGCGGCTGTGAGGAAACACAGGCTGCGCCGAAGGTCCACCACTCGAATAAGTCGGGTGGACTGGGACAAAGATGTATCCCTAGAGGGGAACATCTAGAAGAGAAACAATCGATCGCTCAGGTTAAGCGAAACGATAATCCTAGATCGACTGGAGAGTCTTTCGTAGAGGATCTCGCTGTGGTTGCGCAACCCCAGCTAGAGGAAGTAAAGGGAATAAGTCCCAAGATTACAAATACGGCGGAAATAAGTTCCCCGAAACCCGCGGGAATAAGTCCCCGGGAAGACGAAGGAATAAGTCCTTTGAAGCCTGAGGGAATAAGTCCCCAGGAAATGACGGAGACATTGAATGTCATAGTCAATAACGGATCATGTGTAGGCGCTTATACACTTGATCTGATTGCGCCTCCAAAGTTGACTTCGGAGATCACTCAGTTGCCAACGCTCGAACATAAAAGGTTCTTGCGTGATCTGCGTAGTGGCAAAGTCAAGCAGATCTGCATACTCGTCGCTGACGACGAGTGTGTAGCCGACATAAGGTCAGCAACAGTGTTTACTGAGAGCGAGAGAGTTCTCAGTAGTTCATCTATGGACGAGAGTGTCCTAGATGAAAAGACACGAATTGAGCGACATGACTCCCAATCATGGGAATCGCTCAAGAAAAATCCTCTCTATGAAGATTTGGTTGAATTCAAGGATGCATTCCCTGAAACTGTTCCGTGCGAATTACCGAAGGATAAAGGTATTCGACACGAGGTCGAGCTTAAACCAGGCTCGAAGTACTGTGTCATGAAGCAGTGGCCACTGCCTCGTGAACAAGTACTTGCGATCGACAAGTTCTTTGCCGATCGTTTAGCAGCGGGCCATGTGAGGGAATCAACTTCCCCACATAGCTCTCCGACCTTCTGTGTGCGAAAAGCAACAGGAGGGTGGCGGATAGTGCACGCGTTCAACAAATTGAACGCTGCAACGGTACCGGCTCAGACGCCGATACCGAGGAAGGACGTAATCATTGATGGTATGTCAAAGAGTACCATCTTTTCGTCCATGGATTTGATGGATGGCTTCTATCAAATCCTAATGCGGGAACGGGATATACCCTATACCGCAGTTAGCACGCCTAGCGGCATGCTCTGGGAATGGCTAGTAATGCCACAAGGGCTCAGTAATGCCCCTGCCACGTTCAACAGATGTGTATCACATCTGTTGAGGCCAGTACGAGAATTCGCACCGAGTTATTTCGATGACGTATTCATCCATAGTCGAGCTATGGATGGAAAGTCGGACGTTGAGGTTCACAGGTACCACGTCCGACAAGTTCTTACAATCATGCGAAAGCATCAATTGTATGCTAACCTCAAGAAGTGTATATATTTGCAGCAAGCGAAATACCACTTCTTGGGTGCATCGTTGGTAAAAACGGTGTACGTCCTGATCCCGAAAAGATCAAGGCGATCACCGACTGGCCTGTGCCGGTCGATGTCAAAGGTCTTCGAAAATTCCTTGAGCTAGCGGCGTATTTGCATAAGTACTCACGCAATTACGCCGAGATGACTGTGCACCTCTCTCGTTTGTTGAAAAAGAACGAGAGGTGGTTATGGAACGCTGAATGTCAACGCTCCTTTGAGGGTATCAAGCAGAGCTTGATACAATCCCCAGTCCTAGCAATAGCCGATCAGGACAGGCCATTTCATGTGGTCTGTGATGCCAGCGATTTCGCAATCGGCTGTGCATTAATGCAGTACGATCTTGAAGGCGTTGAACGCGTCGTCTGCTATCAGTCGCGTCAGCTGCAACCAGCTGAGCGGAACTATCCAGTGCATGACAAGGAACTCCTTGCCATGAAGTATGCACTCGCGAAGTTCAGAGTCTATCTATTAGGAGATAGACCCTTCGTTGTTTACACTGACCATGCGTCATTACGCACGGCAGTGAACAGCCCGCACCTTTCTCAACGAATCGCGCGGTGGTTGTCATTCTTTGCGGAATACAACTTTACGGTCGAGTACAAACCAGGACGACTTAATGTCGTCGCTGATGCACTCTCACGTCGTCCCGACTTTGAAACAGTCGCGAAACCCAACAGTGAGACAGTCACTGTTGCGGTTATGACGTCCTCAGTCCCATCTACAACGTTGTATGATGATGTGAGGCGGGCATACGCCCAAGATGGTGAGATAGTGAAGTTGTTGTCACATCTCTCCCAACCATCTCGAGAATCGTTGAAACGATTGTCGTCTGCGTATCGATCTGCATCAGATCGATACACTACTCGTAACGGTTTGCTGTATTATACAGCCGTTTCTGGTGACACACCACGTGTTGTCATTCCAGATGATACTGATCTGCGTTTGCGGATCATGTTCGAGTATCACGATGCTCCTATAGGAGGACATCGTGGCCGAGAGAAAACATATCTCACGGTAAGTCGAGACTTTTACTGGCCCCGCCAGTATCAGTTTGTGCGAAAGTGTGTTCGCGCATGCGAAGTCTGCCAACGAGTGAAGTCAAGTCCTTCACTGCGTGCACCTTTACAGCCTATACCGGTTCCGGCTGAGTGCTGGGAATCCATCTCAATGGATTTCGTCTTCGGGTTACCCAAAGACGCACGCGGGAATACGGGTATTCTCGTATTTGTTGACAGATTCAGCAAAATGGTACACCTTGTGGCTGTACCAGAGACAATCACGGCAAGTGGCTGTGCTTGTGTCTTTATTGACACCATCTTCCGACTTCATGGGTTGCCCCGTGAACTCGTATCAGACAGAGATCCACGATTCACTGCTGATTTCTGGCGGTCCGTGTTCAAATCACTCGGAACGCGCTTGAAGATGTCAACATCTGATCATCCAGAGTCAGACGGTCAGACGGAACATGCCAATCGTGTCCTTGAAGAGATACTTCGAGGATACGTACACTCCTTTAAGAGTTGGAGTGAGTTTTTGCCAATGGTAGAGTTTGCCATCAACAACTCGGTGCATGCGTCCACGACACATACACCGTTTTACGTGAATGGCTTACGCCATCCGCGTGTACCCACCTTACTAGAGTGTAACTCTGGTTTAAGGGGGGGAGGGACTCGCGCGAGCAAAAACCGATTTGGTTCACGCTCATCACGCTCTGACGAAGAAGTCATTGCGTTTGATGCCGATATCGATAACATCGATATGAAGAAGATGATGCCAGTGAGAGTGCGGAAGCCCTCACTGAAGACAATGATCCCAGCGAGAGTGCGGAAGCTCTCACTGAAGAAAAGGTTGTTGTTGCTGCAGTGCGCTCACAGCACACTGAAGCTAACGAGTCATCAGATGAGTTCATACTGGCTCGTGAAACGGTAGTCCGTTTTGTGCAAGACTCCATCGCCGAAGCGGTTGACAAGCAAAAGCAAAACGCTGACAAGAATGGAAGGGCAAACACTCTTTTATTTAACAAAGGTGACTTAGTCCTACTGTCTACGGTTAATCTACCAAAGCATGTAGTGACTAACTTGGGTAGCAGTAAACTACTACCCAAGTACATTGGCCCATTTCGTGTATTGCACCGCCTAGGCAATGCATACACGATCGAGTTGCCACGTAAGATGCGAACGCATCCCACGTTTTACGTTGGTCGGCTTAAGCCGTACCATCAGTACGCTGCTTCTTCCGATGAAGAACGCCCTTGCGCTCAAGCATCTAGCAGAGAGCCTTGTGCTCCCGATGGTGGGCATCAACAAGGGTCTGAAGAGCAGTTATCTCAGCCCGAGAACGATCAACAATCCCACGAGCTACCCTTAGCTCGTCACGAAGAGATGTCAGAGATCTCTCGTTCTCGAGCTGAGCAAAGGCAAACTCAGCTCGATGCTTCGAGGCAGTGTCCGCCATTTGGAGACGCCTATTCCGCTCATGCTCGAGATCGTCGCGTAACCCTTGCGTTACGCGATCAAAGAAGCTCTCGGGAACACACCGATCCACATGATCGTGTGGAGAGCGTCTTTCCTCCTCCTCCACCTCCATTAGAGGACTCTCGCGGTGGCCAGCGCTATCTAGTTGAGCAGCTGTTGAACCACCGCGACGTGAACGGACGTCGGACGAGTTATCTCGTCCGGTGGCGCGGCTATCCCCCGTCCTGGGATTCTTGGGAGCCCCGCTCCCAATTGATGATTGACGTACTGGGTCTGGTTGAGCAGTACGACGCGGCACATCCTGTGCCGCAGAAGGACCGCCGGAGAAAGTCTTCCCGGCACGGTCGTAAAGGGATTTCAGGTTGTCAATCCCTTCGTACATCTCAGTAGAGACACGTACGCGCCGCCACGGGCTGGTAAGGAGGTAAGCCTCCTTAGGTGCTCGTGCAGAGTTGTTCACACAACATGGGCACGGGTCTCCCCAAGAGAGGCAGGGTAACCCTTTCTCCCTTGACAGACGGTGCAGATTGTAGCGTGCACCTGTCGGGGTTTGCTTTTCAAACTTATCACGAGCTTTGATAAGTTTGTCGTTCCAAGCGTCACGACCTACATCTTCGAGGTTATGGATGTAGGCGTTCCACGCCTGAAGTAGTGAGGGACCATCACGTTTGTGATTCCCACTGTACCATCGATGTCTGAAGAAAGCATCGATGAAGAATTCGTGTTCAGCGCGATAGTCTTTCGCACTGGGGTCAAGGTGATGGATCCTTGACGAATCGAACAATCGTGTTCGATAACGATCACTCGTCGTCGCCGACAAGTGATCCATGACGGATTTAGGAGGCATCCATGCCTTCTTTTCTGGAGCGAGACGCAACATATTGCGGTCCCGCTCTTCCTGCGACGTGCCGACAGAAGTACTGGCACCTCGCTGTGAAGTGGTGTCCATTGGAGAACCGACACCACTATTAGCGCCCGAGTCTAGCGACCTCGAGCGCCTTCGCTTCGGCGATGGTTCATCTGATTCGTCAGATGAACCAAAGATGCTGCGACGCAAAGCATCGTCCATGCCACGCTTGGCAGGCGGCTTGGATTCAATTGCCGTCGATACGGATCCGTCATCCGTATCAGGAGAGTACGAGACACCGAGCTCGTACTCTGTGAAGACACGAGTGTCTTCATGACCAGCGCCTGCATCACCAGGTGATACAGGCTGAGTCGATTCAGCAACCGATGGGATATCAGTTGCTGTAGTTTCTGCTTCGGCGTCCGCACAGAGACGTGCAGACGCGCTCTCGGCGTCCTTGCTCGCGCATCGCATGGGCTTGTTAACCATGCGATGAGATGTTGGAAAGTGGACGCGGACCAACAAGTGCAAACCCTGTCCCAAATGATTTTGGACGAGTATCCATTTAGTCAATCAGTCACTAAAGTGACTGATGGTTAAGGGGGGGGGTTATGTAACGGGGTGAATCGTTACATAACAATTTATAAGAAATTGTTATTAGAATATAACTATAAGAGTTATATTCTCAGAATATTGTCATGAGGACAAATATTCTGTAGCACTTACAAGTAGTTCCTAATTGGTTGATATAGGCCATTATATCAACCAACGAAGACGCGCCACGACAGACGCACGCAATGAGTGGTGAGCAGATAACTGATTTACACATTTGTATTTAGACATAGTTAGATGAAGATAAATAGTGATTTATTGCAGACATTAACTATTATAAATACAGTTCTACTTTTTACTTTAACCAAGTACTCGCTTCTTCTTACCGTCTTCCTCTGCACGTGCGAGTGTACGTAAAGTTCCGAGGCACCGCCTTATTCTGTCATCAGAATAAGTAGCTTGTACTGTCACCAGTACAAGCTTCAGGGTGCCCCGTTACAGGTATCTATCATACTAGTACCTGTACCCTTGTCAGCCATGCAATGAACTGAAGGAGTACTTTCTTCCTATCCAACCATACAACGATCCATGGAGCTGTTCTACAAGATAAAAGTTCACGAACATTGTATAAAAAGTGTTTTTTTGGCAACCCAGAACGTAACCGTTACGTCTACTTGTCTTTCGTGATTACTCTGCATACAATAGTGGTTGAAACGAACATTGCGCATTTCAGGGCTGCTCCAAGTCACTTCTCATCAGGAATACTCCTCCACCCTCTGTTCACCAGTCGAGGAATACAGCGCCTCAATACCATGCACAAGTCCCGCTCGCTTCGGCGCAAACGTCAGCGCTCAGACCCGGCGACGCCTCGTCGCGGCAATAAGAAGACGAAGAAAGCCCGTGCTGCCGCCAATAATACGCCTGTACTGGCTCGTATCGAGTCCAAGATCGTGTGGAAAGACTCGCCCGCGAACAAGAAGTTGAAGGCGTCCGGGACAGGCAAAATGGCGTTTCGGAGGGAAGTGCAGGGCTTTGTAGGTCGCCTCGACCACGAAAGCGAGCACTCGTCTTCTTCTAGCGGTGGCGTGGACAAGGGACGTGGTCGTGCAGGTTGTTCGAGTCGGTTGAAGACAAGCACGTGGGAAGAGGAGAAAGGTGGGGTGATATATGACTAATGAGGGGATTGATGATGGTGGTGTATGACTAAGTAGAGGTTGATACTTTGGTCGTGGCAATAGCTGTTTCGAGACCGTTAGAGCTCCGTCGACCAATGAGAGGCGACAATGACTCGTCTCATGAATCAAAAGCATCTGATTCTTCTGGTGGAAGACAGCGGGTGACTGAGACAAGAGTGTTGCAGGATGAGCTGTTTAGTACATTGGAGCAGAAATATGCAAGTCCCGAGGGAGCCAGAGCTGTCACAGGCGCCAGAGTGTCGTCTCTGGACAAGCAACAGCCTTTCTGTTTGTATCAACGGGCTTTGACTACGCCTGAAGTTGTTGCTGACTCGACTGAGGAACTTTTTATGACAGCGACTGCTGGCTCGAGTTATTCCTCGACGGGGGCGCAGTCGCTAGAAACACGGAAAGTGGATAAGATGCAAGAGGCGGATCGAATTTGTGTCGCTGGCGAGTCTTTAGTGGCGAGCAATTTGCCGAACCCAATTGATGGTGGTAGCCATGTTAGTAGTACACAGGAGGCTGTGAAGGTGTCGGGGGAGCCAACGGTGGTAGAGACAGACATTTTTGACGACTTGACCGATGAGTCGTGGGCTTTGCTCGACCAGCTCCAGAGTCAGAAGGCTCCGTTGAAGGCCACTCCACATTCGCAGTTGAAGTTCGTCGCAGCGCAAACGGTTGTGCCAAATGCACGGCCCGTACCACCGGTTTCATTTCATGAGGTGAAGGGATCTCAATCGATGCTGTCATCGAACGTATCGGCTATAGCGGTGCGACCAATGCATGACACCGAAACAGCTAACGCGACCCGGTCGCTCGAGAGCTACAAGCGCTTTTTGGTCTTGGAAATCGACCGCAATGTTGCTGACCGCTCGCTCCTTTTGCGCCTGTTAGATGACCAGGATGTGCAGCTGGAGGCTCTGCTGAGCGACGACTGGTATGATGTGGTTGTTGACGCTGGCGACACTATCAACATTGTGTTTACTGTGCAGGACGACAACGGGATTACCTCGCAAAATGAGTATGAGAATCGAGTAAATGGGCAACCGTTGCGCATACAGGTGGATAACGCACACAATTTCGTGGTTGTTCACCCGGACATTCTGGTACATTTAGCAGTCTATTAGCTGGAACGAGTGCCTTGTTTCATATTTGTCTGTTTTGCTGCTTTGCTCGACCACAGGTATCTCCTACAAGGGTGACGACGAGCTTTGGTTGCTTACGGCGAGCTGTCCTCCAGGAAACACTAGCAGTTAATCACACGACAAACGAAAAGGCTTTTCTAGGTACACTTAAACACGATTTGTTCGAGCGCGCGCTTCTACATGACTTGTCCAGCACTGAGGAGTTTGCGAAAGAAGCCAGGCGGATTGTTCAGTCCAAGTACGTATTAGCCCGATCCAGAGTGTGAAGTAATGATCGTACTGACTGTTACGAATGCGTGAGCAGCATTTTGGGTCTCGTGGAATGCGGATTGAACGAGAAATTGGCCACGTTGGAGATACAAAAAGTGATCGGCGATTACCGAACGTGGATGAGTGAAGCCATCGTTGGCACTGGCACGCTATTGAATCAGGCACCCTCTAAAAATCGACTGAAGGCACGGGTGAGCCGTGTTCTGGCCACGGAGGAAATGATGTGGTCCATTAAGTGGGGTCTGAAAGGTGCTACGGATGCCTCCGTCGAAGGAACTATCGTTGGTCAGGGGCCAAGGAATGATGTGTGTGCAGAGACTAAAGTCTTGCCCCTCGAGCTGAAAACTGGAAGTAAAAGGTACGAGCACCAGGGTCAAGTAATGCTGTACACGCTCCTGCTGAATGAGCGCTACCGTCAACGGAGCCAGGATGGATTGCTTATCTACGTTCCGGCTATCGAGACCAATCGTATCACGGCCATAACGGCTCATGTTCGCGGTCTCATAATGGCACGCAATGGTTTTGCCAGCGCTATCGACAAAGTGAAAGCAATCGGTAGCTCCACATCAGGTCAGGTCTTTCCGCCAATGATTCGAAACCGCGGGGATTGTGAGCGCTGTTTTCAGGTGGACGAGTGCGTATTGGTCCATGCAGCAATAGAAAACGGTACAGAAGAATCGAGTGGTCTTGATGAGCTTTTCACCTTCAAAACGAAGCATCTTGGTGAGGCGGACCTAAGTTATTTCCGGCAATGGAACCGTCTCATAATGCTAGAGCAGCAGCATGCCGAAAAACACCTCCGAGCACTTTGGCTTCAGGTTGGGCTGAAAAGAGAACTGGCTCGGGAGAGCAGCACTTGCTTAGCACATCTCAAGTTGGTATCTGACAAGCCGTCACAGCCAGGATCAGGAACAAAGCGAACGCTGCGCTTTGTTCGTGACCGCCGGAAAAGAAGAGATGTCAGCTCGAACAGCGAGGGAAGTATAGCAGATTGGCAGCCGACTTCATTTGCGGGAGTGCGTTTTCGAGCGGATGAACGTGTTATTTTATCAGCAGAATCGCTAGATGGAAAGAATTTGCTGGTGCACGTGTCTCGTGCCAGTGTTCGCAAGATTGAACACGGACTTATAACGATCGAGACTCGTCAATGTATTCCATCGATTGTGATGAGCGGTCAGTCTGCGGTTGGGAAAGAGTACACATGGCGCTTAGACAAAGATGCAATCATGAGCGGCCTACAACGTGCGAAAGAGAATCTCGTGCAATTGTTTATTGGACCTCCACCCGAGATTATCTCAGCTGGCACGGCACTAAGGAATCGACCTGAGTTACACATGCGCACGACCTCGATAACTTCTGTGTGGGATAGTGGTGACGACTCTGTGCCAGGTACTGGAGACGTGCGAAGACGAAACTTGATTGTGCACCTCACTCGTCCGCAGTTTACTGCATGCCGGGTGACTGATCTTGTAACACAGCGGTGCCGGGACCTCTCTATGGACAGAACTGCCGCAGCGTCTGGTCAGGCCTTGCTCGATGCGTTTTGCAAGCTTAATGTCGATCAGCAGCGAGCTGTCGAGCGTGTAGTGAGCTCGCTTGACTACGCGTTAATCCTGGGAATGCCAGGAACAGGTAAAACTGCGACGGTCGCGTTCACCGTGCGGGTGCTACTATTTCTCGGGTTTTCGGTTTTAGTCACGAGCTACACTCACTCTGCTGTGGATAACCTACTTCTGAAGCTGCTCGCGTGTAACGTTCCCATGCTTCGTATTGGCAATACCGCTCAAGTGCATCCCCACATTGCGGAGTCCACACTTGATCGACAAGCTGAGCGCGAGGAGATTTCGAGCGTGCAGACCATGGAGGCCAAGTTGGTCAACGCCCAGCTCGTTGGGTGCACTTGCTTGAGCGTGAACAGCCACGTGCTGTTTAAGAAACGTCGGTTCGACTTTTGCATCGTCGACGAGGCCACTCAAATCACGCAGCCTGTTATCCTGAGTGCCCTTCGCTCCGCTGATACATTTGTGCTGGTGGGAGACCATTACCAGCTGCCGCCGCTCGTAGCGGATGCTCAGGCTCGTAAAGAAGGTATGGATGTGAGCTTGTTTCGGCGGTTAGCAGAAGCTCACCCCGAAGCGACTCAGCAGCTGTCCTTCCAGTACCGAATGAACAGAGACATCATGTTGCTGGCGAATCGGTTGGTGTATGGCGGTAAGCTCAAGTGTGGCTCTTTTGAAGTCGCGTCAAACCATCTTGACGTACGGTGGCAGCGCCAAGAATCTGGCTTACACAAACTGCCATGGCATATTCAAATACTGACGGAAAAGCAAGGTGTCATTTTCATGAACACAGATACAATGGGAAGCGCGACTACAGAGAGCGCCAAAACTGCGCAAAAAATGGGTACAAGCGGTCGTCAACGCGTGGAAAACGTTGTTGAAGCACAGCTGATTGCTGGATTGGTTGAGCTCTTAGTGCTGGGCTCTGTGCCAGCCGAAGAGATTGCAGTTATCTCGCCTTTTCGCTCGCAGATAGCGTTGATACAGCAACACTTGACTGCTATTGCTGCACACCGTCGAGCTGGTGGATCCGACTGGGTTCACTCGGTCGAAGTGAGTACAATCGACAAGTATCAAGGCAAGGATAAGGACGTGATTCTGGTCTCGTTCGTTCGATGCAACGAGGAAAATCATGTGGGTGAGCTGCTCACGGATTGGCGACGTATCAATGTAGCGCTTACGCGTGCCAAGCAGAAGCTGCTCCTAGTGGGATCCGAGTCAACACTCAGCGGTGGCAGTGCTTTCTTGCATGAGCTCTTGTGTGTTGTCCAAGAGCAGCGATGGGGGTACAAGCTACCAGCTGACGCTATTGAATCTCTCAGTCGATTCGCTGGGAACGTCGCAGCTCCTATCGAGCCTGACCCGGAGCAAGGTGCGACGTGTGAATGGCGAGCACGTCAGCGCACGAAAGATGTAAAAGTATCGATTCTTCAGCGCTCCGCACATAGCAGTAATGGGGACATCGAGTCGCTCGTGCCGGACGTGTCAAGTCTTCCGTTGCGTCCCCACTCAAGAACTCGATTACCTCACTTGATGCCACTTTCGCGCGACATAGTCGGCGAAATGTGATGGCACGTGCAGATTTATGGGATCCCCATTATTGCGAGCCCGAAAGGTGAAGCTGTTAGTGGCTGTGCGCAAGGTTGAATGCCAATCATGCTTATCCGTCTGTCCGTCTGTCTATCTTACTCGCTCTTGCCAAGGTATGACGTGACCTGACGCCGTCGTGATTGGAGTGTTCGAAGGTCAGGACACAAGTACGGTCTACGGACCTCATGGATGAGTCTGTGTAGAGTGAGTGGTGGGTGCACTTCCACCGACAATGCACCCAGGTCTTTACATAAACTATCGCACGACTGTAACCCAGTGCTGGGTACTTCTGCACCAAATGCTCTTCTCGACTCACGCACTTCCTCGTTTCGATCGCAAGACACGACATCAGCAAGCCACTCACCGATTCCACCGCTCGTCGATGCGCGCTGGTTTTTACGAGGTCGCGTCCACGAAATGCGTTTCGTAGTGAGCACACTCTATCATGCGTCAAATTGCATGGGCAGTCGCTGTGTCCACTGGTACGACTCGTTCACTCGAGTGATCTGCATATAAATCTAGGAGGGTAGCAACGTGTTCCACTTTCCATCCACACTTTTCTCACGCCCTGTTCGCAAGATCGTCAATGCTCGGGCTGGAGTCCGTGAAGTTTGACACGTTGAGAGCTTGCTACGTCCACCGCAACCCTGGCCAGTAAATTAGGACAACCTCCCCAGTGATCAATGTTGTTGAGCGTGTGGATGTCCTCATCCAGTCAGTGCCAAGGTGTAGCTTGTCACATCAGTACTGCTTCGTCATACTGATAGCCCAAGTCTTGACGCTGTTCATGTCGATTGCTGCGTCGTCTTGCGCGATTTCTGACTGCAGCGAACAGCTCGAATGTGGTGCATGCATCGGTGATTCTGAACGAACATGAACTAGTAGTTCAGCTTCAACCGATGCA
Organism: Peronospora matthiolae; assembly: GCA_921007115.2. Taxonomy (NCBI): domain Eukaryota; phylum Oomycota; class Peronosporomycetes; order Peronosporales; family Peronosporaceae; genus Peronospora; species Peronospora matthiolae. The sequence goes on from CAKLBY020000305.1 coordinate 199,900, forward strand.
TATCCCACATTCGTAACGATCGATGCAATCGTTCGATCAAGTGATGCACTTGTGTTACCAACCAACTGGCCAACGCTTGACCCATCGAGCGTCTTGCAGGCTTCTGCGAAGTACCAGTGTTTGCTTGCGTGTTGCGCTCTGTTCGGAAGCAGTGATGACGACGTCGACTCTTCTGCTGCCAAGTGAAGTCGACGATAGGGAACGTCCACGTCCACCCACTCTCCTGCACGCGACACCAACTGCTAGACCTAGAGCACAACCGATTTTCTAACGACAGAACAGCAAAAGGACCAGTTCAAGCACAAATGCAGGCAGATAACATACGCGGGAAAGAAGGAGAGCAAACGATGGGTCTCTGGCATCTACACATGTTCATCCACCTCCTATAACGCATCAAGTTTCATCGCTTTTTATTAGCAGTCTCTTTAGCTTGTGCGATTTTCTGTAAGCTACGGACACAGTAATTTCTGTGCACTCCGGCCATCGCTGCAGCCCCTTTGTCACCTCGTCACCACGGAAGCGTGTTACTTTTCCGGAGTCGAATCTTTGGGCTTCTGGCCATAAGGAATACGTTCTAGTTCCAAACGGGTCTCGAGAGGCAGGTTGACATACGGCGCAGCCAAGTATTCGGCCCACATGGCTTCTTCCTTCAGTTTTGCCCGTTGGACTGCCCCCGAGACATCGTTAGAGGCTTGTGCCGGCATGACATGTCCTGCGAACCCGGCGACCGACTCCGGCAGTTTGCCATTACCAGCCGCCGCATTCAGCTCTCGCAGGGATCGGGCGACTTTGCGTGCACCAGCATCAGCAAAAGGAGCCGAACGAAGGGACGGGTTCACCATCTTCGGAGGGATCGGGGCCACCTCGCTGAAACAAAGATGCAGGGGAACCGCCATCAAGAGCAGATTGGCACACAGGCGCATGAGGGTTGAATCGGCTTTGGACTAGAGGTGAGGACTTGGAGGAGAAATGGGGAGTGAGAGCTCCGAACTACGGTCTAAAACAGTCGCCAGCATCCACGAGTCTTGGGGTGGGGAATCATCTACCAGATAGATTGAAGGAAGGCACGACTGGGCTTTTGTATCAAAACGTACAGCTCGTAGGGCCTGGGCTGCCACGGCTCTTACGTGTTGTGCCTACGAAGGTCCTTTGACTTCAACAAGCGAGATCTCAGTCGACGAGCTTCGAATGTTCCTTGAGAACAACTGCGAAACTTTTTTTTTTTTTTTTTGTTGTCATGTCCGTCTATTAACATATGATTATGCTAAAGATGTCTGAAAACTTCTAAGCCAGGACAATAGCTCCGGAACTGGTAGCTTGTCGTGGCTGTCACCTAAAGGTATCGGCTTATCCCGAGGTTCGAGAATAAAGAGGTCGATACAGGTATGCATGATAGCCCCGGTGACAGCTGTGGCGGGACCGCGATGTTCGCGTTTTGCTAACGCGGTAAGATGTCGAATTCCCAGCGCCCAAAAACGCGCGGCGCTGTGGAGAGGCGTCGACTGCACTCCTCGAAAAACCGCGTCGTTCCGCTCATTCCATAAGTGAGTCAGACAAATGCTGCTCATAATAAACCAGAGACGCTTCCAAACCGCGACACCAGCCTCTAAGTCCTCCGGGAGCATATGGTAAATCCGAAGACGCTGCTTGGACGGTATCTCCGGCGCGTGACGATTCACACTCCCGACGAACCAACGCTCTTCCCACGGCCTCCCAGCCCGTTCACCTGTCCAATGGGTAATGAGTTGACCCCAGCACGCGCGCGCCTTGGGGGCAGTCCCAAAAGATGTGAGCCGGCGTTTCTTTTGCAACCGTGACACGCCAATAACGCCCGGCAACTATTGTCCGCCGGACGGCCGGCATGGTACAAGTTGAGTTGCTTGGTGGCTATACGGTAACACGTCCAGACCTGATGGTCGGAAAGGCCATTGTCATGCTTCCAAACGTGTGCCGGGTCTTGGTTTGCGGCAGCCCGCTGCCACTGATCGAAGTCACAGACGGCCTCCAGACGCCGCACCAGCGGTCGCAATGCGACTGCAAGAAGTCTTTGTGAAACGTGAACGCCAGGCGTGAAATAGCTTTTCGTATAGCTAAGTTCGCGACCGACTCGGCGACGGCCCAAGGAAAGCCATGATGCCCGGGATGGGAGTAAAACACGACGCCGTGACGACGCAAGCGTAGGGCCCAAACGGATCTGTCCTCGTCCGAATTAGTAGATAACTCTGGTAGGTGAGTGGTGAAAAACCAGCGAATTCCATCCGCACTCTGCTGCAGTTCAACAGGCTGGTCAGCGACTTCCAAGTACCCCCCTCTCGCCTCCCGACCACTCGACCTTGTTGGACCGAGGCCCAGGTCCATTCATGTCGAAAAGGTGGTGCATGGCGAAGAACCAGCTCAGGTTCGAGCGCTAATTCGCCCCCAATGGGGAACGTAGGGGATGCCAGCAAGATTGCCGTCGCCCACCGACGGAGTTTAGGCTGCGAGTGGTGAAAAGATCGGGGTCCAACCGGCTTAATGCGAAAAATAAATTCAGTTGGCCCTGTTCGCCGAATGTGCAGGTCCGAGATGGGGCAGATGGCGATCCTGTCATAGGTAGCGGATTTTAACGAGAGGCCATTGCCGTCCTGGATCCACGGGTTATTACTCCAGCCTAGTGTCCCCCAAAAGCGATGAATCGCACACTGTTGAGGATCGAGCGCAGGTAACCCAGCCGGGAAAGGGTGATGATACGACAGCACCCATTCCTCCTCCTCCCACCAGCTACTGGCGCCGTGGAGGATGGGGTGGTAGTACGTTCGTACCCGCTCGCTGAGAATGGTGGCTTGCTCTACCGTAGGGTGTAGAAGCTTGTCAACGTCCGGTACCCATGAATTTGGGGACGGTGCCCCGACACACGATGCAGCCCCAGCTGCCTGCGTCCTGCAATGGAGAACCAGACTCGAATTTGTCGGCCGGCCTTGATAAGCCCACGCACTCCAGGCTCCAAAATACTTGTCCTGAGCTTGTGTGAGCCACTGTAAAGCGTGCTTGGTACGCTGCGTTTTAATAGCCACCTCCAAAGAGGCCAACCCAATCCCCCCTGCCTTTTTGGGGGTGAAAAGTAGTCCCGGGTTAATCTTGTGTCGGCTGGCTTCCGTTGAAGTCGCATGAGCCCATAAAAATTGTTTGTACAGGTTGTGGACAGCAAGTCGTGCCCACTAACAACTGCGAAACTTGGCTACGACCGTAGTAAAGAGATTGGTATGCTTTTGCGATATTGGGTGCGCCCACAAATCAATGCAGAGAAAGTATGGCTGGCTTCTTGGCTACAGCTTCTTCTTTGTCCATAAACATTCTAGAAAGCTTCGGCATCTGCTTCAGCGATCCACGACGGTGTTGTATTGTCCGTAGTCCGTCCAAGGACCACGTTCACATCCAACATGAATCTGTTGGATAAAGAAATGACCAAAGCTTTCACGCTACGCGTGACGGCTACTCCCATTTGAGCGATGTCGAATGGGATGTGGTTGAACGAATGGGTTCAACCATGGGCATCCATGCTGTTAGCGTCATGCTAGAGGCTCTCAATAGAGATGCCCAACATGCTACTATCGCCAAGTTCATTCAAAATGAACTTGACGCTGAACGCGAGAAAGTAGCCTTGCTTCACCAACAAGGTTCTCAACAAGCAGAGTTGTTGAGAGAACAGGGTGCTCAACAGTTTGAACTGTTGAGACAGCAGCAGGCTGCTGCTGATGGGTCGATGCATTCGCGTCGACCCGAAACCTTGATGATTGACATCTCCAAGTATAGGGGAGTCGAAGAGGACTCCCTCTTGAGATGGTTCGTCGAATTGGATGACGCCATAAGGGCGCGTCGCATCGACGACGGGGATATGCAAGTTGCATTTGCCCAGTCAAATCTGTCAGGAGGTGCCAAGACTTGGGCACTGGGGCTCAAGTTGCACGACCCATATGCGTTTGGGTCGTCGGAAGTCTTCAAGTCGCGGCTCAGACAAACGTTTGAACCGCCTAGAGCTAAGTTCAGAACTCGAACCGAACTCTTAAAGCTCAAACAGGGTAAGCGTGATGTGCACGCTTACGCGCAACATATACGACATCTTACGAGTTGTATAAGTTCCAATCCGGTGGATGAACACACGTTGGTTTCGGTGTTCATGCAGGGTCTTGCGGATGGTCCCGTCAAGACTCACCTGTTCCAGCTTGAACTAGATTCACTAGAACAAGCCATTTCCATTGCGGAGCAGGAAGACTTCAGTCTGAGACAGGCTCGCGCCAGCTCGACATCATATCGTCAACCGAGACGATATGACATCGGAGGTCCAGAGCCGATGAAACTCTGCTATGTAGAGAGCGAGGAGGCTCGCTCTACAGGCTACAAGAAGTTGCAGAGATGCAACAGATGTCAAAAGACAGGACACTACGCTTACGAGTGAAGTGCCCCTCGTCCAGTGTCTCGCGACACTGGGCGTAGTGACCGTCCACCCATGAGAAAGGGGCAGGGACGAGGGTCCGCTGTTGGTGCAAAGACGCAACAACGGGATGGACCGTCAAAAAACGGACAGGATCAGTAGGTGCGGAGCACCCTACTGGTCCAGCAATGTCAAGAGAATTTGTAGGCCTCTTGATGAAGGTTGCTCCCAACACACAAACGTTGTGCGTTGCTGCTAGGTAATGAGATCTCACTCATTACCTTGAAACTCGAAGTGACGAATAAGTTGTCCCTTCGAGCTCTAGTCGATTGTGGGGCGTCCAGCAATTTTGTGCGACGCCAATCGCTAGAAGATGGTCACTTTAAGTTCAGTGAATGTGACACACCTCCTACGAGGATGACGGTACGTCTTGCGACAGGCGCATCCGTAACCGTCATGAAGCGTATAGTGAAGATTCACTATACGCTAGAAGATACCCAATATGACGATGACTTTATCGTATTGGATTTGGATGACAAATTTGATGTCATCCTTGGAATACCGTGGCTCAGAAGGTACGAACCACGGGTAAACTGGCAACATCGAACAGTAACGATGCCTGCCGCTTGTTCATCAGATGGCCATCTTATGAACGTTTTGGAGCGTCCACAAGCGTGTGGATGTACTACGAGTGAATGCGATGGCCTCACTTGTGGTACGGTCGTTAGTACGACTGCACAAAACCTTAGTGTACCAAACGGTTACACTTCGGAGCAAAGTTCCGGCGGCTGTGAGGAAACACAGGCTGCGCCGAAGGTCCACCACTCGAATAAGTTAGGTGGACTGGGACAAAGATGTATCCCTAGCGGGGAACATCTAGAAGGGAAACAACCGATCGCTCAGGTTAAGCGAAACGATAATCCTAGATCGACTGGAGAGTCTTTCGTAGAGGATCTCGCTGTGGTTGCACGACCACAGCTAGAGGGAGTTAAGGGAATAAGTCCCGATATTACAGATACGGCGGAAATAAGTTCCTTGAAACCCGAGGGAATAAGTCCCAGTGAAGCCGAAGGAATAAGTCCTTCGAGGCCTGAGGGAATAAGTCCCCAGGAAATGACAGAGACATTGAATGTCATAGTCAATAACGGATCAAGTGTAGGCGCTTATACACTTGATCTGATTGCGCCTCCGAAGTTGACTTCGGAGATCACTCAGTTGCCAACGCTCGAACATATAAGGTTCTTGCGTGATATGCGTAGTGGCAAAGTCAAGCAGATCTGCGTACTCGTTGCTGACGACGAGTGTGTATCCGACATAAGGTCAGCAACAGTGTTTACTGAGAACGAGAGGGTTCTCAACAGTTCATCGATGGACGAGAGCGTCCTCGATGAAAAGACACGAGTTGAGCGATATGACTCCCAATCGTGGGAATCACTCAAGACAAATCCTCTCTATGAAGATTTGGTTGAATTCAAGGATGTATTCCCTGAAACTGTTCCGTGCGAATTACCGAAGGATAATGGTATTCGACACGAGGTCGAGCTAAAACCAGTCTCGAAGTACTGCGTCATGAAGCAGTGGCCACTGCCTCGTGAACAAGTACTTGCGATCGACAAGTTCTTTGCCGATCGTTTAGCTGCGGGCCATGTGAGGGAATCAACTTCCCCACATAGCTCTCCGACCTTCTGTGTGCGAAAAGCAACAGGAGGGTGGCGGATAGTGCATGCAATTAACAAGTTGAATGCTGCAACGGTACCGGCTCAGACGCCGATACCGAGGAAGGACGTCATCATAGATGGTATGTCAAAGAGTACCATCTTTTCGTCCATGGATTTGATGGATGGCTTCTATCAAATCCTTATGCGGGAACGGGATATACCCTATACCGCAGTTAGCACGCCTAGCGGCATGCTCTGGGAATGGCTAGTAGTGCCACAAGGGCTTAGTAATGCCCCTGCCACGTTCAACAGATGTGTATCACATCTGTTGAGACCAGTACGAGAATTCGCGCCGAGTTATTTCGATGACGCATTCATCCATAGTCGAGCTATGGATGGAAAGTCGGACGTTGAGGTCCACAGGTACCACGTCCGACAGGTTCTTACAATCATGCGAAAGCATCAATTGCATGTAAACCTCAAGAAGTGTATATTTGCAGCAAGCGAAATACCACTTCTTGGGTGCATCGTTGGTAAGAACGGTGTACGTCCTGATCCCGAAAAGATCAAGGCGATCACCGACTGGCCTGTGCCGGTTGATGTCAAAGGCCTTCGAAAATTCCTTGGGCGAGCGGCGTATTTGCATAAGTATTCACTCAATTACGCCGAGATGACTGTACACCTCTCTCGTTTGTTGAAAACGAACGAGAGGTGGTTATGGAACGCTGAATGTCAGCGCTCTTTTAATGGTATCAAGCAGAGCTTGATACAATCCCCAGTCCTAGCAATAGCCGATCAAGACAGGCCACTTCATGTGGTCTGTGATGCCAGCGATTTTGCAATCGGCTGTGCATCAATGCAGTACGATCTTGAAGGCGTTGAACGCGTCGTCTGCTATCAGTCGCGTCAGCTGCAACCAGCTGAGCGGAACTATCCAGTGCATGACAAGGAACTCCTTGCCATGAAGTATGCACTCGCGAAGTTCAGAGTCTATCTCTTAGGAGATAGACCCTTCATTGTTTAAACCGACCATGCGTCATTACGCACGGCAGTGAACGGCCCGCACCTTTCACAACGAATGGCGCGGTGGTTGTCATTCTTTGCAGAATACAACTTTACGGTCGAGTGCAAACCAGGACGACTTAATGTCGTCGCTGATGCACTCTCACGTCGTCCCGACTCTGAAACAGTCGCGAAACCCAACAGTGAGACAGTCACTGTTGCGGTTATGACGTCCTCAGTCCCATCTACAACGTTGTATGATGATGTGAGGCGGGCATACGCCCAAGGTGGTGAGATTGTGAAGTTGTTGACACATCTCTCACAGCCATCTCGAGAATCGTTAGAACGATTGTCGTCTGCGTATCGATCTGCATCAGATCGATACACTACTCGTAACGGTTTACTGTACTATACAGCCGTTTCTGGTGACACACCACGTGTTGTCATTCCAGATGATACTGATCTGCGTTTGCGGATCATGTTCGAGTATCACGATGCTTCTATAGAAGGACATCATGGCCGGGAGAAAACATATCTCACGGTGAGTCGAGACTTTTACTGGCCCCGCCAGTATCAGTTTGTGCGAAAGTATGTTCGCGCATGCGAAGTCTGTCAACGAATGAAGTCAAGTCCTTCACTGCGTGCACCTTTACAGCCTCTACCGGTTCCGGCTGAGTGCTGGGAATCCATCTCAATGGATTTCGTCTTCGGGTTACCCAAAGACGCACGCAGGAATACGGGTATTCTCGTATTTGTTGACAGATTCAGCAAAATGGTACACCTTGTGGCTGTACCAGAGACAATCACGGCAAGTGGCTGTGCTTGTGTCTTTATTGACACCATCTTCCGACTTCATGGGTTACCCCGTGAACTCGTATCAGATAGAGATCCACGATTCACTGCTGATTTCTGGCGTTTCGTGTTCAAATCACTCGGAACGCGCTTGAAGATGTCAACATCTGATCATCCAGAGTCAGATGGTCAGACGGAACGGGCCAATCGTGTCCTTGAAGAGATACTTCGAGGATGCGTACACTCCTTTAAGAGTTGGAGTGAGTTTTTGCCAATGGTAGAGTTTGCCATCAACAACTCGGTGCATGCGTCCACGACACACACACCGTTTTACGTGAATGGCTTGCGCCATCCGCGTGTACCCACCTTACTAGAGTGTAACTCTGGTTTAAGGGGGGGAGAGACTCGCGCGAGCAAAAACCGAATTGGTTCACGCTCATCACGCTCTGACGAAGAAGTCATTGCGTTTGATGCCGATATCGATAACATCGATATCGAAGAAGATGATGCCAGTGAGAGTGCGGAAGCCCTCACTGAAGAAAAGATTGATGTTGCTGCAGTGCACTCGCAGCGCACTGAAGCTAACGAGTCATCAGATGAGTTCAAACTGGCTCGTGAAACGGTGGTCCGTTTTGTGCAAGAGTCCATCGCCGAAGCGGTGGATAAGCAAAAGCAAAACGCAGAAAAGAATGGAATGGCAAACACTCTTTTATTTAATAAAGGTGACTTAGTCCTACTGTCTACGGTTAATCTACCAAAGCATGTAGTGACTAACTTGGGTAGTAGTAAACTACTACCCAAGTACATTGGCCCATTTTGTGTATTGCACCGCCTAGGCAACGCATACACGATCGAACTGCCACGTAAGATGCGAACGCATCCCACGTTTTACGTTGGTCGGCTTAAGCCGTACCATCCGTACGCTGCTTCTTCCGATGAAGAACGCCCTTGCGCTCAAGCATCGCACAGAGAACCTTGTGCTCCCGATGGTGTGCATCGACAAGGGTCTGAAGAGCAGTTATCTCAGCCCGTGAACGATCAACATCCCCACGAGCTACCATTAGCTCGTCACGCAGAAAGGTCAGAGCTCTCTCGTTCTCAAGCTGAGCAAAGGAAAAATCAGCTCGATGCTTAAAGACAGTGTTCGCCAGTTGGAGACGCCTGTCCCGCTCATGTTCGAGATCGCCGCGTAACCCTTGCGTTACGCAATCCACGAAGCTCTCGGGACACACACATCCCCACGATCGTGTGGAGAGCTTCTTCCCTCCTCCTCCACCTCCCTTAGAGGACTTTCGTGGTGGCCAGCGCTATCTGGTTGAGCAGCTGTTGAACCACCGCGACGTGAACGGACGTCGGACGAGTAATCTCGTCCGGTGGCGCGGCTATCCCCGTCCTGGGATACTTGGGAGCCCCGCTCCCAACTGATGGTTAGCGTACTGGGTCTGGTTGAGCAGTACGACGCGGCACATCTTGTGCCGCAGAAGGACCGCCGGAGAAAGTCTTCCCGGCACGGTCGTAAAGGGATTTCAGGTTGTCAATCTTTTCGTACATCTCACTAGAGATACGTACGCGCCACCACAGGCTAGTGAAAAGTTATGCCTCCTTAGGTGCGCGCACAGAGTTGTTCACACAATGAGGGCACGAGTCTCCCCATGAGAGGCAGGGTAATCCTTTCTCCCTTGACAGACGATGCAGCTTGTAGCGTGCACCTGTCGGGGTTCGCTTTTCAAACTTATCACGAGCTTTGATAAGTTTGTCGTTCCAAGCGTCACGACATACATCCTCAAGGTTATGGATGTAGGCGTTCCACGCCTGAAGCAGTGAGGGACCATCACGTTTGTGATTCCCACTGTACCATCGATGTCTAAAGAAAGCATCGATGAAGAAATCATGCTCAGTGCGATAGGTTTTCGCACTGGGGTCAAGGTGATGGATCCTTGACGAATGAACAATCGTGTTCGATAGCGATCACTCGTCGTCGCCGACAAGCGATCCATGACTGACTTTGGAGGCAGCCATGCCTTCTTTTCGGGAGCGAGACGCAACACACTGCGGTCCCGCTCTTCTTGCGACGTGCCGACAGAAGTACTGGCACCTCCTTGTGAAGTGGTGTCAATAGGAGAACCGAAACCACTGTTAGCGCCCGAGTCTTACGACTTCGAGCGTCTTCGCTTCGGCGATGGTTCATCTGATGAATCAGATGAACCAAAGATGCTGCGACGCAAAGCATCGTCCATGCCACGCTTGGCAGGCGGCTTGGTTTCAACCGCCGTCGATACGGATCCGTCCCCCGTATCAGGAGAGAATGAGACACCGAGCTCATACTATGTGAAGACGTGAGTGTCTTCATGACGAGCGTCTGCATAACCAGGTTACACAGGCTGGGTTGCTTCAGCAACCGATGAGACATCAGTTGCTGTTGTTTCTGCTTCGGCGTCCGCACAGAGACGTGAGTACGCGCTCTCAGCGGCCTTTTTCGCGCACCTCATGGAATTGTTAACCATGCGATGAAACTGTTGGAAAGTGGACACGGACCAACAAGTGCAAACCCTGTCCCAAATGATTTGGGACGAGTATCCATTTAGTCAATCAGTCACTAAAGTGACTGATGGTTAAGGGGGGGTGATGTAACGGGGTGAATCGTTACATAACGATTTATAAGAAATTGTTAATAGAATATAGCTGTAAGAGTTTAATTCTCAGAATGTTGTCATAAGGACAAATATTCTGTAGCACTTACGAGTAGTTCCTAATTGGTTGATAGAGGCCATTATATCAACCAACGAAGACGCGCCACGACGGACGCACGCAATGAGTGGTGAGCAGATAACTGATTTACACATTTGTATTCAGACATAGTTAGATGAAGATAAATAGTGATTTATTGCAGACATTAACTATTATAAATACAGTTCTATTTTTTACTTTAACCAAGTACTCGCTTCTCCTTACCGTCTTCCTCTGCACGTACCAGTGTGTGTGAAGTTACGCGGCACCGCCTCATTCTGTCATCAGAATAAGTAGCTTGTACTGTCATCAGTACAAGCTTGAGGGTGCCCCGTTGCTTTTGCGCTGCAGTCTGAAATCGCGCAAGACGACGCAGCAATCGACATGAACAGCGTCAAGACTCGGGCTATCAGCATGACGAGGCAGTAATAATATGACAGGCTATACCTTGGCACTGACTGGATGAGGACATCCACATGCTTAACAACATTGGTCACCAGGGAGTTTGTCCCAATTTACTGGCCAGGGTTGCGGTGGACGTTGCCAAGCTCTCAACGTGTTATACTTCACGCACTCCAGCTTATGCAATGACGATCTTGCGAAGAGGGCGTGAGAAAAATGTGGATGGACAGTGGAACACGTTGCTACACTCCTAGATATATAGGCAGATCACTCGAGTGAACGAGTCGTATCAGTGAACACAGCTATTGTCCATGCAATTTGATGCATGATAGAGTCTGCTCACTACAAAATGCATTTCATGGATGTGACCGCGTAGAGTACCAGCGAGCATCGACGAGCGGTGTAACGGGGCACCCTCAAGCTTGTACTGATGACAGTACAAGCTACGTATATGACGACAGAATGAGGCGGTGCCGCGTAACTTCACGTACACTCGTACGTGCAGAGGAAGACGGTAAGAAGAAGCGAGTACTTGGTTAAAGTAAAAAGTAGAGCTGTATTTATAATAGTTAATGTCTGTTAAAAAAACCACTATTTGTCCTCATCTAACTAAGTCTGAATACAAATGTGTATGTCAACTATCTGCTCACCACTCATCGCGTGCGTCTGTCGTGGTACGTGTTCGTTGGTTGATATAATGGCCTATATCAACCAATTAGGAACTACTCGTAAGTGCTGCAGAATATTATTTGTCCTTATGACAACATTCTGAGAATTAAACTCTTACAGTTATATTCTATTAACAATTTTTTTATCAATTGATATGTAACGGTTCTCCCCGATACAAGCGGTGGATATTGTGAGTGGCTTGCTGAATTCGTTTCTAGCGATCAAAACAAGGAAGTACGTGAGCCGAGAAGAGCATTTGATGCAGAAGTAACCAGAACTGAGTTGCAGTCGTGTGAAAGTTTATTTAAAGACCTGGATGCATTGTCGGTGGAAGTGCACCTGATCGCTCACTCTACATAGACTCATTCAAAATTCCATTGACCGTTTCACTGTCCTGACCTCCTAACACTCCAGTCACGACGGCGTCATGTCGCCCTATGTGTTTCGAAGTGTGTAAACGGGTTACACATCGTAGGTTTGTTGGCACCCTGTATCCTAGTTACACGGGATGGTTACCCATTGAGATATAGGATATCTTATCGGTTTATAGGGGCTGACGGGTGTCAGCCACAAGATGGGAAAGATCTCAAAGATGTTTATTAGGACATAAATGCCTAGATTAGGCAATTTTTGGATTGAAATATTCGATAGAGCTAAACGAATATGATGTTCAGATCCCTTTTTGATCTTGTCCAAGACACATCACTTGCGAGGCATCCCTGACCGTTTATCGTCAAGAGTTAGCAACACCTCCCTATGGTAGCTACTCTTGAGCACTTAGTGCTGTAGATTTATTGAATCTTTCGGTCCCCTGAAACAAGGACCTTGTGCTTTACGCTTGTTGACTCATAGAGTCTAGTTCTTTATAACTGATGTAGTTCTTTGAGCACCACGTCTTCCTCTGACTTAAGGAGCTCTGAGGCTCCGCTACACTGGGTAGCACTCTTAGTAAATCTACGCCTGAGTCTTTTGAAATTAATTCTCTTCGAGGTTGGAAGACCCACATCTCATCCATGAAGCATAAAGATCGCATGACAAGCTAATCACATCTTTGGGTCTAGCGTTTATACAATTCACATGTACCGCAAGGCCTGGAGGTGCTAATGGCAAGTTTTAAGGGCTTCTTTAGGTATGAGGCGTCCCTTCTAGGGCAGGTCCAAGACCAAATGGCGTCGGATACGCCGACACGCTATGTGTCTGTTCCCGAAGGAAGAGGCTGGACCTCATCCACTTAGAATGGAAGTTAAAACTACTCAGGAACGAATAGGGAAACCTTATCCTCTGGATTCGTGAGGTTAAAATGAGCATCAGTTCAGGCCTGATCAAGCTTGATCATCGTACTGGTTCGCTAGCTATCTCAAAGCTCATGGAAGAGCTGGAGAATGGGCCATAACATGTGGCACGTCGATTTACTAGCGTATCTCACATGGGACTCAGTTAAGACAAAATTAGTATAGCTGTTCTCAACACCTAACCAGGCTTACCGCGTGCGTTCTTGATTTTTTTAACCTGTCAGGGTAAGATTGAGTTAACGGACTATTTCTCAGACCTGAGAACATTTAAGGCTGCTATGCAGTCTGACTCTCTTCCAGAGGCAGTCTATGTGACTAAATATATGGACGGTCTACGTACTAGCATTGCCATAACCGGAGTCTCCGGTTTCATCCCTCTACAATTCGAAGATGCTGTGAGAAGCGCTTTTCATGCTGAGAACAACTCCATGTCGTCCAGACCTGGTTGGAATGGGTTCAACCCTATCTCTTCAAATGCAAACTCCACGAGTACTCCGGCCGTTAACATACCGGAACCGATGGATCTCAGCTACGCTGAAGATCAAGGTGAAGTTGAACTTGAAGCTGCTGAGCAGCACCGTGTTGTACGACGGTGTTTCGCGTGCGGAGTCTTAAAATACTTGCGGCCTGGTGGCCCCTTACTTAGAAAGCGCCAGGCTACAAGTCAACAACCTATCGCAAGCCAGAAGTTTGGCATGGCACAGAATAAAAAGGACACCCAGTAGGCGCGGGGCTCCCTCCTGGGGAAGAAGTCGGTTCTGTACCACCTTTATGAGGTGGAGTTGAACAGGGCTTAGCCCCGAAGAGTTCCATGCCTACTGGTATGGAGCGTGGATACAATTCTGGCGTGTTGGTCGCTGTGGCGAGAGTTAAAGGCTTTGAAAAAGCCTTGGCTAATTTTAATCAATTCTAGGGCGTCTTGCAATTATTCTATATATCGCTTATTTGAAATCATTTAGAGTTATGCTAAAGCCCTTACAGCGCATGCAGGTGATTCAATCACGGTTCGATTAGCGCCTGGAAGTCGTGTCACTGTACCTAAAGTTCTGTTGAACTTACGCATAAAGTTTTTAGACTTTATTGTCATTGAAGGCTGTCAATATCCTTGATTTGGACTCGAGATATAATCGCATCCTCGATATGTCTTGGCTTGAACGCCGTGAGCTTTAATTTATCAAAGGTCCAAGACCTGAGGTGCTACGCGCAAAGTTTCTAGCGATGTTAAAAGAGTCACGAACCCAATTTTGCTAGGCAGCAATATAAAACATTGTTTGTGAGGCTTTGAAAGAAGATGTCAATTTGCTGGACTGTTGGAATGTCAGATTTAGCTAACTTTGATGTTAAAAACATGAATTCCGAGCGTAGCTTGTAAATTTCTGAAGATACAAAATGTACTCCGTTAAAGGTAACTCGTTGTTATAACGACTCAATGCAGGCTAAAAGCATGGTCGGACCAGGGTGTAGCTATCAAGGATGTGACTCCTTTGATGTGTGTAGTGAGAAGTGAAAATCACCGCGTCCAGTCGACCGTGGAGGCTCCACACTTAATATCAATAATCACATTTGTTGTTGAAACACCGTTAAGTTCATGGCTATACTCGTTAGGTGTAAGTGAATTGGCACATGTAAATCCAATGAATGAAGCGTTCGAGTTAAGTAGCACTTCACCGGATTTCAATCAAGACTTTAGCTCTCGTATAGAGCGTACTGCTATTAGCAGTTAACATGGGTAAACCATTGTCCCGACCCCAGAGGGTGTAAGGCCTCATCGAAGTGACCACCCGGACGCTAGGTGGTATCTGTTAAGCACCAGGTGTCCGAGCAGTCGCATGGTGACAATAGTAATATACGATACGCACTTGTCAACGCAGTGACTGTTCAGGTTGAGGGAAATGTTAGCAATGCTCTTTGTGAGCTAGACAAAATGTCTAGTGGCGATTTTAACCAAGCCTCGAAGGCTGAAGATTAATCCATATTTTTTGGTCACCAGACCCGATGTCGAGTTAAGCTTGTTCTTTTTGATTAGTAAGTCGGTATTACGGTACACCAAGGCGTCACTCAGTGATCTGAGTAAATCTTCGATCCTTAGATGTGGCGTGTCACAATCGACCATCTTTCTTACTTTTCAAAATAGGTGTACGTCATGAACTTGACATAGTTCTAAAAAATTTAAATGCTTCATGACACGGCAGTGGTCTTTATATAAGGAATAGTATGACGTCATATACAATTTCTTTTTAACAAAGCACGCAGCTGGAATGGTGCGTGAAAGCAAATCTCCCTCATTCGACACCGACATTTTGTTTCAGGAAACCAAATGACGATAGCACATTTCACGCTGATTAATTAATTTTAATTCTCCCACTATCCCGGCTTATACACCAATCCCTAGAAAGGTTGATCTTCAGAAAAACATGAGGGGATGTACATTGTTCGGTGCGCTCGACTTGTCGATAATTTTATCAGCTGCTTATGCGAGCAAGCGATAATCCGCTTACAACGGTTAGAGCCATATTGATATGCTCTAGGAGTGGCTCATTTTGCCACAAAGGCTGTCAAATGCCCCGCTACTTTTACTCGTGTGGTGATACAACTATTCAGAACTCATCAAAGCTATGCACAAACGTACTTTAGTGGCATTTTTGTTTAAGGCAATAAAAACGAAAGGGTCGATTTGATGTGAATAATCATATTGATCATTTACGAGCGGGTTTGCAAATGCATCTTAGTAAATCTTGGTGCGAAAGATATTTCATTGTAATGGTGGTTCATTTGGAGGCTAGGTCTTCAAGCTAACCCTGCTTAGGTATAAATCATAGTCAATAGGCCGGTTCTATAGAACCAAAGAGATCTAAGCAAGTGGCTTAGCTATTTTAATTGCTTACATAAGATTAGCGCGAATTATTCATATATGGCTCGGCCATTAATCAATCTCTTAAAGAAGGATGCGGATTGGTGTTGGGTTATCAGCAACCATGATGCTTTTAGGCGGTTTAGGAGAAAGCATCCTTCATGAACCACTTCTGGCTTTTCCAGATCGTGCTTGGCTTTTTACTGTCGTCTGTGACGCACCTGAATTCGCCATAGGGAGAGCTCTGTTACAAACAGATGTCTTGAACGCGAACGCGTCATTGCGTTCATATCTCAACAGCCCAAATTTGCTAAAATAAATATTTAGTTCATGACGAAGACCTACTTGCTATGACATACGCTTTGTAAATGTAAGGTACATCTACTTGGCTTTCAAGTTATTTGTGATCGCCAAAGATCTTGCTTTTTGTGCACTGCGGCTTAGTCGCCACATCTCTTTCAGATAATGGCTCATCGGAGTTCATTCTTTTCCAAATAGAACTTCGAAGTGAATTATAAATTAGGAAAGAAAATGCCTTCGGCTAATGCGCAGTCGGGCCGACCTGTCTATGAGCTTGCTCACGTCACTACACTGTTACCGTCAGTCAATGACTATATCTGTGCGACTTATGTCAAAGATAAACAATGTGTAGCTTTGCTACTGGCTCTTGGGAGCAAAAAGTATAAAACTCAGACATAGAATTGTCGTCACGATTTCGTGCGTGGCGACATCGATATGCTATCGAAAATGGCCTACTGTTCTATCGCACTGATTATTAACGATACTCCACGTATAGCGGTCCTTCATGATAAGGGATTGAAGTATCAAATTTTATTTGAGGCACATGATACCGCTTTGAGCGGGCATCTTGGTAATGAGTGATCTATAGCTTAGTGACCAATTTTTCGTTGGACCAAACTATACTATTGGGTAGGCACCGATGTTCGTGCGTGAGAAACGTGTCAGCAGTTCTTTCCCTAAGCACGTGCGGCGGCATGTGCTTCAGGCAGACTGGCTTACGCCAATCTGCCTGTAACCACTGATTGTTGGAGCCTATAAGTTTGTTTTTGTGTTGGTCCTACTGGTATGTTCGGATTGCAACACTGGCATTGTAGTCCTTGTTGGCCAATTGAGCAAGATGGCTCATCTAGTGGCAGTGCCGGACTCTATTGATGACGAAGTTATAGCAAGCTGTTTATCGACCTTTTGCTTCAACAACATAGTTTGTCAGCAACAATGATCTCCGATTAAGATCCCCGCTTCACTGGATTATTCGAAAGTTCATTCTTAAGGTGCTCGGAACTCGATTTGACACGTCCGCAGTGGGGCATCAATCGACCAAATTGTCAAATTGAGCATGTTAGTCTTGTCATTGATGACATTTGCGCAGTGTTTGCGCTGAGACACCTAAGTGTTGGAGGTCCATGCTCCCTATTGTTGAGTTTGCGTTGAACTACGCTGTTTCCATCTCTACAGGCTATACTCCGTTTTACGGACTTGATCTCACCCACTCTCGTGTTACGTTAACACTACCCCATGTGACGTTCTGGGCTTGGTGGTGGGGGGAGTTGCCGATCGATCAGCGCTGCTACAGCTTTAAATAGGTGGATGACTTTCTCGCAACGCGAATTGAATTTTTAGACATGTGCGTGAAGCTATCGCCGAAATTGAAGACCAACAATAGCAAAAGGCGTGTACTAGAAACGGTTGTATTGACCGTCATAAGGTCGGATACTAAGTAACACTCATTTTTAAAGAGAACCTACAATTGTCATATTCGCTGACTTCAAAACAAATTTGCGTCCGCGCTTCATTGGAACATTCACGGTTGTAACCAAGAAGAACATAGCATACAGGCTTAGCCTTCCGCGCAAATTGTGCGCACACAGTGTTTTACGAAATCTTAGCCAAGCCGTTTCGAGATCCTTCTCATGTGAACTTGGGGGCGCTTGAGCCGACGACGAGGACTTTGCCTCAGGTTGCTTTATGCGAATCAGCAAGTCATACTGAGCCTCGCTACGATTTTTGAGCACGGCACATCGCCTAAAGGAGAATTGGCACGGCATCCAGCACGAAATATGTCTTATTCAAGGTCTCTTATAACACTTCTCTTTAAAGGTGTCAATTTCTTGTGGTCCTCCACAGGTACACCGGCCAACCCCAATGTTGCTCGTTGAGCACTGGATAGTGTCAGATTTAAATCAGAAAGACTACTGAAACGACGTCGTCTTCATGACAAATACCGTCATCTGGATAAGTGGCAAGTGTAACCTAAGTAGAAAAACTCAAGTGAGTACGAGGTACCCCTTCGTCAAATTTGCCGGTACGATTTTATTTTTTTGACATCGTAGCAAGTGTCATCTTTATACCGAGGCCGTTTCCCACCACTAGTGGTGTGGGTTGGCGGGTCGATAGGTAAAGTCGGATCAGCATTCTTCGCTGATTTAGTTCCCGAAGCATAGTGCGATGGCGCAATTGGCCTCTGGCCTTAAGCTTCGCATAATCATACTAAAGCTTGCATTCAAGACGCACAGCAGCCATATTGGCAATAGCTTTCAGAGCTTAATGCTGCTGAGGCGATGGGTGCAGTGCATCCAGAAAATGAAGGCTTCGTCTACTTCGTTTGTTATTTCACGTGCGAACAAGAGAATGTGTACGCTTTTAATCGCTGAATCCGGTGCACCACATGCTTGTACCATAAAGCGTACCTTGTTATGACTTTGCGTTGTCAGATATGGCTCCAGATACCTTTCACAAAGTTCCTGTATACTTGTTACTTCCTCGGAACAAGGAGGTACAGGACTAATGGTCCACGTTGCCAACTTTTGGCTTGTTGTTTGACGTAGACTTCTCTCAACACTGAGTGGATTGAACTCATAGTCATGGCTGTTCACAGTGTCGTGACCCTTTATGCATGGCGCCAAGCGCTCACCTCTCTTTAAACAACCAAGTGATGCTTTCCATCGAGCTGTTTGGTGATGGGTGCTCCATCCAAATCGGGTTTCGAAGGCGGCGCCTTTGGCGTATTCGCATCATTATGTTAAAAACTACGAACTTAAAGTAGTATAAGGTTGTACTACTACCATAATGATTTGTTAATTGTCCTTGTATCACCCGGGACACCAATATCGCTACCATAATTCACTGCCTCCCCCATCTCGGGATATTCGGTAAACGTCATTCTAGTAGGGGAAAAGTGTAAAGGGGTTACACTTCGAATGTTTCTTGGCACCCTGTATCCTAGTTACACGGGATGGTATCCCATTGAGATATAGAATATCTTATCGGTTTATAGGGGCTGACGGGTGTCAGCCACAAGATAAGAAAGATCTCAAAGATGTTTATTAGGACATGGGTGCCTAGATTGGGCAATTTTTGGATTGAAATATTCGATAGAGCTAAACGAATATGATGTTCAGATCCCCTTTTGATCTTTTCCAAGACACGTCCCTTGCGAGGCGTCCCTGACCGTTTATCGTCAAGAGTTAGCAACACCTCCCTGTGGTAGCTACTCTTGAGCACTTAGTGCTGTAGATTTATTGAATAGTTCGTTCCCCTGAAACAAGGACCTTGTGCTTTACGCTTGTTGACTCATAGAGTCTAGTTCTTTATTACTGATGTAGTTCTTTGAGCACCACCACGTCTTCCTCTGACTTAAGGAGCTGTGTGGCTCTGCTGCTGGTTGCCTCAGTTACTTGGGTATTTCTAAAGGTAATTATCAAGTACGATATTTAGTTGGGACAAACATCAATTTCTCACAAAATAATCTTGATAGATATGTTGCTTTGCAGATACAAGACACTGCTCATTGATGGATATAGGAACAATACATTATCCGATAAAGTCTAGACACGACAGAAGCATGCAATTAGTGGTGGGTATATAGCTACAATACATGTTTACATTAGGCATGATCAAGACAAGTCAAATAGGGATTTATCGACAGGATCAAATATACTAAGTAAAGTTCGACTTTTTGCCTATGTTGTGTAATCATGCTCCGTATAGCAATCTTTCTCTGCACGTACGTGGGCGTGAGATAGTTGGGCGCACCCACTATTGCACTGTCGGTAGTGCAAGGTTTTTTCAATTAGCTGAGACGGTGTGCCCGTCACACTATAGTTCGGCAAGAGCGAGGAAGATGAGCCTACAAATGTTCACGTCGCTTGCATGTAAATATGTTAATCCGTATGATAATATTATCAACGGTGTGTAATATGCTGCTATCACCTAAAGCTAGGACAGCGCGATCAAGTAAGAATGCTGAGCTTTTCTCCTCCACTAAATTACAATCGTTGATCGTGCGGACATCCATAAATTCATGATTGCCCTTTATAAGACAGTGACAGCACCTTATTACAGTGAGTAGGGTTGTGTATTATTGCTACCCTTTGAACGAAAGTCGCCACTCACTCCGCGATGTGGACGCAACGATAAAATGACGGATTATTGAAATTTGCTGCTTGCTAGAATAACGCTTCTAGCATATTCGCGCCTATGTACGAGACGCCAATCGTACTAAAAGAATCCTTTTTATATCTTGACGCAAAGAGGTCGTCGTAACGATATTTGTAGTAAATTTCTAAGTGTAACTTAGAAACAATGATACGGCCACGACATTAATGCTCATTACTCCATAGATGATGCGAGTTAGACGCTATCGTTTGAGTGCAAATTGCTAGAAGCGTTAACATACCCTCTGCAGTGTTAGTAATTCGATATCTTGAATTGACCTCTTATCTCACATAAAAAAAAGGATTTTTGTACCCGGCAAAACATTTCAGCCACACTGAGCATGCAAATTTCATGAATTGAAGAATGTTTGTTGAATGCTTAGGGTCATCATACATTCTTTAATAATTGAAATTTTGAATGAGCGCAAATTAAGTTGAAGTGAACGGAGTATGCCCGGCATAATCGACGCTATTGACCGAGGAAGAAGTGCGGTGGCAACGATAGTAGTATAATCGTGATGGCGCATATCGTAGGAGTTCATGCTTGCGCCAACTAGCGCGTGAAAATCTGCCACCGTGACGAGACTTTACGCGCTAAACGATTAATCAAACGCCACCCTTTTAAGACTCTATCACGTCTGAATTTGGAATGAATTTGCTTAGTCATTCGATGGCGAGCTAATTTTTAATTAATTGGATGAGGATGTGTACTGAGTAGCCTTTGCTGACTTAAAAGTATACGGTTTTCTGTAATTGGCGCTTGTGAAATGATCGCGTATGTTGCCTTCGCAAACGCGTAAAAATCGTCATGGGAGCAGAATTTGCGCGCTAGTTGGCGCAAGCAAGAACTCCTACGATATGCGCCATCACGATTCTACTACTATCGTTGCCACCGCACTTTTTCCTCGGTCAATAGCGTCGATTATGCCGGGCATACTCCGTTCACTTCAACTTAATTTGCGCTCGTTCAAATTTCAAGTATTAAAGAATGTATGATGACCCTGAGCATTCAACAAGCATTCTTTAATACGTGAAATTTGCATAATCAGTGTGGTCGTATATTTCTGCCGGGTTTACAATACTTTTATTGTAGCTGTGAGATCGATTCAAGTTATAGAACTTCAACACTGTGAAAGCATATCAGCGCTTCGCGCAAATTAAACGACAGCGTCTAAATAGCATTAGTTATGGAGATATTAGCTCCAACATATGACAACAACCATGGTGGTCGTTCCATTATTACCTAAAGTGTAATGCCTAGTTGTAAGTTTCGTTTGGAAATTTCATCGTAAAAGTAGTGGTGAGATAGCGTTGCAAGCCTCATTTTACGCTTGGTCGAATGCCGTCATCAAGATGAGAAACAATGTAAAGGAGGAACAGCTGGATTTACTTCATCTCCATCTATTTTAATTGACAATTAGCGTTTACGGTACATAAAACTTCCTTTTAGATTGTATTTACACAACTTTCTGTCAACTCAACTGATTCCTTTAAATATAATACTGAGCAATACATATGATCACAGTGCAAAGCGAATACGTCCCCTTTTTATGATGGTGTGCTGAATTCATTGTAACGGGGCACTGGCGACTTGTGGTGATGCAGCACTCGTTAACTTATACTGACGAAGTGTAAATTAGTCCCGCAAGTCACTTCACGTACACGATACGTGCAGAGCAAGGTCATCTACTAATAAATCGGTCAATAGAAGTCAGAATATATCTGAACTAGATATAATTAGGTTTAATTCGTTTACTTTTATATAAACCTAATTTGATTATTTTTACCGACTTAATTGTCTACTAAATTCTTGCTTACATCTCCTTGCGCGTCCACGTTGATTGAATTGCTGGAGCTAGCTAGTATGATGACTAATATCAGTCAATCTGTGATTGTTTCTGATTATTACCCATCATGGTAATATTTACGAACATTATTAATCATTTGATGACAATATTATGCTGACAAGCGCTAAAGATTAATTACATGCTACAGACTAACCCCGTCACAGACATCACTTATCTTGGCTCCAGTCGTAATGGCCAAGTGCTTTATTATTTCCATCGAATGAGCCAGCAGCATGAGCATGTCTTGTGAAATATACCTGGATCACAAAAAAACAACGGTCGCATTGCTTCTCACATCCACACTGTTCAAGAACTGGAGCTTCAGTCAGCAAAGTAGTAGCAATCGTGTAATGTACCGTGACTGAAAGCCTGTTACTTGTACTTGATCCTTGATCCTGAATATATTTCAATAGAATACTGTCATACAAGGTTGATGATGCTGGCAAATTATACCATATTGGGTAATATTCGGAAACAATCACCGATTGACTGATATTAGTCATCACACTAGCTAGCTCTAGCGATCCCATTAATGATGGACGCGCGCAAGGAGAGGTAAGCAATAATTAAGCATACAATTAATTCGAAAATGATGTGAAAAGAAATTGATGAAAACCCTTTTTCAATAGCTGATATCTGAAATTATGCAATCGAAAATTGGAGGCTTAGTTTCTAGGAATAGTAAGGATATTGAATATGACATGAATAACAAATGCAATAACACTAACCTAACAACACACTTCAACAAATGAGTGAAGAGTGTTTAAACACCAGAAGCAAAACCGAAAATTGCAGTTCTCATTAATTCTTGTTGTAAAGAAAGATTTCTTAAAACACCTAAATATAAAAATTTAAAAACATTTCCAACACCAATAACTGCATTAATTAGACCCAAAGTTGCTAATAAAGTTAGGTCTAAGATACAAGTTAATGAATCGGACTTTATTACATCTATTTCAGATTTATTTTCGACTTCTATTAATTAAGTCGTCTAATAGCTAACCTTCCTATGCACGTTCCGTATACGTGAAGAGAATTGCGGCAATAACTTACATCTGTAAGTGTTAGTTGACTTGTGCTGTGTCAGAACAATGTGCCAGTGACCCGTCACAAATATGGCTGTCAAATTAAAAGCTCACGATGATTCATGAAGTTGGTTCTACAGTCCAATATATATGCAAGTATCGCAAAGCAAACCGTAATATTGTTTTATGAGCGGTCGTCAGGCCTCAATATCACGCTTTCACTCCTACTTAGTTGCATCAGCACCTGCTACAATTATCTGATTATAAAAATGGTCTCCAATTACTGCACCACCTTAAGCCAAGACGAGTTGCCTAGCAAACGTTTTGTAACATGTGTGTCTAGACCATTTGAGCTTCTGAGTAGAGATATGCACAACGACAATAGGACGAATTTCACGTGCTCCTGGAAGTATATAAGCGAATCTACTATGCAAAAACAAATGTTTCTGTTTGCACCAATTTAAATCAAGTGCTGCCTGAAGATCGACATTTTTACGTTTTGCTTACACTTCACCTAAACAAGTGCTTTAAACCACATCTGATAAAATTTGTTTTGATCAAGCTAAGATCGAATAGCAAGCTGTGGAGCTCTCCTTTTAATATACGTAATAAAGTTTGGATAAAAACCGAATGTGCAAACACATATCAACATCAGTCACTAAAGTAATGAGTACGATGCTATTAATTTCTTCGCTTACCGAGTACAGCATAATCGGGAGTCATGATCAGCGTTTGCTTTGGAGATTCCAAAATTTGCTTATGGGATTCGTTATTCATTCCCCACCTTTTTGTTAACAAGCCCCCACTCCTCCAATTAGAGCCTCTTATTGGCCAGAAGGCAATTCAAAATTAAACATTTAACGTTTTCTGAGCAACGGCCACCTTGCACTTCCAATTCAACCACCTTTCCCTTCATTTAAAATTCAAAGAACAGCCTCGCACCCTATAGCAACTTGCATACCCTTTCCTTAAAGAGACAAGAGATGCAACTGTTTCCCATGCGCAGCTGGTAGGCCTTGTTTAAATGTCAAATGCAAGAAGGATCGGCAATAAAGAGGATGGTGATGCAAAATCTGTAATTGTTACCCGCTCACAGTTAACCCCCACCCTCCTTTATATGCAAATGGGCCAGGTATCGCTAGCGTGTGCCTTCTAGCCTTAGCACTACCGACCCCAGTGGCCGAGTGGTAGACCGCTGGAACTGGGACCGAGGAGGTACCTGGATCGATACTCGGAGGGGGTTCGATTACAGGGCGCCGGAGATAGGCTGATATAGTAGACGAGCAACTACGCAGAAGTGGCCGCCCTGCCAACCCGCGCAAAGCGTGGATAGTTGGGTGGGCTGGAGGCCCTACTGGCAGAAAAGCCCCAGAGTGTAATGAAGGGTGCGGGTCCTGTAAGGAGTTCAAACTGAGTCAGAGTACTCGCAGATCATTCCAGAGTGATCCGAAGGACTGCGCGGCATCAATCTCTCTAGCCGTAGCACTGGCTGTTTGTTAACTTCTAGTATACAATCAGATAAGCTGAAGGTTGGCTGGTACAAGTTGCCAAAGGAGAACATCTACACGACTCTTTCACCCACCCGTCTATCCATCCGCACGGGTGCACTTTTACACGGGAAGCTAGGCAAGAAGTCTAAGCGAGGACATGTGGTCGTGTTACACCCGGGCGCATCGTCAACTTACTGCGGCTGATCAAATATTCCTTGTTCGCTGCTTAAGACAACTGTAATCCTGTGTCACTTAAAAAGCAAAATGCTTCTGTCATACCGCTTCCCGATCAGCTCTATTGGAACATATTTAGCAGTAAATGACCACTCCTTTCAGGTTGTCCAGCAACAGCATCTTACTCATCTGCTAGTTATCACCCGCTCAGCAAAAGAGATTTGCCCAAAGTACAGTACTAGTCAGGTGTAATTGACCAATTTGAACTACAATACCAGCGAATGTGGACCCTTTCATCCTTGATATCGTTGGCAAAATAGCAAAAAAAAACTGTACTGTTAGTCTGAGCTTACTGTTTTTATGCGGAACGAGGTGTGATAAAGCATGTTTTTTGGAAATACTTGTGCATTTAGACCTATGCTGACGCCTGGACCCGGATGGACGACTAACGGATAGATTACTCCGGACTATGTGTCGTTTCTCGTTCCTTCGCTCCTTGCGTACCCGTCGGAAGGCGGAATGCACTCTTCCAGGTGACTCGAGGTCAACGTATGTCTTGACCGGGTTGGGGATAGGTTAGGTATGGTAGCGTAAAAACCCTTCACACGACCAACGGTTATTTGTCACGCTCTCCCAGATTCGCCCTGATTTGAGGTCACCTTGTCAAATGTGAATACTTGATTCCTTCGTTCTTTTGGTCACTTAATTCTCTTGTTATTCTGACCACTTGACCCCCTTGTTTTAATGATCACTTGAGCCGTCTTGAAGACCTTGCCTGTATGTGCTTGCCGCGTCCAATCGCAGGCTAACTTAAATGAGTATCTTTGCTCCCAGACAAGCAATCTAGGGACAGAAAACCTTGAGCAAACACGTATAAAAGTAAACATTGAACATCGGGTGGCCACTAGCATTCCAGACCAGGGAGAGGCTGACGTGTGTCTTTTGTAGACAATCAATACTGTTCGTTATTAACCTATTAGAAGCTAGAACTACGCTTATGCCTCTCTATGGCTCAGTTTCTGTTACCTAATTCACTTCTTTCCAATCCATTCTTTGGTCTTAAAGTGGTCCACCCGAACCATCAGTATGACTAAATGGTCACAGTCGGTGATTGTGAACGATGGTCATCCACAAGGATGGTGACCACTGATCATAATCAGTGATCGTGATCGGTAGTCATAGTCAGTGACAGTGACCAAAAACTATAAGTGGTGATCGTGGACGACGATCACAGCCGGTGAAGGTGACTGATGGTCATGACCGGTCACTTTCCATCGCACCGTTGTATAGTATTTGGCGGTCAGTTATAAGGCTTTCCTTACCCGTCCCGCATGTACACATGGTGTGAATAGATGCGATTGGTCAGGATTTTTCTTGACTACTTCACCACAGAAACTTCGGCTGATTACTAGTGGGCAATATGCCATGTCCGAGGATACTTCCAGACATACGGACTACGGTCAGCACTCACCTTTTTCACTGATAGAGAGCTTGCGCTGTTAGCTCTCGCAAAATGCAGAAGTCTATAAACCTTGACAATTATCATCAGTTTGAAACCGCTGCCGGTACTGTAGATGCGCAGCACGCAGACCTGCTACTGCATTTTCTACCATCACCAGTAAGAACATCGGTCCAAGTTGCATATTTGCGATGGCGCGCTGCTTACATTTGCTGCGCAAGAACATCAATCTGACTTTCGCAAGAAAGGCGAACTACTGAATACACCAGAAGAGATCACCTGCAACTTCATAATTGTCAGAAAGTCACGAGAGGAAACGATCTACTTATCATGTAACTTACATGCTGACACTGAAATTCATATCTGAAGAGTAGCATGTTCACGTGACGTCGTAATGTGGCCATAGTGGTGCTTGTCACGAAGGAAATCAGCGACAAATATCTCCTCGTACACAAGCCAAGTTTGCTCAACGTAGCGCATAGAGGCTGCAGGTAAGGTGGCGTGCATTGAAGACAATTGCGCTGCTAAATCTTCTTTAATTGTGTGGCAGCAACCAGTCCGTTCCAAGCTCTGTAAAAAAATCTTAGGTCGCTGGTGTGTCAAAGTTGTCCTTTCCTTTGCTAAATTGTTTTGCTGATACGTTAGCGGCGTAGCAAGAAATTCGCGTTGTAAAACATCTCGTCTATTGCGTAACAGACTGTTAGCTCTTACCATTAGGCTTGTTGACATCCATCATGGCCTATCTTGTGCCCATGCTTTTTGTCACGAGGTAAACTACTGTCAGTCAATGATTTTGATCAACTAGCCAACGCCGACGGATGTCGAAATTGAGACTACCCCATTTTTTAATCCAGACAGCATTGAGGTGGATCGCAGATGAGTATTTCGATGCTCCAAATATTGCAAACGCATGCCACTTTACCATGTTTTGGCAGTCCCGGAGGCCGGCATTTCTGATCCTGTGCGGGTGCAGACGCGTGGTAGGCCAACGTGGTCAGCACAGGGACTTTTATCCCATTTGAGCATGTGATGCTGCTTTGGATGCTCCAGTGAAGCACCAAAGATGTCGGATCTACCAAGCAAAAGGCCATAATGCTCGCATCTATCATCAACCAGTATCAGCACCAGCAGTAGCTAGTTTTACTGTCAACAGTAGATGTTGAAGTCCGAAATTAGCAGAATCCTTGGAAGACAACATAGCCCTCCAGCTGTGCAAGTTGCTGGGGAGTGCAAGGCTGTCCATTGTGGCTTAATGAATAGTAAAGTGGTTGAACTGGAAGTGCAAGGTGGTTGTCCTACAAGTGTTGAATAATAACGTTTGGTTTGGCTTCTGACTAATCAGAGGCTTTAATTTGAGAGGGTGGGGGTTGGCTGGCAAAAAAAGTGGGGGATGAATATCAAATCCCTTGCTTATTTATGATTTATATTCACCTCTGATCAATTTTAAGCCAATTACATGCGTGTGCCACAACAGTGAGTTAGCCAAGGAGTGACGGATGTCATGCTAACCGACCTGTAAGGGGGGAAAGGCTAGATCGCACTTAGTACGTTTAAGGTGCACCTCGCCGCGTTGTTTACAGACACACACACACCGATAAGTGCGATTAAAAAGCTCGGCAATCAACCTTGTCCACAGTCACTAATAGCTTGACACTTGGGGCTCGCAATGAAGCACAATGCAACCGAATAAGCATTTGATGATGATACTTCGCAGTACACTCGGCATCGTGAAAAACGTGTTTGGCACACACACATCATCATCCAGTCGATGACTGAATAACAGAAAACCACACACCTAGTTGGGGGTATCTGAGGTGATTCAGCTTTCAGATTGCAAGGTGGACGGATGCATGACAACTCGATTTTGCTGATTACTTTGTCGGGTTAAGAAGGATCAATCAAGGCTATCGACCGATAGCTACTGAGGTTTCGACAGCACTGAGAAGTACCACCAGCTACACGAGTCTCTTGCCTCCGCGTGTAAACTCTTCATCACAGCGCCGTCGAATGAGTCGACGGGTGCGTGGAATGGTGACCGCCGTGAGCAGAGTCTCCGTGAGTGGGGCCGCCAAGTCCATGGGATCCAACAGCTCCGCCTTGAAGGTGCGTGCCGATGGGCCCACCACCGGAAACGTGGTCTCCGTGGGTAGGTCCACCGTAAGCGGGGGATCCAACAGCTCCACCTTGAAGGTGCGTTCCAACTGGTCCGCCGCCATGAACGTGGTCTACATGAGTAGGTCCGCCCTGAAAGTGCGTTCCAGTCGGCCCACCATGACCGAGCTCGCCATGGCCATGAGATCCATGGGTCGGACTCGTCTTATCGCCCTTGAGCTTGTCCTTGACATCGTGGATCGCCTCCTTCGCCCGCTCCATGATCGAAGGCGACAGCGCCTTCTCGGCCGCTGAAATCTGATGGTCCAGTGCTTTAGTATTGAAGTTCTCACGGAGATTCTTCTGCACCAGCCCCTCCACAGTCTCTGTCGTTCCCATGATACCACCGCCGTTCTTATCAGCGTGGCTCAAGAGACCTCCTCCGTGGTGTCCCTCGTTCTTGTCCCCAAAGAGTCCCCCGTGCTTCTTGTCCTCATGTTTTTCGTGCTTGTCCTTGTCGTGATGCCCGCCAATCATCGTGTCGATCGTGCCCTTGATCCCCTTCGACTGTCCATTCTCCTTGTCATAGTTGCGAGCAGTTGTCGTCAACGCTTCCATGACCCGTGACGTCTCATTCATTGCATGGCGAGCTGAAGCCACCTCCGACTTGGAAGGTTTGGGGCTATGACTGATCTGGTGAGCCACGTGCTTGAGCTCATTTGCCGTATCCTTGGCCAAGCGCATGTCGCTGCGCAGGTACGACGTGGCCGAGTGGGTGAAGATGTTGCCATTGCGGTGGTCGTACTCGGACAATTGTTTCTTCAACAGACGGAGACAAACGGCAGTGTCACCTGCCGTTTGGTTCAAAGCGAGCTCCAGCTTGGAGAACTCCTCTTCGACAGTGGCGTGGTGGTCGCTAGACTTGACCATGTTGCGGGGAAATGGTAGGGTGGAGGTCGCTTGGGTTGGGTAGTGGCTTGTGGACTTGGAGTCACGATGCGAAATGAACAGACTGGAGACGGACTGATCGAGTGCGAGTCGGGATTTATGTGCACGACCTTCAGGAGGAGGGAACGGGGGGGGTGGCAGGTGTTCCTTGACGAAGATCCAGCCGAATCCGAAGAAGGATATCTGATTGAAACGCTCTTTTCAACGATATCTCGACTTCTGAAGCCATCGTGACGCTTCGTGACTTGCGGTTTTGTTGAAGTTGAGTGACGGATGTCATTTGAAAAACGATTCGATGATGAACAGATGGATTGAGTGAGGCGAACGTGGAAGGCATCAGTTGCGCGACAGGAACTGAGTGGGCTTTTGTCGCGGACGTGTCGCACACGAACGAAACCGCTTTTCTCGTTAGTTAGTGCAGGTAGGACAGCGGTTGTTTAACGAGGGACACAAG
The DNA here is from genome assembly GCA_921007115.2 of Peronospora matthiolae. Classification (NCBI taxonomy): domain Eukaryota; phylum Oomycota; class Peronosporomycetes; order Peronosporales; family Peronosporaceae; genus Peronospora; species Peronospora matthiolae. The sequence continues at coordinate 229,646 of CAKLBY020000305.1, forward strand.
CACGAGGTTGGCGTGTTAGTAGGTGCGAGTACTGTATGGAAGGTATACGAAACCAAAAGTGCGTTAGAGTAACGAGAGGCACTCACACAGAGTGATCGCTGCAACACCTCCAAGTCGTGTACGCAGAGTTGTGTATGGGATGTGAAGGATAGTGCTGCAGGGTGGGTGGCGCGTGCCAGAGCCGACCCAAGTTGTTAAAATCGAGACGCTATCAGATTTGAGACCTGACCTGGCTGCAGTGCATAGCAGTGCAGTGCACACTCGTTGCCGTGCGTGGGTAAGATTAGTGAGTTCTAGTATTAGCAACATGACGGACACAAACGTTTGACTCGAGGTATCACCGGCATTGGTGCCGCCAACGTAAGTGGAGGCAAGAAGTATCACGATGATGAAGTCATCTATGTATGTTTGCGTTAGGTCTCAAGCGTCAAATCGAAATGCATCTGGAGCTCCAGGTTCAGAAGAAGGAGTGGAGTGGTGTGTCTCAACGTACTGATTTTGTAGTTTGTCATTGTCATGCGTCAAAATTTCAGCTGCATCAAGTCCCTTGTCACTCGTTCGTGGAACGTATCGACAAGTACGCTCCCCAAAAAAGATCATTTCGTAGATTCTTTCGGCAAGTGGGCTCCCAACAAGGAAACCAGTTGCCGAGAGGCTAGCGCTGCATCTGATTTGCTCTTGACGGCTTTGCAAAATAGCTTCCACGTCAAGTAAGTCGTTTTCAATGGAGAGAGAAAGTGAGGTCCACAACGTCTATTACCACGTTCTTCCTACGCGCGAGACCTCTGGAAAATCCTAAACCAGGAATCGAGCGCCAACGCTCCCAGTGGCTTGTCGTGACCAGTCAGTAGTCCCCTGCAAACTAGATGATCATCAGCTTATCGGACAAGCTACTCGATGCAAGCATGGCGAGCTTGCCTCTCGTGTGGCTGTCTTTGTCTACAGTATTCGCGACCGCTCGTAGCTCCCGGAGCACGTCTCCCATGGTTACTCTGTCCTACTCTGGCTGTGTTGACAGCAAACATCAGTGCAGTCCTGCCCCTCCGTAGTCCTGTCCATCTGTAGTCTTGTCTGGCAGACCTCAGTAGTTGAGTGCTATGTGCACAGCCATTCTTGCTCGGCCTTTGGTGCATCATCCTAGCAGCTGTCCGCAAAGACTCACTGCCGGTAAAACAACCACATAACATGTCAGCTAGCGCAAGCTGTCAGAAAAAATTGCCGCGTCCGCTAGCGCATCGCCTACTATTTGGTCCAGTGGCTCACCACTTGTACCATAGGGCTCCCTGCAAACCAAGTCGTTTTTGCAAATGGTAGAATAAAGCTAGTCGTCTCCGGTTTGCTCAGGCGCCTGCGCGACAGGCAACACTCCGAAACAGAATATAGGTCTTTTAGAGTGAGTGTTCGGCAAAATAGACCCATTTTGTCAGCAAAATTTGGTGTCCCATTGTTCCCGCAGCTTTACGCCCTTTCGATCACGTGAGCGTGTTTCTTCGACAGAAAAAGACCAGACAGATGGCGTCGACGAATTGTACGATACACAACAAACTTGTTGTTTCGTTCATCTAGCGGCACTGACAACCACGATGCCCTGCGATCTTGTCCGTCTTGTACACATGTGGTCTGCATCGAGCGGATTCCACCAGCAGAGAACAGGGACGAAAGGATCAGCGACGCTGCAACGTCCGAGCTGGACTGGAATACTGCGCACCCAGCTCGAGATCGCAACATCGACACAAAATGCCAGTATTTCGCTGCGACACCTACTGGTTTTGGTCGCCGATGGCTGGTGACGGCGTCAACATCATGTCGTCTCGTAACGAACCAGATGTGGGCAGGCAGTCAGGCATCAGCATCATCTCACGGAGCAAATAAATGTGCCGCGCGTGCGCCGGGAATCTTCCTAAGACGCGTCACATTTGCATGCGATACGTCCGGACTTCGCACCTCGGTACGTGCGGCACTTGCACTTGCCACTTGACTGGTCGTAGGTTGACTTCTTAAGTTCGGCAGCGCAATCGGACGACAGCTGGTCGTGGAACAACTTTATGACCAGTCACGTCCAATGCATGAGAGAATCCGTGCATATGATTGGCCGAATAGCCGTCAAGAAGACCCGTGACAGGGTCTGCCACTTACTGTCCGTTTCGACGAAGTGACGATAACGTCTCGCCGCATATGATTAACGCCGTTTTATGGATCCGTAACAGCAGAAGATACGTATGTAAAGGCTGATGCGACTGCACGGTATCTGCTTGATTGAACCGTTGATCGATCGATCGATAGACATGTTGATAGATAGGTACATTGGTAGATGGATCGATAGACCGAGCAAGACCTTGCGTCTCCATTGACCGAGACAAGAGCATCGAATAGAACAAGCACTTTCGACTTTGCCTTGCTCTCCGCACCCCCTCCAGCAGCAGCAGCAGCGAGTCCCTCACAAGCGACTTGACACCTTCACAAACCCATGATCGAGTCGAGTGCCAAGAAACCTCATGACAGCGGCGAAGTGCGTCCGTTGCTCGAAACTCGAGCCGCGCCGCTAATTCCCTCTCCTACCGGCCGCCACATCAGTCGATGGAGTGTGCTCGCCATCGTCTCGACCTTGATGTTGACTGCAGCTGTCTTCGGTGTCTTCAAGCCGGGCATCTCGACGATGCGAAGTACCACGACCGTGCCCCCGGACGCCAAGTTCGACCTCTTCACGCCAATTTTCAACGCCGAAGCCCCGCCGGACGCTCTTTTCAAGCACACGGACGCCATGAAGAATTTGCTGCCTCCCAAATTCCTGGCAGCTGGAATTGTGGGCTCACGTCCTATCCCGACGAACGACTGGTGGGGCAACATCATCGCTGCCACTGCTAAAGACGCAGAGGTTGTGTATCCTGTGTGGACCAATCCGTACAGTGTCACGCCGTCCATCTTTATGGAACCTTACGGTCTCACGATGAATTACCCGTACACGACCCGGTTGTTCGGTGGAGGCTTGACTGGCAACGGTGACGCCGAAGCGTACTATCTCCACGGTCAAGTGCCCGAGTTCACCTTCTCCGCGACCGAGTTCTCCAACTCGTCCCTCCCGGTCTTCGAGGTGTTCGAATGGGACGATCTCAGCGTGCAGCTCCGTTTTCTGTCCCGCGAGGACCCAACGAAGAAGTTCGAGGCAACTCTTGCAAGCGGCATGGCGTTCGTCACTTCGCACTACGCGGGTCTGACGCCGCGTTTCGAGACGCTGTACACTATCGTGACAATCAACAGCTTGGACGCCACAGAGACCCTCGGCCGTGCTCTTACGAACAACCGCTTTGTGCTGCAATTCAGCAACAGTGCCACCTGGACGCTGTACTTCTCGAGCGAAGTCAAACTTTACTTTGACGGCCACTCAATGCTGGACATGAAGCAGCCGTTCACCGGGAGTGCTCGTGTTGCTCTGATCCCTGATGCATCAGCACAAGAGCAGCGTATCTTTGACGAAACTGCGAGCTGCGTCCTCGATGGCGGTCGCGTGGAAGCTCACAATGAAAACGCTTACGCGTACAAGTGGAAGACCAGCGGAGATTGCACGAACGGGATGCTGCACTACGCCCAGGTCCACCACGTGGATACGCTGGACCGGAGGTATGCCGTCGAGGCTCAAGGTGTTGCTGCTCATTCCACAACACGAGGACTGATGCAGGGAGTGGTGACGACGTCGTCTCCGCCCGAGTGGCGCCTTGTAGAAACCGTGGAGTTCCCGGTCGACTTCTACCCGTCACGCAAACCGGACCCGAAACACGTCGAGATGCACGAGATGAAGAAGAACTTGATCGCTGACATCGACTCCCAGTGGACGATCGCTCTGGGCCAGAGCTACTACTTCAACGGTAAAGCTGCACAAAAGTACGCGTCGCTCTGTCTCATGGCTGGAGACCCGTCGATCGTCGGGAAAGACGACACGGCGCTGCTTTCGCACTGCATGACGAAGCTCGAAGGACTTCTCATGCCGTTCCTGAACAACACGTGGACGAACGCCTTGAACTACGACACGGTCTACCGAGGCGTGGTGAGCTCGCAGGGGTTCACCCTGAACGACCCGAACGTTGATTTTGGCAACACCATGTACAACGATCACCACTACCACTACGGCTACTGGGTTGTTACTGCCGCTATTATCAACAAGCTGGACCCCACTTGGTCGGGAATTCCAGAACTTAACCGCATGGCAGGCTTCTTGATCCGGGACGTCGCGAACCCGTCGGACGCGGACCCGTACTTCCCCAAGTTCCGGAGTCTCGATTGGTTCCGAGGTCACTCGTACTCGCACGGCATCACGGCACTCGCAGACGGCAAGGACCAAGAAAGCACGTCGGAAGACATGAACTTCTTCTACGGCATGACGCTCATGGGCAAAGTGACTGGTGACAAGCACCTCGAAACGGTTGGGAAGCTCATGGTCAAGCTCAATGCCCGCGCGATCCAGACGTACTTCCTCATTGAAGACGGCAATCGAGCTCACCCGGACCGCTACCGGGACAACAAGGTCATGGGCATCCTCTTTGACAACAAGGTAAACTACGCCACGTGGTTCAGCGGTAAAAAATACGCAATCCATGGTATTCAAATGCTTCCGGCGACTGCTGTCACGGAGTATGTGCGGACGTACGATTTCGTCTCCCAAGAATGGGACCAGGTTCTGTCTCGGGAGCCTATTGTACAGGAGGATGAGCAGACGAACCCCTGGCTCTCACTACTCTACATGAACTACGCGACGATCGACAAGGACTTTGCGCTGACAAAATTGAGAAACGTCACGATGGACGACGGTCTCTCACGCTCGTGGGCCATGTACATTGCAGCTACGCGGCCATAGACTTGTACACATAGCCGACTTGGTATGCTACGGGAGGGTAGCGATACTAAGAAATGAATAGGTCATAACGACATCGTCGTGTGCGAGTTGGCGTGACGATGCATTCATCGCAATAAATTACCATTTCATGATTTTTGTGGTGTGACATGATCCGTTGAGAAATAATTTACACTGCATCGTACCGAACGATGCGTACTGTGAGCAAAGAAAAGTTGTACGGATGAAGTGTTTTAACGGGTGATTGATGCCCGCCAGCGTCGTTATGTGTCCACGTACTGAGACACTTTCGTCGACCAAGGATTTGTGATCGTACAATTTCTATTGCATCAGCGATTTTGAGGGCGGGTTCAAATTCGAGAGCAACCTCAAAACTTTTGTTCGAGCTCGAAAAAGGACTAAAGCTTGGAAAGTATGGCTTTTTATACAGATTCCCCACGAGGATCTAACGTTATAATGGATTAGGATTCCGCACATTATGCAGAGGCAAAATGTACAGATCGGAGACTACACTAAGAAGCTACTAGTAGTACGGTAGTACAAGCAGTATCCGGGATGGAGACCGCCTGGTAGTTGCGCCATTCGTCCCTGATTCTTTGATGGAGAAAAAACGGAGATCACCCCCAGTATTTTCATAGTAAGAGCATAAACGATAGAGGTTAAGGGATCTTTCGGATGCAAACTCATTGATCGGTTCGTAGTATGGAATGAATGGTGAATACATGATAGTCGGCCTACTGTAGCTTCTGATATTGATTAAGTCTGGAGAGCACCGTCTGTAGAAAGTCGGCCCGTCGAGCGAGTAGTTGACGCTTTACATCTGATGATCACAATGTCTGATACGATTGAAGGATATCCAGAGATAACACTTGTCGAACAACCCGTGAATAAATAGAGCGAGAAAAACCTGGTTGAAGGCGGCAGACCAAGGAACGTCATCGATCAGCGATTTCCTGACAAGAAAGTCCTAGCTATACGGTGTGCTATCTACTTTAACCTAGAATGAAAACAGTGCGAAAAGCAAATTTCCTAGTCATTTTTACGCTCTGCCGATGCCATTTCTCAAGGAGTCTACGGGCGGCGATAATTTGGGCTGTTGAAGCGATGTCGTTTTACACATGACTCACTCAGTTTCAATCGATGTCCCGGTCGGTTGGTGCGTGACCTTGATGCGATGATTTGGTATCCATCGTGAAATCTGCTGCAAGGTCTGCCATCCTGTTATAATCTTGGTAGCGGTGAACCAAGCTAGCGCCTGTGGCATCGTCATCAAATGTCCGCGATTTTCGTGAGGGTGCTCGGGCTTGCGTCTTGCGTATAGGCGGAGTTGTGTGATTGCCGATGCACACACCCCGACAACAGCGAGCAGTAAAAATATTCTGCTTATTTGCCTGTCACATACCTTGGACTATGTCATTTCATTTGGACGAATTGGTCGCAGTCGTCATCAATTTGAGTTCAATGGTGGCCATGTAACGGGGTAGCCCGTTATGATATTGACACCAAACGGTGTCAATAGGAATATTGTCAAGTGTGACAACTCCCTGCCGATATTACCTGAGATGGATAAAATTCTAGCTCTGCTTGAAGATTGGTTGATAAAAGACATATCAATAAAGGTTACCACAAATCGCTGCTAGGGGTGCGATGAGTGGTGATCAGGTTGTCGTCATACGACAATGTAGATTAATATAGCTAGATAAAGACTGAACTATTATTGACAGCTTGACTATAATAAATACAGTCGATTTTTACCTTTACTCAGACTAGCCGTTTGAGTAGATTAGCTTCCTCTGCACATACTAGTGTACTTGAAGTTTCGTGGCACCCCAAACAAAAGGTGCCCCGTTACACTTGGTAGCACTTCGTAGTCCGTCCAACGACTACTTAGTGTCCGTCCAATATGAACATGTTGGACGTAAAAGACGACAGCTTTCTCGTCACACGTGAACGCTACTCCCATCTGAGTGACTCAGAATGGGATGTAGTCGGCCGCATGAGTGTGCTCATGGGCGAACCTGCCATCAGTGGCATGTTGGAGTCTCTAAGCAGAGACCAGCAACACGCCGCTATCAACAAGTATCTACAAGGGGAATTTGCTGTCGGAAGATCGAAGATAGCCTTGCCCTACCAGCAAGGCTCTGGTCAGTCGATGGGCGGGCCGACGCACACGCGTCGACCCGAAACCTTGAAGGTAGATATCTCAAGTTACAAAAGTAGCGATGAAGATTCCCTATTGAGATGGTTTAACGACGCCATCAGGGCCCGTCACATCGAGGGTGACGAGATACAAGTCACCTTCGCCTTGTCAAATTTGACAGAACGAAAAAAAGACTTGGGCCTTAGAGCTCAAGATTCATGACCAAAATGTGATTGATTCGTTGGAGATCTTAAAGTCTCGACTCAAAGAAACATTTGAGCCGCCACGAGCCGAGCTCATAGCACGCTCTGCACTCCAGAGGCTCAAGCTAGTTAAGCGTGATGTGCACGCTTATGCACAACACCTACGCTACCTTGCGATTAACATTACGGAATACAGTGTTAATGAGCACACGCTCATCAACGTGTTCATCTACGGCCTTGAAGATGGACCGATAAAGACCTACATGATCCAGAAGGACTTCCATACGCTGGAAAAGAGGGTAGCGTGTGCGGAACAAAAGAACTTTATCCTGGTACAGTCTTAGGGCAACTCGTCAATCTATTGTCCGACGAGACGACAGGAAACAGGAGGTCCCGAACCAATGGACCTCTGTTACATCGAGAGCGAGAACTCTAGCTCTCTGAGTCGCAAGTGAGCGGAAAGAGGCCATCGCTGTCAAAAGATTGGACACTACGCTCATGAGTGTAGTGCCCTAAGCGCCGCAACACGTCCAAAGACAGGACGTGATGACTGCCGTTTGCCAAGGTAAGGTCCAAGGCGCGTGTCCGACCATGTTGCTAAACCGCGACAGCAAGTCGGACCGTCGAAAACGGTCAGGGTCGGTAGGTGCGGAGAGCCCTGCTGATCCAGCAACGTCAAGAGAATTTGCAGGACTCTTGACGAAGATTGCTCCCAACACACAGTCGCTGTGTGTTACTGCCCCTAGTGATGAGGAGTCTCTCATCACTTTGAAGATCGAAGTGACAAGTGGAATGTCACTTCTCGCCCTAGTTGACTGTGGGGCGTCGAACAGTCTTATTCGACGCCAGTCGCTAGAGGATAGTAGGCTCAACTATGTTGAGCGAGAGTTCCCTCAAACGAGGATGACGGTGTGCCTTGCTACAGGCTCATCCGTAACAGTGAACAAACGTGTAGTGGGAATCCACTACACGCTAGAAGGAAATAAGTACGATGATAGCTCCATTGTACTAGATTTGGACGAAAAATTTGATGTCATCCTCGGTCTGCCATGGTTAGAAAATACTAGCCATGAATTAGCTGGCAGCATCGATCCGTGAAGATGCCTACCGTTTGTTCATCAGATGGCCATCTGATGAACGTCTTGGAGCGTCCACAAGCATGTGGATGTACTAAGAGTGAGTGCGATGGCCTCACTTGTGGTCCGGTCGTTAGTACGACTGCATAAGATTAATGTGTAGAAGGCCACTGCACTGTGGAACCAGCTTCAGGCACCTGTGTAGAGACACAGGCTGCGCCGAAGGTTCACCACTCGAAGAGATCGAGTGGACTGAAGCATAGATGCACACGGAGCAGGTTGCATCGAAAAAACGAGTGGACTGAAGCATAGATGCACACGGAGCAGGTTGCATCCAAGTGGAGAGATTAGTGTTGTTCAGTAAGAACAAAACGTTATAGCGAGGTCAAATAACAGAGAGTCGATAGCAAAGCACACATGATCGACCGAACGATAGTCGATCGAAGAGGACGTGATTGTGGTAGTGCACCCACAGTCAGTACACGTATTGATAAGAAGTTTAAACATTACTGAGAGTGATAATTCCCGAGAGAGTTATGTTAAGGGTGTGGATCCCCAAATACCTGCGGATTTGTTTTCTCAGGAAAGTCCGAGACAGTGAATGTCTTGTTGAATGACAAATCAAGTGTAGGCGCTTATACACTTTATCTGGTGACACCTCCGAAGTCAGCTTCGGAGGTAATCAAGTTGCCAACGCTAGATTCTAAAAGATTCTTGCAATATCTGCGTAGTGACAAGATCAAGTAGATCTGCGCACTCGTCGCAAAGGACGAGTACCTCGCCGATATTCGGTCGGCACAAGTTTTGCTGAGAACGAACGGGTTCTAAGTAGCTCATCGATGGACGAGAGTGTCCTCGATGAGAAGACCCGGATTGAGCGATACATGTCTCGATCTTAGGAGTTTTTAAAGACAAATCCTTTGTATAAGGATTGGGTCGAATTCAGGGATGGTTTTCAAAATCCGTGACATGCGAGTTGCCCAAGGACAAGGGCACTCGGCATGAAATTGAACTGAATCCCGTTTCAAAAATACTGTGTCATGAAAGAGTGTCCACTGCCTCGTGAACAGGTCACAGTGATCTACAGATTCTTTGCCGATCGCTTAGCGGCTGGTCATGTGAGGTAGTCAACATCCCCACATAGCTCTCCGACCTTCTGTGTGCGAAAGGCCAAAGGAGAGTGGCGGATAGTGCACGCGTTCGACAAATCGAACGCTGCAACGGTATCGGCTCAAACGCAGATACCGAGGAAGGACGTAATCATTGATGGTATGGCAAAAAGTACCACTTTTCGTCCATGGATGTGATGAATGGATTCTTTCAGATCCTCATGCGTGAACGAGACATCCCGTACACAGCAGTGAGCGCCTCCAATGGTATGCTCTGGGAGTGGCTAGTGATGTTGAAGGGGCTAAGTAACACCCCTGCAACGTTCAGCAGATGTGTAACAATTCTGTTGCGATCGGTGCGATATATTGCGCCGAGTTACTTTGACGATGTCTTCGTCCATAGCCGGGCTATGGATGGAAAGACGGGTGTGGAGGCTCATAGAATCCACGTACGGAAGGTTCTTACACTTATGCGAGAGCATAAGTTGTTTTGTGAACCTCAAGGAGTGTATACTCGCAACGAGCGAGACATCACTTCTTGGCTGCATCGTGGGTAAAAACGGCGTACGCCCTGATCCAGCAAAATCAAGACGATTAGCGACTAGCCTGGGCTAGTCGACGTCAAGGGACTTTGAAAGTTCCTTGGCTTAGTTGCGTACTTGCACAAGTACTCGCGCAACTGCGCCGAGATGATCGTACATCTCTCTCGTCTGTTAAAAAAGAACGAGAGGTGTGCATGGAGTGCTGAGTGTCAACACTCCTTCGAAAGTATCAAGAAAAGCTTGATACTATCGCCTGTATTGGCGATTGCAGACCAGGACAGACCATTCCACGTGGTATATGACGCCAGCGATTTTGCGATCGGCTGGGCGTTGATGCAGTACGACTCAGACGGCGTTGAGCGCGTCGTCTGTTATAAATCTCGTCAGCTGCAAGCAGCTGAGCGAAATTATCCGGTGCATGACAAGGAACTCCTAGCCATGAAATCTGAGCTGGCTAAGTTTCGGGTATTTCTCGTAAAAGATAGGCCCTTCATCGCTTATACCGACCATGCGTCATTGCGCACGGCCGTAAACAGTCCACACCTCTCGCAACACATGGTAATGTGGCTGTCTTTCTTCGCAGAGTACGACTTCTCCATCGTACATAGACCAGGAAGAATTAATGTCATCGCTGATGCTCTTTTGCGTCGGCCCGATTTCGATCCGACTGCTCAACACAACAGTATAGGCGGGCCCACTGTAGCGACACTAACAGTTAGCGTTCCGTCGTCGAATCTGCTCGGCGACACGCGGAAAGCATGACAAAGTACGTGTCTAATCCGTACAGTCGAGCTATGAAAAGCTTGTCGTCTCAATACCTATCTTCAACCGAAAGGTAATCTGTCCGTGACGGACTGCTGTACCATACAGCAGTCAACGGAGACACACCTCGTGTCGTCGTTCCGGCTCACAATGATTTGCGATTGCGCATTATGTATGAGTGTTACACTGCCCCATCAAGTGGGCATCGCGGTAGAGAAAAGACTTACCTCACGGTAATTCGTGACTTCTACTGGCCCCACCAGTATGAGTTTGTGCGGAAATGCATTCGCGCTCACGAAGTTTGTAATCGGGTGAAGCCTAGTCCTTCATCCCGCGCACCCTTACAGCCTCTACCGAATTTGGAAAAATACTGGCAGTACGTATCGATGGACTTCGTCTTCGGGTTTCCCAAAGACGTTCATAAGAATACGAGTATTCTTGTGTTCGTTGATCGTTTAAGCAAGATGGTACATCTTGTTGCTGTACCGGAGTTAAATACAGCTGAGGGCTGTGCGCGTGTCTTCATCGACACCATCTTCCGACTTCACGGGTTACCCCGTGAACTCGTGTCCGGTAGGGACCCCCGCTTCACAGCGGAGTTCTGGCAATATGTGTTCCGTTCACCTAGAACACGGTTGAAGATGTCGACTTCTGACCATCCAGAAACAGATGGCCAGGCGGAAGCGTCAACCGCGTCCTCAAAGAGATGCTTCCAGGGTACGTCCACTCGTTCACGAGTTAAAGTGAATTTTTGCCGATGGCGGAATTTGCCATCAACAACTCGGTTCATGCGTCAACAACACATACCCCGTTCTTTTTGAATGGTCTACGCTTTCCACGTTTATCCTCCTTCTAATTGTGTGACTCTCGTATAAGGGGAGTGGACTCGCTCGAACAATAACCTTTCTAATTCTTGCTCAAAATACGTCGACAATGCTGTCGACGTGGTGGATGCTCATGTCGATCACATCGACATCAATGATGACGATTACAACGATGGTGGTACATTCAGCATCGCCGACGACTTCTACAGCGAGGAAGATGACTCCCTCACTGGTGAAGACAACGTTTTTCAGCAGTGCACACGAAGCACACTGCTGTTGACAAGGATGAATCAGCTGAGGAATTAAAGCTGACTCGCGAAGCGGTTGTCTGCTTCGTTCAAGACTCTATTGCAGATGCACAAGACAGACAGAAGAGAAACGCAGACAAACATGGAAGAGCAAATGTCCTTTCATTTGATGAAGGAGACCTAGTTTTAATGTCTTCAGCAAACATACCGAAACACGCAGTGACAAACGTGGGCAGCAGTAAATTACTGCCCAAGCATATCGGTCCATTTCGTGTATTGTATTGCACGAGCAACGCATCCACGATTGAACTGCCTGGTAGGATGCGTACGCATCCTACATTTAACGTTGTACGTCTCCGCTTGTACTATCAGTACGTGCCCGTTTCGAGAGGCGAAGAACACCTCCGCGGTAAAATGCTGAGACCACCTTCGAGTGGTCCTGTTTTAATGAGGTTGTCTGGTCGGCTAGTGAAGCGACCTGCTCACGCAGGTGAGCGATGTCCTGACAAGCTGCAGTTAGCTCTCCACGAAGAGAACGTACTGAACGCTCGTTCTCAAGTTGCGCAAACGCAAATGCGGCACAATCGTTCGAACGAGCGTGCACTATGGAATTGTGATTATCCTTTTTCAAGGTCATGTAGCTCATTTGCCGAGTCCGTATATGAGCCAAGTCATCGTGTAACTGTTCCGTTACACGGTTCAGTTTCTGAACATCAAGCTGATCAAACCCTCGAAATAGATCAGATGTTCCCGCCACCTCCACATCCTTTGGTGGATTCTGGAGGTGGTCAACGCTTTGTGGTGGAGAGTATTTCGATCCATTGCGACGTTTAGGGCGTTCGGACGAGTTACCTCGTCCGCTGGCGTGGCTATCGACCAGCATGGGATAGCTGGGGGCCTCGCGCCCAAGTGATTGTCGATGTTCTGGGTCTCTTCGAGCATTTTGACGAGACCTATCCACTGCGTTTGAAGAAGGGTCGTCGAAAGACGACCTTCCCGAACGCGAGTACAAGGATTGCAATGTGTCAATTTCTTCGGCCATCTCAGAAGAGATGCGTGCCGTCCTATAGGGACCATTAGGGAGGTAGGCCTCCCTAGGAGCACGATGTGAGTTGTCCAGGCAACTTGGAAACGTATTACCCAACGAGAGACAGGGTTATCCTGCCTCTCTTGACAGTCGGTGCAATTTGTACCGTACACCGACTATGTTACCTGATGCGAGCTGCATTATGTTTATCGAGCCAGGCCTCACGACCAATATAATCGATGTTATGGATGAAGGCATTCCATCCTTGTACCAAGCCCACCGTCTCGACCACAGTTGCCATTGTACCACCGATGTTTGAAAAACGCATCGGTGAAGAAAATTTCTCAGCACGGATAGTTTCCATGCTGGAATTAGGAGTACAGATCCTCCTACAGTCAAACACTGGGATTCGATCTTGTTCGGTGGTCATGCCGGCCACTTGATCTATCCATTCGTATGATGGCATCCAAGGAGACTCCACTTAAAGAGCGTGGTGCAAGACATTTCCGTTCTAGTGTCTTGAGTAATGTCAGCACGAGCACTGACACCAGTGGCAGCTCGATCGCTCGAGTTGCTTCTCTCGTGGTGATGCATTGGGGCATCACCACCATCACTACGCGTCCTATCGTCGGATAGACTTGCGTTAGGCGGGGATTCATCAGAAGAATCGCTCGGTCCAAAGATCTTGGACATGATGCCGCCACGTTCCCCGGAGCCAGTCAACCTGGCTCTTGCAGTGTCCGCCCCGTATGACCCGGAGGCACGAGGAGTCACCTTCGAGTCGGATGCATCATCCGACTCGCCAGAATAGATGAGCTCAATTCCAGGCTCATCTGATTTACGATTCGCAGTACCTGCTGCATACGCAGCGAATGTACCTATTGCATGTGGTGATTCACCACGTGGACTGTCCGGAAAAGTCACCGCCTGCTGCTGAATCAAGAGAAGAACCCTCCTTTGCTGCACGCATGCGTGCAACCGCCTTTCTGTCAGCTTCGGCAGCACATCGCGTGGACTTTGACACCATGCGATGAAATGGAAAATGAGTTGTAATTTTACCAGCTAATGCTTCCCTTCCCAGATTGATCCCACGGTGGTCACCCTGTCCCAATCAATTAAGTTCAATAACAGGATAATTAATGGTTAGGGGGTTAACGATGTAGCCCGTTTCATGATCTTGACACCAAACGGTGTAAATCGGGAGATTGTCTAGCGCGGCAACTCCCAACCAAAATTATCCGAGATGGAAAGTATTGAAGGAATAGTATCCCCTTTAGATGAAATTCGCGCGCTGATCAAAGATTGGTTAGTGAAGGCACATCAACCAAGGTTACCACAAATCGCTGCTAGGCGCGCGATGAGTGTCGATCAGGTTGTCGTCATACGACAATGTAATCTAATGTAGCTAGATAAAGACTGAACTATTATTCAAAGCTTAACTATAGTAAAACCGTTCGATTTTTACCTTTACTCAGACTAGCTGTTTGAGTAGATTAGCTTCCTCTGCATGTACGAGTTTTCGTAAAGTTTCGTGGCACCCCAAACAAAGGGTCCCCCGTCACACATTTTATCCAGTAAAGGTCATTTTTGTTATACTCGTAGCGTTTCAAATGCTGCATCAAGGATCGGAGCAACGGACCATTTACTTTAAATTTCGCTAATAAAATTGGATGTCTAAGAATTTGTCATGACGGTCGTTCAAAAATCTGCACTATTTACGAGCATCGAATCATAGATCATTTTCACAACGATAATTTTCGTCACCGTATGATAATTGCGACACGTCTAATGAAACAATTATGACCACGGGTCGAAACACAGTCATTCTGAGACCTAACACAGTCCGTTGAGACGTGAACAGTGTATGACATCACTTAATTTTTCGTTTTCTGTAACTCAGGTGATAAACATTTACCAGTCGTACCTGATTATCCCTTTTTACTATAAACTAAAAGGAATGATAATAAATTCAGGGAGCCGCTAGAAAGCATTCAGCTTTTGCTAATGATTTTTACCCTGTATACCAAACAGTTAATTGAATTAGAACCCCAAATGGTCAAATTGGCTTTGTACGCTTTATAAAAAAATTCCGTCGATAAAATATGAGCAGCTAAATTATATCTCTGACCCACCTTCTTAAAAATAATATATATGGCCTGAACGAGATCAAAGGAGAGATGTCCTTTTCTGTTGAAAAGCCATTCACGCGTTTGAAGAGCTAACACTGCTAAAAGACTATGTTACAACAGTTAAACGGCAACAAAGGGTGGAAAACAGCAAGAAAATTAGGTTCAAGTAGTGAACATGTCATGCTCGTGCAACGCTGTCCATAATAGGCAATTTATTAAGATGATTGGATCATAGCACTCGAGCACAATCACAGAGTGAGCAGCATACACCATGCGTATTGTGTTATCACGATCGTCTACTGAGACGTTAGTATGGAAAAGGGTCCGAATATGCTTGTACCATAAACAAAGTGCCATCGTCATAGCTATTCGGGGTGGTCCTTTTGATAGTGAAAGTTTCGTGGTGTAAGGAGAGATGGTATATATTCTAAATGGCCGGTGCCAGCCTGTATTTATAATTGCTCTCACACGTCAGAGGGGCTACTATTTGTAAAGATTACGGATATGACTGGCTCTGTCCTAACTGTGAAAACTTATAAATTCGAAGTATAAAAGAATATATAAAATGGACAATTTAAAGAGTTTCAGATATATTTCTTAGAATGTGTTTATGTTAAAGGCTCATAAGCGAAATCTGAAGGCTCATCGGCGGCTCACATTGGCAGTACATTTTATAAATGTACGTTATACATCGCATCTTGATGTAAGAGATTTAGTTGATTACTACATTAATTTTATCATTAGTGAATTCTCATATCTTCTTGAGCCAATTTGCACGGCGAGCATACTTCTACTTTCAAAAGTCATTTGTTTTTTTTCATTTTTTGCGAACCGAAACAAAAAATCATGCCTTACCAAATGTAGACCGATTGCAAGCCAATAGCACCGCATCCTCCAAGATTAAGATCCTTTATTCTCTGAATTCTGTTAAGTACCCACCTGCAGGTCATGCATCAAGCACACGTGTCTTTTAACTCATTCTACACCAGCGGAAATACTGGCAATCACAGTTATTGGTACCTATGTATTATTACCTCAAGTTAAGCAGCAATTACTAGTCAATGTAGCGTGTGCACTCATCCATCCAAACTCCACTCATTCGTATCTCAAACATCGGCAAGCTCAGTAGCAGGGAAGCGATTCAGGTGATGCGCTGTGTTAGTGGTTCGTAACTTTCATGATCGAGCGTACATCAATTTGAGAAAAATCAGGAAACTAGCACGAGTACGCATTGATTATGTACGCAAATACAGTAGAACTTGCCTAGAATAAGCAAGTATGGTGTTTTGGAGCTAAATAGTCCTGTTAGGATGATACGTGTTCGTTTGGGAAACCGTGGCTGTCAGGGCGCCCCACACTCTTCATTTCTGGTGTAATGCTAAAAGTAGATTTGACTAAAGAAGGATAATGTATAAAACAGGGGATCGATCCCTGGAGCTATCCCTTGATGTGAGTAGTTCAGCTCGGAGTACTAAATTAAGTTGCAAAAAAAACACTATGCAACAGCAGAAACTGAAGAATGAGCACGAATATGTTCCTGTCAGTATTAAGCAAGTTTGAAGTACTTAGGAAACGTGATCGGCCTTTTCTTATAAGCGTTCAACGTCTCCTCATGTGGTCTTATTCTCTTTTAATCGATTTGAGCCAATCGCAAGCATCCGAAGTCAGTCTTTGGTGACTTGCATTACAACAGTGACCTAGCGAAAGAGCGACCTCGGATAGACCTGTACCTACGAAGGGACAGGATAGATCAAACTTAATACGTGTAAGATACACCTAGCCGCTTTATTTACAGCCAGACAGACAAATTGACAGACGGAGGGACATACACATAGACATACAGAAGCACGCACAGGTAATTAAGATTTAAAAGCTCGGCATTTAACCTTGCTCACATTCACTAATAGCTTCAACCTTAAGGATCTCATTAAACGATTTCCGGAGTGAGATTACAAGTTCAGTATTTGATAAGAAGGAACGATTAGGTTGGCGTACGTTTCACTCTTTTTATCTCTCCTTACCTTACCTGTTATCCTCTTTATCAACAAAAGGAACACATTAAATTATTGCAAAGACTGGTCACCTCTCGACGGACTGTGTTAGGACTCTGAAGGACTGTGTTACAATCCGTGTGATATAAGTATTACTTTCACGATCGCACGGCTTTGCACGTATTCTGGTGAACATCAGGCTGACTTAATGATTATGTACATCAAGGCAGAGAAACAAAGGAAAAAGCAAACAATTGTGCAGGCATTTTTCCTGCATGATTGATTTCCACTTCACCTATCTATCCAGCTAAATGGAAACTATTTGCACTGCTCGATTCCATCATTGATTGCACGTTTGGAGTTGCTCGACAGCCTGTCTCGTTTCACTAAAAGCTTGTCGGCCATCCTGCTGAACCTTCACTGGCTATAAAATCGTCTTTTTCACATAAATTAGCGTCCACTCCGTATCTGCGAGGACAGTGGGACAGTTTTGAGGCTATTTGGAAGCCTATTTTTGATGGTGATGGGACTATGCCTTAGAACCATTTACGGGTTTGTATCACGCTTTAGCTCAATTTTGACGGCATGGTGAAGATGAGGATGCACTATCAGTATTTATATGAATAACTAAGAAAAACAAATGACTTTTTACAGTAAAATGAGTACACAGTGAATATGGACAGACTGTGCCAAATTATACTTAATCTCCTTGAGGGAGAGTCACGTCGCGGCAGCCGTCGAGATAACCACTGGTCCTCTTTATAGTCGAACGAAACCAAGATTGGACTTTTGTGGTACAGTAGTTCGTCAGATTTGTAGCAATACAGCCCTAATTAACAAACACAACAATCGCATTGTTGGTTTGTCAAAAAGGGCTAGTACGTTGGGATAAAATCTCTTTGTAGCTCGCCCTTCCGAGTTTAGTTGTGGCTTTTGGCTAACGGATTCCTTGCAGCACATTTCTCCAGAAGACTTTTTGAGTTGAGCATCTTCTAAAGCTCACACTTCTGTGACTCACATCAATAGATAAACGTCGGCTTTCTATCGCTTTTACAGGTCACCGAGCGCTATGTGCCCTCGAATTAAAGATACGGGGTCTTTAGTTATGAATCGACCGGTTCGTCTATCAAAGAGTCTGGATGCAGTGCAGTATACTGGGTCACTGTCTCATCTCTCAACGAGACTCAAACGATACCATCTATTGATTTTAACTGCTTGTCGTCGACGAGGCTTTAAAGGTACTATTTTCAGGTTTGACCGGCTCTTCGTCGTCGAGGCTCTTACATTCGCTGAAAGCGAGCTTTACCCACCCCGGGGCAACTGATCTCACGGCGCTTCCAGTCGAAACATCTTCAAGCCGTGCCTCTCGAGGTTCGACGGCAGGCATTATTCAGCCCACGCAGGGACTCATCAAAATATTATGCTCTCTACGAGGACTCGAAAAGTTCTGTTCTGTGTTTTAATTTTTTTCAGCTAGTGGAAGCCTTTCGGGTGGCCTCATTCTTCCCCCCCACTACTCCCACATGATTAAAACAGTGACTTGAACGGTCGATCTTCCAGCTGCTTCTCTGGACTAAAACCTCGAAGATTCTGAACTGGACGAGCTTGACTCGACGAGTCTGATCTCAATGAGTCTCACCTCGACGAGTCTTATATCGACGAGTCTCATCTCGACGGGCTTGAACTCAGCGAGACGTAAGTCGACGAGTATTAGCTCGATGATATTGACTTTCAAAATCAGCTAATAGGAGGTAAATATGGTCAAAAGTCCACTTCACCACACTCTCATTGAGCTTTTACGAACAAAATACACGCACCAAATACACTAGTAAAATACGCTACTTTGTAAGTTCTCAGATAAACAGACTGTGTCGCTTTGCAAATCTTTGGCGTTATCCAGTCAAGCGCTCGTAGAGTTGCTCCAATTCAGCACATTGCGAAAGTCTTACTTAACCAGCATGCACTCGGTATGGTCAAAGACCGTCGACCTATCTATTTTTGTTAAAGCGCTATTCTATAGCGGGGTTACCCTTAAAACTTTATCAGAGGGAAACTACTCGGCTTAAATAGTTTCTCAGTTTATCAAACTAAACAAGTATTAACTTAATAGGATCATAGTCTTACGTACTTGGTAAGATTTAACTTTAAATGTATGTACAATCTCTTATGCTTCTAGTCCTAGTTCAGAAAATTACGATTCCAAAGTACCACACGGCACTAATGCACAAAAGAACTGAGCCTCAACTCAGATTCTTGACTCTTACGACCAGAGAAGTCTCACAAAGACACGCGGATAAAACTGATCAAAAGGGGGACTGGATACAATAAAACCTTACTCAAGTCTTTAACCAAAAAAAATCGCTACCTAATCGGATAGTCCTCATTGTACTTCTTCTTGTGTACCACACCAGAAATCCGTCGCCTCTATGAAGACCCAATCACGATAGATATCCCCTAACCATATTCGATAGTGCACGTTATTATCACTTAGCGCATGTGATACAAAATAAGCCTTATCGGTGATACTGATCTCTTTCTGTGTGTACTTCACCAATATGTCTGGTTTTCACCACCATTTGTCGAACCCTGTTACATCTTTCGTGGGAGTAACACATTTGACTAGGGTCAGGACACCTGACGATACAATAGCTCGCATTTATTCGTCGTAAATGTCGTCTTTGTGGTTTTCTCTGTGCGTTCCATCACCACTGTATGACACTCTGAGATATGCTGGATGGGTGTGACTGCGCTAATTTGAACATCCACATTCATCAACTCTTGCGTTTACCAGTTCAAGTTTATCTACGATACGTTTTGATGGTTTCTCCTCTCTACTGGATTGTAGTACAGGGTAACAGACCGCGAAAACATTAATATGTACGATATCGGCTCCTTCGCAGAACTCACTATGGTGTAGATGGCGTTACAACGTCGTGCTCCGCACACGCAGCCCCAGATACAGCCTCTGGATCGCAGGTAGCATCACCACAGATTTATTCGTATTGCAGGTTGCATCTCGCACATCGCAAAAGACTTTGTGAGTCCAATATGTCTATATACACCCGAAGACGTGAGGGGGAGCGGCACAAAAGGTGGAAAGTGGACTTGTGATGGAGAGCAGATTATAGGCTACATAGTAATAAGTAAGGAGTCTCCATATATTTTACTTGTTTCTATGTATTAAAAAAAGAAGGCCAACGTCTCGAAAAGAATGATCTATATAAGCTTTGCCCAATTTGATTGAAAACAGAGGTAAATTTAACAAAAATATAAATACATAGTGAATTGTGAGAAACCTTCATTAAAAAGTCACAAAAAGAAGCTTAGTCATGGAGCAGAAGCACGGGACGAAAATGCGAATAGCCAGAAGTCTAGTGTTGTGGCGGATCGTATCGCGGGATGTATGGCGGTGGGATGGATGAATAATGTCCCGAACGATGGAAGCTGCACGCCGTGCATGCGCTATGCTCTGCGGACGCTGAAATCTGTGCAAGCTACTTATAAAAGAGGTCTATAGAACGTGAGTAAAATATTCATAGGTACGGACTTGTAGACTGATGTTGAATGCCCTGACCTGACGAATGTTGATGGCTGCAGAAATTTTGTTGCTTAAATACCGAATTTGATGCATGTTGAAGTGTGTAGAGATGATGCATGACAATCTCGGAATCAGATCTGATGACCGGACTATTCTAACTTGTGTAATCTTTCCAGTAGGTCTGGCGTCTTGCTGATGTAATTCGGTTCGGGTCGATTGCGAACGACAATCCTTTTCGTGGCGGGATGGGCGCTGATTTTGAAGTCTGTAAAAGATAGCTAGTATTATTTAATGCTTCCGCCCAGCCAAACAGACATCTCATATTGTTTTTGCTGGTTTTGACAAAGAAAGGATTGTTTGTTTAATGCACGAGTTCGGTCCAGCATGTATTTGTATTATGATATACTATCTGCAGATGTGGCACCGCGTCTGTTTTTGTGAGCGATCTATTCCAAAGTCTGCAGACGCTTAGATGCATGTTTATTCTTAGCGAAAGGTTAAGGCACGCAAAGTTTGTATGATTTGTCTGCAAGAACCAACACTTTTTATAGATTGGTGTGGATTACTTATGAAGGACTTAGTATCACATCATTGTTGTCGTCATTTTTTAACAAGTGTTCCAAAGTTCGTGTCTACATGCAAGACTATAACTACTCATGTACAATTTGTTGCATTCCTCTTTTACATCGATGACAGGTAATGTGGTTAGTTTCTTTTAGAACTTCTTTTTGGCTGCTGAATGAAATTATGTCATTGGATTTAGATGCGTACATTGAATTTCGGATTTTCTCATACAATGTTTGAGAAAATCATGTCGCACCAGAGACAAGGGGTGGATGTCGCGCTCACGCAGATAAACAATGCATTCCGTCTATTTCTGACAAAATACAAATGGTATAATTTGGTACATTAAGAATACTAAAGCGTTTTCTTGAAGAAAGCGTGCACGCTTTCAACCTTAAATGATGATTTCTGTCCGAATACAAAACACCAGTCATACACGCGGCAACAGCTTTTTCTTGTAGGGATCTAGCCTTCTATTATGAACATTCTGAGTGCAGTCATTTAGCATATATACCTTCATTTATATCCGGCTAACTTCAAATAATTACGGATGCTCACGTTTCGCGTACTAAATCGTCTAATTTTGTAAAAAGAAAAAACCTTCACTGATTTAATCCTGAAGCCTCAGCTGTGAGGAGTATCTCATATGACAAGCCTTGACGTTAAATTGAATGTTCCAGCAACACAAGAGGTAGTGTGAAGTAGGAATTATCTTGCGCAGGCCTTCATAAGCTCCTCATCCGCATCGATGACAAAAACATGGGCTTTTCAACAATCGCATGTTCGACGTGTTCCCAAAATTTATTGTAGATATTCATCAGTAGCTTTTTTAATTAAGCAATAGCCGAGGGTGTATGTCACATTAGTTTTGTGGAGCAAATTACGTAAAGCATTCCTTCCCCATGAATATTAGCGCAATAAGTTTCATCAATTTGAACATTCGAGTACGCTGTTCTTGTTGCAGCAGTTTCGAGACACCCTTGAGGATTATGAGAAGGTGAGTCGTGTTTCTATTCTCATTCTGTCTTATTCGAAAAATAGCATCGTTCTTGATCATATCCACACATGCGATTCCATACATGTCCTTTGTAAACCTGCCTTTTTTACATCAATAATTCTGACGATGGCTCTGTATATCTTTGCGATCAGCTTACATGTACCTTTGTAGGTTTCATGACGGATTTCCAGTTTTGCGGTGGTGCTACATCTTACGTGCACGAGATTCTGAATGAATACATCTTGCTCCTCTGTACATCACATTGCTAGCGAGTTTCTTGTAATGTCCGACGTTGATGCGTGATTGTGGATTCCTGAAGCCAAGAGAACGATATAATATTTTTCTTATTAAACTCGAACTGTAGGCAAACACTATTCAACCTGCCACGTGACTTCATACGTCGAAATTCCGAGACTTCCACATCGGGAATGCCAGCGTATGCGCAGACGCAGTCGTATCGCTCCATACATTGTTACAAATTTCGTCACTGACGGCACCCTCTGGATACTTTTCATGCGTTTTTCTTGTGGTCATAACAAATAAAACACACCGGTGCATTTCGTCACGAAGATTCCACAGGCGATCTATATCGTTGTATATTTAAATTGGTGAGAAGATAAGTGCTGCGCGGTTGTAGGTGCCACTGCATCAATTTGCGCTAAAACCTCCGCTAAAGCCACATTAGTGGATTTAATATCCTCTATTTTACATCCTTATCAATCAAATTGTCATCAAGTCCCTCTGATGTGCCATTGTTTCACTCATTAGCAAACTTTCTAATCACTTTTTCATATCAATCGAATCACCAACATCAAATTACATTTCAATGCCGTCGTCGGTGTTAAAAAAACTTCTCTCCATCGGTCAAATTCACGATGCTAGCGGCAAAAGAAATGCTCGCAAGGTCTTGTAGGTCTTAAAATGGTGTTGCAAGTTGTGGTGGCGTCACCGTTGACTCCACACCGAAATGAATGTTGCGAATGCATGTTATAAAGAAAGCACTCATGTATTAAGAGTATGCTATTCACAGCTAGCAGTAGAACTCGAACAAAAATTCGGACCCTTTAGTGCCCCCTTATGTCGGAGTTGCAACAATGCGGTGCAAAAATATAAGCGTGAAGTATCTAGCACGGCTTGCCTATGATGACCCACATATAGACACTTTAGAAGCTCCACAGCTTAATTTTTAGACAGGTTGGTGGCCAATTTTGAAAACGTTACATCAAACAAAAGTCTGAACAATGATTTTCATTTCATTTTTTTGGACCGTAACGATCGGCTTGATGCATCATTTCGAATTGAAGCAGCCGTATAGTGGAAATGCGTACAGTAATTGTGATCAAGAAAGCATTGTATAGCCGGTGAAGGGGCAGCGGACTGACCGACAGGCTATTTAGTGAAACGCGATTACAGATTCAGCGCATCCGCCCACGCTCACCTAGATTAATTTTCATGATTCATCATTAGATTTGTACTCGACAAATAAACCTCTTACGCCGCAATAAATAAAGTAAAACGGTAACCAACCCAGGTTCTAGATAACCACCCATCACTCCAATCATTACATTAATAAATGTACCTTTGATGTTATTGGTGGGCCATAATAAAACTCCAAATTGCTAAATACTGGCTGCCAATCGCATCCCAAAAGCAATGTATCTGCTTGTTTCGTTCACTTTGCAGAAGGCCAAGACTATTGCTGCTCGATGAAGGCACAAGCGCTTTGGATCCTGAGACTAAGGCATCAACTTTGTCTGCTCTTCAGCGCCACTCGGGCGAGATGTATTGCAGAAGGACCGCAGCTGGCAAAAGGTACATTGACGACATTAGTACCTGGCACCATCAAATTCACTTGGTACATAATACATCGACACAAGGGTTACGTGACAGCTACTAGGGCCCCCCGCATCTCTAGTGCTCGACAAAAGAAACCAGTGAAAGGGGGAAGAGAGGAAGTGTTTCATATTAGTGATTAGTATTTTCAGTTAGCCTGTAACTTCCTTAGTTTACGTTTTGCATCAAAGTACTCAATTACTGCGTCAACGACAGTATAAAATTACAATTGTGTTAAAGGAACCCCCGGCGTGTGTAAAATTCGATAGCGGACACGTCGTTATCCTGAGATTGAGATGCACATGACGATCATCCCGGTTGCACACCGCTTGTCCACGTTTCTAAATTCTGACTAAAACTAGTACTTTATTCAGGCGTGTTGAAGAAGAGGGCTGACACGATGATTCGGTACATCAAGGTAGTCTGTTTTACGAGATGGTCCACAAGGTGGATAAACCATAAGAGGACGAAGCCGCTGTTCTCATGGAAAAGATTGGCATGGTTCCATGGCCAAGGGTCGTGGTCGTGCCTCCGCGTTACGTAGGAACACGGACGCGATCAGCAATACCGGAGAGAAACTGAAGCAGTTGCACGAGAGTGCGCTGACATTGCAGCAATTTTACCTCGACTATGAGTTCGCGCGTGGCGCATGAAGTTGGCGACAATCATCATCAAGCCGGCACGACTTCATGGTACCGCTATGTTAACTTCAATTCTTTACGTTATCGTGAAGCAATGAAGATAGCGTAGCAGCACGCTGCTCAAGAAACAACAGTGTGGAGTGTGGTCAGTGGTATCCTAGCCATGACAACCGGGGTGCGGTAGCGTTAGCAGCCAGCGAGGAAGATGCAACAAGTACTTTGTGCTGTAGCCAGAATCGTCTAGTTTTCGGTTTATGTTGAAGCAGCTAATGACGCCGTGATGTGGCGTCAACGTTTTTCCGTTTACATACAGGTTCGCTGGATAACTGCCACAAGACCAACCTATTCCAGAATCGCTCGCACAATATTCGCATTTGGCCGAGCCAAAACTCGGTCAAATGGAAGAAGCTGAACAATAAATTACCACCCGTCGCCGACTAAAAGACATGCATAAAATATTCAGATTTAGTATTTTGTCATTTGTAAATGAGACTGTAAATTACTTCTGAGACCGGTGATATTCTCAATCCTACCAATCAGAAGGCGTAAATCGAGTAATTTACGGTAATATATGGGAGTGGTGGGTGGTTTACGAAAACCTGGGTGATGGTTAGCGAAAACCTGGGTGGTTGACGTTTCCCTTACTAAAGTTATAACCAATTTTAATGTTGAATAATAATAGTTTGCGACGTCGCGCCCACCCACGCCAACCCACCCATTTTCGGTCGCACCCATGACCATAAAAACATGTGCGTACGTTGCCGTGGGCGTGGGCGCCCAATTGAAGCCCTGCATACCAGTACACAATTAGCGTGCTGGACTAAAATGCCTCCATGCGATGTGTTATCTTTTCTACGTCGTCCTAAATTAAAGTGTGCTATGTCGTGGCTCAAACTCAATTCTTACAATTAAGTTTGTTTACTTACGAATCGAATTGACATGCATTTGGTTTGTCTCGATGCTTCCGTATAAGCAGACTACACGAAGAAGTAACTACTGCACAGGTCGGTCAGCCTGTAGAACATAGCTGTTGTGAGCAGCAGGGGCCGGGACAGATCGAGTAAGGATCCAGTACTTCCTTGGCTTTAAAGTGTTTTAAAGCTAATTTGACCGGATCTCGATCACCCATGTCGTGCCTCTGGAAGCTGCACTGGATATCTAAATCGGCATCTGGACCAAGTGCAATTGTTTCTTCGAAATTTCAAAGCATAGACACGACTCTAAACAAACACGATACATTTATAGTCCAGGGTGTGATGGTGACTAACAGGCACTCGCCCACAGAAGCAATACTTTACCAGTCGGTCGTTGTTGATGTCACACTGAGCTACGTCACGATGCGTAAGCTGCATACGTTCTTTGTATCCCTCACTCTTCACCTCACGTAACATGCAAGCCTGTACCTGCTGCTTGGGGCCAATTTTTCACAACCCGTTCTCAAATTCATCTCAATCGTCCTTCTTATGCTTCCAGTGCACGTTCAATGTCGTAAGACTGGTCTGCATGGAAACAGCATTGCTGAACATCTGAGATTCCGTACACCAGTCTATTCGTCTTTCTTGAACATTTTCTTGAACATGCCTCCAATTCGCGATTTGCGGTGACTTTCGTCCGCGGAGAGGCTGCTGCGGTTGAGGCTTCCGCGACCAGGAGGACTTATACCCTCCAAGTGCGGTGGGGGCACTGATTCATTCATGATCGTATCGAGGGTAGCGCGGCGCTCCGTGCGAGACATGTTCGAGCTATGAGAAGTCGACAGAGGCACGGACCCGATCGCAGTTGTCGTCTCTGATCGATTTTCACGATTTTCACTCACCTTAGCCACATTGCTGGCAACACTGTGGACACGCAACGCAACTTAGCTGAGAGCATTCAACCGCATCGAAACGACATCACAAGAGCAATTGACTTACGAGGAAAGGCGATACTCGCTGGTGCTGCTACGCCGGCCGTTGTCAATCGAGGGCCTTGTGTCCACGGCCATCGCTCGCATGCGCTCCAGTAGCTCCTCCGAAAGGCCACCGGATTTTGCTAATTTGATGACCTCGGTGATCACATCCTGCTGCTGCACACGAGCCTTCAGCTCTGCAGAATACACAGAACGTTGCATCAATAGATCTTCCTTCAGTTCTGCCACCTGTTTCTTGTATCGCTTCATCTTTTCCTCCTGAGACTTTATCAGAGCAGCATGTGTACTCATGAGCCGCAAATTTGCTTTTGACTGCCGCTTATTGTGCTGATTCAGCGCAGCAAACGATGCGCCAGCAGCGGTATACGCGTCCTTGATTTTCTTGTTTTCAGTCTTCAGGTTTTCATTCTCTTGGGACAACGTCTGCACAAGTTCGCGGCCCTTTGTAACCTCTTTTCGAAGGTAGTCAATCATGCGCTCGGAGTCGTCTAGCAGCTTGCTGTCATCCATTGACTCTAGTCCTAATTTACTTGACCGCGAACTGCTTGGAAGCGTGTGTAACGCTTCACCCTCGCAAATGCTGCTGTTAGCAGTAAGTACAGAAGAACCCCGAACCTCTTTCAGCTCCTGCTGCAATGACGAATTTTCCGCTTCGATTTCCAGGCGAGCACGCTTTTCGTCCTCGAGACGGTGCTTCAACAAATCTACCTCGGTCTCCATTGCATCATGTTCCTTCCGTTCCGTCAAAAGCTTGTGATACTTGTCCACTTGCTTCCTCGTCTTGAGCATGCACTGGATCTTAATGGTGGCATTGCGAAGCTTTGTATACTTCTGCTCGGCAAGATGTTTGCGGTACGCACTTTGAATCAAAACCGCGCTATTTCCCTTCATCAACAGATACATACGCTGGCGCGAGCGCACACCGCGCCACACACTTTGCACGATCACACACTTCTTCCGCTTCTCGATGAACGCACGCCGCTGTACCTGGCAGCGGTAACGTGCCTGAAGTTTAGTAATCATTGTCCGGACCTTTTTGACTCTTCGCCGTGCAATCCATTGTCGCGCATTTCTCTGAATCACGACTGCTCGATCGTGTACAAACGTCGTGCGTCGGTGCTCTAGAAACTCCAGCACATCTTTACCAAAAAAGACCAGACTTTTTCCGACAACAAAATCTGGAGTATCGGGTTGTTCATCGTTGCCGCACTTGCGAACGAAATCATCACTGCAAAGTAGTTCCTTAGCAAGCAACTCGCATGCCTCAGTAACAGTCGTAGACACGGAAGCGGGCGTTTTTGTGCTCCTCATCATTACAAAACGGCGAAGGAACTTTTCATGTGCCATCTTATTCGGAAATGCTGCGCGTGTAATGCGAATGGCTTCCACGACACCTGCACAGCGAAGCTGGTTGACGACCGCGTCAATTTCATAGATGTCGGGACGCTTTTGCGAATTGGGTTTGATGCAGCGCACGTAGTGCACCTCGGTGCTCGAGATGTCGCTCATTAGTAGTGACAATTGTGCCTTAAACTTGTAGCTCACAGTCTCTTGCATGAAAGTTGACGTTTTCCGACCGATTGTACCACGTCGCCCTGCTTCCATCATCGTGGAAGCACGAATCGTCAAGTCTGCGTCTGTAATGGATGCCGCATTATCATTATCGCCAAATACCATCGACATCAACCCGTTTGAGCTCGTGCCCAACAACTCTAATAAATCCGTCTGGAGGGAGTCCTTGTTCTTCTCGACAAAGCCCTTTGCATCGTATGTCACAGGACTCGCATAGTGGTATAGCAAAAAGTGCATTTGACTGAGACGAGCCCGTTCCAGGCGCGGGTGCGACTCACGCAGCGAGACCAGCTTGGACACAAACGACAGGTCGCTGCCCATGGGGCGAACACACTCTTCATTCAAGAGAGCCATGACGCCCATTGAGTTCTCCAAGAGGTCCAGCATATCCTGATTGTCTCGGTACTTGACAAACTCCCACGCCACGCCCTCTTGCTCGTACTCTTCCTGCACGGTCTTAAACACGTCCATGGTAAACTTCTGCTGCAGCTTTTCATTGGCAAAATTGATGCAAAACTGCTCGAAACTATTGTGTTCAAACGACTCGAAGCCAAAAATATCCAGCAAATCAATGTGCAAGTACGACGGCGTGACCGCTGTCGAGTTCGAAATGCTGTGGTTCACGCGACGTACCAAATAGCCAAACACTCGTGCGTAAATCTCTTTTGCCAGCGCATCGCGATTGTTGCCAGCTTGATGAGCTGACAAGGGCACGCAATAGACTTCCTGACGGGCCTTGACCGTGCGACTACAGAGCTGTGCGCCCAGCGCTGCCATCTCCACGCCCAAGAGCTGCGCACACTGCTCCATCTCAATCTTCTGCAGCGCAATCTGCTCGTCCGTAATCGTCGCGGACGACGCGACAAACGCCACCGCTTGACTCGCGTCGTCCTTGTTCGAGTCGAGCGGGACAAAGTCGAGCTGCCCGAGCCGCAGGATCCCGCACAGCGCGCGAAAGAGCTCCGTCTGCTCCTTGTCACTCACGCCAATCGTCGTGAGAGCGTCCCGCGTGACTTGGTACCGCTCCAAGTCTGTCATGCCGTCCAGCGTGAGCACTTCGTCCTGCAAGAAGCGAAACTGCTTGGCTGACGTGTTCGCGTCAAAGCCAAGCGCCGGCTCCTTGGCACTCACCAACTGATAGAAAATGTGGTAGTTCCGCTCGCCTGCCGCTTGCGCTACAACGCGCGACTTTTCCAGCAAATAGTGACGACACTCGGCGCCCACGAGACACGAGTCGCTATTGAACTGGAGCTGCGTGAACTTGCCAAAGCGGCTCGAGTTGTCGTTGCGGATCGTCTTGGCGTTGCCAAACGCCTCCAGCAACGGGTTGCTCTTGAGCACCTTCTCGACCACGACTGCTTCGCCGCTCTCGACCGGTGGCAAGCGCTTGGCGATCGCCATGGAGATACTCGCCAAGTGCTCCATCATGATCTTGACGGTCTCGGTCTTGCCTGCCCCCCGACTCGCCACTCACGAGGATGCTCTGGGGCAGACGGTGCTGGTTCATGTGGTGAAACGCCTCGGCGCTTGTCGCATACACGTGTGGCGGCATCACGTCCCATGGGCGTTCCGTGTACAGATCCCGGAGCTCGTTCGTATAGAGGCTCTTGATCCACTGGTACGGGTTCAACGCCACGACGATCTTCCCCCGTGTACGTGTACGGCTCGTTGGCAAAGAAGCGCGCGCGCACGTTGTAGACGATCGCGGGCTCGTGGAGATGCCCGAGCGCGCACATGTCTTCGGCGCCAGCGCTCGTCAGGTCCGAGCTGGCTTCGTTCTGGAGCGGCAACGAGTCGGGCATGCCGTCGTGGGTGAGGTCGACGGTGCGCTCGTCAACGGGCGCATCGGAGCTGCCGCGCAATGGTTGCACCCGGACGCGGAAGACGTTGCCGCACTCGTTGACCGAGAGGATTGTAGCTGGTACCCAGACAAACTTCTCGTCGGGAATGTACACGCGCGCGCCCTCCATCGTGCGGAAAAAGAGTGATGGTCAGGGAAATTTCCCTTTGCAGCGCGGACAGTAGCAGCAGCGCGGTGGGGACGGCGGTTGGGGCTCGAGAGGGAAATCAACCCACAAACCCGTGAACGAGGCGGGTCACGAGCGCGCGTTTGGTAGGGAAACCATCGACTTTGACGGGGATTTGACGCGGCTCGGTGCTTCTTGCGCACCGAGCATCGGAGTAGAAAAGGTGCGGGCGATACATCCTTGCGCAGATAGCTACACTGATCGTGGTGGAAATCTCTGATTTGTTGTTTTACCGGTATCGGTTCTTTTGCGAACCTTGACAAGCATCGACTTGTGCGTTTGATAGCTAAAAAAGTGCTTTTTACGCTTAGAGGGAACCTCACTTAGTGCACCCGTTGCCATAACAGAGGCTTCGCCTTGCTTACCTTTGCGACTGCCAGGAACTTCGTGTTCGTACACGATTGTCACATTTTAACAGTCCGTCTCGGCGCTTCGTGTCTCACTGATCTGTTGGAGGATCATGTTGCTTTCCGAGTTTAGGTCGAGCGTATAGACGCAGGTTTTACCTTTTAGTCCGTCGTGCACGTGGACCGGTCGGCGCTTTTACATACAGAGAAACGTGGCCGTGTCACCGCAGATGGTGCTAGTTTTATGCAGTGTTCATTATGGCTTGGACAGCGCACTGACATGAGCACTGGTGCACAGTTGAAGGACCAGATAAGAGCAAGAATAATTTGCAGGCGTAATCAATCAATAGTACAGGAACGAAAGAGGGCTAGCAGAAATTTTCAGCAAAATGTTTATTCAATAACTTTAATAGCAGAAATTTTGGGACGGCGGGATACCACCACGATGTGGCTTCATTACAGCCATGATCACAGATCACCATCCCACGGCCACAGCCCTGATTGATGACATCATACTCTTGCTTTGTACATGACGTACTGTATCCGCCAAGAGTATCCGGTCAAAAGTATCCAGCCAAGAGTATCCAGTCAAGAGCACTTGTTATCCAATGAGGTATGTATACGCGTGTACCGAGGGCGATGACAATTGCATACAAAAAGTGGCTACATCCTTCTACATCGGTTACGCCCCACGGATTTTTAGGCTTCGACACCGCCTTTGACGAAGTTGAAGTTGATGGAGAAGTACACACCAATGAACTTGGTGATCGCATTCCACCAAGGAAGGATAGATTGGATAGTTGCACCTTTCATTTTATATTATAGACCACAAGTGCACACGTCCTGTCATCAGGGACGACTGAAATGCAGTAGGTGTGCTTACATTCCATCTGTATATGCGACTCACAGCCTAAGTTGCTTTCCCGACAGGATCTACCTAGTCACATGAATGCTTGAATCCTGCGCTACTCCCACCCGATTCCTATCATCACACCCCTTTTCTTCCTCTCCTTTCATCCCGCCAGTCATCTCTTCCCTAACTTCTCTTCGTTCGAATACTAAACAACCTCGACCCCATCGCATCCAAAGAAACCAACAATGTGCTCAACTAAACGTTTAATACTCGACAATACGTGTCGACTGGTTACTAGCAGTGCTATTGCGACGATACTCTTGTGCCCGTCGCTTCCGCTCTCGCTGCTCTTCCTCCGGGTTCAACGTCGGCACGCCATATTCACAAAGCGAGACGTAGGACGATCCCCGATCTCGAATCGCACACGGGGCGACACTCAAAAACGCTCGCATGGCAAACGAATCGCGCAGAAACGCCATGCTTTGCACGGCACGCAAGAGCTCTTGGAAGCGGTCGCATCGCGATTGCACGTGGGATCGATCGTGCCGCTTCCAGTATGTGAGAAAGCCAGCGTGGGGCAAAGGGGGCAAGCTGAACGCCAGTATCGAGCGCTCGAGTGTGTCCTCTTGCGTCATCCTCCTCACGGGCTGCGGCCCTTCCGTAGATCCGGGAGTCGCCCCCCGTGCAAGTCTCGAACTGGCTCGATGACGGTAATAACTTTGTCGATTCTCGAGGATGTCGCATAACTGGACGTAGAGCTCTTTAAAGTCCGAATAGCTCCGACGAATGGTGTAGGTTTGCAAAGGGGCGTCGTGGTCCACTACGTCAATGTGGTACATGACGCGCTTCTCCCTCCCCCGCATGGAAAAGCCCGAGAGCACGAGGTCCGTTAACGGCTCGACGGATGACTGGGGACCAGACGCTGTCGACTGCCCGAGCTCTGCCTCTCGAATCTGGAGCTGCTGCTGCTGCTGCTGGAGTTCTTTGTCGGACGTTACGTCGGACTCGTCCTCGAGTGTGAGTTCATTGAGCTCGAGCTCGTCGTCGAGGCAGCAGATCGTGGCATTGGACGACGGTTCTTGGGGCAGACCGCCCACGTCGTCCTCGTCCAGTGGTTGAGGCTTGTCGTCCGTCTCGCAGACGGACTTGAGCGTCGCGTGGACGGCATTGATAGCATCATCATCGTCGACGTCGTCGAGAGTGGTGGTCGTCGTAGTCGTGGCTCGTTTGATTGGAGCGGATGGTGAGGGAGGTGGCTGTTGTTCGAGCGTGGCAAAGTACCAGTCGGGTAAGTGCTCGACCGCTGCTTCGAGCTGCTGGCCGCGGGAGAAGGAAAGCGCCTCAGTCATGAGGGACTCGGGGCAAATGGAGTTGTGAGTTCTGACTTGAGTCTACTAACAACTGCAGGGAGCTAGCTCCCCAGCAGCGCGAGGCAGCTGGGGAGGGAAGCTGCACATCCCCCCGTCTTTGAGCTTGGTTTAAACCCCGTTTCAAGAACGGGGTGGGGGGGGAGGAGGTGCTCAAAGCGTGAGAAAACGTCGTCTTTTCACTTGGTTTCAGTACGAAATGTGTTTTGCTGCCAAGGACGAAAAGCGGTTTTAGGACCGACGCAAAGGATGCTCATTATCAGCACGGCGTTGGTCAAGCCGCTCATTTCCCTAGCGATGCTTCGCTTCCTCTTGCCCGCCGGCTGTTTGAAAGGTCAATTGCTATGTAATTCTCAACTAGCGGCGATGGGCACTGGGAAACCCATGGCCAGCTTCAAGTGCTCGACCAGTTGGTATCGAGTCTTTTTTATCGGCCGCGGACAAGTCGTTTTGGTCCACGTGGGTGGGGCGTGGGCAATGTCTTAACTCGATGGGGCACGCACTACTACACGGCGTTAAAGCCACTGACTGTTTTCGACACGATGTGGCTATATCACGTCGTTCGTTACCTGTGCCTCTTCGGTACCTTGCTGTCATCATCATCTCTTACTGATGGCACAAGTGGAAGGAAGGAAGGAAGGTTGGTCGGTCGGTCGGTCGTCTTCCATTGAGAGGGTTTTACGGCACATTCGGCATCTATTCCAGGCACCGATCTTTCGAAAAATTCGAATGCGCGAGAGAGCGAGAGCAAGAGAGTATTCGGACGGATAAGCACCCGACTGCTCTTCTATTGTCCATTCGACCTCGCCCCGCGGCGAGTCTATGGTTTATAATATGGAAAATTACAGAGCGCCGATGCAGCCAAGCCAGTCTATCGGATACAGTGTGCTCCCAGGCAGAGCAAGCTCATGCTGTTCATTCATTCCTTGCTGGTTGGTTCCACTGGAAACAGGCTCGACGGCAGGTGCTGACTGATTGTAGGAGAACACTAAAGGGTGCTGTGGAGCGAATCTGACCTGTGTAAACGATCTTATGTTGCATCCAAACAGCGTCAATGCAGTGCCAACACGTGGCGTTTTGCTCTTCAGAATAACTCACACGGACGAAACGCTTCAGTTGTCTCAACATCGCCTCCCCATCTACTATCTGAGCACAAGGCCTGACCCAGCAGCTTCTGCTACTTTTCAACAAGCACTTTTACCGCCACTTTTCTGTAAAGTCGTTAGGTAAGGGCGGAGCAAGCAAGTGCGTGGACGTCTGTCCTTCTGGTGCCAAACTCTGTCCATTTTGTCAGCTTTCACGTGAGCTTGCTCGTCTCATCGTTTCCAGCTCGCTGTCTGGCCATCACGTCGTCACGTTCTTCCACCACTGAGATCTAGCGCAGCTGCTCGCAGTGTAACATCGTCATAAAAAAGATGGATGAAATGAAAAAGCGTCCACGTCGAGACTAACAGTGTTTTGTATGGACGGACGGTTGGCCAGCAATTAGCAGCAGCTAAAACTTGAACAAGGTGCACTCTTTACCCACACGACTCAAGTCGGACAGACGAGCCGAAGAGGGTCGTGTGGATATTGTCGTGGTCAGATTGTCTCTACGATGATAAAGATCGATCCCCTCTTCGCATGAAATTTCAGTGCACGTCTGACTGACTGACTTGGCACAGCGCGACATTCCGCCATGCTCCTTGACTTGTGTAGACGATGCAAGCTGTCGCATATGCTGACTACCTGACGTGCCCTATTGAGCGTTTCGTTCCAGCAGGGATGTAAACCAAGCGGTACAAGTATGTAGGCAGCTATTGCTATCACGTTTGGGTCTTCGACTGCTGTGATAGACCGGAAATGGTCATTCAGCAGATCAATTTTGCTGCTGGCTTCTGCAGCAAAAGCGACTACTGATTTGCCAGGAAACGATCAGTCGGTATGATGTTCATTCACCTCTGGACAAGGACTAGGACGAGAAGAAAGATGAGGAAGCGTTGATAGGTAGCAAAACGCTCGCGAATCGGGATCAACACGTGCATGATCCATGGGGTGCAGGACTTCCCTCTCGAAACGATAGTCAACCAGTTTCCAGCTCCTGATCAAGCATCCGTCTGCACGGTGTATCAACAAGTACCGTACACTTGCAGTGCGTGCTTGCTGATACTAATCTCATCGAACGCCCGTGAATAACACGTACACGAGAAAGCCAGATAGCCTGCACATCTTGCATGTGGACCACCCATTTCGCTACAAGTTCACGTCGGACGAGCAGATTACAATCCCCGTGCCCTTTGCATGGACGACCAGAATTCTTGATGCAGTCACAAACCCTCGAATTTTTCAATGTCTCAACGACGATTGGGAACGGTGGCATCAAAGAAAACATCTTCATCATCCTTTCCCCCTCACGTCGACGCACAACTTCACCTTTCATATGCCACACCTTTGACGTATCTCGCAAGGGATGTCTGCATAGAGTTTTGAGCATCATCGAACCGCCTCGAACATCACCTCAGTAGCAAGAAATTCTATGCACAGCCTTGTGTGATCCTTGTTTTCGACAATCTCGGATGAGAGGTAAAGAACTGGATGGACTGGAGCATCTTTGTGCGGCGAGTCACGAGAGACGCTCGTCAAAAATTTGCGAGCTGTACGGATCCTCCGGCGTTCAGCAGGATTGTAAGTCAGGTACACGGTATACGATTCTTGGAGAGCTTGGAAAGAGGAGGCAAGCTCGCAACTGCGTGTGAAGTCCAGTGCCCGTTGTACAACAACTATAGATGAAGTGGATCGTTCGGCATCGAAAAGCGGTGACACTGCGCTGAAGCCGGCGTGACCAATGTCTCCTCGCCCACTGTTGAAAAATTCTCTAGCTCTACGTAGTGTCTACTACACCTTGGACAGAGGGATATGCGCTTTGTTCGATGCTCTTCGTTGACATTCCAGGCTGAACCCTCATCACGGTTGTCCATCGTGTTACTAACATTGTGACAAAGCGCTCACATTTTATGGGTCCTGCAGTGCCCTCCGTGACAGCTGTACACGTTGTTTACCTCATTTTGCCTTCACGCCACGCTCTTTGATCAGATTGATTCCGAGACTACACTTTTTCGTGTGGTGTGACATCGGTAGTCTCTAGAGTCAAGTTGTGCTTGAAGAGCTACGCTTCTCCTCCCCACGGTTGTCCTATTGCTGGTTATGCTTCCGATCTGACCAGCAGACCGCTGCTGCTTTTGCACTTGCTACCTCCAACATCCTGCGTCCCATAACTAGATACTCACGTGTCGACTGAAGTCTTGTGCAGGCTGTAATTTGCCAAACGGATGACTGTCAGCACTTATGGCTCTACTGCAGTCTGGCCACAAAATGTGACGGCTCACAGCATTGCAGCCATCCACGGCAAGACAACCTTTCGAGGCCAAGTGGATAGCCCCCAGCCAAATTTCGAGGCCAAGCGGATAGCCTCAACTACATTTCATGCCTTCTGGCTACCACTGCATAAACATTGCATATCGTCTCACGCCTTCATTGACCGTGGATCGGGGTTGAGCCCAAGTAATCGCCAATAGCTCGAACGAACTGACTGTTGAGCAGCACTTTAACCAGCAGTTTCTTGAGCACAACTGTCTATTTGCTGACACGGTTTCGCAGCCCTCTCTCTCGCTAGCACTCATCGACAAGGCTACAGGTCTTCACTAAGTCAAGAAAAATGTCGCTCGATTGACCTAGTCCACCACAAGGTAGAGCGACCGCGACCTCATACAAGTGCAGCCGTTGATTGCATTGTTGCCGTCACAAGTGTGACTACGATGTGTCGGCATTATGCAACATGCCCCGCCACGCTGTGTAAGTTGCGGTACTATCGATCGCTGCGACATTGTAAAGAGAGTGGCGGCCAGGAGGAAGACTGAAGAAAAAAGCTCGTGTGACGCGTGACTACCGTTCAATACACGCTGCAACGTGATCATGAAAAGGCGTCGAACGCCCTGTCCAGTCCTTCGCCATACCGGTCGAGTCAGTCGAGACTGGCTGTTTTGTTCACCATCATCGTAATAGACCCGAGCTGCCCTACTACATGTCGTTATGGACATGGGAGAGAGAGA
Organism: Peronospora matthiolae; assembly: GCA_921007115.2. Taxonomy (NCBI): domain Eukaryota; phylum Oomycota; class Peronosporomycetes; order Peronosporales; family Peronosporaceae; genus Peronospora; species Peronospora matthiolae. The sequence continues at coordinate 266,279 of CAKLBY020000305.1, forward strand.
AAAGCTCGAACGCTGCACGCCACACATGTCGGTGCAAAAAGGACGCGTGCAATACTTGAGCTTTGCCCTCGCTCTGTGCCAGTCATTCGGTGCCATCTGCTTTCCAGTCCAGTAGACAACCGACTTGTCAAGGCTTTGTCCTCAGCTGTAGCTCCTGGACTAACCACAACAAGCGGCTGCAACCATAGCCTAACTGCACCTTTCGAAAACCATTCGCTTGCAAGCAAACGTTCGTGGATTTGCACGTGCGACAGCTGCTGCTTTTGCTTCCACTTCCGCTGTCACTTGACACATGACCCGGTCACCTGAAACTTCATTCACCCTTTTGCACGGTCCTCAGCTCGTCTTCCACCCTCTTCGTGCCCTGCTTGTCATGCGCATCGTCGCTCCTTCTTCTGCCTTCCACGGTTTTCGCTACAGCGAGTCGGCTCTTCCCGACAGCTCCGACTCGAGTTTCCAGCTTCCTCTCAACAATGCAAGAAATCGCAGCAGTCTCGCTGCACTGGCAACCCCTCGAGCCATGAACTGCAACAACAACAACAACAACCTCTTCATTCGATACGACAGTTGCACGAGCGAGACGAGCGGGTTCGATGGCTTGAATCTCTGGAACGTCGAGGTTGATGTGGTAGACGCGGCGTCTCCGAGCCACAGTGTCATTCACCCGACCGAGTTTGAACCGTCGTATCAAGGCGTGTCAATTGAGGTCAACAACCACTCGGTCAACAACCAGGGCGTCGTCATGTACCACGTCGATATCAAAGGACCGGACGGGTTCCTCTCCACGTACACGATCCGCCGTCGCTTTCGTGCTTTCAAGAACCTGTACGCGGAACTCAATCGTCTCGTGGTGGAGTACCAGCAAAACCATCGCGCTCACCTGAAAGCTGTCGAGACAGCCAAGAAGAAAAAAGCTGCTGCTGCTGCTGCATCTCCTCTGGATTCGCTGCGAGACAACCACATTCCATTGAGTCCACATAGCGCCCTCATTGCACGAGCCAAGGGGCCGCCCGTGTCCAGCACCAACTACAGCATTGTGACGTTCCCGTCGTTGCCTAGTGCAGGGGTCTGGAGCATGTTGAAACGTCACGACGTGCGGCTTGTTGAGAAGCGCAAGCAACGGTTCCAGGAGATCTTGGCACTGGCCATTCGACATCCAGCGACTAGGAACAGCAGCGTCTTGGACGAGTTCCTTAGCGTCGCTCCCAGTGAAATCTCGCAACGCGGCTCGTCGTACGTGTCCTTGCAAGACTATAGTGTACCAGTGTACGACCGGAAGCGCGAGTCTATTGAGCGACGACAGCGGAAGATGCAGTTGCTGGAAGTTCGACGACTGCGGGCAGGATCCGACAGCCAATTTGGTGAGTGAGCACCGCAGTAGGCAGGCCGGATGACTGCGTATTAGCAGGAGCTGTATTGATAGTAATGAACGTGGTCGTAACGGGTAGAACCACTCATGTGCCTTGAACCTCCTGATAGCTTCCTCGGGCTCTAGAATTGCGAACGCAGCCCCCCTTTGCTCTTGCCAATGTGCACGGGCAGGTTGGGTTTCGATCCCTGCGTCGACCGCTTTGGTTTCCGAAACAAGATGCGACCATCGGAGCTGATAGCAGTTGCTGCGGCTTCAGGTTCAGTCACTTTCGGCTTCTTCGTCGTTGATGCTGTAGACGATGTGGATGGCAAGCCCAGAGCACCGGAACTGCCGGATATTGCGCTGCTGACGTCTTTTGTGCGGTAGAAATCGGGGGAGTGATCCACGAGCCAACGTGGATCGATCTTCGACACGTCCCGGACAAACTCTTCGGTAGTAAGCACGCTCTGATGAAAGATGATCCAGTCGGGCAGTGTCCCCATGTGATAGTACACGGACGTTCGATGCAATTGCACTGCTCGCTGGTCACGCAGTGTTCGGTAGATACCATCAGCGTGCAATTTTGCAGCATTTGCAAAGTATCCGCTGACGAGACACTTGCGAATGGTAGCACTGCGGACCTTCTCCTCTGTTTCGTCCGTGCCGGTACCGTCAAGTTGCACATGATCTGCTTCGTGATGCTTTTCCAACGACTTAAAACGCGTGATATACCGTTCAAGATGCCGACGAACTTCGGTAGCACGCACAAGTGCACGGTGGCTGAGCAAATACTCATCACACCATGAACGACTCTTTCCAGAATCTACAAACTCGTCATAGATCGACAGATACATCATGTGGTCGCCGTCCGGGTGTGCGAAATGCTCCATGGCCTCTGCAAGTTTTTCTTTTCCCGCTTTCGAGCCACGTGCATTGAGGAACACGTCTCCCACAGACAACACGCTAGCAATGCTGAGCATCTCACGCATGCAGTCAAACCGGCAAGACGACAGGATCACTTTTGCCAATGACGGGGCCACGGGAAATTCAGCCACCTGCGTCCCTAATGGATCAATGAGACGACTGTCAGTATCGATGACACCAAGAAAGAACAACAACTCCAAAGCACGGATGAGAGCCTCTGGAGATGGCGGGGACACGAAATCAAAGTGGGCGAGATCCCGAATACCCATACTCAGGAGATACAATGCCACAGTTGCCAGATTCGTGCGCTGCATCTGCGGAATCGTCTCTTTCGCCAGTTTGGTGCGAAAGTACTCCTGGGTGCAAAGTCGAAAGCACTTTCCAGGACACGAACGCCCTGCACGACCTGCTCTCTGCTTTGCTGAGGCCTTGGAAACCAATGTCGTCACTAGAGTTTCTACTCCAGTAAGAGGGTTGAAAAAAGCGAGCTTGGTGAAACACCCGTCCACTACAAATACCACTCCTTCGATAGTCACGGAAGTCTCAGCAATGGTAGTTGCCACAATCACTTTACGTCGAACGCCTCGAGGTGCCGGCAGAAACGCGTTCTGTTGCATTTTTAACGGCAGCGTCCCGTACAATGGCACAGGAAGGATATCTGCTGGTGCGCGGTCGTTGAGCGCTCTAACAACAAAATCGATCTCCTCCTGACCAGGCAGGAACACCAGCACGTCCCCTTCACCTTCATGCTTGTCGATAGCCAAGACCGTGTCGATGCTTCGTTGCAGATAGTCTCCACACGGTTCCTGAAGGTACTCGATATCGACAGGGAACTGGCGTCCTTCCACTGACACGACGACGACATCCTCTAGATCCACAGCTGGCTTTGCCAACATCGAGGTCTCCCCTGATTCTTGCAGCTTGTCCTGTTTCTTCGAGCGAAAGAACTTTACAAACGTATCGACATGCAGAGTCGCAGACGCAATGATCACGCGCAGCTCTGGCCGCTTCCTGCGTATTTTCTTGATCAATCCCAGTAGCAAGTCCGTTTCTAAATTACGTTCATGAGCTTCATCCTGCATATCCACACAGCACAGTAGCAAACTGAACGTCAGCAAAGCACAAACGATCGTATCCAAATACGCGCAAGGCTCTCCGTCATCGCCTAGCTCTTCTCACCAAAATCACCACTGAATACCGCGACAGCAACGGATCTCGCATCGTCTCTCTTAACAGCAGTCCGTCCGTGACAAACTTGATCTTCGTGCGCTCAGCGTCCCACTGCTCCTCGAACCGAACAGCATATCCCACTTCCTCGCCAAGGTTACAGCCTCTTTCCATTGCCACACGCTCCGCAATGGTCACTACTGCAACACGTCGGGGCTGGGTACACACGATCGTCCGGTTCTGCCCCGTGTATTGACCATCGATCGACCGAGATGTCGCCCATCCCGCCTCCACTAAATACTGCGGCACTTGCGTGGTTTTTCCAGAGCCTGTGGTGCCTACGAGGATCGTAATTGCATAAGTCTCCACTGCATAAAGCAGTTCGAGACGGTGACGAGCGACGGGGAGACGAGCTCGTTGGTCCTGTACCGAGAGCTTCGACAATGGATTGAACTGCACAAGCGGTACCTCGACGTCCTTTGGAAGGTCACGTGCGACTTCTGCTTCCGCGTCGGCCGTAGCGGTTGCACCACGGAGCGCTGTGCCGGGGCGCCAGAATGTAGCCATGTGGGCGGATACGCTGCGCTGGACAAGAAAACGGAGCTCCTGGGTTTTGATTGGTGCGTTGCAATGGGTTCGTGATGTCATGATGGGTAGGACCGGTCCGGAACGAACTGAACCGGTTCGCATGCGACTTGAGCCTGCTATTGGATGGCTGCGACTCGACGTCGTTTCTACCGCTGGCCGTTAATTGAGAAACAGGGAGCGTCGTCGCAAGCACCAAGTCACCATGGTAAGCACGCAAATGTATGGACTAACTGCTTGATTACGAGCGTCTGCTCGTTAATAGCTGCACGATTTGGCAATCGTATCTTGAGTGAAAGTAGAGGACGTTTCCCGGAGCTGGCGTTGCTGTGATAGTAGAAGTGTTGACAAATTGATCCGCTGATAAAGCACTGGACAATGGCTATTGAGATCTACTACTGTGACAGGAAGCTTGGGCTAGTCTCGTTGCAGCTTTATGCAGTTGCAGTAGCTCCGTAGATTGCTTAATGTCAATAGCTGTAGTTACTTTGGAGTCTATAGATTGGGAAGAAGACACTTGAGTGATCAGGTGGTAGTGATCTGATTGATATGCTGACGTCTTGTATTGTGATCCTGCCGCACGTGTAGCCGCCGAAAACGCAGCAGAAAACCAAAGAGCAGAAGATGGCTGCCGCCATGGCCGGTGGCAAGGGCAAGGGCAAGAAAAAATGGTCCAAGGGTAAAGTCCGTGAGAAAGTGGCAAACAAAGTGCTGTACGACCAGGAGGCGTATGAGCGTTTGCTCGTGGAAGTGCCCAAGATGAAGTTGATTACGGCTTCTGCTATTGTCGAACGTCTCAAGGTGAACGCTGCGCTTGCTCGCGCCTCGATCCACGAGCTGGAGGAGAATGGCAGCATCTCGAAGGTGCTGGGCCATCACGCGCAGCTTATCTACACTCGCGCTGTGGCTGTGGAGGAGTAAAAGGTTGATTAAGGTTGATGCTGTTCACCTCCTTGAGCTCCGATTGTGTCTTGCTGTGGACATGGTGAGGCTGTCGTTCTGAGCTTGAAACGAGTACTTGGTGATGACAAGAAGACGCGATAAGACACGCAGGATCGTGCTTGGTGGTGAACTTTTGGACGTCAGTAGCAGCAAAAGTGCGGTGATTGCTGCTGTCTGTCTGGATTAAGTTTGCAGCAACTGAGCGTAATGAAACACGCCCCTCCCTGTTGAAGTGCTTGATATTGTGTCTACCTCTGGTTGTGAACTCAATTGCTGCTGCTTTTCTTCGCTACTTTGCTATTTAAAGAGGTTTGCAAACGCGGCTTGCTGCTTCTTGCAGAGCTGCGTCTTTGCTCGTCGAGCTCGAGCCAATGCGCTTCGGAACAGATTGTTGTTCGGCTCGAGCTCGAGTAGCTTTGTGAGATCTGCAAGCGCCTGGTCAAACGCTTTCGACTGGACATACGCTTGGCTTCGACGATAGCGAGCTTTCACGTGTGCGTCTTCGATCGCCAGTGCACTTGTAGCGGCAGCGATGCAGCGATCGATGTCATCGTCTCCGTTGATCTTTGAATAGCTCGTCGCCAAGTTGGCATAGCACGCGACAGCTACGTGGTTCACTTGGTGCAGCTCCTCGATCGAGTACTGTCCTTTACCATCGAGTGCCGTGTGCGACCAAGCAGCTGGCGGCTCCAGCCATGCTAGTGCTCGCTCGTAAAGCTGCACAGCCAAGCTGTAGCTCTCCTGTTTGAAAGCTTCGTTCCCACGTACTCGGTACTCATCTGCCCGCTGTATCTTCCACGAGAACCAGTCCCTCTCTTGCCTAATGGGATCCTCGATCTCATCAGACTTAGATCCGCCACCACTTGAAGCGTCATTTAGCTGCAGTTTGCAGTACAACTCGGCCTTATCGTGCCTCATCCCCAGCTCTTCAGCAGCTTCAGCACTTAAACTGAGATTCTCAATAGCCACGGGAAACGCATCGTCGTCATTGTCATCCTTTAGATTAGTATCAGTTATTGAGCTTTGCTGATCACAGTGACGGGGACGTCGCTCGAGGAGATTTTCCACTCGGCTTTGAACTTCCGGCACGAGTGCAAGTCCAGTCGTTTTCAGTGACACGAGCGATCCATCAGAAGGGTTGTCGCCATTGGATTCAACCACTTGACATCGTCGAGATGTTACGACCGCAACATCAAAAAGTCCGTGGAACACTCGACCAGCGTCGGAGCATGAGGCGTCTTTATACAGCGACCAGGAGATACTTTTAGTCGAGAATGCCATGGTGACAAGGTTCTGAAGGAATGGAGATTCGTCTCACTTTGGTAAAGTATGCATCTTGCTCATCAGTGGAGAGCTACGCAAACATAAATGCCACATCAATGCTGCGGCTACAGATAGTCGACTCTTCATCGAAAAAAGATGTGATACATTTGACAGTACTATTGCTTGAGTGCGTACAACGAGAGGTAAGCGTCACACGACGCTAGGACTGAGACTTACGATGTACATTCGCTGATTGAAGAATGTGCTCAACATGAGCAGCTTGTGCAACTTGTTTCAACTGGAGACGCACTCGAGCGTATAGTTCACGTAGCTTGGCTGAGTCTGCACTACCCAACGATATACCGCAAAACACGTCAGACCTTCAGTGCCAACCCGTTAGGGTCTTGGACTCTTCAGTATAACACACGGATAACACCAACCACATTGTTGTCGCCTGAGTTTCTTCAGCATCATAGCCCGGGCTAGGATATCAATCAAGCTGCATAATTTGTCAATGTCGCGTCGGAAAACGTGAACAGCCATTTGATGCGTGGTACTGTTCATTCGGAATCAGCAGCATCTGCATAACTTGTTAACACGCTGCGCTGTTCGAGTGCTGTAACAGCAATGGAACTACTACTTTATGGCAGGAAGTGAGGAGACCTGTGTTCATGACTCTGAAGAAATGCCAGCAGCTTTTGACGTTGGCAAGATAATTGTGCGGATCGTATTTTAGTTAGCATCGAGAACAAGATGCGACGCTTTTGCAGTCAAATCACAAAGCAGCACTTGCTCTTCTGCCAGTGCGAATCCCCAGCTAACCGGACCTTTGGCACATTGTGCACGGTTTGTTAGATAGGTTGTGAAGCTTTATTTGTACAAAGTACCGATAGATGGTCAAGCCATGATGTAGACAAGGCGACACTTGCACTTTACAGCTTCGTGATCGCCGCATACGTACCGCCTCATTGTGATTATTCACCTGGAGCCACTCGGGAAAGAAGAGCACCGAGTATTGATAAACTGACATCGAAAAAGCGTCCCAGCAATTACTGTTTCTTAACATTACGACGGATGGACTCTTGTTGCAACAACACTATCGCATAACTTCTCCAGCCAAGAACCACCACCGCTAGACCTCAGCACTAAATCCCACAAGTGCGCTCCCCTCATAACGGTGTCCATCCTTCACTCTTGTGCGGCGCAATTCACGCCATTGGGGCATCCGGCATTTGTTCGGGTTGTTGCTGTTGCTGCTTACCACTTTGAGCGGGCTCACCCGATTCCTTCAGCTCCTTTTTCTTCTGATCCTGAGCCTTGCCGAACGCTGTGCGGCTCCACAGGTTCTCGAAATCATCGGGCGTTCCCTGCGAGCAGATCGTCTTGTGTTCACCCTCATCGTTGGCGTTCTGACGGTTCCACACCGTCTTCAGACGTTTACCCGCCACCTCACGTTCGTGCTCTGCTTTCAGGCGTCCCGACGAATCTTCGTAGCGCCGACGCGTACTCACAACTTTGTTTCCTCCCTCATCCACAACAGACGAGCTGCTGAAGGAGTACGACGAGAAAGCACTCTGGTTTTCCGACTCGGGCGTCTGCTCCAACTTCTCGTCTTTCTTCTCCGACTGCTTCGTTGTAGGCAGATCCTTGAAAAACTCGTCGTCGGTGCCCACATCAGGCACGTAGCGCATACCCACCGACAATGGCGGCATCGCACTGATGTCCATCAAAGACAGCTCCAGTGTCGACATTGGGTGCCAAAACGTCGGGCGCACTAGATCCCACGAAGTAAACATCCTTCTCATTTACTGTTCGACTTGACTTCCACACAGGCAATTCACAACTGAGCTACGCTTGCATGTGGAAGTTATCGCTCACTTGCTGCCTTCAGTTAATAGGTAGCGGATAAGCGAAGCGACGGATGTTGATGGAGATGCAACTGAAAGCAGCGATACACCTTACACTCGCATTCGCAGCTTTCAAATCCAACGACTGCATCGAGATGCTGCGAAAAGGCAAGTTGAAGTGGTCATCATCGTTAGTATACTGGATGCTCAGTTGCAAACGATATCGTCTCGACTTAGCTGACGGTTAAAAGGCCCTTCGGCTCCGTTTCTACAGCATGTATCCGACCGTTAGGGTATACACGCTGATCACATTACGGGCGTATCTTAGTCCTAGCTCTCGTTTTGGGGTTGAGTGTTAACGTATAAGTGGCTATGTCTTGCTTTTGCAGCTTCGTCAACGAAGGAGTGCACAAATATCCCAAGCATGGCGTGTACGATATCAATGAGGATACCGCTGCTGCATCGGCACATCGAACTTCCTATTGATAATGAGATTGTCATGTGCCATAAATTGGTGGATTAGAAGCGACACAGTGCTCCATACAATGTGAAGGAGGATCGATACCTACGAGGTGTTGGGTCTTAAAAGTTCCTGATCATAAAACATGTATTTGCTCGATTCTGCCAGCCATGTGGGCGGATACGCTGCGCTGGACAAGAAAACGGAGCTCCTGGGTTTTGATTGGTGCGTTGCAATGGGTTCGTGATGTCATGATGGGTAGGACCGGTCCGGAACGAACTGAACCGGTTCGCACGCGACTTGAGCCTGCTATTGGATGGCTGCGACTCGACGTCGTTTCTACCGCTGGCCGTTAATTGAGAAACAGGGAGCGTCGTCGCAAGCACCAAGTCACCATGGTAAGCAAGCAAATGTATGGACTAACTGCGTGATTACGAGTGTCTGCTTGTCAATAGCTGCACGATTTGGCAATCGTATCTTGAGTGAAAGTAGAGGACGTTTCCCGGAGCTGGCGTTGCTGTGATAGTAGAAGTGTTGACAAATTGATCCGCTGATAAAGCACTGGACAATGGACATTGATCTACTACTTGACAGGAAGCTTGGGCTAGTTCTGCTGCAGCTTTATGCAGTTGCAGTAGCTCTACTGATGGATTAATGTCAATAGCTGTAGTGACTTTGGAGTCTATAGATTGGAAAGAAGACACCTGAGTGATCAGGTGGTAGTGATCTGATTGATATGCTGACGTCTTGTATTGTGATCCTGCCGCACGTGTAGCCGCCGAAAACGCAGCAGAAAACCAAAGAGCAGAAGATGGCTGCCGCCATGGCCGGTGGCAAGGGCAAGGGCAAGAAAAAATGGTCCAAGGGTAAAGTCCGTGAGAAAGTGGCAAACAAAGTGCTGTACGACCAGGAGGCGTATGAGCGTTTGCTCGTGGAAGTGCCCAAGATGAAGTTGATTACGGCTTCTGCTATTGTCGAACGTCTCAAGGTGAACGCTGCGCTTGCTCGCGCCTCGATCCACGAGCTGGAGGAGAATGGCAGCATCTCGAAGGTGCTGGGCCACCACGCGCAGCTTATCTACACTCGCGCTGTGGCTGTGGAGGAGTAAAAGGTTGACAAAGGTTGATGCTGTTCACCTCCTTGAGCTCCGATTGTGTCTTGCTGTGGACATGGTGAGGCTGTCGTTCTGAGCTTGAAAAGAGTACTCGGTGATGACAAGAAGACGCGATAAGACACGCAGAATCATGCTTGGTGGTGAACTTTTGGACGTCAGTAGCAGCAAAAGTGCGGTGATTGCTGCTGTCCGTCTGGATCAATTTTGCAGCAACTGAGTGTAATGAAACACGCCCCTCCCTGTTGAAGTGCTTGATATTGTGTCTACCTCTGGTTGTGAGCTCAATTGCTGCTGCTTTTCTTCGCTACTTTGCTATTCAAAGAGGTTTGCAAACGCGGCTTGCTGCTTCTTGCAGAGTTGCGTCTTTGCTCGTCGAGCTCGAGCCAATGCACTTCGGAACAAATTGTTGTTCGGTTCGAGCTCGAGTAGCTTTGTGAGATCTGCAAGCGCCTGGTCAAACGCTTTCGACTGGACATACGCTTGGCTTCGACGATAGCGAGCTTTCACGTGTGCGTCTTCGATCGCCAGTGCCCTTGTAGCAGCAGCGATGCAGCGATCGATGTCACCGTCTCTGTTGATCTTTGAATAGCTCGTCGCCAAGTTGGCATAGCACGCGACAGCTACGTGGTTCACCTGGTGCAGCTCCTCGATCGAGTACTGTCCTTTAGCATCGAGTGCCGTTTGCGACCAAGCAGCTGGCGGCTCCAGCCATGCTAGTGCTCGCTTGTAAAGCTGCACAGCCAAGCTGTAGCTCTCCTGTTTGAAAGCTTTGTTCCCACGTACTCGGTACTCATCTGCCCGCTGTATCTTCCACGAAAACCAGTCACTCTCTTGCCTATTGGAATCCTCGATCTCATCAAACTTAGATCCGCCACCACTTGAAGCGTCATTTAGCTGCAGTTTGCAGTACAACTCCTGCCTTGTCGTCCCTGAGCCCCAGCTCTTCAGCAGCTTCAGCACTTAAACTGAGATTCTCAATAGCCACGGGAAACGCATCGTCGTCATTTTCATCCTTTGGATTAGTATCAGTTATTGAGCTTTGCTGATCACAATGACGGGGACGTCGCTCGAGGAGATTTTCCACTCGGCTTTGAACTTCCGGCACGAGTTCAAGTCCAGTCGTTTTCAGCGACACGAGCGATCCATCAGAAGGGTTGTCGCCATTGGATTCAACCACTTGACATCGTCGAGATGTTACGACCGCAACATCAAAAAGTCCGTGGAACACTCGACCAGCGTCGGAGCATGAGGCGTCTTTATACAGCGACCAGGAGATACTTTTAGTCGAGAATGCCATGGTGACAAGGTTCTGAAGGAATGGAGATTCGTCTCACTTTGGTAAAGTATGCATCTTGCTCATCAGTGGAGAGCTACGCAAACATAAATGCCACATCAATGCTGCGGCTACAGATAGTCGACTCTTCATCGAAAAAAAGATGTGATACATTTGACAGTACTATTGCTTGAGTGCGTACAACGAGAGGTAAGCGTCACACGACGCTAGGACTGAGACTTACGATGTACATTCGCTGATTGAAGAATGTGCTCAACATGAGCAGCTTGTGCAACTTGTTTCAACTGGAGACGCACTCGAGCGTATAGTTCACGTAGCTTGGCTGAGTCTGCACTACCCAACGATATACCGCAAAACACGTCAGACCTTCAGTGCCAACCCGTTAGGGTCTTGGACTCTTCAGTATAACACACGGATAACACCAACCACATTGTTGTCGCCTGAGTTTCTTCAGCATCATAGCCCGGGCTAGGATATCAATCAAGCTGCATAATTTGTCAATGTCGCGTCGGAAAACGTGAACAGCCATTTGATGCGTGGTACTGTTCATTCGGAATCAGCAGCATCTGCATAACTTGTTAACACGCTGCGCTGTTCGAGTGCTGTAACAGCAATGGAACTACTACTTTATGGCAGGAAGTGAGGAGACCTGTGTTCATGACTCTGAAGAAATGCCAGCAGCTTTTGACGTTGGCAAGATAATTGTGCGGATCGTATTTTAGTTAGCATCGAGAACAAGATGCGACGCTTTTGCAGTCAAATCACAAAGCAGCACTTGCTCTTCTGCCAGTGCGACTCCCCAGCTAACCGGACCTTTGGCACATTGACACTGCACGGTTTGTTAGATAGGTTGTGAAGCTTTATTTGTACAAAGTACCGATAGATGGGTCAAGCCGTGATGTAGACAAGGTGGCACTTGCACTTTACAGCCTCGTGATCGCCGCATACGTACCGCCTCATTGTGAATATCAAATCACCTGGAGCCACTCGGGAAAGAAGAGCACCGAGTATTGATAAACTGACATCGAAAAAGCGTCCCAGCAATTACTGTTTCTTGACATTACGACGGATGGACTCTTGTTGCAACAACACTATCTCATAACTTCTCCGACCAAGAACCACCACCGCAACACCTCAGCACTAAATCCGACAAGTGCGCTCACCTCATAACGGTGTCCATCCTTCACTCTTTTGCGGCGCAATTTACGCCATTGGGGCATCCGACGCTTGTTCGGGTTGTTGCTGTTGCTGTTGCTGCTGCTGCTTACCACTTTGGGCGGGCTCACCCGATTCCTTCAGCTCCTTTTTCTTCTGTTCCTGAGCCTTACCAAACGCTGTGCGGCTCCACAAGTTCTCAAAATCATCGGGCGTTCCCTGCGAGCAGATCGTCTTGTGTTCACCCTCATCGTTGGCGTTCTGACGGTTCCACACCGTCTTCAGACGTTTACCCGCCACCTCACGTTCGTGCTCTGCTTTCAGGCGTCCCGACGAATCTTCGTAGCGCCGACGCGTACTCACAACTTTGTTTCCTCCCTCATCCACAACAGACGAGCTGCTGAAGGAGTACGACGAGAAAGCACTCTGGTTTTCCGACTCGGGCGTCTGCTCCAACTTCTCGTCTTTCTTCTCCGACTGCTTCGTTGTAGGCAGATCCTTGAAAAACTCGTCGTCGGTGCCCACATCAGGCACGTAGCGCATACCCACCGACAATGGCGGCATCGCACTGATGTCCATCAAAGACAGCTCCAGTGTCGACATTGGGTGCCAAAACGTCGGGCGCACTAGATCCCACGAAGTAAACATCCTTCTCATTTACTGTTCGACTTGACTTCCACACAGGCAATTCACAACTGAGCTACGCTTGCATGTGGAAGTTATCGCTCACTTGCTGCCTTCAGTTAATAGGTAGCGGATAAGCGAAGCGACGGATGTTGATGGAGATGCAACTGAAAGCAGCGATACACCTTACACTCGCATTCGCAGCTTTCAAATCCAACGACTGCATCGAGATGCTGCGAAAAGGCAAGTTGAAGTGGTCATCATCGTTAGTATACTGGATGCTCAGTTGCAAACGATATCGTCTCGACTTAGCTGACGGTTAAAAGGCCCTTCGGCTCCGTTTCTACAGCATGTATCCGACCGTTAGGGTATACACGCTGATCACATTACGGGCGTATCTTAGTCCTAGCTCTCGTTTTGGGGTTGAGTGTTAACGTATAAGTGGCTATGTCTTGCTTTTGCAGCTTCGTCAACGAAGGAGTGCACAAATATCCCAAGCATGGCGTGTACGATATCAATGAGGATACCGCTGCTGCATCGGCACATCGAACTTCCTATTGATAATGAGATTGTCATGTGCCATAAATTGGTGGATTAGAAGCGACACAGTGCTCCATACAATGTGAAGGAGGATCGATACCTACGAGGTGTTGGGTCTTAAAAGTTCCTGATCATAAAACATGTATTTGCTCGATTCTGATTATTTGAGAAAATTTTACGGCTCTTGTATATTCCTTTCAAATCCGCAAATTGTGGCGACAAAACACCACATGGTACACAAATAAATCAAGTGTGCGTGAGTGCAGTGCATGTTGACGTGACGGACAGCAGTGACGGGCAGCAACACTTTATTCGCGTTGTTTCTGCGGAGGTTATCGCAGTTAAAACTTTTGCGAATACAATATCAAGGGTATTTTTTGGGATCGGTGGGCGTGACCTTTAGTGTGTATGTTGTAGCCAATCTACTGAAGTAGTCACAAAGTACGCATGTCCCAGTAAATCTGATCAGGTATTCACGAAAAAAGAAATGTACTACTCATTAAGTATTTGTGAAGACAGACTCAAATTTAATGCTGATAAAAAGAAGGACATTATCTTTGGTTTAATGTATGATGCATTCGACATGACAAAAGCTGATTTGTTTGTGTATGGATCAGAATCCATCGAGATCCAAAGGACGATCTTGAAACGCTACACGTGTCGCGCTTTGTGTATAGGATGGTCTGTACAAAACAGTGCCTTCGACCAACGATTCGAGCAAGATGCAAACGCATGGCCACGGATTAACGTGATCACTGACCACTAATCGATGATGTTATGGAGCATGTATCTATCTTAAATGTTATACTGACCGAGCGACACTGCAAGTTTGTGAACAAGAAGTATCGCGCACGCTTTAGGCTATACCACAGGCAGACCGTATGGTTTCTCCACTCCGCGCCTCAGGCATTATACACAGCAACAAATGCATCTTCCATTTATCATTTTAGAATTTAAAATAGTACTGCGTAGGGTGCATAAAGCTTAGGGTACATGTATGCGACTTCATTGTTCCAAGGATGCCTTCTTAATTTCAGCCGCCAAATTGCCCGACGAAGACTGACCACGAACACATCGTTGCTAGATCGCCACTGGCGTGCGTATACAAGGACGAGTAATGCAACCAGAGTGAGAGCGAAGATGTCGGTGCAAATCGAATCGGCATCCAAAAGATTTGCCTTGGATCACTGATCAACATGGTAGCAGGAGTCGTGAAGCTGATTAACAGCTTGTCCAACATAAAATTGCCACATATGTACTCGTAGGCGTCTTGGAATCGACAACACATTTTTTCAATACGTGCGCACGTTATTTGCATTCGGCTTCTTCTGCCTTGATATCAGGCCATTTCGTTTATGTACAAGTCCTCAACCATACTGTTTCACATCCAGTAAATTGATACCGACATTGTATGTGCGGAACTTAAACGTTCAAAGGTGACGTATGGATGTTGTCTCGAATGTTACAAAGTGGCCGTTCTCTGCCTACGCAAAACTCAAACAACCACCTGCAGATTCCATTCTGTAGCCTCGGTCATCGGTGTGGGACTTCCGTCGAGTCTAAGTGCACCTCGTGTGCGCGCCCGGATATAACACTACTTCGTTGCACGCACACCTGATCCTTATTGTCGTTAAGCGAAAGACAATAGCACTTACAACAGAACTGAACATGTGAAGCTCTGTGTAAAAAATTACTAACCATCCATCGCGTCGTCTCATTGATCCGTCCTTCACCCAGACTCAAGTCTCAGTCCGGCATTTGTTCTGTCCAAAATCTCAGCCCAACAAATCGCTAAACCTATCAAACAACATCACTCACGGCTTACCGCGACATCTGGAATCCCTGCCTTTGTTCTCTAAAATCGCAAACTCTCAGCTTTTCCATTGACAAGATCTTTCATCTTCACTCCGACTCAAAAATCCTCAGCGTCATATCTCCCCCGCCCCCTTCATCATCACATACTAAAAACATCCATGAGCGTCACCCAGGAGTCGGTCATTGCGCTGCGTCATCCATCCGGATCCTGCGCCGAGATCAATTTATACGGAGCAACTGTCACCTCGTTCTACGCAGCAAACGAGCCAGAACGTAACGTGCTCTTTGTGTCCAGACACGCAGTACTCGACGGTCGTAAACCTATCCGCGGTGGGATCCCACTCGTGTTCCCAGTTTTTGGAGCTGCTAAGGGGTTCCCGAACCACGGCTTTGCACGGAACTTCAAGTGGAAAGCGACTCAAGTCGAGCAGAGTGGGAGAAGTGATGACGAACATCCGAGTACCGCCACGTTTGTGCTCGAAAGTTCAGACGAAATCAAGGCCATGTACCCCTACGACGTCACGCTCGTGTACGACGTGAAACTGTTTGCGAATGAGCTCATCACGGCGCTCTCGGTCCAGAACAAGTCGGAGCAAGAGGTGACGTTTCACGCTCTCTTGCACACGTACTTGTCGGTCGACGACGTGCGTGAAGGACGCGTTCGGGTCGAAGGTCTGAAGGGACTTCGATATTTCGACAAGGTACTGGCTGAAGCTGGAGACAAGACGGAGCAGACAGACGCACTCACGGTGGAGCAAGAGACGGACCGCATCTATATGAACGCCCCCTCGTCTGTTGTCGTTCGGATGCAACGACTGGACGACAAGAAACAGCAGGTCGTCACGATTGACAAGATGGCGTGTCTCAAGAGCTCGTCGACGTCTGGCGATCTCGTGTCTCAAAAGGTTGATGTTGTCGTGTGGAACCCGTGGATTAACAAGGCCAAGAGCATGAGCGACTTTGGAGACGACGAGTATTCGACCATGCTCTGTGTTGAACCTGGCTGCGTGAGTGAGCAGCAGAAACTTCCGGGTGGACACACGTACATGCTACAGCAGAACATTCGACTCTCGGCCTTGTAGTCGGTCGTCTGAGCCCATGGATGGGTGACGTGAGACGGTGCGGGTGGAGAGGCCGCTAGGGTTGCACGCAGTCCAAAAGTACACACTCCGAGTCATCGTTGCTAAATGCAGCACTCTTGTTGCAATGTCTAGTCACTTGTCTCTCACTTCATTTGTTTCGCTATCGGTAATTTGCCTCGTGTGTGCCATGCATTGCAATGGCGTGCTGCGTACAAATCGTCTTTGCTGTAAACTAAAGTCGACGGTGCTTCTAGCTCATTTGAAGGTAGACCGCGTATGGTCATGAAAGCTCACTTGAAAAACGAGAACCTATTCGCATGTGCCCACTTCATGCCGTCCTATTTGCGTGTTGTATTCGCAACAACTGCATTTCTGAACTTATAAACCATGCAGCTTGGTCCAACCGATTCATGGGCTCAACCAAGTAAAGTGGATACGCTTAGCAGTGAAAAAATCTATCATCGTATCGATATTGCTTGGTGCTTTGGTCATCTGTCGCATGACCGCTAGGTATGCTTTGTAAGATGTCTGAGTGTAGCTGGAAGTGACGAGTAGAGGTTGATGTACAGGAATGGAGCTTACCGTAATCGCAAATGAATGAGTGAGTGAGAAGCCAAGCCGCTCGTTTGTGAAATCAGGAAGGTTGCATGGTCTGTCCTTTGTACTTCGCCTAAACATGGCATACCGTGGTAGGTAGACCTGCGTGAAAGTAGGTGAGCAAATTCAATCTGAAGCATGTACTACAGCGTGTGTATCCACAGTTTTTTGTGCTGTATGCGACTACACGAACTACACGCGCAATGCGTAGTCGGGATGTGCTATTATACTGATGGAATTATACACGTCAAGAACACCCAGTTCAAATTGCGATACGCTCAGTTTCGGGATCACGTGACGTTTGTGATCGAATTTCACCGCACAAAGTACAAATGGTACCGCATCTCTTACACTATTGTTCGTTCGATGCTCTTCAGATGATATCTGGACTCGACCATTACTCAATCTGCTGTTCATATGGAAAGTGGCTTGGAAGAAGTGGGTCTGTTTCCATTTGACGAGCCATACGATAGGAGAGCGAGCGGCGGAGCTTACAATTTGATACTCGTGACTCAGTCTAGAGAATGAAAGCTTTGTAAATTCATGTGCCCATGAGTGATTGGCGGGTAGGGAATGTGTAGTGCTGTGTGTGTTGACGAACAAAAGGGCTGGTGGATTGTTAAATGTAGTAGCTACCCTTTGATGTTGTTCATGGTTTAAACAGACAAAAATGATAAAGAGAGACGAATGCAGCTGACGACACATAATGTGGTCATGAAGGGCGATGCTATAGAATAACAAAGAGTGCTCGATTTGTCAATCCTTACAATGAACCTGGCAAGTTATTCCGTGTTATGTCAAATTAAGCAGCAGTTCAGACTTTTTGTTTTGTTTTTGCAGGTGCAGTGGGTACTTTTAGTTTTTCTAACGACCGACCTGCCGGCGGGGCCTACACATCCCCAACCAGATGGCCACTACTTACTGGAATCTCTGGGGGTCGGTCAGTCCAGGTCCCCCGACTATTCGATGTCGGAGGTTTGTGCTTCTACAAGCGGCCGAGCTCAGTGGTATCGGGGTTCCCGGAAGGTACAACTGCGACTTATGTGTCATGCATTATTTAACGACATTGGGCTGGTCGCAAGGGGGATCGAATCGGATCGGAACGGCGGGGCTTACACAAGGAACGAGGCGAACCCCTGCATTGCATTCTCTAGCCGTCAACTACGTGGATAAGTACGTGAACATACAAAACTTGAACCACTTAACCAAAGTGAACTACTCACATCAAGGGCTCCCCTATCTTTGACTCAATAAATGACTTATGACTAGAAATTGACCACCACACGTGTTACGTTGTCCAAGCAAATCGCTCACGTGTAACAAACTTTTATTTAATTAGTGACTTGTAGTTGACACAAGAACAGTCTTACAAATCGATCCCTGCCCTTTCTCTGTCATTTCCACTCTTTTTTTAACCTTGATGCAATTGCTTTATTACACCACCTTGTCGCTGAAATGGAAATTTCTTTGACCAAGACTTATCCAAAGGTCTGGTTCTTTAAGGGTCTTTGATCTTCTTTACATATAGTATGGTGCGCGTCACACGTCGCTCTACGACATCTCTTAACTTGAAATCGGGTATCATTGCTGTTGTAGCTAACGTATCTCCTGAAACTGCACTTGGCCCTTAAATTTGTGTTGGTTCAGAATCACTTTACTTATTGGTAACTCGCTATAAACTTCACGAGGCTAATTAAGCTGGTAATTTTTTCGTGACGTGTGACTCAATGTCAACGCACCCTTGCCTATTGACCACAGCATTACTTACGCTAGCCTTATAAAGAGCGCATCCTTATTGGTGTCTTGTGTAGAGCTATCGACTGAAGTGTTCTCTAGTCCATCAAAGGTTGGTGTTTTCCAACTAAGGAATGCCCAAAATTAAGTCATACGGACTCTCCATGCCTAGCACTGTGAACTTTTCTTCGCAAGAGAAGTCACGGAAATAGAAAGCAGATTCAATGTGAACTCCATCTAATCTCACTAGCGTACCGCTTGCAAGACGAATGGTTGCTTCTTTTCGCTATCTATCCTGGAAAAGCGCTTCATACATCGTCAAAATCTTATTCAGAGACGCGAGATTTGCAAAGCTCTGTGATGTACTCAAATCCACGAGAAGTATCATGATTACCTGTTCATAGCCTCACACTCGAGAGACAAAATCTATCATGTATGAGAACCATTTGTCTGGTACCTCGGGGACCATGCTACCTAATTTTTCAACAGCTCTGAACGCTATATTAGCTTAGAAATACGCGTCAATAGGCATCACAAACCTACTGCGACGCCACATCTCTCGGCCCATGGTTGGTCAATGTTCAAATATTAGCGTCTCGCTCGCTGGTTCTACGCACCATATTTGATCGGGAAATTTATTGCCAGACGCTTTCTCACTAGCGCTCACTTACATAGCAGCGAGCCATCACATGAAAGCGCTTGCCAATATTGTAGCATACAACATTCACTTTCTCCAATTCCATTGCAGTGACTGCAGACCTTTTAATTGTCAGCGTTTGACAAGGCGTTGCCAAATCACTGTCGTAGAATTTTTCTTCGACCCAAAATTTCAATGAGTTCTATGATTGTCGACGGCTTCGTTTTTAAAACAGTCTTTCGCGCTACTACATGTTGCATTCCATTTAGTAACGTAGGCATCATAAGCTGTTTCTGTAACGGACCCACGATAACAGACACCGACAGCTAGCGCACCTCCTGCTCATAGACTTGCAGAGATATATGCGCTATTCGCGAGCTAAAGAAGAGCGTCTAAAAACAAGTTGCTGTTTAGCGGCTGATATATGGCGCAAATCTTGTTATTAGAGATTTAACGCTATGAAACACTATACTGTTGGCCATAAGCACTAATTGATCCCGTCATTCTGCCTTATCCCGCATATGAGTTATTGCCTGCGATACCGTTCTGGCATCGTCCTCGATGATCTTCACCATACCACATTGCACACGGATAGAAGACGTTGTACAATAGTGCGGGCGGTAGTGCCATCAAATAATAGAGGGTCCATCCTAAAAGGTCTCAGCTGAATAGACCAGGCCGAGAGCGTCCCAACGGTTTCAAGACTGCTCGTGCAGAAGCTATTATGAGCATTACTGATGAACTCCGCCGATTCGTGGTTCCTGACTCGGACATAAAAATTCGCTGTCCGAGCACGAGCCTCCAAAACAATTCCAGTTAAGAAACGTCTTGCTCAGGAAGGCTACTCAACAAATTAGCCAGGGCTTGATAAACAGGTCCCTGATTCGTATGTTCAGCCACCTCTCTATGATGTTGATAGGAAGCTAGGAGATTGATCCCAATAAACATCGACACTCATTCTCACTGACACGCTTACAGAGAGAAATGTATCGAGAAGGACTACTAGTGCTACCAAGCGCAGGCGGGCGCTTGAAGATGTCACGAACCACCTTAAACTACACCTACAGGCACCTTCGAGAAGGCTTTTTTCGTCTTCTTTTGCGTGCAGCAAGGTTTGAATGTGAGGCTTACGACTGGATTTTAGATAGATGAACGCTCGTTGTAGGTGTGGCTAAGACGCGGTTTCCTATCCTCCAAAACATGTTACAATTAAGCTGCAAATGAGAGACAAATTTCGATATAATTAATCGAAAAGAAACCGAAATTATTAGTCTATAAGACAAAAGATTAGCCGCGCGCTCTGATGAGACGCCTTCTATGCAGCGCTCTAAACTGAATGCAAGCACGCTGCTGACGCACATCAATGACACCGTGTAATGACGTCAAGTAGTGACGTCATCCGCATGTATGACACATGATTTGCGGAAGGAACACATTGATGTACCCCAACGCATGAAGGTCTAAGTCCGTACCACAATTTAAACCTCTCTCAGAATTCCTGTGCCTTTACTCGTAAATTTGCTCTCAACGGTTCGACCCGTTTTTTCAGCTAGAAAAAAGTAATCAGCGTCAAGAAATGACGAATAGCAGGTCCATTTTAAAATATCTCTTGATGCTGATGGACTCTTACAGGTGTTTGCAATTTTTTTAGTAATTGTTGGTACAGATAGCTCACAGTTAGAGGGCCACAATTAAAGAACCAACACAGTTTTAAAACCGCATTTTACTAGACAAAAAACACCCGCACAAATTTTAAGTGTATTTTTTCTCTCGCACAGATATTGGACAAAAGAATGTAGTGACGTCCGCCACCCGTCCCATTCTCCCCACGCAAGGACAATTCGCAATTTACGAACACTTCCGCAGACAAATACGACGTACGAATGGCGCCACGATCGCACCTATTCTTCGTCCAGAAGAGAGCTCTACAGACACACCAGCGAGAGAACCCTGGACTTACGCAAGCCGATCTCTGTCGATGGGCGCTGGGAGAGTTAGGAGTCCGTGTTGCACGGTCCACAATCAGCAGAATTCTGATCAAGGACATTCCTGTCACCCTCAATCTGAGAGTCAAACGGCAGCAGAAGGGCAAACATGCCGAGGTGGAGAAAGCGCTGTTCCATTTCGTGCTCAACACTTAAAGTTAAGTCACGTTGACCGACTTCATCGTTCACCAGAAGGTCAATCAACTGCTCGAGGACGCAGGTGTAACGATGACGCTCTCACTTTCGTGGGTGTCGAGGTTCAAAGCCCGACACGGCATCAAGTCTTACCGAGTGCATGGCGAGGCGGCCTCAGTCGAGCTAGAGTACCTTCACCAGCGGCGCCAGGAACTCCGGACTCTTCTCGACGGCTAAGCGGCGTGCGCTGTTTTCAATATGGATGAAACCGGTCTATTTTATCGCATGATACTTTCGCGGGCTCTGGCAACGATGCCTTTAAGTGGCAAGAAGAAAGATAAGTCGCGCATTTTGATAGGGCTATGCTCCAATATGGACGGGACTGAGAAACTGGACCCTGTAGTAATCAACAATTCCCTTAACCCCCGTTGCTTTAAATTCATCTACGCTTTTAATCCACACGTCAACTTCCATGTAAATATAAAGGCATGGATGACTGGCGGCATCTTTGCAAGTTTGGGTGACAGCGTTTAATATCAAAATGAGTGGGCGAAAAGTTCTTCTGCTGCTCGACTAAGCAACCTCACATGTCAATTTGGAGCTTTAAAACGTACCTATTCACTTCCTTCCTCCAAATACCACCTCCCATTTGCAGCCAATGGACGCGGGCATCATTCGCAACTTTAAGCTCAAGTACAAGGCCCAATTCGTGCAGTGGCTACTGTACATGATATCGGCAGGTACGGAGGACAAAATGCTCGACGTTCCTAGCACTATCCGTATGGTGGTAAAATCGTGGGCTGAGGTGCGCGCTGAAACGATTCGACACTGTTGGATCCACACAGAAATCGTGTCGGGAGTTATGGCGGCAGTGCTCCATAGGCAAGACGAGCCGGTCCGTCCCAATGATCTCTCAATCCTGGCTAATCTAATCGACAAACTATATTTATCTAATGGAATGGATGCAGACGACTACCTGGAGCGTGACAACAACCTGGAATAATGGGAACCAGACTCCGATGCAACTGCCACCTCTGAGCCATTTTCGCGTGATGAAGACAGCAACGGAGACGTAAATCCTATCTTCACTCATCGCGACGCGCTGAATGCTGCACTACAATTGTCTACTTACCTATTCGCACACAAGATCGATATTGCACACAAGATTGATATTGTGGGGATGTAACTGCTGACCAAGAAATGCCGCCAACAGCTTCAACAGAGCATGCACCAGCAGCAAATCACCGATTATTTCTCGAAAGAGTAAGCTCGTTGGCCCATACTCAAACTAACAGCACTTACTCAACAGCGCGCCAAAATGGAACTGATATTTAACATGTCAAATCACTAAGATTTCTACAATTTTCATCATATCTTACTTTTCTATAAACTTATTACAATTATCCAATTCCTATAGAATATTCCTAAAGATTTTATTCAATCAAATTCCAACAGAAACGAAGTGGTGTCCTTCAAGTTGATTTCGATCTTAAGGACACAGCAAAATTGTATGGACAAACCGCGCTCTCTAACTGTGAGTTATCTGTATATCATGTAGGCTGGTACCATAAAAATTAGATTGGATTAAAAAGATAAAGATTGGAATTAATAAATTTTTTCGTCGACAAATATCACTGGTACCATGACCCACTCGCGACCGGTAATTTAATCTTTCCTCATTTAAATTTATTTTTGCGCACACTATACGTTTAATGTTATGTAATAAATGAAACGGAATATCCGTTGAATCATTCTGCTACATTAAAAAGGAGATCGTTACAAGAGGCGAAGCAATATTGAAGGAGGCACGAAAGTGAGCAGTTGGGTTGGGATAGCATTTTGAAAAGACATTGATGAGAATGAACAATGCAAATTAAATTGCCTTCTTCTTCTACACGCATCCCTTAATTTTATTCTTGGTCACATGGCCTCGTCATGATTGTCATCAGCATTTTGAACCTGAGTGATGTCCAGCGTCACGATAATTACTGTACCTGGCATTATCACGATGACTGATGTAGGGTTGACTTCTCCAAAACCACTTCCATGTACAATTGGACCGCTATTAGGCACACCAGCATCAACGTCAAAACTTCTGCACCGTTGTTAAAGCTGAAGTGATCGTCGATACGCATAAAAATCTATTGGGCAAGCCATTACTTAACGTCAAGTGATAGACGCAGCCGCTGCTACAGGAGGAAGCAGCGTGCTGTGATACCGAAAAGAAGTTGCTTTAATCGTCGGGCAACAAACATTACCCGTTGATAATGTAAAATATCGGTAACTCGTCGAATACAAACCAGGAAAGGTCTCGACGATCATTAGCAAGTCCACTCAATTTCCCCAACGTCAGTAAATTGCACCAAGATGCTGTTAGCATTTTGCTGGGCTGATTGAATTTTTACTCTCAGCCACCGACCACTTCTTCGTGGTGTTGGGACAGCATCTTTGTTCTTTAATTCACACGACCATAGTTTGAAGCCAATTAGCCTAGATTTACGACTTTGATGCTGCAGCATTCAGTGTTCCTATGCTATGGCGCATACTATACGTGATCCACCACCACGGTACCGCTCGTTCCGGGAGCATTATATTTTGTCATGAATGTCGAGAGCGTTAATTGTTGATTCTCCATCGTTAATCTAGTACCACTCAATATTCGTACTCTTATACTCAGTAGACCTATAGGTATACAATCCAATTTCTTTATTCCGAAAACAATATGTGGAAACCCCTTTGCAAACATAAATTTTGTGTGATTTTAGACGAATCACTACTTTGACTACGACATGCACGAGCAGATTAGTAACCTTCAAATTATTAGTGACTAGAAAAACTGCCGAGCTCTTTTGCCTACATCGATGAGGCAAATACAAGTTGCATACAAGCTATCTTTGATAGTAGTCGCGGCGGGATTTGCAATCTTACAATAGGTATCTATGTTACGACGATTGTTGTGGGATGATACCTTTATGATGCTGCACTTATGTATCAGCCATCAGATCGAACATAAATGATCGGTCTAAGATCTGACCTTGCTTTATAAATATTGATAATGATGGTTTTACTTAGATGTAACACGTATTTATACAAAGCGATATACTTTCGAGCCTCCTCCTCCTTCAATGCGAACTAATATTGTTCGGACCGAGACTGATTCACTGGCTTCTTTAAGAGACCGTATCACTCCTAGAGGTTGTCAAGGTTAATTTTTTTCTGCAATCATTTGAAAGGAACTATAAATTTAATTGTGAGCCCGAAGGATGAAGCCTGTTGAGACTTGGCGCGATTTAATATCGAATTTCTCAAAAATTTTAATCTCAAACTTTTCCTGCGTGTGTGTGTCTGTCTGAAAATGATGAGAGGTTTACCTTACACGTATGGCGAAGTGCGATGTAGATTCTCTACCTCCTTACAGGTAGAAAGGCATTATAAAATGTCAATCTTTAATAAGGTCTCGAATGCATGTGTGTAACTTAAGCACGTTGCAGCCTCGATTAATATTTGCACTTGATCGGCTTGTAAGGAATACAAAGGTCAAATGATCAAATTCATATTGCTCCGGAAGCAGCGCAAGATCGCTAAAAGAATAAACAGTGCATTTGAAGTAACATATAAACAAAGTACACGAATAGTCGGAATAAGGTAGAAAAAATGATCACTCCTTCTCTCTTGGCGGCAGAGAAGACTTTCTTCATCTAATTTCTCTTCATCTTTATTCTTGTATGTTTCTTCGGCCACACTCAGTTGATTACGACTCCAAGAAAAAGGACTATCATGCGTTACAGTGAAACACTAACTAGTGGATAGTACAAGTGCCCGATTAAGGAAAAGCAAGTTGATAGCGATGAGTTAAAGGTAGTAAAAAGCTCAGCACTTGATGTGGTGAAGTTTAAAAACTTTATCCGGGCAGAACACGATATCGCTTAGTCATCCACCTTAGTGTCAAATTTGCGGAGAAAAAGAAAAACTAGAACGCCTGAGTGGAGCCGAAAGTAGTAGTTACAAGAATCTAATTATATTTTTGCTATAAATTTGCGCGGCTATCTTTTTACTCTGATCGGGTTATGATCCGAAACAAACCATCTTGTGATGTCTACATCTCGGAGGTAATCGTTTAGCAAGTCTGATGGAGCGGGCAAAACTGATTATAATACCGGAGGTTCGTGCAGCTGGTTTAAAAGAAGAAATACGCATCTATAGTAGCTACCAGGGCTATGCTATGCATTCCGAATTGTATTCAGGTGCAATCAGCAATTTGGAAGGATAAACAAATCACTTCACAGCGACCATGGTATGCATCGTCTAAATTAGATTTTTTTGTCAATAGCTGATGCAGCAGAACGATATATTGCCTATGCAGACGTACGTATGCAATATGGCTGATGGTAAGTGAATGAACAGGCTCGAGCACTTATTAAGCGAAGCTTGTTCCCAGAATTTGAGGATGCATGATGTGGGCACTAAACTTACGTTAAGTTTATCTTCTTAAATTGATTTGAATTTGCACGCCACTGCAAACAATAAGTATTGCGCTTGATGAAACGTTTTATAGCAATATTCGAGTGTTTCCTCCCCCTGTTAGAGAGTGATTCTACCAATATTTGTGTAGAATAGTAAATTCTGGACTCGACTGCGTTAAGACTCCAAAAAGTGTTTCGTGATGTCAATTACTTATGACATTTGAGCAGAGCGGCAGTACACTGAATGCGAGGTAATGCCATACTTATTAAAGGTTGTATAGAACTTGCTGATGATGAAATGATGGCTTAGCATCTGAACGGTATCAAGTATTTTTCAGGCACCCCTGCAAAATTCAAGATTGCACATGGCGGAAAGACGCACCAGACACTTATCGGCATCATGAAATCAAAGATGGAAGAATCCGGTTTTGCAACTCCTTCTTGGGTGAATAATCTGATTTGCGTCACATAATTAAAGATTTAATCGTATTAAACATACACCATATCAAGCCATGTGGGGCAGAAATCCTGAAATCCATCAGGTGCGCAACTCGGAGCACTAATACGAAGGTAATAAGATGAGGTTCGCTCATCATAGATATCAAATGAACTCTTAGCTGGCCCCAGAAGACCGATAAAAGGAAGTTATACTCCAATAACATGCTATGTTCCCCCCTCTCATTTTTTGTGTACCCGTAGGTAAGGCGGGATACACGATTCATGGTGTACTTGGCCCGATGCTGAACTTGACCGGTTTTAAATTTTGTTGATTATGCGATTATTTCCCACCCGATCTCTTGATAGTGCTTTGTTAGGGTCGCCGCTATCTCCTTCATCGCCTTTGGCCGCACGTAAATAATTAACCCACTTGTCTTTTTATCACTTATGCCGTCTCGAGATCTTGCCTCGCGCTTAATGCCTCTCCCTATCACAGTTAGGTTATGTTTTAGTGTTGCAATTCTTATCGAGTAGTTCCAGGATTGGCGCCTGTAACGACGCTGTCGTATATCGCTGACTTCGGTTAGCACTTGTGCGTTTAGCAACACAAATAGGAACATGTCGAAGTTTAACCAATGATTATTTAAATCACCGTAATTACTTTGTAAATGCACAGGTAGGCTGCCACGCGTCCTCCTCATTTCAACAAAGTGTCTAATGATTAATTATCCACTCCATCGGAAGCCCTATCGTGTAGAGTCTGCAATCACTATCCAACTTGTGGTATTGATCGAATGTTTTATTCGCAACTCTACTCGCGATCGTGATCAAGTCGTTGATAGTGACTGAATCTTTTAATCGCAATTTAGCTTGTGATAGTTTAACTCGTCGATAGTAAACGAGTCGACGATGGCGATCAAACTTGAAAACATGATCGAGACAGCGATAGCGATTTAACATGTGACGGTGCTCGAGCCGGAAATCGAAAAATTAGTCTAGGATCACTATGTGGCTCGTATTCGTGATCGAGTTGGCGATCGTGATCGATTCTGCGACCAATACCCAACTTATGATCATGACCGATTCGGCGGTCGCTACCGAAACAAGCGCATTCAAACTCCAATACGTCCCTCAGCAAGCAATCTGAACGGTTTTCACCTAAACCGCATCATTATGATCGACAAAGAATAGGAATCTCCTGAGCGGTTTCCACGACCGGGAACTGTTTAGGACTAAGAATTAGCCCTATAGGTATTTTGTAAAAATGCTGTTCATCGTTTGCATCATGCGAGCACAAAGGTGTTGTATTTTCATAAAAGAATTTATCATCCTCTCTTCCTATCATCCTGTTAAGTTCGTATTGTTAATTAAAGGTTTTGGCTCTTAATCGTTAGCTGAATGTGCCTATCTGCAAAATATTCGGTCCAGTCTTGTGTATTAGTAGTAATAAGCTTGTGGGATACCAAGTTATATATTGGATAAGTGCATGATGTAGCGATTACGTTCACAAACGCACAGAGTAATACACGAAAGCATAAACGAGTTGCCACCCAACTTTAAAGACCATCTGCTAAGACCACGAATAAGAGAGGAGAACTTTCTTCCATATTAAATAAAAAAAAATTCGTTTGCAGCACGCCGATTTTATCCGTAGTGCATGCTTCAATCCTCGTTATGTTTCGAAAAGTAAAAGACCTTGGTGTGACTTTAACAATCATGTCACAGTCACCTCGGCTAGAAATGGGAGGGTTTTCGCGCCAAAGTATTAACCATACAGTCGGACGCAGCATAACCGCCACAATTTTTTGTTTGGCCACGACCTGGTAGACATGAGTGTTAATGTAAGAAACACAAACACGACATATCTTGGCGGGGAACAATGGAACAACCTTCGCAATTAGCAACGACAGGCGTTAACAATGAGAAAGCAGGAGGCTCCATACAGATCCAAGGCATTCAAGATGAACAATGATACGTACAAGAATGTACAAGATGATATCTCTGATTTAGATGGATAGCACTGTCTGTCCGTCGCTTCGGCGTCAGACGAATCTACCAATTGTGTATAGCTGGAAGTCTTGCAGCGCGTTCTTGTGATCGAAAGTTTTTCATATCATCAAATTTATGTGGATTTCCTCAATATTGTGGACGAATTATTCAGAAAGGGACGCTCATGATAGAGCGCCCAGCTTGTCTATTTCTTCTTCCTTCCCTCAAAAAATATTTAGTGTACTCCTCCGTGATGTACTCATTATAAACTTCATATTTTTTATCAGTTGCCTTTTTTGAGGAGCTATGTGACGACCTGTGTCCTTCTTCAGATTTAATGGAACTGGAGGATTTGGGTGTGTCACCGTTTGAGAGCACGTTGTTCTAGCAAGATAAACACGAGCGTCAAAATAATGTATCGATAGTTGAAGCATTTTCACTGTAGAAGCTTTTGAGTTTGCCGAGATTTCGTGGGGTGAGTGGATAAAAGATTCTGAGGGAATTTACGGATTGTACGTTGGATACTGATAAAATAATAACGTATAGATTGGCCTTCCTTTTCTATGAAGAAAAGTGTTGATCAACTGTGATCTGCAACTTACCACTACCCGACAATTGACACACTTAGATATTTCAGCTTTTACTGTTCTACTTTCTTCTCTCAGTGCGGGTCATTCGATTAACTCCTCCCTGAAGTATTTATAGTAAACTTCATATTTTTATCAGTTTCCTTTGAGGAGATATGTGTCTTTCTTTAGATGTAATGGAACTGGAGGACTTGGGTGTGTCACCGTTTGAAAGCACGTCGTTCTAGCAAGATACACACGAGCGTCAAAATAATGTATCGATAGTTGAAGCATTTTCACTGTAGAAGCTTTTGAGTTTGCCGAGGTCTCGTGGGGTGAGTGGATAACAGATGCTGAGGTAATTTAAGGATTCTACTTAAGATACTGATAAAATGATCACGTATACATTGGCCTTCCTCTTTGATTAAGAAACAGTGTTAAGAACTGCGATCTGCAACTTACCACTACCCGATAGTTGACACACTTTCCGTCGGTTGATTTAACGTCGTCTTTTAAACGCATTTCGTGCCAACAATACTGAATGCTTTTGTTGAACGAAGCGTGTTTATGTCCGGGTCGATAAACAGCAAATGTCTCCCAATTTGTGGCCTTGTTGCTATCATGATCATCATATTTACTACGTCATACCACTGTTTTGCTCTTTGTTCTGCACACGCCTCTCGCTGTTTCCCTGATGAAATAGCTTGCTTGGGATAGTCGATACAGTACCTACTACTCTCATTTTTCGCCTTTGAAAAGAATCCAATTGGGCAGCCTACATAGCGGACTGACCCGTCCCAAGTTGTAGTTGGTTGTGTACCTACTGACAGCTTGCCTCTCGACTAATAGCGATTAAGTCTCGTCGTGCTCAGCCAGAACCCAGTTTGCGCGTGTTGGTTAGAGCCAAAATTGACGCACATGGCAGAGAACGGTATATTACAGGCTCAACAACATTTCTCTTTCGTATCAGCTGACGTATCAATTATATCAATTTCAACCTCTATCGTTATAATAGATATAATGTGTTTCTCGCGACGGACAGCTTCGGTGTCGAATATACAAATGCTTGCTTGCAAATAGCCGATAAATCCCACAACATGTAGATCACACGGAGATGTTTCTTTTTTCTTATCGATAAGATAGAGGCACTAGTGCAAGATGTAGCACATAATTTACTCGGCATCATTCAGTGATAAAAATGTATTATCGGTAACAAACCTGGCGGTATCGGTTGTAATATTTAGCCTGAAGGCGAGGCTGTTATGACATCTACATCACTCGTCTGAAAAGATAGTGAGTGCGCTCTATAACTAACCGAAAGCGAACGGCATTCTCATTATATATAAGCATAAGAAGGACGGTTTAATCGCCTCAAAAGGCGCTCACGTTTTCAGTTAATAAGCCTGTGCATCGCGAAGAATCGATGAAGGGACAAGACGCTAGTGTCACGACGACGACTGCAAGTACAGTGGTCACCTCATTGACAGGTCATGGTGATTCACCTCACGCATCTAATGCGTAATATGACCCTGAATAAATGGTAGAATTTAACGAGGACACTCCCATGCCATCATCAATGGATTATAACGACAGTGAGCGTAAGTGGCACGGAGATGAATCAATTGATCCCATCACTGATGCACAAAATGATCATGTAAACAGCTGTACGAGCGGCACATCCATGACGACTTACTTTTAAGTGCTTCGACGTCTTGAGATTTTACCAAATTTAAATAATTGTTTAGAAAAGGGGGGGAATGGCGTCGAGATTCTGCACGACGAAAATCGAGTTTCACACACACGGGTGACGTCACTACTCGACTTCATCACATAGTGTTGTTGGTGTGTGTCATCAGCGCGCCTATATTTAGTTTAGAGAGCTGTAGATAAGGCGTCTCATTAGAGCGCGCGTCTAATCTTTTGTCGTATAGCTAATAGCAATTTCTGTTTCTGTTCGATTAATCAAACTGAAATTAGTCTATCATTTGCAACTTAATTGTAACATGTGCCGGAGGATGGTAAAGCGCGTCTAAGCCACACCTACAACAAGCGTTCATCTATCTGAAATTCAGTCTTAAGACTCATATTTTAACCTTGCTGCACGCGAAAGAAGACGAAGAAAAGCCTCCTCGAAGGTTCCTGTAGGTGTAGTTAAAGGTAGTTCGTGGTATCGTTAAGCACCCGTTTACACGGACTGCATTGATTGGCACTAGCGTCGTTTGGCCGTCTCGTTGTGAGTATTTGTTTTGCTAAAGAAGTTCTCGTTATTTGCATCGAATCGTGACGTGCTAAAAAAGTGTGGCAGGCATTTTATAACAGTTCCTTGATGTTGACTTTGGAAACGCAATCACCGTGGTGCAATGTAGCCATTTGTGCTAAAACAAGAATCGATAGTTTAATGGCTTAAATATGGTCGCAAAAAAACAAAGTAGCGTGCTTCTTGAAAGTTACCTCATCCAATTATTTACTATATTGAGGCCTTGCCAAAGTGTGTTTAATTGCTGTGCTCTCTCAGCTTTAGTTTCTTGGCTCACTGCCTGCCCGCACTCGCCATTTTATCAAATGCAATTAAAATTTCGAGGAAGGGTAGGTATATCATAATCATAATAGTAAAATCACTATGGTTTGGTTAAATCGATTACAATTGGAAAGCTACGGTTTGATTGGTCAAAATTAAATCGCCGGTTGACTGACCCACTCGTGACCGGTATTTCAAGCCTTTTCCTCTCAATAATAAGGGTATTCACTGTAGCAGTGCGGTCAGAATCAGTCAGATTATAGCATTGGTCTTAGTATCCCTTCACACTCCATACCAAGAGTAAAGTACATCTTACGATCACTCAATATCTAAGCGACTATCACAAATTTAAAAATGCTATCCAAACATAATTGGTCTGTAAGTGTGCATTTTCATACAATCGATCAGTTTTAGCAGTTCATAGAGGGTCTGCCATACGAATGTCAAAAATGGACGTGGCCCAAAGATAGGCCTTCTTCATCCATACAATAATCAGGATAACATACTAGAGAGAGGCCGCTTGTCAAATACCATTTTGCAAGTAATGGGGAGAGGAAAGGAGCTGTCGTATGAAGAGCTGGGAAGAATCCGCGGTCCGCGTATATTCGGGAACTTGATTAAACCCATTGCGAGAGTATAGAAGCGCTCGCGCACGTTTGTGCGAACTGAATTGCAGTTTCAGCAGTTAAAGTGTACGTCTTGAAGTCCTAATATTTGAACAAGCAGTGACTTGCAGTGCGTCGTGCAAGAGGCAGCAACAGGAAATGTATTTATATCTAGTGATCTAGTCTACTGTCAAGCTGGAGCTCAAGTGCTTTCCG
Source organism: Peronospora matthiolae (assembly GCA_921007115.2). NCBI lineage: Eukaryota > Oomycota > Peronosporomycetes > Peronosporales > Peronosporaceae > Peronospora > Peronospora matthiolae. The sequence continues at coordinate 298,325 of CAKLBY020000305.1, forward strand.
CGGACCGATCCGCCGCATTCTCCTTGATCCAGACTGGATTGTCTGCAAAATATGAAAAAACTAATTCATTCTTCCTATCACACACGAACCCAAGAAAGCGAGACAGACTTAGGCCAACATTCACGTGATAATAGAAGTAGATTGGGATGCACTATTTATTCTCGGATAAAATAAAGTTTAATTTGACGGCTCTGACGGTTTCCAAAACTACTGTCGTGAACTGCGGTCCCCACATCGTGAGACCATCCGTAGACAGAACGGGGATGGATCAGTCATAGTTTGGGCGGACCGCATTCAGCGCAAAGGGAACGTCCAAGATATTAGTGCTAATTGATAAGCAAACAACTGAGCGTTATGTGTACACGCTATCGAAGTTTCTGCTTCCATTTGCACATTACACTACTGTAACGACTACATCTTCGAGCAGGTAAACGCAACGATTCATACGTTGGAGTGGACAACGGGATATGCCTAGAAGTGGAGATGATGAAATGGTCAGCTCATTCACCTGATCCTACACCGATCAAAAATTTGCGGTCAATCTTGGTAGCGAAAGTGAACGCTAGCGGAGAGCAGTATTACAATGTCAACGAGATTACAACGGCTATGTGTTTGAGTGAGGAGGTATCGAGTCGGTAACACTGCGAAACCTTGTTTTTATAATGCCAAAATGCTGTATTGAAGTCATCGAGCTGCGTGTGAACGAGACCCATTATCGAGTAAAACCAGCTTTTCTCTCGTATCTAATCTTGCTTATTGTATGGATGGAGGGTAGCTCATCGTTTGGCCACGTCCATATTTTTTACATTTGTATGGTAGACCCCCTCTATGTACTGCTAAAGCGGGTCGACTTTATAGAACACACTCTTACAGATCTATCATGTTCAAATGGCAGTTGGTAATTCGTAATAGTCGCTGAGTTGTTAAAAAGCGTGGGGTGTACTTTACTTTTGGTCTGGAGTGTATCAGGTACGTAAGTTGTGGTTACTGTGGTGGTAATAGCAAATTCGTTTGGTGAATCTAGCATCTCCCTATAATTTATGAGGTAAATAGCGCCAAGACTTCCTAAAATTTTCGATGAATACGTGAACCAATTGTTCGATAGAGCACATCATTCCCTAATCAGGCATTTATCGCTAGCAGGAGATTTATCAAGTCCGTTTCAAACCGTATAATACTGCTCAAACTCTCAACATACCATGGCATCCTGTCGAGACGAATAAATCCGTCGGTATTTCTTGTGAAAAACCGTGGCGATGCATTGTTCACCCATGTATACACAACCGTGCGAGCTACTAGCTGCCGAAAACGAGTACATAGGTCCGTAACGTCTAACCTATCTAGTAGCTTCTGTGAACATCCTAGTTTTGCTCATGGCCTGATGTCGACGGGACTTTTTTCTAAATTTCATTTGCGCTCTAGATCCGACTCCTGACCTGCATTCGCTCTTCCTGGTTCGTCGAACTTGTATACTTTTGCGTGGTATACAGATGTTGAATGAAACAGGTGCCCACTTGTCATTGGTGTTTTTAAACAATAGGAATACAATCGCATGTTCTTTGAAGGGCGACTATCCGGCTGTGAAGTAAAGTGGAGTAAGCGCATGACGCTCTGGTGCGTTGCAGTAGTGTATCTCTGTTGATTTGTTTCTTTTGTTGTTTGATACAATTGATGGATTCAATTAATTGGTTCTCGCCTGATGCCTGCTTCTTGCCACTTACTTTTTTGTGTCTGATAGTGCGGGACTGTGCACGTTCCAGCCTCGTAGTGGGTTTTGTTCCATTCGACTAAGGTACGAAGATAAGGCGACAGTCACGTGAAAATACCTTGATGACGCTCTACACAACGTCAGTGTTACTTGAGTTCATTGTTGTGTTTTTTTTTGTTTCTTGCTGTTTTTTTTTGCAGTGAACCGTTGTTAAAGCTACGGCCTCGAAGTGATCTGGTCAACACTTTGCTGGTGAGGTGGCCAACGTATGCTGTTTTGTTTTACCATAACACTTTTAACTGGTTATGTGGTTCGTCTATGATGACGTAGCATGAAATGATCCACGCGTACGTTTTCGTGGCGACTCCCGTGCGAGATCATGATGACCATGGTCCACTTTTCCAGGGACACATGAACCGGATCAACAAAGCAGCGCAGACCAAGATTACGGTTTTCCACACTTTTCACGACGAAGTAGACTCGTACCGTCAACATGTGTGGCAGTGCAATGTAAGTGTATGTACGTTGAGCACATCATACTGCCGCTTCACTGTTACAGATCAGTTTTGACGTATTGCAGGGTTCGTGTCGGCGGACTCCACCGTACTTTGGCCTTGTCAAAAGGTCCATGAATCGCGCTCCAGGACCGACTGATCGCTGGTGGGCTGACCACAAACAGCGCTGCGGAGGGAGCTACAGCAAAATTAAAGAACCGGCGGAGTTCACGGCAAAGCAGGCAAAGAAAAAGGAGAGAGAAGCTATTCGTGAGGAAAAGCAAAAGCAGAAAGACAGGAAAGCAAAGGCGGCAGTGAGTGTGAAAGAGTTTTTTCCGTTGATCAAGCAGAACACTGACGACGACAACTTGACTGGAACGGCACGTAGCGATGCCAGACTCCCACTTGTGGGGAAGAAGGCCACGCGTCAGCATGATACTGACGTTCAGAACAAGAAGAAGCGAAGAGAGAAGTTTGTAGGCGTTGGTGAAATTATGGCCCAGCCAACGCCAGAGATTTCGACCTTCGCTTCAGTCGTTTTCGCTGCAGACGGAGATCATGACGGGTATTTCTTAGTTGGTGACATCCGAGCGCTCATTCCGACATTTCCAGCACAGCCGCCGAATCGTGTCAATCGAGAAGACAATCGTCGTGAAGCATCTGAGAAGGTTGGAGGTGACGGAAGTATTTGTGCGACAAGCACCAGTGCACAGGTTGCAGGACCTTCTGCTACCGTGGATTTAACCGTATTGGACAGTGATACGAGTGATGACGAGCAGGTGGAAATTGCTGCTTTGACGAAGCTGTCTCGAGGTACTGCGGACAGTAGACCGGCTGCAAGCACAAGAAACGTGGACGTCATCGAACTTGAATGATCCGCATTTCCGTCTTGCTCATTCGACAAAGATGTTCGATTTCGCACTGCTTGGGTACATGCGGCCGAATGTGACGACCCTGCAGAGTTGCGTGCAAATCAAAGGTAGGGACTCTCAACAAGACGCCTTGAACCGGAACATACTCTGGACGGCTAGATGGTGCGGGAGACGGTCATCTCGATCAGCTGCTTCGTCATTCAAACTTCTCGAAGTCTGCTCGTCCGTGCGAACGGGTTGCGATCGTCAGGACGACTGAACGGACTGCTATAGTTCGACACAAACACGCAATTTGTTGATTGAGAATCAGCAGAGCTATTATTGCCACCTATCCTCATCGTGCCCATCACAATATGTGTCTGCTAGCTGACAACAGCCAGCACAGAGACATGCTCCCACATGCTTCCGCTATGCGATCATCTATGCTTCACGCCGCTCACTTTCGCGACGACTCTTTAACACCGCTTTTGACACTTCAACTATTCCGCGTAGCTCTTGTGATGAAACCTCACAGGTCGATCTCAGTCTTCGGTTCAATATCGCATGCGCTCGCCTGCCCTGCTTTTGTGCCCTTGATCGCGTCTGTCCCATTTGGATGAGGCTATTTTTTTTCTGTCCAGGTTTCCAAAGCCCCGACGTTCCTGCGAATGTCAATCAATTCACATGTATCATCCGTCCATCATCAAACAACTTGCCGTTTCTCTCTGAGAAAGCGTCTTCGATTGCTTTCTACAGCTCTTCTATCGCCTTGAATCCCCACTGTAGCAAAACAATGATGCATGCAAATGGCATTGCATGCATCAACATTCTAGTCCCACTCAAGCTCGAGCTGAGGCAACTTCTTGACGCAGACGCACGCCTGCTCCTACTTGAACACCTCACCCGCCAGGTTCCCACGTTCGCGTCTTGCAATCTGTTGCAGTACAATCAATGAATGATACATCCTAGTCGTCATCACGGCAATTGCTGCCCAGAACAATCGCAACGGTCGACCGGACGAAGCGAACGGTGCGACCCTTGGCCCCTGTTAAACCCCAAATGTAGACGCAGCTAGATCAATGAATCACCAACAACACAAAAATACCTCATAAACCCCAGCCATGTTGTCAGCCATATCTACACCACTGGAAACCCGATGTACAGTCCAACAACCACTTGCTCGATAATCTAATGGCGTTTCTTCTTGCCGCGGCGTTCACGACCTTTCTGTGCGTTGGGGTTCATGCGCCCATAGCCGACAGTAATACTGGTCTGCTTCTCGGCTTTCACGCCAAGATCGTGCGCTACATTCTCGCCAAAAGCGCTCTGCATCACCTTTTTATGTTGGCGCTGACGTTGGCCCCATATACCAACCAACAGCTGATCCTCACGGAGTAACAAATCACCGCTACGTCCACCCTTAGGCTTGGGCAGCGAGAACTTGGTGCCTGACAGTTTTGTGGGGCGATTTGACCGTGTGTAAAAAGTCATGTGACCATCACGGCCCAGACTGTACGACACGCGCTCCATAGTGCTGTTACCACACTTGGGGCAGAACAAGCGCTCCATCTCCGTGGACGTCGTGAAGCAAGCAATGCAACGCAGAATCCACTGCTTTACACGCTTGATAATCATACCGTCTGCCGACAAAAGCCGAAGTCCAAGCTGCAGCATCACATTCTGCATTGAGAAATCCGTAGTAATGCATGCCACAGCAAGTCGCGACGTGATTTCTTCCAGACCTTTACCGTCGCCGAACGGAGATGCTGTAAATTTGACGTAGTTGTCACTAGTAATCCAATTCTTGCCGTCGTCCTCAGCAGCACCAGCATTACTCGACGCCGCAAACCGGCCCATAATGCGCGACTTTACGTCAGCGTTGCGAATCGATTCACTGATCATGTGCTCAGTGGCAGGCTCGGTCGGCTCCGTGTCGTCGACAGGCTGCTCTTCTTGCGCTGCCAGGTCATGATAAAACGAACACTCGTCACCGTACTTGCATCCCTCTGCGGTGTTGTAAAACCGACACGGAATATCCACTTTCTTCGTCAGCGTTGCCTCATCACCCTCCACACTATGCGCAGCTTCTTCATCGTGTTTGAATCTGCACGCAGATCCGAACTTACACCCGATGGCCGAGCCAAAGTATTTACACGGAATCGCAGTCTGCGATCCGCCAACAATCTTGCCGTTTGCATCGCGCGTTATAGTCTGCGACCGTTCGGGGCTCAAACGCAAATGATCCGAGCCATTCGTCTCAACCTCGAGTTGATACGACAGCGCCATGACACGCAGATCCGTCAGCGACAAGTACGAAAAATCGCCAGTTTTACGGGAAAAATCGACCACTGCCTTCATTGCGTCGGCTGACGGCTCACGAGTCTGCAACGTGAACGGCAGTCGCTCTAACAGACTGCGCGACTTCTTGTCTCGAATCTCGGTCAGCACGTCCGGCACGGTCCAAAAGTTCTATAACGAAACAGACAGCGCGAGACAAAGAGTATGCACTTAGATCAGTACAAACACCAGCACGTCCAGTCGAATTCAACACTGTATGTAGCATCGACGAAGCAGTAGTAGTACCTCGGCCAGATCCGTCACATTCGTGCCTTTAATAATTGCACCAGAGTCAATAACCAGGTGCAAGACCTTCTTCTTGGTCGGTACAGCGCGCGAAGAAGCCGCCGATACTACGTCAGAGTGCCCAGTAGGTTGAGGAGGTTCGACAGACCCAGTAGCAGCTGCATTGATCGACTGGCTGGGCGCTATAGACGCCGGCACGTGCTCACCTTCGGTCGCCGTCATGCAGGACATGACCTGGATGCCAACCAATAGTTGTCGAAGTTTCAGCCAATGAGCGCCGAGCTGGGTGTCGATCGACGCGACAGTTAGTGTGGCGTACTTAACTTCCGGTCTGGCATTCTTTTCAGCAAATCCTATTCCATCCAGCCGGACTGACATCGTCGTGTATACCACATGAGGTAGCTTGTATACCGCGTTTTTCATAGCTTGTATACACGCCGCGATCGAAAGATTTGAGCGCGACGGAAGATCTCGACATGGCGCACGTGTTCGGCGACGATGAGAAAGAGTCGGACTTTGGATACGTCTACAAGGTCTCGGGCCCCTGTACGTGTCTCCTTCTCTCCTCCCACTCCTCGTGCCTTTTCCCTTTCCTGCCCTCCTCTTCTCTATCGCTGTCGCGGTCTTACAATGTTTTTATATTTTTGATGTTACAATTATTGGTTTAATCATTTTAATTGATGTGGCACTGGTTGTTGTTATTGTTGTGTTGTTGTGGTATCGTTTTGTATGCACGTTCGTTATGTACGTCTCTCTCTCGTGCTCTGATTAGTGGTGATTGCAGAGAACATGCATGGCGCTGCCATGTATGAACTGGTACGCTACCAGATTTACAAAGCCATCGATAACGATGCTATACTAAGCACCTCTCTTTCTCTCTCTCTCTCTCTCTCTCTCTGTCTGTCTGTCTCTTTGTTCAGGTCCGTGTTGGCCATGACAAGCTCGTGGGAGAGATCATTAAGCTGGAAAACACCAACGCGTCCATTCAAGTGTACGAAGACACTTCTGGGCTGACCGTGGGGGACCCTGTTGAGCGTCGCAAGCAGCCGCTGTCAGTGGAGCTCGGACCAGGCATTGTGGACAATATCTTTGACGGGATCCAGCGCCCGCTGCATGCGATTAGTGAACTTACGAAGGACGTCTACATTCCTCGTGGTGTCGACGTGTCTTCCCTAGATGCTGACAAAATGTGGCGCTACAAGCCTGTGAATGTGCGGGAGGGCGACCCGATTTCTGGTGGCGATATCTTTGGTCTCGTCCATGAAAACGACATTCTACACTCGCACAAGATCATGTGTCCACCCAATGTCTTTGGTACTGTCGTCAAGATCTATGGTGCCGATACCGACAATCATGAAGAGTTTACGCTCAAGGATACGGTGCTTGAAGTACATGACGACACCACTGGCGTCACGCACAAACTCGGACTTGCACACATGTGGCCTGTGCGAAAGCCGCGTCCGGTAGCAGAGAAGCTTGCTGGCAACGTTGCTTTGACAACAGGCCAGCGTATCATCGATGCTTTGTTCCCATCCGTTTTGGGTGGAACGTGCGCTGTCCCAGGTGCGTTCGGGTGCGGTAAGACCGTTATTTCGCAAGCCCTGTCCAAGCACTCGAACTCCGATGCTATTGTGTACGTTGGTTGCGGCGAGCGTGGCAATGAGATGGCGGAAGTGCTGAACGATTTCCCTGAGCTAACGATGACTGTCAACGACCGTGAGGTGCCGATTATGAAGCGTACGACGCTGGTGGCTAACACGTCGAATATGCCTGTGGCTGCCCGTGAGGCTTCGATCTACACTGGTATCACGCTGGCCGAGTACTTCCGTGATCAGGGGATGAATGTATCGATGATGGCTGACTCTACGAGTCGTTGGGCTGAGGCTCTGCGTGAAATATCGGGTCGTCTGGGTGAAATGCCTGCTGATAGCGGTTACCCGGCCTATTTGGGTGCTCGTCTGGCTGCTTTCTACGAGCGTGCTGGTCGAGTGGCATGTCTGGGTAGTCCAAAGCGTGAGGGTAGCGTTACTGTCGTGGGTGCCGTATCGCCCCCTGGTGGTGACTTTTCTGACCCTGTAACGGCAGCTACTCTAAGTATCGTGCAAGTCTTTTGGGGTCTGGACAAGAAGCTCGCTCAGCGTAAGCATTTCCCGTCCGTAAACTGGCTGATCAGTTATACAAAGTACATGCGCGTGTTAGAGCCATTCTTTAACAAGATTGACCCGGAATACTCAATGCTGCGTACAAAGTGCCAAGAAATTTTGCAAAAGGAAGATAATTTGACTGAAATCGTCCAGCTTGTTGGGAAAGAGTCGCTATCTGAGGATCAAAAGGTGATTATGGAAGTGGCCAAGATTATCCGTGAGGATTTTCTCCAGCAGAATGCTTTCTCGGACTATGACTTTACGTGCCCTTTGGTCAAGAGTGTGGGAATGCTACGATCGATCATCCTGTTTTACAATCTAAGTCAAAAGGTCATTGCTGACTCTCCACCCGATGCAAAGGTGACATGGGCACAGATCAAGACGTCCATGAATCCAGTACTGCAAAAGATTATTCAGGCCAAGTTTCAATTGCCCAAGCAGCCAGAAGCTGACCTCAAGGCGTTTTTTCGTGGATTGGACGAAGACGTGGAACAGGCTTTTCAGACGTTGTCGGACTAGGCGAAATGGGGACAAGTCGCTGAGCGGGATCACAAAAACTGCACGTTGAAGGGTCATGGTAAACAATACAAAAACGGGACTTGTTCCTGATAAAAACGGGCATACAATTGCTTTTGGTGCGTTTCTCGCGCTGACTTTCGCTTTTCTCTGACCGCTCCAGATCCCACCATCGTTCTGCGTGCGAATTTAAAAAAAGCTTTCTGAAGAGCTCCCTCCACGGTTTCTGATTCGCTGAAATTTTGACACACACACTGACTTGATTGGGCGATATGTCGACTCGATTTGCTTCATCTGGCCGACCTTGTAATATGGGCAACAAACCGGGCATAGGAGCTCAGAGGCACTCGACGGGCTCCGCGCGTCTTGTGCCCACGACTGCGCACCGGCAAAGCGCCATGTACGGTCATCTATACTGTGATGTTGCTCTTAATGGACTAGCAGCTTTGACCCTGTCGTTTGACGCGTTTTCATTGGCAGATGCGGCCCGCAACGGACCTCGCACCAAGGTCTGAACCAAATACTTTGTTTAAGTTGCACGAAGGCTGACGAGGATGTCGTTGTTGTTGCTGTTATGTTGCTCGTAGGACCGGTTGTGCAAAGCCAGCCTCCTCTGCCGATACCTCTACGTCCGCCTCCGCGTCCGCAGGAGTCGCAGTCCCCGTCTCCATGCTCGTCAACAGCTTCGACGCCTACGGGTGACCAGATAATTTCGAATTGGAAGCTCTTTAATGATCTTGAGAACCGAGAAGAGGCGGAAGCCGTGAGTCCATTTTGGGTCTTTGGAATGGGTACTTTGTAGAGGGTTCGGTTTCTGACATTTAGTGTGGTGCTCTCTTTTTCAACCTACAGTTAGAGCTGTCACTGTTTCTACATGCGCTCGTAAACTACATTCCTGGTCTTGATGGAGTAAAACCGGATGAGGCATCGGACGATCGTCCCATCTTTCAGCCTGAAACAGGCAACATTGACATTGCCAACATGTACGTACAGGGAAACGAGCTGGACAAGGTCATTACGCTTCAGAATGTGGAAAACTTGATTGACTCGTGTCGTAACGGGCGAAAGATCCCACGGAATGTCGTGGTTCGCGTGGTCACCGAAGTGACGGCGCTGCTTCGGCAGAGTCCGACCATGGTGGAGTTTACGATTGCACCTGCGAAACATGTTACCATCATTGGCGATTTGCACGGACAGTTAGATGACTTACTACTGATTTTTCGTGAAAACGGTTTACCATCCAAGTCCAACCCGTACGTGTTCAATGGAGACTTTGTCGACCGTGGTGACCGCGGCGTGGAAATTGCTGTCATCATTTATCTGTTCAAACTGCTGTACCCGGGTCACGTTTTGTTGAATCGTGGCAACCACGAGGAAAACTCGATCACTCAACTGTTTGGATTCATGAAAGAATGTGATGTCAAGTACGACCGATATGTGTACGATCTCTTCTGCGAGAGCTTTCGTTACCTGCCCCTTGCCACACTCATTGACGAACGCGTCCTCGTCGTGCACGGCGGTGTTCCCCGTGACAATATGTTGGTCAAAGACTTTAACACGCTAGACAGGGCTGGCTACGATCTCGCGCGGTACCGTAACAAGCCTAAGTGTCGGAAAGAGCGTGAATCGTATCGAAAGATGCAGCTTATGCGAGACTTGCTTTGGAGTGATCCAAAAGAGACCAAGGGATACGAAGAAAATAAGCGTGGCGCCGGTACTATGTATGGTCCGGACATTGTGCAAAAGTTCATGATGAAGAATAAACTCACTCTTGTAGTTCGCTCACATGAGTGTATTCCACAAGGTTTCGATTGGCCGTACAAAGAAAATGGTATGCTGGTTACGCTGTTTTCGGCATCCAACTACTGTGGCAAGGCAAATAATTTGGGCTGCTTTATGCACATTCCTTCGGGAAGGGGCAAACCCGCGTTTTTCCAGTATATGGCAAATGCCGAGAGTCGCGACATGGCTGTGTCCAACTTAGATGCACTTTTCTCGCTCATCGTGCAGTACCGGTCTGATTTGGTCCAGGAGTTTGAGGAATTTGATGAGGAGGAATCCGGAAAGGTTACGGTTGAGGTGTGGGGTGCTATTATGGAAGACGTGTTGGATTTGTCATTGGATTGGCACGCTCTTCAGCCGCTATTGACTGCGCTAGACGAAGAAGGCTTGGTGCCATATAATGATTTCTTGGACCGATATAATGCTACAGGTACCGTAACATGCACCGATGATGACGAAAATACCGATATAGTCGGCACAGAGCAGCGCAGCGCCTTCAATTCGCTGTATCGCCACCGCTCACGACTAGAAGCTCTGTTCCGTGTGCTTGACCGCGACGGCAACGGTACCATTTCTGTAGACGAGCTAGAAAACGGCATCAAGTTGCTAAACGAACACTTGCCTCCCGGAGCCAAGCCGTTCAGCACTAACGGCATGGATTACATGCGCATGATGGACTTTAGCCACGACAACGAAATCAACATCAACGAGTTTATGGAGGGCTTTCGTATCAACGCAACTCTTACTGTTCATGCGAAATGGAAACGCGCGCGCAAGAAAATGAAAGCGCTCAGTGCTATGGGCGCTTTGCATGGTCTCTCGCTACCTAGTCACGCGACCGCAGCTGCTTCAGGGAGTTCTGGTGAAGCAGCACAAACGGACGAAACCGACGAGACATCCGAAGTAGTTCACCGCGAATCAAGCACGTCTGATCCGGATCTCAAGGCGTCTCGCTCGCGTGCCCCTGCACCTTGGATGTTCGAGCAACATGGCAGTGTGCAGGTTATTGCACCCGTTATCTCAGGAACTAGTTCGGGTAAGGATGGAGATGACTCTGAAGAAGGCGAAGAAGTCGACAGTGTGCAGGTTATTGCACCAGCTATCCCAGCAACAGGTTTGGGTGAGGATTGCGTTGCGGACGAAACCGGTTTCGAAGAAGGCACAGGAGTCGGCAGTGTGCAGGTTATTGCACCGGTTGTCTCAGCAACTGGTTTGAGCAAGGACGAAGATAGCTGTGAAGAAAACGCAGAGGTCGGCAGTACTTGCTGAGCGTTTGACATGATGTCGAGTAACTTTGTACGTACAAGAGTGTGAGTGTTTTACCTTTATAGCTGTGATAATATACTTCTGGCTGTCGGACAGTTTTTTCGCACCTTAACTATCATCCCAAGGAGTAGTTACCGGTCACATCCATTGGTAAAAGTCGTTACGTCGGTCGATACAAGTCAAACGTGGCAGCCCAGTTTCTGCTTTTTATGACGTGGTGTAGCAAGCTCAATACTGCCATCCACTTGCTCACGTGTTGTTTGTCAACCAAATAACTGCTAAAACTGCTAAAAAAATTCGGCTGATAGCACCTATTGGCGTCTGGGAACCTTTAGAGTGATATTTAACAGGAGCTGGTTCACAGCTCCTGCTGCTAAAAAAAAAGTAAAACTGCGGTCGTTCGGTTCACAAGCATGACATATCGTAGGCTGCTCCGATTTCACAGACGACGAGCACACGGATTGGCTGACATACCGTTACGCCAGCAGCCACTTCACCGAGTGTAGCCACACAGTTCGTGTTACTTTTGACATCATCGACTCGATCCATCATTCGACAATGCTGCGAGGCCGATCGCTGCTGCGTTCGGACGCTCCTACGCGCGTGCTACAGCGCGCTTCGTCCGGTCTCTTTTCGTCTGCAATGCGGAAAGCGTCTACTGTCAGTGCTGGGTTAAAGGGCCCTCCTTTTGCTCGGTATTTCTGGTACACGACCGGTATCATGCTGGGCATCCCAGGAGCTATTGGCGCCGTGTTTGTGTACAACCTCCAGACGGACGACGAGTTTTACAGCCACTTTAACGACCGGTACCCAGACTTGATCAAAGCTATTGAAGGCCATGTGCCGCTCAATGAGTCGCTGCTGGAACTAGCGAGTCGTGAGGACATTGGACCTGTTGGCTCGATGGAAGACCTCATCAATGAGAGTACGTGGATCGCGGCTGTGTCGACTACTAGTGCTACTTAAGGGTACGGGTGTACGACGTGAGATATCTTTACGGCCTTATCTGTGTTTTTGTGTAGCGGTGACTGTGGTGGCGCAGCTACAATCGGGTCAGACGGTGCGTTTTCAAGTCGCTGGGTCGGCGAGTCAGGAGGCAATTGACGCACTGGCGCTCAAGGAGTCGATGCATCCGACGTCCGACCGAGTGATTGCTGTCACTTTTGCTGAGGAAGGAGAGGATGTGGAGAAAAAGAGCAAGCAGGCGGTACCCACGGCACAAGAGGCGTGGCCGCCTGCTCCTCGAGTGACGTGGGGCAGTGCTGCTGCAGCCCTGGAAAAGAAGAACGGGAAGCCGAAGGACTCAGTGAATGAGCTTCGTCAGGAGATCGAAGAGATTCGTGCGCGGCAGGCGGCGTTGGAAGCGTCCAAGTATGCAGGACGCGACGTTGACGCAGTAGACGAGGAGATTGCGGCTTTAGAGGAACGCAAAGTTGCTCTGAAAGAGCAGCTTCCGCGCAAACGCTTCTTGTGGATCTTCTAGTGCTGACATGTTGATGGTGAGTCGCTTGCCGTTGCTTGTTATTGTAATGAGTGCGATCAGCTCCGAAGAACGAACTGTGGTGTTCACTCTACGCTGCATGTGCACGTGATTGTAAGACCTGTTCGACACGTGGCTTGAATTTGCAGGCCCAACGTGTCACCGAGTGCGCAATGTAATTCAAGTCTCGGAAAATTCGAGCTGCAGGATGTCACGCGAGCTCATTCTTTGCAACGATTCTGATGCCTTGCCAACGGAGCAAGTTGCTGCTCGCGATAGACAGCGTTGGTGTCAAGTAGATTAGTGCTTGTTTGGAAGTAGCCGATTGAATGAACACCACACAATCACATGTCGATGTTTTCATTTGTATCGATAGAATGTAGACACTAATGCAAGACGCAACACATAATTCACTTGCTATTCCACAATGACCGGAAGGCATCGCGGCAACAAATCTCAGGGTATCAATTGTAACCTTTAGCTTGAAAACGAAGCTGTTACGATACTGACACCACTCGACCACTTCTCCTATAAGCAACTTGAAAGTCGTCCTATCGATCAGGACGCAAAACAGCTCAAACCAGTGCATCTTAAACAGCCTACCGTCTCATGAACAATCGCCAAGAGTTGCAAAAAGACAACCAGATACGATTGCTTGCTACCAAGTAAGTATTAATCTAAATGTCGATGTGTGTTCCGTTCAAATCGCTTGTTGTGTGTCTCGTCGCTGTGCGACACCTTATCCGGCGAGGATGGTGTTGCTGCAGTCTCTCTGTGGTTGTTGTCAGTTTTGTGTTGCTCCTATCCACTTCTCTTGATTCCTACAATGTCAGCAGGAGACCAAATTGTGGTCTTACTGTCTGCTACGGCAAACCTGGCGAAATCGACAACTGCCATTCCTAGTCAAAATCTTGAGCCCATCAATACTTCTTTCGACATCTTCTACTGCACTACAGTGCGATCAGTAGCACCAGCACTTGCATTAAACAGATACATCGCTCACTTTAATGAGTCGGTTTTGCGTTTGGCACATCATTCGACCCATTGGTAGCGTAAGAGTAAACTTGCTACTACTGTTGCTTTCAGGTAGGCTAAAGTACGTCCAATGAAAGTTGACGTCAAGTCAAGTCCGGCTATGCGCAACCCTACCAGCACCGTACAATACGCAATCTCTTGACAAGTTTGCCTCCACGAATCTATGTCCGGTCTGCACGACCATGACGTCTATTTTGCAGCCGTATTGAGTCCCGTGATATAAATGGCGTGAGCTTTGTGGCTTCAAAAATGACGGAATAGAAACGCACAGCCGTTGTAACGGGGTTACACGGCGGTTATTCATCTGGTTATGTTGTGTGTCCAGACCAAGTAAACATCAGTGGATCTGAGTGGTACAGTATTGGTACCACGTACTATGGTAATACCGCACCTTATCGGGTGGGGATAAGGGATAAGACTCCTGTCATCGGATTGCAATGTAGAAGTCAGTCAGACAAGGCTTTCGGGTTATATTACCGTAGCTAAAAGAATCAATAAAGTTTAGTTTCCCTTTATAAATCGTCGGACACAAGTTCCTAGTCAAGGCGTAGTGCGTTGTTTAGAGCATTAGCCTTGTAAAGGCACTTACTCTTGTTCAACTAGTAGTGACTAGTTAGTGTGTGATTCTGTGAATCGTAATCCCTTTGGAACCGGGATTGTTGAGCTTGTACGCTTGAACGAATGACGTTGTTAGTTTGTTATACCTGAGAGACTCTTTGAGTCTAAGACTCCCCCGGTAAGGAGCGCTAAGTAGCGCCGCTATACTTGGTAGCACTTGTAGTCAATATACACCTGAGTCTTCATAGACCGGATACTCTGTGAGGATGGAGACTGCGAGGATGGAGACGGCCATGAACCTCTTTGAGGCCTAGCAGATAACGCTTGAGAAGATCACGGCGTTGATCAGGCACGAGTAAGTGGCTCTTATAGTGTTGTAAAGCCCGGAAGCCCTTCGTGCACGTCTGGAGGCCTCTCGAGCTTGAATTACGTCGATCGGACAGGTCCATGACCATTTGACATCTGCCATGCCCACTCGGTATGTTCCTAAATCAGACACTGAATCAAGGGATCTTTCTCTGGTCTTAAGCGTCAAGACTTTTGGAGGGAAAGAAGAAGAAACTCCTTTTGTGGGTTCCAGAGATGGAGGTTGTCATCAGCTCGGCCTGCTGCAGCTAGAGAAGCAAAATGTGGTCCTGGTCCTATCGAAGCTAGGTGGGCGAGCCAGAGAGCGGGCGTTCACCTCTGACACCTCTATAGACGAGGCTTTTAACAACTGGGCCACGCTGAAACAGCGGCTATCTCGGGTGTTTGCTTTGCCTAATCAGGCATTTCGGACACGATCACGCTTCCTGTCAACCGGCCAGGGTATAAAGGACATCGTCGATAATGTCCAGGCGTTGCGATATCTCATCGCTGCTATGAAGCTTGGCCCTTAACCTGAGAAGGTTTTGGAAACCATCTTCACATGGAGGGTCTTCGCACTGGCGTTGCCAGAACATAACTGTTTCGTACACAACACGTGGCATTTGAGGGTGCAGTGGACGTAGTGTTGAACGCAGAGTTGAATTTTGAAGCTGCCCGCTACGGAACTCATAAGGTTCACTCAAACTCATCGAGCAATGCTCATCTCATTGATAGGGCAGAGCCCATGGACCTTAGTCTCGCTGATAGAGACGAAGAAGCTAAGCTTTACGCTGTCGAACAGCGATTGAACATCCGTACATGTTTTACGTGCGGGAGCATCATACATCTTCGTCCCAACTGTCCTTTGAGAAAAACCAAACAGGATCATTCGAGCCGATCTCCCCTCGCTAACCAACGAGTTGGTAAGGCGCAGGAAAACTTCGTGTCCCAGTAGGCGCGGGCACCCTGCTGGGGAGAATTAAGGCTGTTGTACCTCTGGGACGTGATGTAAATTAAGGCTTAGCCCCAAGTGGCTTCGTGAACAATGTCACGAAGCATTAGTACAAGCCAGGCTTGTCAGCTGCGAAAGCAACGGTGGAGTGCTTTAATTATCCATGGTCGAAAATGATCGACTCCGCGGCATCGGAAATTATGTGACGTTATTCCTGGACGGAAGTCAGCAGTATGCTGAGGCGCTGAAAGCGCGAAAGAATGAGACTAGCACTGTTCGCTTGGCGACAGGTGCATTAGTCACTGTGCCTAAAGTTCCTGTGAGCCTAGGCGTTAAGCTTTCGGACTTTGACAGCATTGAACGCTGTCTTGTCCTTGACTTGGATGAGAGGTATGATCTCATCCTTAGTATGGATTGGCTAGAACGCCATGAGCCATGGATTAATCGGAGGTCGAAGACCTTAGGCGCAACGCTCCCTGTTTCTAGTGGATCTTTAGAGATTTATGAGCCCACCTCTGCGAGGAAAAAAAAGCGCTATTGGAGCGAGCCACGGACTGAGACAGTCAGTGTGCTGGACGTTGGTATAGCTGATCTTGTTGAGTTGGACGATTTCAAAAACGATAGCTACGAGTCAAGCTCAATGATTGTTAGAACAACGGCACGTACTATACCGAGTGATTATCGTTGTGATAACGAATCATTAAATGCTGAATGCATTATTGGCCTAGATCCAAGTCATCATGGATTGAACCTATCTGTTGAGCGTAAAGTCGAGCGTAAGTGCCCACTGAGTGATGTCGGCTGTGATTACGACACCCTGAATGTCGTTCAAGACATTGTTGGTGTAATATCAAGTCATCAAGGGCGAGGCCCGTGTTGTGAGCGTGGGGTGGCACATAATCACCCACTGAGTGATGTGGGCCGTGATTACGACACACTGAATGTCAGTCAAGACACTGTTGGTGAAACATCAAGTCATCAAGGGCAACGGTCACTTTGGGAGAGTCTATTGGCACGTAAGTACCCACTGGATGGTGATCTCACTGGAAGTGACTCGTCACTTGATTTCAGTATTGGTATCGGATCGGAAATAGATCAAATTAGGGTTGACGCAGCTCGTCACCTTGAGGAAAGTGTAGTCCCAGATGTCGGCAATGACATCGGTCCTGATCTTTGACAATTCTTGTTGACGCAGTTCGTTGCCTTGAGGACATTGTCGTCCCAGATGTCGACAATGACATATTCCCTGGTATTGGGTAAATTAAGGTTAACTAACTCCGTCACCTTGGGGGCGTTGATGTCCCGGATGTCAGCAATGACACTGGCTCTTGTACAGAGAAATTTATGAATGATCACGCTATCAACCTTGGGAGCAAGAAAGTTCCAGTCTCTTTTAGACGTTTAGTCTCGTCATAGAGACGAAAAAGACGCCATAGTGATGTTATGCAACGCAAGGCGTCTGTTACGACACTAAGTGAACTAGCGAGCAGCTACATACACTTGTTAAAGGATTGACCGGTGACGTAGATGGTTCATTGAGTCTTGAGACTCTACCCTCACTAAATTCTCTGTTAGATCTAGAAGCGATGTCTGTCGATGAGTTTGGCCTGACCTAAAATTCAGGTGACTTATCTGAAGTGGTGGTCATTAGATCCGAATGTGAGTTGAACTCGTCGTCACTTTTTGATGAAGCTGTATTGAAAGACACAAAGGCGACTTAAGTACTCGAAGTGGGTAATCGATCTTGAAAGATGCTAAGGAGACGTTTTATCCTTTGGTTAAGGAGTTCAGGATGTGGTGTGTCACGGCCTCCCTTCCGCTCTGCCTCCCGATCGAGGCGTACGTCATGAAATTGACCTGTTCCCGGAACCAAATACTGTGACACGGCAATGACCCCTACCAAAGGAGCATTGTGTCGTCATTGACGAGTTCTTTCGTACAAAGCACGTGGCTGGCATGGTGCGTGAGAGCAAGTCTACGCACTCGACACCGACATTTTTGTCAGAAAGCCGAATGGCAAGTGGTGCACTTTGCATGCTTACAAGAAGCTTAATGCAGCCAGCCACCATACCGGCGCAGACGCCTACCTCTAGAAAGACGTTCTTCAGAACGCTATGATAGGATGTACCATGTTCATTGCACTCGATTTGATCGATGGGTAGTATAAATTTCTCACGCGAGCGAGTGATATTCCGCTCACAGCGGGTAGTACTCCAAACTTTATGCTTTATGAGTGGCTCGTCATACCTCAAGGGCTGTCTAATGCCCCGACTACATTTTATCGCCTTGTGATACAATTGTTCCGACCTCACCGAGAATACGCACATTTGATAACATTGTCGTCCATAGCCGTGCATAACATGGTAGGTCAGACGTGGACAATCACATTGACCATTTGAGAGCCATGCTCGAGTGCATGCGAACAACAAGATTTAAGAAAACAAATCAAAGTGTATTTATGGTGATGAAGAAAATTCCCGTCTGGGGCGCTTCATTGGGAAGCGTGACCATCGAGCGGATCCCGCTAAGGTTAAGTCAATTGCTGACAGGCCAGTTCCGTCGAACCAAAAGGACTTGCGTAAATGACTCGACCTTGCTAATTACTTTCACAAGTACAGTGCAAACTACGCTGGTATGGCAAGACCATTAACCAATTCCCAAGAAGGATGCAGTTTGGTGTTGGGACGCAATCTTTGCTCAAGATTTTGAAGCTATATAGGACAGTCTCCTTCATGATCCAATTTTGGCTTCACCTGGCCCTGAGTGGCCTTTCAGTGTCGTCTGTGAAGCGTCTGATTTTGCTATTGGTTGTGCAGTTTGCAGACAGATATCGATGGACATGAGCGCGTCATTGCGTATATGTCTCGTCAGCTAAAGGCTGCAGAGAAGAAATACCAGTCCTTGAACAATAGTTACACGCCATAAAGTATGCTCTTGCTAAGTCCAGATTCCATCTACATAGATCAAAGCCTTTTGTGATATTAACAGATCATGCGTCGTTACGCACTGCGACACAGTCGCCATTCCTCTCACAGCGTATGGACCGTTGGCTTTCATTCTGTGCTATTTACTTTTTCGAAATGAAGTATAAGCTGGGCGAGCAATATGCTTTGGCTGATGCGTTGTCACGCAGACCTGATTACAAGCTTGCTCATGTTATGACTCCGTCGTCATCCAGTGTGGATTTAAATCGTGCGGCATATGCACATGATGAGCAATGTGTAGCACTGCAACATGCTCTTGGAGGAAAGAAGTTTCAAGACTAGGATATTTAATTGTAGGCACGTCTACGTTTGAGCCTACATCGATGTGTCATCGATGGTGGGATGTTGTGCTATCGCACGGGTGTTGAGGATGTGCCTCGCATCGTTGTTTCTCATAAGAAGTACTTGAAGTATCGTATCCTCTTTGAGGCACATGGCACTGCTTCAAGTTGTCATCTCGGTCGTGAGAACACCTATAGCTTGGTTAGCCAGGCATTGCGGTGGCTTAAGTTGTACAAATGGGTGAGCACATATGAGCGTACATGGAAACGTGTCAACGGGTTGAACCCTCAGCACATGCTGCTGCACCGCTTGCTAGTTTACCCGTGTTCACTGGGTGTTGGAAGTCCATCAGTATGGACTTCGTGTTTGGACTACCGAAGAATTGGGAAGGCAACAAAAGAATTGTGGTCTTTGTGAATCGTCTGAGCAAGATGGCTCATTAAGCGTCTGTGCCTGATTCCATCGATGGTGAAGGTATAGCAAATCTGTTTATCAGCCGTGTGTTTTGTCAACACGATTTGCCTGTGGCAATTGTTTCTGATCTGATCGTGATCCACGTTTCACTGGCAAGTTTTGGACTTCTGTCTTCAAGGTGCTGGGCACCAGGTTGGAAATGTACACAGCGGATCATCCGCAGACCGATGATCAAACTGAACGTGTCAACCGTGTCATTGGCGACATTTTGCGCAGTGTTTGTGCTGATACGCCTGGATGTCGAATCCCTATGCTCTCTGTGGTCGAGTTTGCGTTAAAACAACGCTATTCATGCCTCTTCTGGCTTTAATCCATTCTGCGTGAATGGTCTCACTCACCCACGCGTTCCATTAAAGCTTCCACGACGAGGTTCTGGGCTTGGCGAGAGAGGAATAGCCGATCGTTTTGCTGATGTTAGCCCAGCTATTGTTCAGAAACAGGTTGGCGAGTTTCTTGCTACGCGATTGAATGTCTTACTAAATGTACATGGTGCAATGATTGATAGCCAGGACAGACAAAAAGAGCAAGCTGATGCCAAAGGCAGAAAGTGTATTGAGAGTTTTGTGGTTGGAGACCTAGTCCTACTTAACGCTAATAATCTATCTACCAAGGTGTAGTTAGCGGTATGTAGGTACAAGTTGCGTCCTCGCTCCATTGGACCGTTTACGGTTGAGGCCAAGAAAGGCCTAACGTATACATTTAACCTTCCACGAAAGATGCGACCACACCCAGTGTTTTACTTCGGATTGCTTAAGCCTTATCGTGATCCGTCGATGGTGGATCACGAGACGCTTGCGCCGAAGAAGGTGGCGATGCCACAAGTCGAGGAATCGATAAGAGAAGATCCAGTTGTCCTTCAAGATTCTCCACTCGGTCATGAAGACCATGCACCTCGTGTACTGATTCGTCAACGACGCGTCGAGATCCACCGACCACCGCCTGCTCTCGTTAACGATCAAGGGGATCAACAGTGTCATGTTGAACGAATCATCCAGCGACGTCGTCGCGACGGTCAGGACCAGTAATTGGTACAGTGGCGGGGGTACTTGGATTCGGGGAACTTATGGGAGTACGACGTGCCACTGTGGCAGGATTGTCCGTACGCCGTTAACGTTTTTAATGTCGTCTTCAGGGTCAGTCGAACCATACCGCTTTGCAACAATTGGTGCGGTTGTGGAAGGGGCTGAAGTTGCATCAGGTGTACTGATGTGAGGGCCCGTAGCTGCCGAAGCATAGAAGGTGCGATAGAATGATCGCAGTTGGCCTTTGGCCTCTTGTTTGGCAAAATCAAAGCGCAGATTTCGTTTAAGCTGAACGTCAGCAAGTGAAGCGCTCTCTTGGATATTACCAAAGTATAATAGAAGGCGAGCTCTGTGATCCCAACGCGTGGACACGACATCAATTCCGCCTCTTCTGTCTGTCTCACCAGAAAGAGAATAATGGGTGTTGTTCGCAAGGCGAACACAGGTGCACATTGTGCTTGTAGATTCAGCCTGTCATGATAATCTTGAATGGTCATGCACTCGATCCCCAGGGTTCGTCGCTCTGAGAGCCTCCCTCTCCACTAGTGCTGTGACTGTGGCAGCCTTAGGTCCCGTGATTCATGTTGCGAGTGACTGCCCGGCAATTTAACGAATGCGTTCATTTACACTTGGTCGTGTGGAGCGGTAACCACTGTGAGCGTACGCTGTGGCTATACAATATGCTGGACGCCTGGTCATCGACTGACTGAAGATAATGAGCTTGATCTTCATTGAGTGTGTTGTGCAACACACCCAACGCAAGGTCGACGGCTGCACGCTGTGCAAGGGGTGAATGTACCGCATCGCGTTCCACGAATGGATTAGGCGCGACTCGCGCGGTGTCACGCGGAGGTGGCGCAGCTGGACGACGGTCGTAGATACTTGAGGCGGCGATGTAACTCTCATAATCCACCATACCCTCGTCGAGGAATTCTTCCAGGGTGTTGGACGAAGGCTTTGACTCAGTAATTTTGAGATGTGTAGTGAACACGATGGTCAAGAACTAGAGCTTTGAGACTTCAGAGAACAGTAGAAGAATTGTACACACACGGGTGTTGACAGTATGATGAGGAAGGTTGTAACGGGGTTACAAAGCCGTTATCAAACCGGTTATGTTGTGTGTCCAGACCAAGTAAATAACAGTGGATCTGAGTGGTACAGTATAGGTACCACGTACTACGGTAATACCGCACCTTATCGGGTGGGGATAAGGGATAAGACTCCTGTCATCGGATTGCAATGTAGAAGTCAGTCAGACAAGGCTTTCGGGTTATATTACCGTAGCTAAAAGAATCAATAAAATTTAGTTTCCCTTTATAAATCGTCGTACACAAGTGCCTAGTCAAGGCGTAGTGCGTTGTTTAGAGCATGAGCCTTGTAAAGGCACTTACTCTTGTTCAACTAGTAGTGACTAGTTAGTGTGTGATTCTATGAATCGTAATCCCTTTGGAACCGGGATTGTTGAGCTTGTACGCTTGAACGAATGACGTTGTTAGTTTGTTATACCTGAGATACGCTTTGAGTCTAAGACTCCCCCGGTTAGGAGTACTAAGTAGTGCTGCTACACGATATGTGGGCGAAGTCTGGCTCGATTTCCAAGATGTTTACCGTTTGATGCCCATCGAATCAACATGCCTGGAAGTACCAGGTGCTACGATGTGTAACGGGGCACCCTTTGTTTCGGGTGCCACAAAACTTACGTACACTAGTACGTGCAGAGGAAGCTAATCTATTCAAACTAGCTGTTTGGGTAAAAGGTAAAAAGAGAACTGTTTTAATATAGTTAAGCTATCAATATAGCTTCAGTCTTCATCTAACTATATTAATCAACATTGTCGTGTGACGACAACCTGCTCACCACTCATTGCGCGCGTCTAGCAGCGATTGGTGGTAAACTTGGTTGATACAATTTAATTAACCAATCTTTGAGCAGCGCAAGAATATTATTCTACAAAGAAGATAATATTCCTGCAATATTATCCATCTCGGATAATATTGGCAGGGAATTGTCACGCTAGACAATCTCCTTGTTGACACCGTTCGGTGTCAATGTCTTGTAACGGGCTACCCCGTTACACGATGGACAAGACGCCAGCGCTCGACGTTTGTAAGAACTTAAACAGTTCTTGAGATGTGTGGACGTGTATCGATCTTGTCGGAGCTTTCACGACATCTGGTCTACTGCTTCGTTGTTGGAGATCAGCGGAGAGAGTGCACGGTTATCTTCTGTTGCTCAAAGACCTACCCGACCAGATGGAGCGAGCAGCTCAACTGCTAAAAGTCTTACGTAAGACGTATCTTCCTTCTGGAGAAGCCGATATCGTAGGTGAAGCGTACAGATTTTTATCGTGATGCGAGGGACTAGGGATCTACGTAATATCTATATGAAGCTGCACCAAATCCGGAGGCTATTTTCGGTTGCTTCATCTGACGTCGGCTGGTTGATGACCAGCAGCGTACTAGAAGACTGGAGGTTGCGGGATCATCCCAAGCTTGATTTCATGTGGAACCAAGCGTTCGTCTTGATCACACACATGTACATGAGGATAGGCACAGCGGAACGTAATGCAGGAGGACGACGAGTGTCGAGAGTACACTAGGAAGCAGTCATGAACCAGGACTATGTCTATTGCACTAATATTGCCTACTTTCCATTTTCTTCTACTCCTCGACTGGCAGTTTCTACCGTGCCATTATTGTGTAGAAGACATCCATTATCTCTCTAGTCAATGATTTTTTCTTTGCTATGTTGAGCCATTGCAACCGGGTAGCAGTTAGCGCATCCTAGCAAGCGTCGAAAGCGGCCCTAACAGTACCATCAACGCTTGACAAAAGCACTCAATTGTACACTACCTCCACTTCAACAACGGGTGCGCTTGTCTAATGTCATGTGGTTTACTCTTTCGTGCCACAGGCCGTCAGACCTTTCTTGAATGTCCTAGTCGTGCCATATTGACCAAACCTGGAGGTGAATACGCGGGTGAATGTATCCTCCGCCGCAATTCCTTTGATGATGTAATGCACCCGTTGGCCAGATGCACGGTTCACACTGAGTCCAAGGTTACTTCGGCCTGGTGACAAGACAGCACGACCCTGATATTGCTTAGGTAGTTCATGTTGTTTTCCATACAAACCTTGTACTCAGCTGTGCATGCGACGTAAGTTCAGTATGTAACACTCAGTTTAGCGTATTCTTGGTGCTAACATCTAGTTTCGGAAGAGTTCCCAGCGTTTGTTTTGAGCGATACGATACTGTAGCATCCCATCCAGTTTTCTCTGTGTGATTTGTTAATAGTGACGCCTGATTATGTTCGCTCTATTACCTATTCGTAAATAGCAAAAGATTCAGCTGAGTTTCTTAACGCCAAGATACCCTTGCTGGTGGTCCACAAAAATCATTGTTTAGTCGGCATTTCGTAAAAAGCGCAATATATAAAAACTATAATTCCGCTGCGACCGCCAATCGGCTTTCTCAATGGTATAATCCGATTGATCCAATTAAACGGCAGTACTTTAAGGTTGTCGCTAGAATGCGTGTGGACGTGACCCCGAGCTTCCGGGAGCTTGCTCCAATACGTGCTGGTATCGTCCCAAACGAACAAAGTGTTTTTGTTCGGGAAGCCTCAGAGCTGGTACGTCTGCTGACCCGAAAAATTTGGTTCCTAAAAAGTAGATGCCGTAATATGCATTTTTGCTGTGTTTTTTGTAAAAATCTCGTATTTTTGAAATTCTAGCTGAGCAGTGTACTGGAATTGGAAAAGCTGTTAAGTCAAGTGAGACCGAAATATCTGCTACCGAAGCGGTTCGTTCGAACCAAAGGGTCCCGGATGAGTGAAGAGGACAAGGACGAGCTGGACGCTGTAAGTAAAAAAACCACCAAAAAGGGACATTTTATGTCAAGCAAAAAGCACTGACGCCACTTTGTTTTAATCGATTGTAGGATTTAGTGGAGCTCATTAAAAACTGCAGCAGCAGGATTGATGTCTTGAAGTCGGCGGCAGATGTTCAGCGTACGTCTTACTGCATCTTTCTACTGAAGCTTGGTATTTGAAGATTTGCTGAGCGAAAAAACACTGAAAATTATTGCTACGAAGCTGCTGTGGCTAGCGTGAAAGAGTTCCGGAAAGAAGTAGTAGCATATCTGCTAGAGGTAATGGCTGGTTTGTGGTGGCCGCTGGAGAGTCTGGACTATGAACGTCTTGTGTGGTCGTTGTCGTTTTTGTTGGTGTAGCGTTTGAAATGCACGGCAGACAGTGCCAAGCAGATGCAAAAGAAGAGATACCAGCAGCCTTTCCTGCTGTCCTCGCGGTAAGTTTGTTGTGTACTCTCTCGTCAGCACCGTTCGATTTTTTCCGTGCAGCTGAAACAACTAGCTAACGCTGGTAAGTGCCTTTGATGCTCCAGCTTGCTGCCGGAAGACGACCGACAAGGTTTGGATGCACTGGAGAAAACAATTGTACGCTTGAGGCATGTAGGAGTTACGAAGAAACAGATCGCTACCATGCTCGATAAAAATACCGACGCCCCAGCAATTCCATCGTCTCAGACGTCTGGATCGCCTGCATTGTCGACCTGTGCTAGCTCCGCACTATCAGTGAATGCACCACTGGTGGAGCAAACTAGGGCGAACAAACCTCACCGCGACATCTTGAACACACGAAATCGGACGGCATCCGTGCAGGTGAGGTGGAACAAACGTCTGAGCTGAGTTGAATGCCGAATGCTAACGTCTCGAAACTCAATGCTGCAGCAACCACCGCTGTTCGCCTCACAAAGCGACGAGCTTGAGCTTACCGAAGAGGAAGGCCGCCGCTTTGCTGTTGAGAACGTGATATTACATCGACATTTCCAGGAAAATCTCGAGGATGCAAAGTAGGTGGAGCGAGCATGCTCCAACAGCGTTCCATGGTAACATATCAGTCGTTTGCCCTGTTGTCTACAGAAAGATGGAGTCCAAAATGGCTGAAATCTCGAGCCTCATGGGACAATTTGCGGACAAAATTATGGAGCAGCAGAGCGATATCGAGCAAATTCAGCACCATGCTTACGAGACAAAGTCCAACGTCAGCCAGGTGAGATGTCGGCTTGTGAACACGTTTTTTCGTATAATTACCGCTCATCTTACGACTGTGCTCGAACGAATTCTTTTTGCAGAGCAACCGCATCCTTGAGCAAACGCAAGGGATTGGAAATGGTTATGGGTTCTTGATTTTCTGCTTTTACGCAGGGTTTTCCGTCATCTTGCACATGCTGCATTATTTCAACAGCTGAATGAATACACGGATAGACTCGAGTCGGTGAGTTTGGCTTGCATGGTGACTACCCGTATTGGACCGTGCGCATAATCAGATGGTAATCGCAGCTTCCTGGCTTGATCTTTGTACCAAGTTGGTCCATCCGGCTTGTGACAAACCGTCTCAAGCACCCTTGTCTACCATGTCTTGCAAATGAGGTGTACTCGAGCTGGAACACAGAACGACACGTTCATCTGTTACTGGAGGACACCTCATAGAAGCGCCTGCTCTCTCTTCAGGTCGTAAGTTTGATCCTGGCATTGTGGGACCTGTATCTATGATTGGATGGCAGGTGGTCTACATCTGACAAGTTGCACACTGGTCAAGCTCGCAACAACAAATCTTCGAAGATGAGCGACTCGCTTGGTGCAGCGCATCATCGCCGTACAGACGAGGCATCAAGAGATGGAGCATTGGCATTTTGTGCTCATGAATCTGGTGCTGCATCGTTATTCACTGCCACGTATACTGCTTAACGGATGAAGTTGTTGCAGTCTGGACGCGATTGGTCGTCACTTGTTCAAATTGGACCTGGAGATCGGAGCTTGGCTTCTCAACAGCACTTGCAGTTATAGTCACAGGAAGTTGTTACGAAGCCTTTTCCTCTTCTTTTCCAGAAATCTCCAATACTGCATCAGGTACTTCCAGTATGGCAACCACACTCTTCGATCGTGGCGAGGGTATGAAGATACTTTTTACCAATTCCCGATATTGTCGTATGACATCAACGCAAAGTAACCGCAATTAGCGTGTATGACGGAATGAGCAAGTTATTTATCGTCAAGAATACTTTCTTCATAAACCACAACTCACCTGCGTCGTCCACACACTTCAACGATATGCCAGATCATAGCGATACAGTCCACATTCGTCGAATCCAATCCTACCCAAATCATTTCCACCTCTATTTCTTTCCATCGTTCCCTATTTCTACCTGTAAAAACATTATCTTCCAATCAACTCGCTTCGTCACCATCCAGCTTGGTACCACTCGAGTCCTTCCCTCGCTCGAGTGTCCACCCGTCTTCTTTTCAGCCAATCCCCGAGCACGTCATGACCTCAGCCACTCGAACTGCCGCTGCTGTTGCTGCTACACCAGCGACGCAGCGCCAGCGGACGCACGAACTGGACGCTCCACTCGTCGCGCTCTTTCTCTTCTCCGTCTGCCTCAAGCTGCTCCTGCTTCCTTCCTACACGAGCACGGACTTTGAGGTCCATCGGAACTGGCTAAGTCTCACACATACCCTACCCCGTCGGTTGTGGTATGTGGACCACACGAGTCCATGGACTCTTGACTACCCGCCGTTTTTTGCCTATTTTGAGTACGTTTTAAGTGTCGTAGCTGCTCAAGTGCTGCTGGACAAGGACAAGGTGCTCGTACTTAGCCGGATACCCATCACCTCGCCGTCGCTCGTGCTGTTCCAGCGCGTGAGCGTCATCGCGTCGGACGTGGTGCTTTTCTATGCGGTCTACGCCTATTGTGCGTCGTGGCCAAGTGTGACAACGACCGAGTGGGCGTTCTCCAAGGCCAAACGAAGCGCTATCCTGCTGGTTACGGTCTTGGATGCAGCGTTGCTCTATGTGGACCACATTCATTTCCAGTACAATGGCATGCTCCTGGGGCTCTTGATTCTCTCGGCCACGAAGTTTCGACTGCAAGAGGATCGCCGAGGCGCTCTGTACTATGCTGTGCTGCTCATGTTCAAGCACATTTATCTCTACGCCGCCCCGCTGTACTTTGTCTATTTATTGGGCCATTATTGCTACGTGAAGAAAGCGGGATTAGAGGTGGCAGACGGCAGTTTTGAGGACTGTTATGATGATGCAAACATGACGATCAAGATGCTGAGGAAGCGGTCGATCTCGAGCACGGACGTGCACGAGACTCTACAGGATCTTCAGGATGGGAATGTGACGTTCTCGCTCGTCCGATTCTTGCATCTAGGAGCCATTGTACTTGCGGTCTTTGCCTGTGCTTTTGGAAGTCTCTTGTGGGACCACGAGGACCCGATAGTTGGCATACAGCAGATTGTGTCGCGGTTGTTTCCTGTTCAGAGAGGACTGTGTCATGCCTACTGGGCACCTAACGTTTGGGCGCTGTATGCTTTTCTGGACAAGGTTCTGTTGATACTTGGCTTCCCAGCTTCAACGGAAGGCGTTGCGCTCATGAGCGGCGGACTTGTTCAGGAGGCGAGCTTTGCCGTGCTGCCTACTGTATCTCCGATTGTGTGTGCAGTGCTGACTTTCGCCATGATGATACCGGTGTTACGAAGCGTGTGGAAGTATCCAGACTCGTCGCTGTTTACGAGTGCACTTGCTTACTGCATGCTGTGCTCGTTCCTGCTCGGGTATCATGTGCATGAGAAAGCTATTTTGCAGGTGACGCTTCCGCTGGCACTACTGGCTGCCGACAGTGTTGCCGGTATGCGGTTGTATCGATTCGCAGCGGGGGTCGCGACGATCTCGCTCTTTCCGTTATTATTCACGCCTGCTGAACAGGGATCGAAGGTACTTCTGGGCGCTTGCCATGCGCTGCTTGCTGAGGTCGTGCTTGTTCCGCTGCTCAAGCAGTCGCTGAAGGATCGACATATCAAGGTCACTGCTGTTGGCATGTCGATGTTCGAGCGAGTTTTCCTCGCCGGGCTGACTGGTCTAGCTTTCTTGGCTGCAGTGTTTCCGTACGTCCCGCGTATTGGCGTGCGATATCCGTTTCTACCCCTCATGCTGATCTCGGTTGGCTGTGCCGTTGGAAACATTTACGTGTGGGGCTTCGCCGTCACGCAGCACTTTCGGAAACTCGATGCTGTAAAGTACTACCTCGACGCACAAAGACCAACACGACGGTGACTATTCGTTGCGATATCGTGCTGTCCGTGCAATGGATGTATATATACATGACTAAGTGCTACCAGCACTGCAATGAATAGACCAATGTTCTTGCAGTTATTTCTTTTGCCCTGGGCAAGCGGGTTTCGATCCAATGCATCGGGAATGAATGGTGCAATCTCTACGACAGCTTCCCAATCTGCTGCTTCTTCTTGATGGAGTTCATAGCATGGAAGACCCCCGAGTCCACGAGACCAAGAATCGTGAACACGCCCCCTATCACTGCGCACAAGTGTGTGATAAAGTGATAAAACGGAGTGTCGTCAGCGGTGACCTGAATGACCAACGGAGATATGTCAAACCGAAAGAGCGCGCTCGGCTGCTTATCAACAGATTGTGTGGACGTTGCCGAGAACTCGTACGAACGCTGCTGCAGGTGCGTCGCTCCGGAGTTAACGTGGCTGTCGAAACCCACCACCTGTCATCAAGCGCACGAAAATGACACAAAAGCACGATGTAAGTCGCCATCTCTAGCCCCCCTCCCCCACCGCACCAACATGCACTTACGTTCAAAAAGTGCTCCACCGAGATGTTCACGCGTTCAACGGCAAACAACTTCTTGTCAAGCGGATAGCGGTTCGATGGAGCTGCCAACACGTTGTTACCGCCAACAAAGAGGTGCTCTGTCCGTCGCACTTGACCAAACGAAAAGTGGTTCACGACGTGAGAAACATCGATGGACCGTGCATCCAACGTCATATCATCGGAGCGCACCGTGAACGCCAGCACGCCAGGAACGCGATTGACACTGATGCTGCCCACAATCTCGCACCCTTCAAAAGTCTGCACGGCCTTCGACGGGCGGCGCTTTGCAAAGTCTACCGCGTCCAAGTTCCCTTCGTTCACGCGCACAGGCAGCGGCAGACCAAGCGGGTCGTTGTTCACGTTCACTTCTTCCGCAAAGTCCGCATCCGGCTCAAGACGACGGAAGAACAAGTCCAAGAACTGCAGCAAGTGCTCGGTCCGCCGTGGTCCGTTGTAGACGTAGCGTGTCGACGTGCTGCCGTATACGTAGATGAGCATCGACGGAAACGCGCGAATGTGCGCGCGCCGACAGAGCCAAATCGCGTCCGGGTCCGTACAATCCACGGACGCCATCCGCACCATTTCGCTGTACTCTGGATGGTCCGGCAGCTCGGCCGCCGCTCGCTCCCACTCAGGATGAAGGCGGTGGCTAAAGACACACCAGGGAGCATAGAAATTGACGAGCACGAGCTCGTACTTGGCCATGAACTCGTCAAAGGTCTTGCTCGTCAATGGCGTCGAGTAGCGGACGTTGCCGCCGTCCAGTGCTGGTGGCTCGCGATGGACTCCGCCCCAGACCGGGATCCCCTTCTCGTGGTTGTCCACCACGACCTCGTCCATGCGATGCACCCGCATCGTCTCCGCGTCCGTCACCAGCCCAAAGTGGCGAATGTGGCGCGTCAAGTTGGTGAACCGCTGCCCCATAAAGTCTTCCAGGTCCACGCTGGCCACGGCGCACGGCACGTTGACGAGACTCACGTTGAAGTTGACCCGGAGTCGGTCTTCTTGGTGCTCGTCCAGCACGACGGCGGTCTTGGTCCTGGCCGCGGTGTAGGCGCTCCAGTGGGTGAGCAGGAGGAACCCCATGGCGACGAACGACACGAGCGAGAAGACGCTCCCGCTGGCCGTCGGGACCTCGAGGTCGTCGGGGACGCGTCTGGGGGGAAAAGCACATTATAGGAAACACGCACATGCATACAGGTACGAGGGAGGGGGGGACGACGCACCGGAAGAAGTCGAGCTTCGCCATGTTTTGCGTATTTGTGAATGTCAAATGGGACAAGACCGGGTGAAAAAATGTGGGGCGCTGGTGCTTTTTTTAGTAGCGACGCAAATTATCGTTAGTTTTTTTTTATAAAAAGCGACAGGATGGTGAAACGCGCTTTTGGTGTGGAATCAAGCGGGTTGGTTTTGCCTTCTTTTTTTTGGTGATTGTACTTTTTTTGAGACGGGTGGATACATGTTGCAGAGCATTACGGTGGAGTGACACTTTGTCTTTTTTTTGTATCGAAGACGACGGTAGAACGAGGACTTGTGTTGTTCACATGGCTCGAGAGGCACTGGAGTTTTAGTACCCGCTTTTAGCCTTGCACGGCTTCTCAGTAAGCGACGAGTTCTTGCACACGGCCACGTCGAACAAGCACCTGTTTGCGTGTTCACCATGGGCCGAGTCACACACAGGATAATACTCGCGCGTGCAGAGAGTCGGACAAGCCTCGTCGGAACCCTGCACTGTAGATCCAATTCGTGCCCGTGTCACAGGCAGCTGCAGCATTGCTGCCATGGCAATTATCATCATCTTGTTCATGCTTGCGGCGCCTCTTGCGGGTTCTCGTTCTTGTCCGAGCTCGTCGGATCAAAAACAAAAGTGTGAGTGACAGAGAGCGAGGCGACAGACGCGACTGATTCGAACATCAGAGTGAAGCAGCTGGGGTGGGAGACGAAACAGTTTCTACGATTCGTACAGCGTTCTCAAAGTAACGGGAAGCATAGAAAACCCTCTCGTTGTTGTTATAGGGTAGATAGATGGTGTACCCTTCAGTCCTCGCCAGAAAGCTAGAGTGCCTACAAATTCAAAGACACTATTTGTGTTGCTCGTCCAGCGGCGGTAGCGAAATCGGCTTCATTCAGACACGGAGCACCATGTTTTTGGATTTTAACGCTGCGCTTATGCATATGCAGTGACAATCGTAGCAAAACGTGGTCATCAAGAAGCTGTCTATACCACGGAATTTGGTTGGGGAATGAATACCTGCTGTTTTTCGATAACTTATGACTGCGTGTCGTAAAAGGGTGGGGACGATGTTTACCATCGTCAAGAATCTAAGGGTAAAATAGGGGAGCAAGCTCTGGAGCTCGTTTTTCGATATGAGTCATTCAGTTTGGAGAGCTGAATCAAGTTGCAAAAGTCTATACACTAGCAGCAGTCACTGGAGAAGGAGTATGATGCTGTCAATGTCTGTACCAGCCCAGTATAGCATACTTTGGCAACGTTCTAAACACACCGCACAGCATCGCATAGCTAAACCTGAGCGTGAACAGCTTACATCCGACCGTGCGTGGGCTTTCGATTGATTGCTGGAGAACTTGTTTCTACAGCAGACCACAAAATTGGTGCATGAACGACAGGATACCCTGCCAGTATCGATTTTCGAGAGGACGAGACAGTGCAATGATAGACTCGACCTCTTTCTTGTCATAGTAAGAAGCTGGTCCGATCGTCATCAAAAGTGTCTCATGCCTCGACACAACACCACGGAACGTAGCCACGCGAGATCTTGCTGCATCCAGTCAAATACGGAGCATATTCATGATGGTGCTGTTGCAAGGAATCCGAGTGTTTCCAGCTGTAGTCAGTCATCCACGAGAGCCGAGCGAAATGTGTCATGGATCACCCGGGCTGGAAATATGTACAAAAGCAGCACTTTGCATGCGTTTTTCGTCAGCGCTTCTGGTGGTTGATGACACGCATGACGATCAACGTGGCTAATCGCATCGCGAGCAAGATACCGACAACGACGGTGACCGAGTTTGCGGTATCTTCACGGCGGGCTCCAAACACTTTATCAATGTACGAGGCGAGCGCGATGTTGGCCACAGCGGGAGGCGCATCAGTGAGCGGTTGGCAGCCTAGTGGCCAACTTGAGACATCAATCGTGGTGTTGGTGGCAGCAGCCTCTGCAATCTGCTGCATTTGCTCATCCGGACATTCGCCAAGTACCAACGCTGTGAGCACTTGAAACGCGTAGCGGTGCGGCACGAAATGGGACAGCCATTTGTATTTGTCGGGGATGCTTGACAAGGGAGGATTGTAGCCCATGAACATGAGAAAAATGGAGTCGAAGAGTGCGCCCCAGACAGCGGCGAGCTCGATACTTGCGGTGGCGAATGTGAAAAACTGACCAAAGTACGTCTGGAACAAGATGTGTATGGTCAACACCAACCAGTAGACCACAACTTGAGCAAAGTCACCGTAGGCAGCGAAGCCTGCCATCGGGTAAAATACACTGACAAAGATCATGGAAGCAACGGCTGCGTAGGGAATCTCCACCACCGATGAAGCCGCAAAGTACCACAGCGCACTGTACGTCTCAGAAGCACGCTCACGATAAAATGAGCCGCGTTCTTCGAATGCCAGTGGGAGCACCTGGACGTAGGCTCCAACGCCCAAAAAGCACGTCGAGAAGAAAATTAAACCCACGGCACCGTTAGCACCCTGGTACGTGGTGAGATCATTGGTGCCAGAGTATACCAGTCCAAACACCAAGCCGAGAGTCAGCGCAGTCACCATTCGAGTAAGCGTGTAAAGCGGTGTGCGCCAATAAAGCCGCAGGAACCGGCGCAGGAGCATCGCGAACTGCAGTCGGTCACTAGCTGCTTGACGTTGAGCAAAGGTCACGGGCGGCAACCGATCCGAAGGCATAAACACTCCTGGTGCAGCACGCTTGACATCCAGACGTTGCTTGATGCGGCTAGACTTGTACGCTGCTACAAAGTCCACACTTTCAGCACGATTTTGCCGCTTGTGCTCGACGCTAGCGGACGAATTGAACGATCCATCCAGTTGTTGTAAACGATAATTTTTCAGTGCACGTGGATCAGGGCGTCTGAACTTGCGCGCGAGCGACGACATTGGCTTCATCCTCTCAACACCTGCACCAATCACATCCAGCATCCAGGTGGCCGGATTGTCGCCTGGTTCAAATGGCGGCACACGACATTGCGAGCTCAATCCCTGAAAGTAGTTTACTATCGTTTCACCATTGTGGCCCAATTCACCAAAGTACACGGTCTCGCCACCGCGCTGGAGAAGCAAGAGGCTATCGAAAAGCAAGAAGATTTCAGTAGATGGCTGATGAATCGTACAAATGACCGTCCGTCCCGAATCCGCCACTTTGCGAACACCATCCATCAGCAACTTTGCAGCTCGAGCATCCAAACCGCTCGTTGGTTCATCGAGGAATAGTACACTGGGCTGCGCAGCGAGTTCGATGCCTAGAGTCAGTCTCTTGAGCTGCTCACTCGAGCTGCCACGGATCAACCGACCAGCTACGTCATTTAGTCCCAGCAAGTCCAGGCACTCGTCGACAATCTCTTCGACCCTATCGGGTGCAACTTGGTCGCTTTGACGGAGATACGCCGAAAACTGTAATGCCTCTCGGAATGTCGCTGCTTCAGAATGCACATCCGTTTGCTCACAATAACCCGTACATCGACGCACCGCGAGTTCTGTAGCGTCAA
Source organism: Peronospora matthiolae (assembly GCA_921007115.2). NCBI lineage: Eukaryota > Oomycota > Peronosporomycetes > Peronosporales > Peronosporaceae > Peronospora > Peronospora matthiolae. The sequence goes on from CAKLBY020000305.1 coordinate 332,246, forward strand.
CTCCATTCAGCAGCACCCTGCCTCGTAAAGTTGATGTGCCATTCTTGCTGCCTGTTTTTCCGCTCTTTCGACCAGCTAGGACGTCTAAAAGCGTAGTTTTTCCAGCTCCAGTAGAGCCCATCAGTGCTGTCATTGTGCCAGGCAATGCATACCCTGTGACACCCTTCAGTAACTCTCGAGTCACTGTTTCCTTCTTCTTACTCGTGTTCGCACGAGCATCAACAGCAACTGGGCCACCTGGAGCTCCTTCACCTTCTGCTTGTCCGTCTACATCGATAGCACCTGTGGGGACAGAAATGCTGTACCGCAAATCTTGAAATGCAAGCGTGACAGGTAGCACGTCCCGTCGAGGTGTCAAGTGTACCACAACGTCCTCAGGGTTCGTTTTGAGCCCTTGTGAGACGACAGACGAGCCGCCCAGGCCGACATCACCTCCACCCGAAGCGACGAGATCGTTGCCATCGTCGCGGAGCGGAAACCCAACCAAATCACTCTCCTGCATATCGTCTTCGTTCCCTCGAGGCGTAGACAACATAGCGTATGACTCGTTTGGTTGTCTCGGTGTCATCACCGTATCGCCAAAAAAACCTGATGACGGGTTGCACGATAGTGGCAATGCTGGAATAGCCTCATGACGATAGTAATTCAGCATCACGTATGACATGAGCATGGTTGCGACGTACACTAGTGCGAGAAACAGCATTCCCAGCATAACCCACTTGGGTTCACCGGGAACATCATACAACCCAAGAGAGTAATCGCCTAACGTCTGCCCTTGATACGTCTTGCAGTAGTCAATCCCTCCGTATTCGCAGACATCCAGCTCACTGCTACGATATTGGCTCACCATGATCCCGCGAATCGCCCACGCAAGGGGGTTGCACCAGTAAATCCATCGCAAAGCCCACGGAAGTTGTTCACGAGAAACTGCGAAGCCGGCAAAGAGTATGAACAAAAGCAGTGCCAATGTCAAAGCTGACTGGGCTTCATGGAGTGTCGGACATGCTGCAGCCAGAAAAAAGTACTCGCCAATGAACACCAGCACTGTCAGGAGCATGTACGTAACAAACACCATGAAATGCTCGAAAGTTGCAGTGAATCCACCCATCCAGTAGACCAGTGAGCTGAAGACCAGCGCTTCAATAAGTGCTAGTGGTAGATGACTGGCACACGAGGCAAGAACATAGCTGGACGTGCGGTAAAAGTTAGCACCGCGGTGTTTATAAAATACACCCCGTGCATCAAAAAATGGTGCGAGCGCCGCCGATTGACCAAGTCCGAGAAACAACACGCATGAGAAGACCACGCCGACTGTAACTTGTGGGTCCGCTAGGTCCATGTTATAGTAAATTGCACCCACCATTAGGCCAACCAGTAGATCCAGCAGCAGTCGACCAGCGCATAATTCCTTGTTGCGTATAACCAAACGCATTTGTCGCTTCACCACGATCGACGTGCTGCACCAGTAGCTTTGACGAGTTGCTGGGACTCGCAGCAGTGCTTCTTGATCAAAGTACAGCTCTCTCTCACCATTCTTACTATATGCTTGACTGCACGTCTTCGTATCTTTGTCCAGATAGTCCAATTCTTCCACCATCGCCTCGTACATAGGTGACATAATCCATAGATCAGCAAACTCGCTCGCACTGCGAGGGTGGCGGCGCCTCCCGGACATTGGCATACGAGAAGTTTCGTACTGAACTTGCTCCGGAGAAGCCAGATCGCACAAGAAGTCAGCGAGGTCGCGCTCAGGAGGACAAACAAAGCCCAGCGCCTCGAAGTATGCCTGGATATGAGCACGAGATCCGTGGTACAGTACTTCGCCTTCAGCCAGCAGTAACACGTTGTCAAAAAGTGCCAACACTTCAGGTGCAGGCTGCTGCAATGATATCACCACTGTCTGTCGTTGCTGTCGAGCCAGACGACGCTGCACATTTACGATATCAAAAGCCGCAGAACTGTCAAGCCCTGTCGTGATCTCGTCCATCATGGACACAGCATGCGGACCAAACGCCATTTCACCCGTACTCACGCGCTTCTTTTCACCCCCAGAGATGCCTCGAATGCGTTCGTCGCCAACGATGGTGCCTTGACAGTGTGTCAAACCGAGTTCCCGTGTCACAGCCACTGGGTCTCGCTCGCCACCAAGATACGTGGTTGGAAGCGCGACCGGGTGCTCCAACGTAGGCGCGTTGTACACAGCACTCACAGGCTTTGCATCAGCGCGAATCGCACAGCAATCGAATGCAAAGTCCAGTGTTTCCTTCACTGTCATTGCAGGCAGATGCGTGTCCTGCTGCGGCACGTACGCCACACATTGTGGGAGCTGTGACGTGAGCTGATCCCGACTCAACCCATTGTACGAAACTTCGCCATCTAGCGTCACGCTCTTTCCATTGACATTGAAACGTCCACTCAATAGCTTGAGCAGCACGGACTTGCCCGATCCAGAGCGTCCAAGTACCAGTGTCATCGAACCCGGTGTGAAAGCTCCAGTCACATTCTTGAGAAGCTGTCGACGGACAAACGTCCTGTTTGCAGTGAGTCCTCCTACAATATTTCGGACATGATTTGGTATGGTCGGTAAGTGCTTGGCAGCGAGTGACTCTCGACTCAGTTGACCTGAACTAGCTTGAGCTGCTACTGCTGCAGAAGGCACGGGGATGTCCACAGAAAGCAAAACGTGTCGGAAAGTCACGAAAAGCTCAGGAACAGCACCAACTGGACGTCGAGGCGCAAAAAGCGTGGCCTGAGGAGCTTCTGGAGCTTCTAGACCTCTTGCCGACGTAGCGTGGGGTCTAGAACTTCCAATCTCATGATGGCTCTGTAGAACGTGCTTCTGGTACGAGCTTGTGAGCGATGACTGGAGCACGGGCGTGGGCGCGCTTGACACACTCGAGACAGACGAGTTCAAGTTGACCCTGGATCCCGGCAATGTCGTGCAAGAACTGGTTGGTCGCCACTTGGTAGTGAGCGAGAGCTGACGAGAACGTCTTGGCATGATGCGGACTCCAGCCTTGTAAGTCCTGTCAGTCAAATCAAACTCTCTGAGGAAGTGCAAAGCCGAATGGCGAATGAGTGATTACACAGTCAATCAAGTAATCGCTCAATGATGAAAAAACGGGGAAAAAAGAGGTACCAGGTCACTCGCATCCCGTCATTGTGCTTCCCTTTGCTTACCTCCATTATCACGTGCAAGTACTGGTGCTGTCACAAACGAGTGGAGCTCCACGTTCCGCCGTCTAGAAACCGTCAAACGGCCGTGTCACGGTGTCCTTAGAAGAGTGGGACTGTGTAACACACGGCGCCACTGATGACACGAGCATCCAAGAGCTCCCTCCACTCGCCCGCTCTCTCTCTCTCTTTCTATAAAAACAGCCGTTTCCGAAGCAAGCATCTGGTATAATGTAGCCACTTTACACCGTCGCGCCCGACAGCGCTTCTTTCTCCACGGCTTCCTCCTCCTCCTCTTCTTCTTCTTCTTCTTCTTCCTGTGCCATTTCTAGCACGTACTTGCGCGTGTAAATGCCCACAACGCCCAGTAGCAACAACGCGCTGCCGGCTCCCACGACGAGCACAATCATCTCGGTCCCGTGTCCTGACGTCGACGGACTCGCCAATAGCGTCGCGACATTCTCGACCGCGTGGCCCGAGTAGACCCAGATGGCAGAGAACGGCAGCCCTGTGAGTACCGCAGCGGCAAAGTAGACGGGAAACGTCACGTCGAGCACGCTCAGGCCGTAGTTTTTGAGAGCAATGGGGAAAAATGCGACACGCGTCAGAAAGACCACGAGGATCTGGCGTTTCCGCAATAGACTTTGAAATCCACGGAGTGCGGGGTGGCCCTGCGACATGTAGACGTGGACCTGGCGACGGCAGACGTGGCGGCCAATGACGAACGAGAGCACGGAGCCCACGAGTTTGCCCGTTGTAGCGAGTACTAACCCGAGAGAGAAGCCAAAGACGTAGCCAGCGAGCAGCTCAAAGGCCGTGGAAGGGAAGCAAAGCACGACGAACAATGTGAAGCAACAGACGTAGAGGACCGCGCCCAGTGTCTCGTGCGTCTGGAGCCAGAGCACGACGTGGTGAAAGGAGTCGCTGCGCATAAAGCGGACGAGGACGAGGCTGGCGGTGAGACCGACGGTTACAAGGAGGAGGACGAGGAGGACGCGCTTGGTGGTAGAAGGGGGAGACGAGGATGACGGCGGCGGCAGCGACGCGTCCTGCTTGGCATCTTTGCGGTCAACGAGCGCGTACATGGAGAGAGAGTGATGGTCTTTTGTTTTCTGTGCGTTGCCGTGCACATAGATGGACCATGTGATGTGGGGGTAGGGTTGAGAACAGAACATCTATCATTGAGGTACGATCGGAAGTTGAAGGCATCACAGATTCGTAAACATCAACGTGACACGCTTCACAGGCCGCCGTGGCGCGTGGCTGCAGCCACGTGTTCGAGTCCCACGTGACAAATGCTTTAGTTGCATGTGGACAAAACATCAGATAGGTTGTATTCGACCTCCTGATGCGTGTACGTACTTACGTGGGCAGACGTTTCTTACGGTGAGCAAGTGAGTACCCTAGCAACCCCCAGACCGATGCGTCTGAGAGACGGGGGTATTCGTGGCTACGTAGGAGCAATTAGTGGCAACGTATTTCAGCTTGTCGTTGCTGTGATTTTACATTAGCGGTTGTTTGAGCGACCGCGGCTTGTCTACAGAAAGGTCAGGAAGTGCTGCTATCAGCAACGTTTTGTGTGCGAAGGCCGGTTCAGTGGTAGATACTGCAACGCGTGGTTGCTCGCATAGCAGATTGCGGGTAGTTGTTGCGGCAAGGAGATGCTTCCATGCCAAGGCTGTTGAATCAGCAAACAGGGCCGTGGACATTAGTTCAGGCGTCGATCAATTATTAACAACTGACAGCCACTGAAAAATAGAGCGCGTGCCTCTGACAATCGTGTTGAGACTCAGACATTAATTCGATACGCCCGTGTGTCATCGAAGACACCTCACGCAGAACAGCCATGGATAGGACCCGCTGTTGCCCCGAGAGATTCGAAGCCATCATGTGTGCGCTCTTTGCGTTCAGTACGCGTTTGTGGCGGAGCTTTGACGATCCAAAGACATCAATTGCTTCCACGTTCTACAGCTGCTGATCAGCGTTTGTCTTCGATTTCTCTCGACAAGCGAGTACAAACATACTGGAAATACAGAGCTTGTATCGGCTCGACTCACCTAATGCCAGCAATAGGTGGATGAACCGTGACTCATCAATCGAGTCGCTAGTGACAGCCAACTTGACACTTGTCCGCGTCAACGCACTAGCATAGTTGTTGTAACATTGCATCAACTATTACGCTTCGTTGATTCCAGTCGGCGTTGATTGATGGCACTGCTTCTAAATTTCGGTGCACGTACCGATCCTCAAGTGAACGAACACTGGCGTAGAAATTGCGAATACAAATCATCCACGAATGCCAAAAAAGACAATAACTTCCAAAGAAGTCCGACACGAACGTCATTCAAAAAGCAAATATTCTTGTCTACCGTGATATTTATCCCTAATCGTAAACTTTACCAAGCACCGTCCTGCTTTGCTCGTGCTCATGGACTGGCTGAACAAGAAGAAGAAGGCGGCGAAGCGGGCAGCAGCCAAGATGAAGAATCAGCGCTCGACCTTTCAAGGGGAAGGAAACGTGCTTGGTGGTACTTCTGACGCCTCGTCTGCGCCGCCGCCGCCCGCCACGGCGTCATCTCGTGGTCCGTCATTAAAGGTGCCCCTCCATCTCGTTTCTGACCGTCCCGTCTCTTGATCTAGTGGTTCTTATATATGTGCTGTTTTTGACGATTTACTCTTGATTTTTGTATGCCGAACAATTATTGTTTTTTTATTATTGTAGCTGCCGTTTATCACGAACAAACCGCCTGCTTTATCGGAACAGGAACAACAGGAGCGACGCGAGCAGCAGGTGCGTCGTAGCTCCGTCAATAATACGAAAGTAAAACAACATGCTGAGACTTTTGGGTGCAGGCTAAAGCGCTCGAGCAACGTGGTAATGCGTGGGACAAACGTGTGGCTACAGCACGCAAGATGAGGCTCCAGCAGGAAGAAGAGCAGGAGAGCAAGTTTCAATACACAGATCCAGTCCCGACCACTGCACCAAGTGCTGTTTCTGTCGTGCTCTCGAATGAAGAAGTCAAGGCTAGAGAGCTGCAAAGCGCTCAGGCGCAGATGGGCTTTAACCCGTACGCAGTGACTATTTCATCCTCAACACAGGCAGTGTCTGCTATGAACGGTATTGGCGGGAATGCTGGTGCTTTGACAGCAGAGAGCAGTGGGGCTGGGACGTCGTTTGTGCCTCCTGGAGAGATGGCTCGTGCTGCACTACTTGGCTCTATATCGGCAGACGAGAAGACTGGTGAGAATGGTGCTGTGTACGTGCTGCTTCGACAAGATCCGACACGTGCGATCACAGCAGCAGAAACGCTGATTAAGATGCTGAGCAACGTTGTGAAGAATCCACAGGTTGGTTGTTGGACGTCTAGTGATGTTGATCTGGGTTGGCTGATTACATGTGATGGCTCTTTCCTGACAGGAGGAAAAGTTCCGCAAGGTTCGACTTTCGAATGCGTCGATTCAGTCCAAGCTTGTGGCTGTACCTGGTGCTATCGATATTCTTGCAGAAGTCGGGTTTGCACCGGTCGAGATCGATGGTGATACCTATTTAATACTACCTGCTGACGCGTTCCAGGCAGATCGCGTGCAGTCTGCTATCGACCGCACGGAAGTGGCGCGCACTCAGCTCCAGCACGACTCAACGTAGCGCTCTTTGTAGAAGCAGCTCCCTATCTACCTGAAGAAGATGGCGATGCTGCGTTATGTATGAATCCGTGGCTTGTGCTTCTCCGCGAACGGGAATAAGTAGTGATAAACGCGGTATTGGATTGGTATAATGCTTATTTGTGCTGAAAGGCATCCTAGATACCGAAGACGAAGGCCTCAGTTTCTTGATAAACGGAAAATGGAAAGGTACACACAAGAAGAGGTACATGCAGAACTCAAGAGGTTGTTGTTGTTGTTCCGGTTGTTATTGTGAATAGCCATGGGCAACACGCCCAACGACACGAGCACACTTCCAGTGTCGACGATACCTTATAGAAGCAAAGTAACCATTGCAACAAGCACTGCGATAGCAGCAAACATCGGAATGGTCAGAGCGTCAGCGCCTTCATTGCTAGCAGCAGCATTTGGCGAAGGTGAGCTAGAGTTTGTACGCGCGTTGGGCTGTGAAGTGTTTGCCGCTGACCCGGTTGTGTTGGTGTTTGCAGGATAACTTGTGTTTCCAGCAACTGATCCAGTATTGGGTCCAGACCCCGAGCTTAGACCACAACGCTCCGATAAGGGGTTGAGGACGTCCGCGTACAAACGGATGGAACCAACTGTGCATTCTTCAGGCGCGACTTCTTTGATCGCGCCGATCGATTTCTTGCACGCATCGCTATTGCAGACTGCTGTGATCTGCGCATCAGTCGGCACTGCCATAGACGTGGGGTCGTACCCTGAGTCTGCCCGACACGATGTCACATTTCCCGTCACAAAAAGTTTCGACAAGGCAACAGTATTGCAAGGAGCGGCAGCTATGCCGGAGAAAGCTGCAACAACCAAAAGCAGGGCAGATCCGAATGCCTTGTTCATCTTGTGCAACAGAAGCTTGACTTGGCTTGCAGGAGAAAATCAAACTGAGGTGACGACGATGTACATTACTACTGAGGCAGTTAGATTGTTTGCAACATTGTGCGACGGGGTATCTTCTTGAGACGGGATCGAGAGGTTTCATTTGAAGAATTGGCTTGAGAGACATGAAGTCATGCATGCCGTTGTATCACTTGCTGATCAAAAACAGTTGGCGACCTACACATACTCATTTATCGGCTACCATGGATAGGATCAACTAACCTGCAAGCTTTTTGTATTACATCAGTCACCGAAGACCCGACCACAGCAGCAAGCGTGGGCACAACATACAGCATACACGACACCGAGTAGGTACTATCTTTACAGCAGCGCAAACACGACAAACCCCCGGTGTCCAATTTTTGTCGGAGTGCAAGGCCATCATCCCGCAAAACGAAATCTCCATTGGTCTTATTCATCCATTGTCGACTAGCCGGAAGCTTTCCTCTTCACGGTCAATCGGTCCATTTCCAACGGACCACCACCGTCGGCGTCCGAGCTGCTTTGCTACCATCCAACACAACCCAAACGTGACGCAAAGTTCTTATACGGTGAACATGGAAATCAGTTTCCCTGTAGCCCCACACAGGGCCTACGACGATACGACCCGGGTCATCTCTCGCTTTCTCTCTCGTCACAACCGACTAGCGCGCGTGGTCACAAAGTAGTTGGCCATGGCGTTCACATAGCAAGCGTCCATGGTGTCCGAGCAGCGGTCCAATTGCTCGACGCGGACGTCTGTAGGCAGCATGCAATGTGCTGTACGATACTCCCCCGAGATCCGTGTCTTGTCGTAGATCGAGCACTGACTTTGTGCGATGAGCAGCAGCGTCTCCCGTGGGTACATTGGCGTATCGTGCAGTTTTGATGCACGGACCGGTCCCTCACAAAAGTGCTTGGAGATGTTCCGGGCGTAAGAAGCTTCGAGGGCATCAGTGGAACTGTCCCAAAGATGGACGGGCAGCATTCGATGTGCCCGGCGATTCTCGCCTGACATGCGCGTGTGTTCGTAAATGGTGTGACGACTATGTGCAAGTGCTAAGAGCGCAGTGTCGAAGCTTGACGTGTGGCTAATGAGCGGTGGCGCGAGGGACATTACGAGTGAGGGAGAGCAGGTAAAAGGCTAAATGAGCTCTTCAAGCGTGCGACGTCGGACTTTTGTATCATACTGAGTGACGGAGTGACTTATGACGGGGTTACGCAGGACACGGTCGTGGCATACTCTTTGGAAATACGGAAGGAGTATACAGGGCGGTGGACGTTGAAGTTTGGTTGGTTCCACGCAGCACGGATATGACAAGTGAGAGGTATGATGGCAGCGGAGTCGGGCGCGTCATCGGTCGACTATGCGGTTCCTTCAAGGTAGGTAGTAAAGACGTGGTGGATAGACACTTTGCAAGTGTGCCACGTCGGGCGCGTCGAGGCTGGTATACTTATACGACACTGGCTTGGTTATGATTGGCTTTCTAATGCCAAGAGAAATCCTTTCTATGATAGATGTCAACGTTTGTACATTTTGACCTGGTGGTGCGAGATTGTGGATACTTACCAAGATACAGTGGCTATTTAGCCACGCTGACTTCTTTGCTAACATCAACTTACGAGTCAGATACTAGAGACACGGCGCTGCACATAGAACGCAATGACCGATGTAGCGAGTCTGTCATTGTATAGCACATGAGAGTGACTATAGTTTTCAAGTGAGCATTGTGTGACCAAATAAAGTAAGGAGTATAGATGGTCTAGACTTGAAGAAAGCTGGTGTGTTCGCCTTCATCAAAAGGTGTAGGCCCGACGAGCCCAGACGTCATGATCCAGGAGTTATGCCAGACGCAGACGAATCGCTCAATCACTTCGTTTGATTTTATTCTCTACACGGGCAAACAAGACACGAAAATGGCTGCAGCTCTGTCAGTACGAAGCAGTTGGGTGTAGATGGTTGTAAGCTTGCAGCGCTGGGTAAAGGTGTTGGACTCTTGCTTATGCTAGTAATCATGTTGGAGTAATTCGAGTGGACGACCCAATCAATTCGAAACTGCATGAAAAGCATACGAACCGAATACATAATGATCACCATGTTCAAGAGAAGCAAGCTCGCTGAAAGCTCGCGCCTAGATTTTCGTAGCTCACACCAGATCTAGATAAAGTCTTGGACCTGGATGATTCGATGGTTCTAGTCGGTATCTTATCAACTTATGTCAACGTAGCGATGCACTTTGCAAGCTCATGATTTGCCACAACGCTGCTTTGCGGCGGTCCATTCTGATGACATATCGACTGCATTCGTCAATTCTTGAGTATTTCCTGACAAGTAGCCTTACAAAGTTTGCGTGACGCCTGAAGAAGGAGAGTTACACACCCATCCTCTGCTACGTACACCTCCAGTCCGCTGCAACCTGGCGGCTTAGTAGGTATTTCAACCTTTGGAGTGCTGCAATAGACCGACTATATGATACCCTAAATTTTATTGACAACCGACCTGAAGTATAGTTGTAACACCTGATGGGATTGCTTCTGTCCCATAGAGAAGTGCACAACTGACAGGTCGATCTTGTACTAGCATCAATCGAGCAATTGTACATCATTTTGCAGTACAGCACCAAGCGAGACACCGAGAGCGATAGAGTCGGAGTTCAAAGCTTCAGTGTCAACGATCACGACCTTCATGATCGCATGTTGCTCAACTTCGACATAGGTGAAAGTAGTTGAGTCTTACGTGTTTGGAGAAGCGGTTTATAATGAGTGATGCATCATTTTCATACCAAACAGACCAGGTGTGGACGTATTAGAGGGTGGGTGGGTATGTACCGAACTCCCCTAACACATTATGATGTTCCAGTCATCTTTAACAAATCAATCAAATCAACCCGTCATATCGAGCTTTTCGCACCTAACAACCGAAAACGTTGGTCAACTCCCGCACTATTCGATCCTGTGAATAGCTGGAGCCAAAATGGTCTCTGGCGAGGCGCTGCTCACTCAACTGTCGCTTCTTTTCCAGCAAGACCCGCTCATGTACGCGCTCTATCTGACTGTCTTTATCGTGGTTTTTTACATTTTCTTTACAGAAAAAATGGTTCTGGTTTTCGTGAAATATCCCGATTATTATATTCTCTAAACTTTCGATATTACTTATTATTCCTGCATCTCTCTCTCTCTATAGTGATGAAATCGGACTGCTCTTTGGCCTCGAACCAAGTGACTTGATGACTGATTCGGCTTTTGTCCTGGAAAACCACAAACTTGGCGTGGCTTTTGCCGCTGGACTCGCGCTCTTTCAAGCTGCTCGCACGCAGTTTCATCCGTTAAATGATCTTTTGCGACAAGAAGCGGTCCAAATGACGCAAATCGAAGCCCAAGGACAGCGAGAACGAGCCCAATTGCTGTATTGTACACGAGCTATTCTCCTTGTGAGTGCCGACTTTTACACGGCGTGGAACACTCGGTGAGATTGAAGACGTTGGAGAGTCATGCCGAGCGGAGTCTCTGCTGTATGACTATTGGGAGGGATTATTAATGTTTGGGGGATTATATTTTTATTTTCATTATTACGATTCGATTGCTATAAAATGGATGCAGGAAGTCGTTCGTGACGCGAGGATGGCTGGACGCTCAGGATGACATGCAGTTTACTAATTTGATCTTTACACTGCACCCCAAGAGCATTGATACGTGGGCTCATCGGTGCGAAAAAGTGAATGGCGCAGTTGATTATTGATGTGTTTTTTATGTTTACGTTGGGGCACTAACGACAATGTCACATATAGACGTTGGCTGGCTACGCGTTTGTGCTCAGCATTATCTTTAGATGATCTGCAGGAGTTTTACAAGCAACAGATCGAGGATTCTAGTCGACTAGCAGATCAGAAGGCACGGAATTACCATGCATGGAGCTATCGTCACTGGATTGTCTCGCGACTCCCGATAGTTTTGACGGCCGAAGAACTGGAAAGGATGGAATATTGGTGTCGAACGCACGTGTCCGATCACTCGGGATGGAACCATCGACAACACACGCTCGACCAGCTGGTCAATCAAAGCCAGAATGCGAGGGATGAAAGTAGTTCTTCAAAGACTATGATTTTTCTGGCCGAGTTCAAGTTCGTTTCGGATGTCATGGCATCCTATCCGACGCACGAAGCGCTATGGTGCCATCGACGCTACGTGATGCAGCGTTTGCTAGAGCAAACGTCTCGAGAAGAAATGACAGATCCGTCTTCATTGCTCGTGCACATCTCTCAAGTGACAGGAAGTTTCTTGGATGCCGAGCTAGGCTCACCAGATGCTGCAACACTGCGATCGTCATGGGATGAAACTTTGAAGATGTTGAGCAGTGGACGAGTTCAATGCTCTTCCATTGCTCACGCGATGCTGTGTGAGATTGATACTGCATGGAAGTGCCAAAATTTGTTTTCTCGGCGATATGCTGCTTGGTGCCTCGCACGACTTCGAGCATTCTTGCGAGGAAGACAAATGGTCGTAGACAAGGTTGCACACGAAGCGTTGACGCACGAGCTCAGCTTGATGGTATCTGGCTTACACAAACGATTGGCACACGAAGACAGCACGCTAGAGCATCTGTGGCACCATTTGAAATAAGTCGGGAGTGACGGTTGAATGCCAACTTTTTACGCTGCAGCTTGAGACCTCGATCCTCTGCATATGGCTGTAGAGTCGCATCTGACTGTTTTCGACGTGGATTGTATAACAAAGGCAAATGAAGCTCCAACCCGAAGCATGCCAGCTGACGACATGAGACTCGCAATCCGGCTGATAATCCAGCAATACTGGTCTCGTTCCCACTCAGTCACGTGGTACAAGATGCCGCTGGCACGAAGCGAGCGATGCCATTGATGATGGTACCCGAGGAAAAGTGGTACAGCAGACGTAGCTCCCAATCCGTACTCATGCCGTACTGCTGATAAATATCTCTTATAGTCACAAAGTCCTCGAGCTCTTGATCGCACAGCAGATCTTGTCGAATACCACCGCCGCTACTTTTTTGCTTCTTGGCCAGCTCACTCAAGCCACTGAGCGTACAGTTCACAGTCGGCAAGACAATACACAACCGATCGTATGTGTCGAGCTTGAGCAGCGTAGCAAGGTGCTTCTTCAAATGCCGGACTTTGAGCTTGGACGACGTGGTAAAAAGCGTGCGCTCCAGTATCGGGAGTCTCAACTGCTCGTCGTCATGTAGCAACACGCGCAAGTTCACGCGTTCAGAAGCAACTGCCGACATCAACGTACTCGACCTTGATGCGTTTCGTAACTTCTTGCGTGCAGCCGGTCCTTCATCTTCTGAACCAGCAGCAGACAACAATCTATTCGCACGAGGTGAGCCACCATCAGGCGAATGGCGCTTCTCACCAACCAATGGTCCCTCGCCATACACTGGAGACGACGGACGTGACAGGTTCACTGCATTCTCGCCATGAATCCTTCCGCTCTACACACCACAACGCCACCACCACCACCCAATATACCATCATCACATCCACATACCATAACATCATCATCAGTACCGGTTATACTCATGAACCCTCTCCCTCCCAACCTCATCACTTCATGTCCCAGTGTATTACACACACAACATACCTGCCGACGAGCAATAGACGGGTACCCTGCTGCTTCAGCTGCTGTTCCTTGATCTGTACTTGTCGTATCTCCATCAAGATTGCTCTGAACCGCGTGGCACCGCCGTGCGCGGTTCACCTGTTCAATGATCTCATCCTCGTGGCGTTCAAATGCCTCTAGGTTCGGATGCACCGTGGCAATGAACGCGTCAAACGTCACGTCCGGTCGTAGCGACCGTTTTGACGGAATGTGGATGCGACACGACGGACACTCGCGTTTACTATGGCGAATCGCCGTCGAGATACAGGCGCGACAGAACCGGTGCAGACACTCCATGACCACCATTGTCTCTTTGATGATGCCAAGACAGATGGGACAGGTCAGATCGGCATTCAATTGCCGCATCGACAGCGTTTTGGTCGCTTTTCGGTCGCTCACAGGCACCCGAGGCTGGCGGTACATCTCAAACAGGGTACAGTCCTCTACGAGCTCGATCTCGTGGTACTTGGACCGCGCACTCACGCGACACGAAGGTACCTGCTGCACCAGATCATCATAGTCTTCACGCGTGAAGTTGTACGGGTTCCGCGGCACGCGCTTGTCCGCTGCCATGCCTTGAAGCCTGCGGTCTCGCCCGGAGCTGCTCGGGCGTGCGCGCGTGCTCGAGAATAAGATGATAGAGGTGGAACGCGTTTGACGAGGTATGTCATTATAGAGGGTCGAACAAGACGATGGACGTAGAGTGGACATCAAGTGTACGTAAAGTGTACACAGGTTTAGCGAGTGATGACTCCTTTTTGAACATCATGGCTCCGAACATTGTGATGATGGGCGTGACGCTCGCGATTGCGCTCGCGACGCGGTCAATACTTGACCTTGAGAACGCCGGTAGGTGGCTTCTACTGCTTCTGTGTCTTGTGCTGGTGCTCGTGCTGGTTTTGTAACGATATTGTGTGAATTGGTGCTGCGGTGGCGGTTGTTGTAGTTCACACGGGCTTGGTGCGGGCTCTGTATGGCCTCTCGCAGCTTGGTTGCTACAGTGTACTGCTGTTTATGTATATGAAGGCGAAGAGAAACACAGAGCCTGGAGTGGTGACTGTGAAAGAGGACGTGGGGTTTGGTCAGAAAGGCGAGAAGGTTGAGAAGATTTCGGTGGCGGAGCATGACCAACGGATGGTCAGGAAGGACTTGCAGCGTGTACGTCAAGTAGCTGTTGTTGCTGCTGCTTTTACTTGGAAGAGGAGAGAGGGTGTATGGATGTGCTTGGACTGAGGCTGTTTGGTTGTGTGTTGTTGCACTAGTACGTGCTAGGTACGGTCATGACCGTGCTGATCCATTGGAAGTGGGGCTTCTTCCCGCCGCTCGTGATTCAAGCGCTCACGCAGCCTTGGAATCTGTTGCAGTCGCCGGTTGCGAAGGTTACGCTGCTTGGGCACAAAGCGTGGGGGGAGCTGCGTCGGCCGTGGACAGACCCGAACGACATGAGCAAAGCCGTGACTTCGTACACTGACACCATCATGACGGCGCTTGGTGAAGCACCTGAGAAAGTCAGCAAGAAGGCTAGCAAGAAGGCGGCCAAGCGCAAGAACAAATAGATGGCGAGAGCGGCAGGAGGACTGGTGACGACTGGATGTCGTTGCGTAGACAAAGCCAAGAGACGTCGTGTGAAGGAAGCTGATTGATGTGCATCGACTTGATCGTTTTACTGCCGCATGTCAAATCTGTTCAATGGATGTTGTCCAGCTCGGTCTTGTTTGCCTGATTAGTGCCCGATATCTGTCGCGGCTGTGTCTTTGATACCTTGTTCCACGTAAATTCTCTCATGTAGAAGGAACCGATAGCTGTCATGAACGACGGATACGATATTGCAATATTTTGGTTGACCGCTTGCGACTGCGGTCGCTCTCTCATTGCTGATAATTACTACACAGATGGAGTTCACCGGATAGAAACTACGCACATGCAACTACATCGAAGGTTTTCGCGACCAATTAAAACTAATAATTCTCCACTATTACAAGCTGGTCGTAATGTAAATTTATTGCACGACTATGCGGATTCACGCAGGAAACTGCTCTGAGCTCGCACATGGGACTCTAGTCATATCCGATCTGCAAGTGATACTTCGTCTCCGCAAACGACAAGCCAACAAACAAAGCACTTTTCCAACGTAGGGTACGAAAAAGACTTTAACTTTTTTACTTGGCCACTTTTGCATCCACCGAGTCTAAAGCGCCTCCACAAACCAATAACACCCCTCCAAAACTTATATCCTGCAGACAAACCTACTCCCGCAGCACTGCAAAAACACATATCCCATCGTCCCACCTCTAACTCAGCGCTCAACTCATTTCAGCCAATCACAGAACGTCAAGTCACCGCACTCGTCTAAATACCCGTCAACATGGCAGATCTCTTAGCAGCAGCAGCCGAAGTCGCGACGACACGCGCGGACGAGAGCGGCGCTGTCCTCGACTTGACCAATCAGCAGCTCGTCCACGTCAAGGAGCACGCGATTGCGTATGCAGCAGCCCACGGACTGCTCGTGCGGTGGCCACGCGATCCTTCCGCCCTGGACGACGCCCCGTCTGCATTTGTCCACATCCCGCTGTGTCTCTTGCCCGTACCGGTACGTGGTACCACTTGAAAGAAACCAAAATTGCACATTTTAGAAAAAAGCAATTGCGCACTGACGTGTTCTAAAAGCTTTTAGAAAGACACCAAATTAAAACTGCACAGTTCATAATAAATGATGCACATCACGAGATAAGCGCTTCATATGTTTAACCACTTCACTTGCTGCTGTTTAGTTTCCACGGCAGCACTTTGAGCGGGCGGTCCAGTTGTCACCTCTGTATGGACGTCTCGTGGACCGCGTGAGTCGGGACGTCGTGTGGCTGCATGACTGCGTCCAGAACGTGGGAACGGAAGACGCCTTTACTCTGCGGCTGCTGGAGCTCTCCAAGATGGTGCAGCTCCAAGGCGTCCAGCAACTGACGTACTTGGGCATCCACCGCTCGGACTATATGCTGCACCACAAACAAGAACAAGGCCAAGTGACGCAGCAGCAGCAGCTGTTGCAGGTCGAGCTGAACACGATCGCGTCGTCTTTTGGATGCATCAGCTCCCTCGTGTCGGACATGCATCGGTACATACTGGCACGTCTATGTGCTAGAACGTGTTGTTGTTACGCTCGTCTGCATTTTTCATTGTGTTTTTACTGTTTGCAACTGTTTATTTTAAACTTTTTGTTGTTTTCTAATTTTTGTTGTTTTTTGTGCATTTTTCTACCATTTGCTGGTGCTGGTGCTCTCAGGTTCTTGCTGAATCGGTTTGGACCTGAGATGATGGCGCTTGAAAAGCATTACGGCATTGCAACAGCTGAGTACCGGACGGCCTTGCCGCAGAACGACGCGATCACGGAGATTCCGAATGCGCTTGCGGCGGCGTACGAGCAGTACGGAGTCAAAGAGTGCGTTTCTTTGCTATTATTGTGGTTCTATTGCTGGATGTGTTCATGAGTGTTCCAGCTACTGTGTGTGTTTGCTGCTTGCTAACATCTTGTGGGTATCGTTGCGTTGCCGTTGGTCATACTAGCGCGGTCGTCATGTTTGTCGTGCAACCGAATGAGACGAATGCCATTGACCAACGCTGGCTAGAGTACAAGTTGTGGGAACATCACGGCATCCACGTGCTGCGCTGGACGTTGGCTGAGGTGAATGCGCACGGTAAACTGGTTGAGCGCGATGGCAAACGAAGACTTACGGTCGATGGGCGTGAGGTCGCTGTCGCATATTATCGCTCCGCGTATACGCCGAATGACTACCCCACAGAGCAAGAATGGGCCGGTCGTACCATCATTGAACGATCGTACGCTATCAAGTGCCCATCGATTGCTTACCACTTAGCTGGCACGAAGAAGGTGCAGCAAGTACTTGCCGACCCAGTAATTCTTCGTCGATTTATGTTGGAGGAGGAAGCCACGCAACTGGAGTCGTCCTTTGCGGGTCTCTATGGACTCGAGACAAACTCGCCAACCGTCGAAGAAGTCAAGAAAATGGCAATTGCGAACCCGCACGCGTACGTGCTAAAGCCCCAGCGCGAGGGCGGAGGCAACAACTTGTATGGTGATGAGGTGGCTTCGGCGATCCAAAGCATGAGTCCAGCCGAACTGGAGTCGTATATTCTAATGGAGCGTATCTTTCCCAACGAGAACCCTGCCATCCTCGTCCGTAATGGTGTGGCATCGAGTGGCCCCACCATCAGCGAGCTCGGTATGTTTATCACAAGTCTGTTCGATGGTGAAGGAAAGGAGATTGTGAACAAGCACGCCGGACATTTGTTGCGTACAAAGCTCTCGGGCACTGACGAGGGTGGTGTGGCGACAGGCTTTTCAGTCATAAGCAGTCCGTTGCTGATCTAGAGGGAATGAATGTGCCTCTGTATTGCTGGGCCTCCGAACGGAGCGTACTACGGCGTCGAAGGTCCAGGCGTGGATGCCCTAGCGGAATTTGCTTTGTCAATTTTAGGCTGGAAATAATGCCGCTGACGGTGAGATGATGGCGCTGGTGCTAATACACTACGTTACCAACCCTTGGATGTTGGGTATAACCCGCGTTTTTGATTGTATGTTTTCTCTGGAGATGATGCAGTGTATCGTTGCAGGTCCCCACTGCGTTGAAATGGACACTGTATCCCCCACAGCCGATGTTCATTCCTGAAAGAAGAAATACTGTCTTTGTTTTGTCAGGTAACACGTCGTCGAGATATAGCGGAGGCGCTTTCTCGAGTCCTTCCGATGCCTTGCACTGAAAAAACTTCGTCCGCCGAAAGCTCTGCGACATGTCGAGCAACCGACACGTAGACGGCGACATTAAACTGCTGATTGCGAGCTTTGCACGGATGCAATCAGCTCCAGAGTGACTTGACACTGTTGTTGATCCTGCTAGAGCTGCCAATTGCCATCAAAAGTTGACGAATGTTCATAGTGATCAGTTGATCAGGTAAGATCATCCGATAAACAAGAGCTGATGGAGGTTGACAACAGCGCGATACGCAAAAGTTCAGCGACACTTGAATCACGCAAGAAGCTGCGGTCAATGCATTGATGGCAACGGCACATCCACACGTCGGGTAAGTTCTATCTTTTTGGCTGCATCAGCTGCTGCACAGATCGTCTCAATGCTGCTGATCTACTTACATCGTCATCGGAAAGGTGCAGCAAAGTTGTCAAAAGCTCTTCTTTGTTCATTCGTTCTCTTGTCTAGTAACACGCAACTGCAAAAGCTGTCTGCTTCAGCATCCTGCCTCTGTATCACAATAAACACAGGTGCTTGATGGCGTGTTGCAGGTCACGTATCGAGCGACCGGTTTACAGCATCACCTACTTCTTGTCGAAGCTGATACATCAATGCAACGCTGGAGCGACGCAGTCAGCACCGGCGTCATGTGACGACCACGTTGCCTTGCTTCGTGTCATCGTACTAGTCGATGCCTCAATGCTTGCCTCGAATCTACCACACCTCTAAAAACTAAAACATGAGACAGCCACTCCACTCCAACAATGAACCAAAGTAGTTGCTGCGATAAATATACACATACACATACCAGTTACCCTGTTGTTCGGCTTGCGTCCATTCGTACATTCAGACTCATCAGCTTGAGTAGCGATCCCATCGTGTAACTGAGTGTCCGGACGACTGGACAATGCCGCTTGATTACTCGACGACGTCTACGAGTTTCAGCGCAACAGTAAGGCATCATCCGCATTATTCGTCCGCCATAACCTTCTTCCGTTTTCGTCTTCACTATGTGCAAAAACAAGAGCCTCAAGTCTACCAGGTATAACAACCAAGTTAGCTGCTGCCGAAGCTCAGCAAAGGTTCAGCAGTACCACGATTCAGTTTACCTGAAGCGTCACATTGCGACAGCGTTTCACCTTCCTGACTCTTCTTCCACTATTGATCGAAATTGAGGCAGCCGCTTTTCGAGCTGAGCCATTTCATGTGACAATCGGGCAATGTGCATTTCTGCTTCTTTGTACTCATTCACACATTGCTCGTACTCCGCTTGAACGGCGTCGAAATCGAGCTCACTGTCAGTAACTGTTGCACTGTGGGGCTCTGACTTGTCAGTAGCGATAGATCTGCATGTTACCCTCCGTTCCACGTCATCCGCAATCGTCAACGTCGCAACACCCTATTGCAATAATAACAAAGCCAAGAGAGACACACAAGGCGATCAGTGCTGGAGACCAGACACAGCGCAATCAACACTACGCCGTCTGGATGATGATCGACGGCTTTTGACGCAAACACCGGTCGCCGGTCTGCATTTCACACGTCATTGCGTGCAAGCAATTTGCGCTGGAACACAGGAGGCGAAAACGTGCATACGATAATACTGACCCCTAAAGTATCACTCAGTGCTTCTGGCGCCAACACCGGTTTCGGCTGGGAGTCTTGACCTGTTGCTGTTTCTGTTGTTTCCGCTGACAAATTGGCTTCAGCTGGTGACAGCACCGTCTCCTTCATTACACTCGCTTCAGTCTGACCACTGATATTGTTCTCGAGTCCATCCACGATTACTTCAGCAGGTAAAAACCCAGTGCGTTCAGCAGACGCACTTGCATCTGTAGACAGTGCCGTGGCATCTGCTAACTGCGCAAATTCAGCAAGCACCTGCTTGTCTTGTGACGACGTTGACGACAACGCTAGACTTGACAAGGTATCGAAGGATTGCTGCGACAACCGAGTGGCAGCGCTTAGCGAAAGACGATTCGTCTTCTCTTTCTCGCGTTCGGCGATCTTTCGCCTCATTTCTTGGATCGCGTTCTGCAAACTGCTAGAAGCCAAAGCTTTAGTGTCAGCGTCACCTCCTTGAGTCTGCGGCGAAAAGTCGTCCGGGCTAAGCTGGATCACAAGAGACTGAGAACTTGCTGTCAAAGGACGGAACTCTGGAGGCGATACTGTAAGTCCTGCCCGAGATTGTGCTGGCTCCAAGGAAGCAGTAATACAGAAGGCCGTGCTGTCATCCACCTGCTTTTGCTCATCCCCCACCGCCGGTTTGTTCATCTCGCTTGTGGGGCGTTCGGCCTCGATGTGATCCGTATCGGTAGTTACGTCCAGTGCCTTCGGTTCTGACAACGTGTTCGTCGTATCTTGATCCATACAAGACGCTAAAGGATTGGTTGTAGCTACTTCACTCAACCCATTCTCGTCGGATGTTTCCATTGCGACCGGTTCACTCACTGACGAAACCTCCTTTGGCTTCGCATCGTTCACAGTGCAATGCCGCTTCCTTTTCATCGACTGTAATATCTCGAGACGTAGTTCATCAACCTCAGGACTTTCCTGGTTTTCTCGTCCTTTTTCATTCTCGCCCAAGATAGAAGGCGACCGCAACGGTGGCGGAGAAGACTGTGCGACAGTCACTTTTTGGCCTGTCGATTCCGTTGTCTTGACTACATGCTTCGTCTTGCTTCGAAGCGCAGCCACTCGGAGACTGTCCAAATTGAAATCGTCCGACTCATCACGCTTCTTACTAACAGCAACATCATGACATGGGGCGGATACGGGTGGGGGCCGGGATGAAGTACTCTGAAAGTGCTTCAACGAAAAGCCTTGTCTATTTGACACGGGTAGAGATGAAGATGCCGGCATCGACCGATATCGAAACCCACCTTGCACCAGTGGCTCCGAAAACGTTCGAGGAAAAGACATCCCAGCCCCACCCTGGACAGGTCGATCTGAAAATGTTGGGTAAAGAGACAACGGAGCCCCGACTTGCATCGGCGGCTCCAAATACGTCCGAGGGAGAGGCAACGCAGCCCCAACTTGCATCAGCGGCTCCGAGAAAGTCGCGCGAACAGGCGGCCCAGCTCCACCTTCAAGCATCTGCGCACTGCCTTGACGATTCACGCGCAAAATCTGACTATCTCCGTACTGCAGTACAGGTGGGGGAGCCAATCGATGCTGTTGCGAGGGTCCTGTCGGCGGATGTAGAATGCCCGCACGAGGGCCGCCAGCATGAGGGCCACTAGCATGAAAAAAAGCTGGGGGCGGATCTTGGAACACAGGACGTACGTCCATCGCCTCGCCTCTTGTGCCGTTCCTTACAGTTCCATGCCTGTGTTGATCGGATGGCGAGGCACTAACGTACGGTCGCTGGCGTACTGTCCGCTTAAAAACAGTACCGATTTCACATGGCGAGGCATGCAGTGTTTGCATTGTCTCCAGCTTTCGCTTTGCCTTCTTCTTGCCCCGTTTCTTTTGCTTCTTATGTCGTGGATGCGAATTAGTTCCCATTGCGTCCACCGAGGCTGTACTGACATGCACAGATGGTGTAGGTTCCACTATTTTTATCGGCAACACTGACACGGGAGGACCTCCTTCTTCAAAAATCTCTCCATCTTCCAAGTTTTCACATTCATTAATTGGATCTGGCAGGGTGACTACGCGTGCAGCATCCTCGTTCTCTTCAAGCGCGTGGTGTGAAATACCTTCGCCCACGTCCGTGTCTGTCGTGCTACTCCCCTTGTCGTCACACAAGTTTAGCGTGGACTTGTGTTGCCACCTCGTGTCAGCCTGATCATTCTGTTCCGAATTACCATCACCTGATTCCCCTTGAAACAACGAAACTGTCTTGCAAATAGCGTCCAACGTTGCTCCCACATCCTCCTCCGTCCGACTATAAGCAGCTTGATGATCTATCAACAGCGACTCCTTCGATGTCATCGACGATACCGGAGCTCCTGGCACAAGCGGCCACTCCTCGTCCACGTCCGACTCGATATCTTCGGTCATCGGCATCTTTATCTCTGACGTCATTTCTCCGTGATGCTTCAACTGCATTTTCACTACTGCAGTCTCGTTGTTAGTACTGTCCGATGCCCGTGAACTAAGTGCATAGGCTGGTGCGCCGTCTGCAGCTGGAGCCACTCGTCCACTACCAATTGGTTGTTCCACAGTCTCGTCTTTTTCACTATCTTCATCGTCCATTGTCAAGTCAATCACTTGATTTGACTGGCAGTCGTTCAAATGTTCCAGTCTTGGAGCATGACCGAATTCAAAAGTCCTCAGATTCGTAACAGCAGTAGCAGGGGACGCAGGAGATGGGGCACCAGAGTTGAACCGGTCCATGTGGAGAAGCTTTGGGCTCACAAACGGTCCCAAAACCCTCGAGCCGGACGGCGTTAGCCCACTTTCCTTGACGTCGCCTTGATAAAAAGCACTTTTTGACTTGTTCTGAGTATGCAACGCCCGCTGTTGCGCGTTCCACTGCTCCTTGCTCCGGGCCATGAGAGTACCAAGTCTTTACACGCGTATATCTAACAAACTAACGCAGACGGGACGCCACCAATTCAGCAGCCTATAGAGAGCTCCCAGTGTGTCGATATCGAGCAATTTACACGTTGCTAGCGCCCTTAGAACGTCGAGAATCGTCGTCTCACTACTGAGGTCAAGCCAGTTCTTCGTGCGCGAGTCGTTTGTGCACCTGTGTGTAATTGTGTGGTGGTGGCGGTGGTGGTGTACAGTTTATGTAGCGCAGAAGAAGCATCGGAAGTTCGAGCAACGAGTGTTTGTCAATTCGATGTGCGCCACACCATCGAAATCCACCGTCCACGTTGAACTTGTCTCACTTTTCGATTCGTCCCCAGTCTGGCGGACGTTGAAGACGCGCGGTCCGAGCAAAGAAGGGACGATATGGCGCCAGTTCCGCACTATGTCAAGTCGGTTGCACTGAAGAACTCGACGTCGCACCCTGTCAAAGTGACTGCCACCTTTGGCTCGGACGAGTTTGAAGCTGAGGGCAAGGCCAAGATCCACGAGACGCGCGAGCTCGCGCCTGGTGCAGAAGCGAAACTCGACGAGCGCGAGTACGACATGGGCGGCTGGACGGCCGTGGCCGGGCTCTACTCGCTGCAAGTCGAGCACTCGACTGACCATCACGTGCTAGGCAAGACCTTGTACACGCCCAGCGTTGGGGGCATTGTGGACGTGCTGCACGTGGACATTGGCGCAGACGAGGACGCCAAGAGCTTCAAGGTCGCAGCTGTGCGTGAGGCCTGAGTTTCCTTTCGAAAAGATCGAGAAAGGAAACAGCTGGGTTTTCAGTCAATGGGTTGTGTGTGAACCCTGTCATATCCGTTAATGCCACACAATAGGTTCTGTCGTGTTCTTTCCATTCTAAACGACAGGTTGTGTCCTTTTCTGATCATTGCAAGCGACAGGTCATGTCGTGTTCAGTCTATTCCGTACAATAGTTTCAGCAGCAAGTAGTGAAATCAAACGCATTACTTGTCGCAAGTTGCCTGACCCTGGTCGGGCGCGGACATGGACGTAGACGGGGCGAGCTCGCTCGCATGTGCATAAATACGTATCGTCTTTGTCCAAATTGCTCGCGACTATATCAGTACGCGCACTTGCTACTGTACCGTCTCTTTCCCTTCACATTCTTTCTACACCAAACTACAACAACACCGTCTGTCCTGTCACGTCTGCAGTGGATACACTTACACGATGCGGTTCCCTGAAGGTGACCGGACGGGTGACCAACCGAACATCACGACGGCCGAGTCACTCGATATCTTGTCAGCTGGAACACGCTCGCTACTCATGTCGCTCGCGCTTCGCAGATCGATCTCATCGCTTGGAGCAGCAAAGTATAAGCTACTGGCATCAGAGCGTTGAGATTCAATCATTCCAGGAGAGTATGGCGCTGCCAAGTAACTTGTATCCCCACTTTCGGATCGCGGGGTATACACGTCACTTCTTGCACTGACGTTGGCCGGACCACCTCGTTGCTGAGCCAAATTAACGTGGCGACCAAATCCACGCCTTGAACCACTGCTGTCTTTACTGTGCAAGCTGCTTCCCAAACGGCTTCTGTCGCGTTCGCGAATCTCGCCGCTTCGGTTGCTCAGCACGTCCAAACTGTCGTCCACTTCGGCTTCGATGGCTGCCAGTTCTTCGGCCTCGCTGCGCACACTTTCGTCCGACACACGTGAGTCACTGGTCGGATTCATGCTGGATTTCGGATTGCTTTGCGCGGACTCCGCGACGTGTTTCCTACCGCAGCACCTCTGCCACCATAAAACACGGGCCTGTAGAACAAGTGCACAAGTGCCGATACGAAGCAAACAATACAAACAGAAAGTTAGCATCGGTGCATGAAATGACCGCATACGTCATCTCGTCATAGACTTTGAGTGCGACAGCCTCTTTTCGTCTAGACAGATTGTCACGGTCACCGGAATGAATCCGTACAGTGTTTTGCCGCTCTTGGGCATTATTCCGCTTCCGTTGACGGACAATGTAGTCATAAGTCGTGATGTTTTCCAAGCCTGCACCATCCACAAATACAAAACGATCAGCTGAAGTCGGCACTCACGAACACTACCGCCTAGTACGTACACAAGTGGCAGTGGAAGATTGCAAGTTGCCCAATCATGAGCAACCACGGACTCAGAAAGACCAGAAGCGAGATATGGATGATCCGTAGCGTCTGGAGCGAGATGTGGTAGTGTCCATCTACGCATAACCTCGTCACACTGTCCTTTCCCATCACACAACCGTAGCTCGTAGCTAGATGTTGCTTCATCACCGTTGCGTTCGTGTACATATCGACGGCAATATAAATGCCTATAACGATCTGTACTCCTAGGAACACCGAGGCGCCTAAGACAGAGCCCAGAAAGTAGCGGTAATTCTTCTTGCCCACGCAATTGTTGAGCCACTTGCAATGGTGGTCGAACACGTCTACACACTTGTCACATAGCCGACAGTGTCGACTCTGGTCATTCCTGGAGATCGCAGCAACAAGTAAAAAAGCAAACAGTCCTCATTAGACAACGATCATCCTGTACCCATTCATCAACCAAAAAGACCAAGAAAGAGAAGAAGAATAGAAAGGGAAGCAGCTACGAACACGTATTGCATGCAGACGTGGCAGTACACTCGGTCTTCTGAATCAACGTCTTCCGCATCAGCCGTCTAGAGAAAGAAGACAAAAAAACACAATTCTCGTCAATTATTACACTCCTCCCATGGTACAACAACACGTAAAAAACGTATTTTCAACGAAAAAACGTTTGTAGAAAACAAAATAAGGATAAAAAACGGCTGATCCTACCGAAGGTCTCAGAATGCAGTCATCCGACGGGTCTGTGCCCGTGCACAAGGCCACGGCAACAACCGTGAAACCACAGGCGCTGGCGTATACAACACTCAAGATAATCGCCACGGTCTTGTCCAAAATGGGCGTATAAAAGATGAAGAAGAGCGCGATGATGCCCGGGAAGATCACCCACGTCGCGATCTGGAGCACGTGGAACGGCAGCTGCCACCCGTTCTTGCGCATAGTCAGCAGTAGCAGCAGCTGTAGTACGGCCTGGCGTCCTCCAAAGAGAGAGCGACGAGCGTCTCGAGTCGCCAAGTGTCGTCGGCCAAACGCGCTGTCTGACAAGAGTTACAATGTGTCGCGGAGTTGTGTTTTTATGTGCATGTATTAAAATAGAGAGGTCCACCGACTCGAACAACGAATGTGCGACACGGCATGATCTTTGACAGGGCGACGAGCGCGTGGAATAGGGCAAGCAGTGAGACCATCACTCTGCGAAGAACAGCTGTTCGGGTTGCCGCCGTCTCTGGTCAATTGGGCTGCGATGTTTCGACTATAGGTTGCTTAGTTGTAGTAGTAGTAGTAGTAGTAGCAGTAGTAGTAGTAGTAGTTCAGTAACTATCGGTCTTGTTTCTTGTAGGCTCTGCTTTGACAAGGACAGCTGCGCGAACGAGAGGCGGAAAAGCGGCCTCCCACACTCGAAGCAACTATCCAGTCACATCCAGACGCGCGTGTGTCGTGCTCGTGCCTCTCGAGTACTTGATTTCTTACATGTGAAAAAGGCGATTATGGACCGTGATTGTGCGGTTGTAGTAACGGCTCGAAGTGGTCCGAAGCGACTCGTTTCGGACAATTAGACGATACACATGTGGCTTCGGCAATGACGTGGGTGAGTAAAAAAAAACACCGGAGCTCGAGGATAGCCAGCAATATCGATCGGTATTGTCCATCTAAGCGTGAAGTCGCTCATGGCTCGTTTGTAGCTTAGCTGGATGAGAAAGAGTCGGTTAGGTACTCGAGGGAAAGATATCTTGACTGACCTGGCAGGACGAGTTCGATGACTGCAGATGTTGTCAGGACCATGTGGCGCTGATCGAAATCTTGTCTGAGCTCATTGAGTTCGCTGTTATCGGAGATCAATGATCGATTATGACTGACTTTTACAAGAACATGGCTGTTAACATGGACATCTTCCTGCAGTATGTCAACCTCATCGATACGTCGTTTGTGAGACGGTGTGAAGATGCATAGCGTTCGACTTTTTTTTTGCCGTGAACTATCTGTGCCATCCAATTGCACTCTTAGAGGACTGTTGATTGCGTGGTGTCAGGTCCACACGATCGAAGTGGCGAATGGCGTCATTATCTACTCACGGACGCGTTGTATCGTGCAACAATGGACGGATTTGCTACAAGAGTGAGCAAGAGGACGTAATCACTGCGTGTTCTGTGTTTTGGTAGTTGGAGCGTGTTGCTGCACAGTCATGCTGTGCTGTTGACGGTCAGTCCTTGTCCATCGGAGCTCATGTGAAATATCAAAGAACTCGAGAACGGACTGGTATGAGTCAAGCAGAACAGCACTCGTATTACAGGAGCAGAGATGACTTTGTGCTTCTGTAAATGAAGCCATCTGAGCTAGTAGCTTGCAGCGCGACAAGCATCGCGAATTAACTGCAAGAGGCAGCGAGATCCGTATAGGAATGAGTACAGAAAGCTAGTCGGAAGCATCTGAGCTTGATCAGCTGGTGATGGGTGCACCATGACTACGCAAAATGGCATTCTTGACGCGGCCTATCCACTGTCCGTTTTGTCCAGCAGAATTGTCAGTGCGATTCCTATTCACGAAGGACGTTTCGAAACGCGTCGATCGTACACACTGTTTGCGGTTTTGCTCAGGTTTCGCATCACATCCAGTCAGTCACATTGATGAAAACGTGAGCTTGGCAAACGTTGTCGTTTCTAGAAATAAATTCAAGTCGGTACTATCGTGCGGTCACAAGCTTGCTAGTTGATAGCATAGGCGTTGCACCTTTGGACGCCTCAAACCCTTTTTCATCCGTATGGGCGTTATGCTTCGCGAGCATCATTGTCACGGCCTCTGTAATGTTATCAGCTATTTCCACAGAAAAAAAACGTCGGAAGTGCTATTTATCATCCCTCCGTCTACATCGCTGATGATCACGACTACTTTATACCAAACGTAAACAATTCTTCGCCTGCGCTACTTGGTTGTCCCATCCAGCGTCGTTAAGTCAGGATCCTGTGCGGGTTGACATCGCTGCAGCAACACGTAGCTCCATTGTTCAGCGTGGAATCACATACCTTACTTCGCCCCCACGTATGACCATTTCGTAAGCATTTGTAGGCCCCGCCCCTTTTCGGCAGCATTTTTACCATGAGTAGTGCGGTGCTCTTGTCCGAGGCCACCTTCACCTAAGCGTCTCTCCGTATCTTGCGACTCGTGTGCACAGGTGTCAGAAGAGAGCAGGCCTATGAAGGCTGCAACATTCACACCAGCTAGCTCAACTTTTGGCATCCTCACCTACAGCTGTCAGTTCTACAGGTTCAACGTATTCACATGCACTGCGGGGGATCAATTTCCTTCCAAATAGCTTGCTTTTTACCTCCAGATCAAAGGATCTTCCAGCTTAACGAGGCAACACGCTTGAGATAATGACTATTGTGATTTTCTGTGAGCATCGTCAAAGCCTCGATAGGGCATGTTGCGAGTATAAGATTTGTACCGTCCCAGGTGGTCTGAGTAAAGTGGCGACAGGTCATTCATTCTTACCTGCCAACCTTCCGTCATTGGCATTGAGTCTACCACATACATAGTCGACATACCCAGATACGTTGTCGACATCAACCGATACGCAACGCGCGACTTGTGTGACCTCTTGAAAATGACTCAGCTTCTTCATGGTCACACTTGCTTCGAGTATATTTGTTCGAAATCGAATACGGAAGTTAAAGAAATCGAGGAGTCGATACAGGAGATGAACGACGGCTATCACCCTTCGAATAGCTCATTCAGACACGACGTTGTGGTGCATGCCACTTATGGAGACTGATCTGCTTCTAATGCTCTTGTGCGTTGCCACCAGTAGAATATCGCGAGGGTAAGTTCCTAACTTTGTTGAGTGCGTGTAATGCAAACTGAGAGGAGAATCGCAGGTCGAGATCGGTGGACCTTGTATCCACAAAAGGTGCGGTCCGTATAAAAACCCACATTCCTTATCACACCACAGCCAGTGTCGCACCAAAACGCTTTCGTGTATAATGCTCTGTATCTATTACACGACCTTATAGGTAAATGCTAAACGGCTCGGTTTATTTTAATCCGCTAATTCATTGTGATTCGTTATCAGAGGTAGCTCAGAAACACGCCCGATTTTCGTCAGGAGTAGATCCCAAATCCGCAATTCACCATTACTGTGTCTTACTCACTTGGCGGTGCATAGTAGCATGAGGCGCTCGCATTAGTGCAGCGCCGAAGTGTGGCTTATCTCCACGCCGTTCAGATCGACCACATTTTGTCATGCAATAAGTATATAATATGAGGGGCTGAGTGCTGCTGTTTGCAGCACCAAATTATTCGTTTATACCTCTCTCACATCCATAATCATCTACGGCGCCGTCACTAGCGTGCACCAATCTACGGCCCGTCAAGTAAGCGGCCTAGAATTATTACCAACTCGTAAACGGCCGAACTCTTTATTGCCGATTCTCCACCCTGCAACCATTTCCTATCGACGTGTGTTAGATCACTACTCCATTGAATCAAACTACTTATCTGATCCTTGCATATTTACGACTTCTCCAGTAAATCGGAAGCGGATCGAGAGTCTCAGTCCAGGACATCTACACAGGTATCGCACTCAGCTCCAGTACTTGGCTACCCGGTTCTTCTGACGTCGTAAGCGCCACAGCAGCTACGCGTGGCTTAACCCAGTACTCCATCTCTTTAGCTTTGCTTGCTGATCAAAATATCTTGAGGCAAGCTTCACGACCTCAATTGAACTTGATGTATAAATGGCTCTTCCACAGAATGTTATTTGGTCAAAGATCAAGCTCACCTTCCATGATCTCCATGTCATCTTCTTTGTAATAAAGGAATCATCGCCCTGCTTGTAATCGGACAGACGCTCTTCTGCCAGTACGAATCGTATTGTCTTCCAAATGACAATGTGAGCATTCAGGGTACGGACCAGTTTATAAGGAGCACATCATTGCTCGAGACGAAGGTGGTTGTTCTATCGTCATATAGACACGACGGGGAGGATGCGGCGCGTCTAAGTCTATCGCAGATGGCTGTGGTGACAAGGCCGCACCTACAGGTTTCCCAGAATGGGTTGTTTTGCGTGTAGTAAAAGACGCACCCGTGTTGTTTTTGATCAAAGGACTGAACTTTAACCAGGAAGTAAGGAATATACAGTCTTCCCTCTGCTAAGTTATAGACTTGGTGGAAGGCAAATCCTATAATATAGCAGAGGTTATTCCATAGCAGAGGTATGCTGCGGAAAAATTATTAATTTAATAAATTAAAGAATCAAAAACGCAACAAACCTCCAGGCTTCCAAAACCTGTCTGTCACGTGTCACGTGCCCTATGAAGATTTTGTGATTTTGGTTGCCCCACCAGTCTCTGGTGATTTTGCTATCTCTAATTAAGAAGTTCCACCAACTGTATCTTGCTCACTCACAACAGATGTCGCAGATACGTCTTACCAACGAGCAGAAGCTGCGCATCTGCAAGCACCAGGATGATAACCCGCGCATCACCCAGACTGCCCTGGCGGCTTGGACAAAGGACGCCTTTGACCTCCAGAAGGCACTTTCCCAGGCAGCGATCAGCAAAATCATCAAAAAAAGGAAGGAGCTTGAGGCAATGGACACCACTGACCTCAGCGCTAAGCGTCCTCGGACTGTCCAGCACCCAGCTGTGGAGGAGGCCGTCGCCTTCTGGGTCTTGCAGTGCCAGCACCGTGGGGCCGCTCTCACTGGAGATCTCATACGGGCCAAGGCTCAGACCTTTGCGGGATCAATGGGCGTCTCGGAGGAAAACATCAGCTTTTCGCATGGGTGGCTCCACAAATTATAGCAACGCCACAAACTGCGAGCTGTCCGCATTCATGGCGAGAGTGGCTCAGCCGATATGGGCGCTCTAGAGGAGGCTCTTCCACACCTCAAGGCCGTGGTTGCTGGTTATGCGCCACGTGACGTGTACAACATGGACGAAACTGGTAGGTCTGAGAATACAGTACAGTACTGTACTCATTGTACAGTACAGAAGCATCGCAAAGGCTCACTTTCTGTTCAGGTTTGTTCTACAGTATGACGCCCGACAAAACGATCGCCCAGCAAGAGGTCGAAGGGTTTAAAAGACAAGGTACATTATTGCTCTCCTCTTGGTTTCCTGCGTTTCTCTGACACTAACAACTATTCTAGACGCGCATCACAGTTGCTCTCACGGCAAACGCTGATGGATCCGACAAACTCCCGCCGTTCTTCATTGGACACGCTAAAAAGCCGCGGTGTTTTGAGCACAAGACAGCTGAGCGACTGGGCTTTCTCTACCGCAACAACAAGAAAGCCTGGATGACTGGCATACTCTTCCAGGAATGGCTGGGAGACGTCGAC
Source organism: Peronospora matthiolae (assembly GCA_921007115.2). Lineage (NCBI taxonomy): Eukaryota > Oomycota > Peronosporomycetes > Peronosporales > Peronosporaceae > Peronospora > Peronospora matthiolae. The sequence goes on from CAKLBY020000305.1 coordinate 363,309, forward strand.
AAAAGTATGAAGGTAATTTGGGGCATGCCTTGAACATCATCGTTGTGGTACAGTAAAGGAGGTTTGACTAACGCGTTGACCACAGCAAAAGGATAGAAAAATCCTGTTTCTCGTGGACAACGCTCCTTCACACATTGTTGCTGACCTGGAACTCACCAACATCACGGTCCAGGTTCTTCCTCCTAATACGACTTCAAAGGTCCAACCCATGGATGCTGGGATTATTGCCGCATTCAAGAGGCACTACCGCCGGCTGCATCTGCAGAATGCCTTGGACCGTGACGAGCGCGGAGAAACCAACCTTTACAAGGTTGATCAGCTCACGGACATGCGTTGGTCGCTGGCTGCGTGGAGCGAGATTTCCAGTGCCACAATTGCCAACTGCTTCCGTCATACGGGACTCATGGACGGTCCGGCTCTGCCGACTGGTGGGGGTGAAAACGAAGCCGGCACTGTTGGCCAGCAGGCCCAGCAGGAGGCAGCAGCTGCTGCAGTAGAGGAGCAGCGCGTGGAACAGGATCTTGTTTCGGCGCTGGAAAGGCTCCCGCTCCGCAATCCCATGTCGATCGCTTCTCTTCTCAATCCGGCTGAGGAGGAGGAGACGGCGCATGCGGAGCTGACCGATGCCGAAATCATCAAGCTTGTTGAGGATCCGTATGGGGAGGAGGAAGGTGCTGCTGAGGCGGAGGAGGAGGTGGAAAAGCATTCGAAGGCTGAAAAGCTTGCCAGCCTTAGTCTATCCATCGCCCTTCTCGACCTTTCTCAGGAGTCCCATCGTATAGCTCACCGGACCCTTCGCCAAGTCCAAGCTGATCTCCGTAGTGCGAGCACCACTCAGGCCACACTTGATTCCTGGCTGAAGTAGTTCCCTCTCCTCTTTCCACTCCTTTCTTGCAGTGAATAGCAAAAAAAAGGTTCTGCGTACAATATTTCTGCTCACGGCGGACAAAAATATTCCCTCTGATAAGTTGTATTTGGCCCTCAGGCTATTCCGTATAACTTATTCCGTAGTCACCATAGAACGAGGTCGGTGGAGACCGAATCCTATAACTTACCGGAGGTTATTTCGTAGCCGGGGATAACTTAGCAGAGGGAAGACTGTAGTAAGGTTTAGCCGCAAAAAGCACTGACATCTTCATTTGGGCTTTGCACGGACAAGTGAGTAAACAGTAGTAGTGAATTGAGTATTTGGGATCTACTCCTGACTCAAATTGGGCTTATTTCTGAGATTCTTCTGACAGCGAATCAGAATGACCCAGCCGGATAAAAATGAACCCGGCCGTTTAGCATCTGCTTATTCTACTCGTTTGATTTTTTCACTTTTATACTGAAACAGATGCACTTATAATTGTTTTTATAAATGCACACGATATTCATTAGAAATTTAATTTCGTTATACCTTTTGTTCAAAGTTTGTCAACTTAAGAAACCGCCAGCCAGATCAGGGGTGTTGCTCGTAATAGATGTTTTTAAGCTTTTAAAAAAAGGGAAGCAAGCTCTGTAGCTCACCCCTTGATACAAGCATTCCAGTGCATAGAGCTAAATCAAGTTGCAAAACGCCATAACAGCAGTAACTGACGAATGAGCATGATGTTGGCCAACGTTTAGCTTGCACTTGACAAGGTAGAAGGAAAACTAAAATTTAAACTTTGTCGCTATTTTCCAGCTATTCCGCTTGCTATCGCACACTATGTCGCTGTATCTGCCGCTCTTACTAGGTTGACTTACCGTCGTTGCGCTACCCTTCACCACCACTCCGACGATTCGCTTCCTGCCTGTTGGTAACTACAAGCTTCTTCACCCATCTTGCAGCTCCTTCATTTGTGTACTGCCCTCTTATACACATAAAAACATTCGCTGACACCAACTTGATCTGGCATGTCGTGCCGCATCCATCGTGACTGCTCGTCCCGATCTTCAATACTACTCCTTGCCGGAGACTTGCACTGCGCTTACACAAAATGTAGCAGTGATCGCAACTTGACCGTCTTGGCTGTGTCGAGTGCTTTGGTGAGTACATCCGCGAGCATCAGGTCGCCGCACATAATGTGGCACCACATCGCCTCAAGGAGTGTAGTTGCACAAGTAGTTGACTCTCACATCTATGTACTTTGCTTTAGCAGACGACGCTTCTCCCTCAATCCGCCGTATCGCTGCCTGAGAGTCGATGAGATTTTTATCAGTATTGCAGGTGACTTACCGATCTCATTCAGAGTCTCTCTCACTCCAAGTAGCTCTCGTCCAGCTTCAGACGCTGCAACAAATTCCGACTCCATTGTCGAGAGCGCCACACCTACTTGCTTTTTCAAGCACCAACTGACTATTATTTCATTTAGAATGATAACGCTACCTGTCAAAAGCTTTCTTTCTGCCTTTTCGGCTGCGTAGTCTGTGTTGCTGTAGATTACTGGAACAGGTGGTGCATTTTCTTCGACCGCTGGCTCTATACTGATCTTTAATTCACGCATACCACACAAAAAAACGCATGATGCGCTTCACCAATTTCCAGTCATGGATCCGTGGTTCGTTTGTTTTACGGTTGCCCTGTGCACTGCAAATACAATGTCGGGTCGTGTGCACCTCGCCACCCAGAGCAACGACCCGACAATAGACTAAAAAGCACGAGCTCTAGGTTGACCTAAAGCGCCCGTGTCTGCAAATAGTCCGCTGTCTGCACTTTGAGCTTTATAAACATCTGTCCCGATAGGTGCATGACTTGAGTTGCAACTGTCATGCCGTGGTCACGCAGCAAATTGACATCTGTCTCCTCCTAAAAAGAAAAATCTCCACGATCTTCGTTGCGCGTCACACGCATCCCCATAAAAATTCGACACTGGACCAATGTCTTTAATCGAAACTTTTTCGAGGCTCGCAAAACAGTCGTCAACTGCAACAGCAGACATTCCAGTCACCAGCAAATGTCTACGTAGACTCCGACGATAACAACTCCATCGATGTCGCGATTGTAATACAAGCAGAGGTCGCTGATGCAGCGAGTAAAATCCGGCTTTTATCAACTAATTGTTGAGCAATTGGCCCAACAAGCGCCCTGCTTGCGTTAAATCACATAAAGTTTTCTTTAGTTCAAGCACGACATCTTCAATCCTCTTTGCCCCCAGTTTTTATTATAATTCTCTTGGTTCAACCGTCATGCCCTTGGGAATATGCACCAGAATCTCGAGTGATGTGCCTTCTCTGATTTTACTTCAGCATTGGAACGTCCCCGTGCTAAGGCCGGGATTCGCCATGTAGCAGATAGACCCAAGATTACTTTCACTGTCGTCATGTCCATGGCGGCAGTAATTGTTATCGCTTAGTCCACGCCGAAAACTTGTTCGATCCCGCAGGCAATGAGGCGCGCTTTGCGCCTTTCCAAATCTCTACCGGCAGTCTTCTTGGTCTTGAAGACACATTTGATGTGGAGAACGTTGCTGTTGCCTGATCGGAGCACCAAGCGCCACATTCGGGTCTTTTAAGCGCGTCCAGCTCCTCACGCATTGCTTTTTCATTCTTTCTCTTCTTGCTCTTCATTGCTTCACCAAAGTTGCGAGGGCCTCTTTCGAAAGAGTAATTGACGACATCAGCGCTGACAGCTTCTTCTTGGCTTGCAGTAGCTTTCTTTGCCCATCATGTCATTTGTGGCTGTCGATACCACTATTTCTTATTCTTGAGCTTCGTGCTCGCAGTACCACTACTGCTCTGTCGCACAGGTGTCTCAATGTCTTCGTATCTACCGAGTCATCTTCATCAAGGGCCAGTTGCAGCTGGCTGCTCTGAGCTGCAGACAACGTTTCAATATAATTGACATGCTGCGTTGTGACCAACTTGCTTTCCTTCCTTATGAACATTCTGAAACCCTTGGTTTCGTCACCGCATATAAGAATCGTGTACACTTGAGCACGGCGCGCAAACGAATTGTTGCTTACATCACGGTAGACAGGACAGTGGTAGCCAAACGCCATGATGCTGTACAATATTGGCGATTTATCCGTTAACAGTTCAAGAACCGCAGAGCGCGATTTTGTCGGAAGTTGCAAGGCAAAGCTCGGCGACCTTTCCTCACCCGGCCGCAATTCATCTCCTGCAATATGGAGGAATTACAGCAGGAAAATCTGGTGCGACTGGGCCAGAAGCTCTCCCGGACGGCTTACCAGTTGCGCTATTTTTTATAGATGGGTCGTCGACTGGGAACGCAATCACACAGACACAACAATTTTGCGTCTCCATGGCCCGCATTCCAACCGGGAAATGACTATTGCGGATAAATTTGCATCAGAATGGTCTACAATCCTTGGCAAAGTTCATTGCAAGAAGCAGAGGGTGGATTTGCCACCAGCCGTTCGCTGTTTCGTCACTCTACCCACAGACCGGGTCTTGTCTTCTGCCGACAACCGGGCTCTCTTGGCTGATTTTACGTAAGCTGAAGTCCTTGCCGCCGTCTCTGGTTTCAGTCGACACAAGTCGGCCGGACTGGACGGGCTCAATAATATTTTTTACGAGGATACGTCGGCGCTTCTTGTCCCCGCCCTGGTCCAGCTCAGCAATCAAATTTTGGCTGGAGCTGATCCGCCGCCTTCTTTTCTAGAAGCTTTGGTCATAACCTTGCGAAAAAAGGGAGACTCGGCAGATGCGATGGATTACAGACCGATTTCTCTACTCCAAACCAATTACAAGATTTTGCGAAAGTGCTGGCCTCACGAATGCAATGCGTATAACCAAAAGTCATTGGTGACTCGCAGCAAGGCTTCGCACACGGACACCAGATGTCTAAACTAGTGGTGATGATGCTCGTGCAACTGGTTAAAGCAACATCGGATACAACTACATCCGCCGACGACGGCCGAGTCATCCTCCTACTAGATTTTTGAAAGGCTTATGACACGGTAGATCGCGAATTCTTACATGAGGCTCTTCGCCAATTTGGTTTCTCGGAAAGGTATGTTTAGCTTATTACTCGCATGCATACTCGTACTACGGCCGCGTTCCTTGTAAACGGGGAATAGTCGCGTCCCATCTCCGTCGTTTCCTGTATTCAGCAGGGATGTATACTCGACCCTTTGCTTTTTCTTGTCGTGGTGAAGTAATTGGAAGTTGCGGTACAGCAATCACCGAATTTGTCGGGGCTTCCTGTCCCTGGACGACATCCGGCTACGCACGTTTTCTCGGCGCTTGCGGATGATTCAACGATCTTTCTAGATAAGGCCAGTCAGCTGGAGCCAGCGCTAGCTCTTGTCTCTCATTTTGGGACCCTTTCGAGGTTTGATGTCCAGCCCTCCAAGAGTCAGCTGATTTGTCTTAATCGGGCTGTGCACATAGCCGAAATGCGGGGCATTCCGGTCCTTCAACAGACGGACACGGTGCGGTACCTGGGCTATCAGGTAGGGCTGAGTACCTTACACAATCGCAACTGGGCGCTTCGCATCCGGAAGCTTCAACGGCGGCTGATGAAAGCGTCCAGGGTGGCGACCAGTGTGGCGAATAGGATGTTGCTCCTCAACTCCATCATTCTCCCGTCTGTTCTGTTCACGGCGGCAGTTTTGATATGCCTGAGTGGGCACGACTTGCTGTCCACAACCTGTACAAACAATTTTTGTGGGCGCATGCGACTTCAACGGAAGCCAGCCGACATAAGATTAACCCGGGACTACTCTTCACTCCCAATAAGGCAGGGGGGGTTGGACTGTTTGGAGGTGGCTATTAGAACGCAGCGTTATAAGCACGCTTTACAGTGGCTCACACAAGCTCAGGACAAGTATTTTAAAGCCTGGTGTTGATGGACTTATTAAGGCCGGCCGACTAATTTGAGCCTGGTTCTCCATTGCAGGACGCAGAAGGCTGGGACCTTACCATGCTTCGGGCCACCGTCCCCAATGTCCTGGGGCCCGGACGTCGACAAGCTACTACACCCTACGATAGAGCAATCCACCATACTCAGCGAGCGGGTACGTACATACTACCAAATCGTCCTCCATGGCGCCAGTAGCTGGTGGAGGGAGGAGGAGTGGGTTTTGTCGTATCATTACCCTTTCCCGGCTGAATTAATTGCCCTCGATCCTCAACAGTGTGCGTTACATCGCTCTTGGGGGACATTGGGCTGGAGTAATAACCCGTGAATTTAGGACGGCAGTGGCCTCTCGTTGAGATCCAATAACTACGACCGGATCGCGACCTGCCCCATCTTGGACCTGCACATTCGACGAACAGGGCCAGCTAAAAAAATTTCGCAATACGTCGGCTGGACCCCGAGGTATTCACCACTCGCAGCCTAAACTCCGTCGGTGGGCGACTGCAATCTTGCTTGCATCCCCTCCGGTTCCCATTGAGTAGGAATTGGCGCTAGAACCCGTGCTGGTTCTTCGCCATACACCTCCTTTCCGACAGGATCGGATTTGGGCCTCGGTGCAACAAGGTCGAGTGGTCGGGAGGCAAGCGGGGTCCTTGGGCGTCGCTGACCAGCCAGTCGAACTACAGCAGAGTGCGGATGCGCGGATGGAATTTGCTGGTTTTTCACCTCGCACCTACCGGAGTTAGATACTGATTATGACCAGGACAGATCCATGTGGGCCTCACGCCTGCGTCGTCACGGCATCGTGTTTTACTCCCATCCCGGGAATCATTGCTTCCCTTGGGCCGTCGCCGAGTCGGTCGCGAATACAGCTATGCGCATAGCTTTTTCACGCCTGGCGTTCACGTTTCATAAACGACTTCTTGCTGTCGCATTGCGACCGCTGGTGCGGCGTCTGTAAATTCGATCAGTGGCAGCGGGCTGCTGCAAATAAAGACCCGTCCCACGTTTGGAAGCATGCCATTTGCCTTTCGGACCATCAGGTCTGGACGTGTTACCGAATCGCCACTAAGAAACTCAATCTGAACCATGCCGGCAGTCTGGCGGAAAATAGTTGCCGGGCATTATCGGCGTGTCACGGCTGCAAAGAAACGACAGCTCACATTTTTTGGGACTGCACCAAGGCGCGCGCGTGCTGGGGTAAACTCATTGGCCATTGGATATGGAACGGGCTGCGTGGCCGTGGGGAGCGCGTAGTTTCCTCGGTTGTGTGAATCGTCAAGCACCGGTGATACCGGTCAGACAGCTTCTTCGGCTCCAGCATCTGCTTCCGCAGGACTTGGAGGCTGGTGTCGCGGTTAGGAAGCGTCTTCAGCTTAGTATGAGCAGCGTTTGTCTGACACACTTACGGAATGAGCGGAACGACGCGGTTTTCCGAAGAGTGCAGTCGACGGCTATTCAAAGCGCCGCGCGTTTTTGGGCGCTGGAAATTCAATATATTAAGGCGTTAGCAAAACGCGAACATCGCGGTCCCGACACAGCTGTTGCCGGGGATATCATGCATACCTGTATCGACCTCTTTACTCTCGAACCTCGAGACGGGCCGATATCTTCAGGAGTGAGCCACGGCATGCTACTGGGTCTAAATCTATTGTCCTGGCTTAGAAGTTTCCAGGCATCTTGTGCATAGTTATGTGCTAATAGAATGTCGTGAAATCTCTCTCTCCGTTAAAAGTTCAAGCGGCGACGCTCTCTTAGGATTTAGAATTGTAGGGCTCCTGTTCAGAATACACGTGGAGTATTCAGCTGCATCACCCCGTGGAAACCCAGACGCGAAAATCATCGCCCGTTTCATGTTTAGAACGGTCCTGTGCATTATTTTGGTACCCTTTCGACGCTTGATTCCGCGCTTCATTCACTTGTCTTGCAACGCCTGAACAGATCAAAATTCTGATATTCTCCACTGCCATCTGTTCTAAGATCTGCGGTTCACCACTCAACTTGCCGTTTAAAGAACGCCAAGAAGTGCTTGAACTTCTTTGCCGCAGCTTCCTTTGTTCGCGCTAGTAATGATCGACAGAAGTTGGTCGTGTAAACGATGAAATTAATCAAATATCGAATTTCCAAGTCGACATGCAGGCGTCAGTTGACCTTTAAGATCAAGCAGATGAAACCGAAGATGCGGTCAATCGGGGCGTTCCTTCCGGAGCCTGTCTGGTTCTGCTTTTTTGTCTGCTTGGATTGTGCGCACGTGATGCATGTCATCCGTTTGTGAATTTGTCAGGTCAATACCCGAGCTTAGTTCCCTCGCGATCTACTCAATTGCATCGTACGACAGGTGCCCCGGACGTTAATGAAAGTTTAGCAAGGAGTCACGATGCATCTCCGAAGTGAGTTCATCTGCTGCCTTCTCCTGAATGGCAGCCATTATAACATCCGGTGTCCCTTTTTTTGTGCAATCATTTCCTCCGTCTCGACAATCAGCACACTATTCTTCATAGTCACGTCGAACGCAACTTGGTCATCTCTCCGTCGAGATACTGATCGCTTGCCATTCGAATACTTAAGACTGTACCCCTTTTGATCAAGTTTCCTATAGCTGATGATGTTGCAAGCCAGACTCGTTGAATAGCAGACGTCCGTGAGTTTGACTGGTTTTTCTTGTCTATTGGCAACCACGGAGAGTCTCGCGCTACCTACACTGGTCAGACCGACCTCAGCGTTTTTCAGCTAGCAAGACTAAATCGTTGCAAACCTCTGTGATAATTAGCAGGCGATCGTCATTCACCAAGTGTCGAATTGCACCACAGTCGAGTATCCAGTCGTCGGTATCATTGCCACTGTCGTCGTTAACAGCAAGCACCACCTCGTTGTCGTTCTTGGCGCTCTTGTTTACGTTCGATTTTGACCTACAGTCAATCTTTAATGGCCCTTTTTTGCCACAATTGTAGCATAAACGTGTCTCCTTGCGAAGTCTTTCATTAGTGACAGCGGCGACTAAATCGCGCCCTAACGTCCTTCCTGTATTATTTCTTAATATCTACATAATTTGCAAAGTGCGCAAGCTCTTCAGATTGGCGCAGATGATCGTGTTAATCATTGTTGTAATTGAGCATAAAACTGTTGTAAGATTAGCCGACGCATAGTGGACAATTTTGTCGAGATCTTGTGTTTCTGCACCTCCGCCACAGGCATCGCATACGGCAACCGTATACAAGTATTGTTCGGGACATGATCTCTTGGGATCCTTTCTTGCAGTGAAAAGCTTCATGCGACGCCGTGATAGTGGTCTTAAAAGGTTGTAGCAACCGGCCCATTTCTTAATCGAGAGAGACTTCTGCGACTTACCAAACGACCACTTGTTTTTGGTAGTAACGCTCTGCTGTCCCACTTAGATAGTGTACTAGAAAGTCGACCTTGACATCTTCAGATCATGCAAATTCGCAGGCCTGCTGCGCCATTGTGACTTGGCGCAAAGACGTGCTACCCCAGTCAGCAAAACCCGATCCGAGACCCTGGTACAGTTCCGTGCCATCAAACTTGCGAATAGCAAGCTTGCGTTGACATGCGTCCAGGACATGCAACGGAATCTCCTGCGCCGGTGCTTGCTGCATTGGTGACTTAGGCGCATTAACGTCTTCAAACTCTGGAGGAACACTTGCGCATAGTCCAGTGTTGTGGTCGAGCAGCGCGCGCTGGCTGTCGTGGACCGACTGTGGCCCGAACAGCTGAAACAGCAAGTCACCTGGTTGCTTCACTAGAACACGTCCACAAAATCGGCCTGGCGCGTCATATCCGAGAGCGTCACGATGTTAAGTCGTACCGCCCATGCCGCGTCCCAGCGCTGACACAAAGAAGCCACTGTCGATCGTGCCTCGCAGTCGCTCGTCCTCGTCGATCTGCATTTGCGACGCCTCGAGCGCTTACACCCGATCCGTGAGCACGGTAATTTTTTAGGATCCTTCCGTTCGTCCTTGCAACCTCTTCTTGGGCATTGTTTTTACTAACAACAATGGCCCTATAGTGGACGTGATCTGCAGGTGCAGAAGTCGTCGTTTCATCAATCGGAGGAGCCATTGGGTCTTGGGCTCATAACCTGTTGTCCAACGTTTAGCTTGCACTTAACGAGGTAGAAGGAAAACTAAAATTTAAACTTTGTCGCTATTTCCAGCTATTCCGCTTGCTATCGCACACTATGTCGCTGTATCTGCCGCTCTTACTAGGTTGACTTACCGTCGTTGCGCTACCCTTTACCACCACTCCGACGATTCGCTTCCTGCCTGTTGGTAGCTACAAGCTTCTTCACCTATCTTTGCAGCTCCTTCATTTGTGTACTGCCCTCTTTTACACATAAAAACAGTCGCTGACACCAACTTGATCTGGCACGTCGTACCACATCCATCGTGCCTGCTTATCCCGATCCTGAACATATGATGCTGTCAATGCAGGTGCTTCACATTTTATGTAACGGGATACCCTTAGTTTGGGGTGCCACGAAACTCTACGTACACTAGTACGTGCAGAGGATGCTAATCAACTAAAATAAGCAGTTTGACTTAAGGTAAAAAGAGAATATATATTATTACAGTTCATCTGTAGATATAGCTTCAGCATTTATCTAACTACATTTTTCTATATTGTCGTACGACAAAAACCTGCTTACCACTCACTACGCATGTCTAGCAGCGATTTGTGATAATCTTGGTTGAAATGTCTTTATCAACAAATCTTTGAGCTGCGCATGAATGTTATCCTGCAAGAGGATAATATTCTTTCAATAGTATCCATCTCGGGTAATATTGGCAGGGAATTGTCACGCTAGACAAACTCCCCATAGACAACGTTTGGTGTCAAATTAATGTAACGGGTTACCCGTTTCATCTCCCCCTTACCCATCAATCACCCGTTGATTGAATTAAAGTATTTAAGACAGGGTGACCACCGTTGGATCACTCTGGGAAAGGGAGTACTTGTCGGTCAAATTTCTTTCATTTGCCAATCCAACGCATGGTTTCGAAACCCAAGCGAGTTGCGACTGCAGCAGCAAGATATGCGGCTGCACGCATATGTGCAGCCGGAGAGAGTACTTCTCGAGCCTCAGCAGCATGTAATCATTTACTGCTGTTGCAAGTGAGCAACAGAAAGTGCCTGTTGCGACTGTTCCACGTGTTGAGCTACGACGTGCGACAGATACAACCGTCGCGTCTGCAACGGGTGTTTCGACTAGCAATGTGGATGAGCCTGAAATAGAGCTCACTTGTACAGGCGAGTCGGATGAGGCATCCGACTCTATAGGGCGCCTCCTGCCTCTGGATTGCCCGGGGCGGACACTGCCAGAGCCAGGTTGAATGGCTCTGGGAAACATGGCGCTATAATGCCCGATATACTTGATCAAGCGATTCGTCTGACGAATCCTTGCCTCAAAAGCAACTATACCTGACAATAGGACGCGTGGTGATGGTGGCGATGCGCCTTTTCGTCACCACGATAGAACCAACTTATGGAATTGAGCTGCTACTGGTGTCAGTGCTCAGGCTGACACCACACAAGAGGCCAAGGACCACAGTGTCATGCGCCATTCTCCTCAAGTAGAGTCTTTATGGATGCCATTCTTCAAGGAGTTAGAACGAGTGGTCGTTGTGACCACTGGATGGGATCGAATCCCGTTGTACGATTGTAGGAGGATCTGTCCTCATAATTCCAGCACGGAACTATCCGTGCTGAGAAATAATTCTTAATCGATGTGTTCTTTTAACATTGGTGGTACAACGGCAAACGTGACAGAGACGGAAAGGTCTTGGTGCTGGGATGTAATGACTCCATCAATAACATCAAGTGCATCTGCCGTGACGTCTGGATCGGTAAACTTGACGCAGCTCGCATCAGGTATGAAAAAACGTAACTCAGCCGGTGTAAGATACAAGTTGCACCGACTGCCAAGAGAGGAATCGTTGCCCTGTCTCTCGTGGGGTAATTTGTGGACAAGTTGCTTGGACAAGTCGAATCGTGCCCCTAGGGAGGCATGCATCCCTAATGTTACCTGCTGGATGGCGCACATCTCCGCTGAGGTGGCCGAAAGAGACCGCCACTTTGCAACCTCTGTACTCGCGTTTGAAGAGTTCGTTTTCCGGCGGCCCTTTTTCGAACGCAGCGGGTGGGTCTCGTCACATTACTTGACGGGACCCAGAACATCGACAATCAGCTGAGCACAAGGCACCCAGCTGCCCCAGGCCGGTGGATAGCCACACCAGCGGACAAGATAACTCGTTCGAACGCTTTTCGCGTCGCGGTGGTTCAAAATGCGCTCCACCAGAAAGCGTTTACCCCCGCCAGAGTCCACCAAAGGATGTGGTGGAGGCGGGAACACCTGATCCAGCTTGAGGGTCGGATCAGCTTGATGTTCAGGAGCTGAACCGTGTAACGGAACAGTTGCAAGATGACCTGGCTCAAAAACGGACTCGGCGTTATATGCTTTATGATCTTGTAAGGGATAATTAAAATTTCTTAACGCACGATCGTTCGGACGATCGTGCCGCGTTTGCGTTCGTACAACTTGAGAACGAACGTTCGACTTGATCTTTTCGTGACGAGCTGGTTGGAGCTCGTCGAGACATTGCTCAACTGCGTGAGTAGGTCGCTTCGCTAGTCGACCAGATTGGCTCGTTCGAACGGAACCACTTAAAGTTGGTTTCAACCGTTGACCGCGGAGGTATTTTTGCCTCTCGAAACGGGCTCGTACTGATAGTACGGGCGGATACGTCCAACGTAAAGCGTAGGATGCGTACGCATCCTACAAGGCAGTTCAACTGTGTACATGTTACCCCTGTGGCGCAATATACAAAATGGACCGATAAACTTGAGCAGCAATTTACTGCTGCCCACGTTTGTCACTGCATGTTTCGGTAGATTTACTGTAGACAGTCAAACTAAATTTGCTTCATCAAACGAAAGAACATTTTATCTTCCATGTTTGTCTGCGTTTCTCTTCTGTCTGTCTAGTGCATCTGCAATAGAGTCTTGAACGAAGTGGACAACCGCTTCGTGAGTCAGCGAAAATCCTCTGCTTGATTTATCCTTGTCAACAGCAGTGCGTTTCGTGTGCACTGCTGAAAGAACGTTGTCTTCACCAGTGAGGGCGTCATCGTCCTCACTGTGGCATTTGTTGGCGATGCTGAATATACCAGCATCGTCGTCATCATCGTCATCGGTGTCGATGTGATCGACATCGGCATCCATCACGTCTACACCATTGTCGACGCGCGATGAGCAAGAATCGGATCGGTTTTCGTTCGAGCGAGTCCACACCCCCTTAAACTAAAGTTACACTCTAAGAATGCGGGTAAATGTGGATGGCGTAGGCCATTCACAAAGAACGGTTTATGCGCTGTAAACTCATGCACCGAGTAGTTGATGGCGCAATCCGCCATCGGCATTAATTCACTCCAACTCGTTAACTAGTGGACATACCCTCGAAGTATCTATTTGAGAACGCGGTTGACGCGTTCCGTCTGACCATCTGTTTCTGGATGGTCAGAAGTCGACATCTTTAAACGTGTTCCGAGTGCACGGAACACAGATTCTCAGAAATCCGCTGTAAAGCTGGGATCCCTCTTAGAAATGATTTCACGGGTTAACCCGTGAAGTCGGAAGATAGTATCGATGAAGACACGCGCACAGCCCTGGGCTGTGATTGACTCCGGTTCGGAAACAAGATGCACCATCTTGCCGAATCGATCAACAAACACAAGAATACCAGTTTTTTGTGAACGGCTTTGGGAAACCCGAAGACGAAGTCCATCGATGCGGACTGCCAACACTCTGCCGGAATCGTTAGAGGCTGCACGGGTGCACGGGATGAATGAATAGGCTTCACCCGTTGACAAACTTCGCAAGCGCGAATGTATTTGCGCACAAACTCATACTGGCGTGGCCACTAGAAGTCACGACTTACCGTGAGGTAAGTCTTTTCTCTACCGTGATGCCCACTTGTTGGGGCATCGTGAAACTCGTACATGATGCGCAGTCGCAAATCATCATGAGCGGGAACGATGACACGAGGTGTGTCACCGTTGACTTCAATTCAGTACAGAAGCCCATCATGAGCTGAGTACCGTTCGGTTGAGGAGCGGTATTGAGACGTCAATATTTTCAAAGCTTGACTGCATGGATTAGACACGTAATTTACTAATCGCAGAAGAGACTCATCTTCTGCGTGTGCTTTTCGCACGTCGTTGAGCAATTTCGACGACGGAACACTCACTGATAGTGTCGCAACTGTGGGATCACTCCTACTGTTGGGTTGAGCAGTCGGATCGAAATTGGGTCGACGCGAAAGAGCTTTAGCGACGACATTAAGTCGTCTTGGTTATAACTCAACGGTTGAACTGTGCTCCACGAAGAAAGACAACCACCTCCCCACTTGTTGCGAGAGGTAAGGAATGCTTACGGCCGTGCGTATCGACGCATGGTCGGTACAAACGGTCAAGGTCCTGATTTCTAAGAGACAAACCCGAAACTTAGCCAGTGCATACTTCATTGCAAGGATTTTTTTCTTGTCATGCACTGGGTAGTTACGCTCAGCTGCTTGCAGCTGACGCGATCGGTAATAGACGATGCGCTCAACGCCGTATGAGTCGTACTGCATTAACGCGCAGCCGATTGCAAAAACGCTGGCGTTGCAGACCACGTGGAATGGTCTGTCTTGGTCCGCAATCACCAACACAGGCGATTGTATCAATCTTTTCTTAATACCTTCGAAGGAGTGCTTACACTCAGACCTTCATGATCACCTCTCGTTATTCTATAACAAACGAGAGTGGTGCACGGTCATCTCGGCGTAGTTGCGCGAGTACTTGTGCAAGTACGCCGCTATGCCAAGAAACTTCCGAAGTCCTTGACGTCGACTGGCACAGGCTGGTCGCCAATTGCCATGACATCTTCCGGATCAGGGCATACGCCGTTTTTACCCACGATGCAGCCAAGAAGTGGTATTTCGTTTGCTGCGAATATACACTTCTTGAGGTTCGCGAATATCCTGTACTCACTCATGAGTGTAAGAGCCTTCCGGACGTGGATTCTTTGAACCTTCACGTCCGTCTTTCCATCCATAGCCCGGCTGTGGACGAATACATCGTCAAAGGAACTCGACGCGAAGTCTCAAACCGATCGCAACAGAATCGTAACACATCTGATGAACGTTGCAAGGGCGTTACATAGCCCCTGTGTCATCACTAGCCACTCCCAGAGCATGCCACTGGGGGTGCTCACTGCTGTGTATGGGATGTTTCGTTCATGCCTAATGATTTGATAGAATCCAGCCATCAGATCCAGACGAAAAGATGGTACTTTTTGCTACACCATCTATGATGACGTCCTTCCTTGGTATCGGCGTCTGAGCTGGTACCGTCGCAGCGTTCAATTTGTTGATCACGTGCACTATCCGCCACCCTCCTGTAGTCCTTTGCACACAGAAGGTCGGAAATCTGTGTGGGGATGTTGATTCCTTCTCATAACCAGCCGCTAAGTTATCGGCAAAGAATTTGTCGATCACTGTGACCAGTTCACGAGGCAGTAGACACTGCTTCATGACACAGTACTTCGAACCGGGTTTCAGTGCGATCTCAAGCCGAGTGGCTTTGTTCTTAGGCAGCTCGCATGGCACGGATTCAGGGAAAAGATCCCTGAATTTCACCAAATCCTTATACAAAGGATTTCTTTCTGAAGAGTCCCAAAATTGAGACGTGTATTGACCAATCCGGGTCTTCCCATCGAGGACAATCTCGTTCATCGATGAGCTGCTAAGAGGCAGTTCTTTCTCAGAAAAAACTTGTGCCAACCGAATATTGGCGACGTACTCGTCCTCTGTGCCGAGTACGCAGATCTGCTTGATCTCGTCACTGCGCAGATCTCGCAAGAATAGTCTAGATACTAGCATCGGCAACTTGATTAACTCCGAAGCTGACTTCGGAGGTGTTCTCAGATCAAGTGTATAAGCGCATACACTTGATCCGTCATTCACCAAGACATTCACTGTCTCGTTGATTTCCTGGAAAAACACATCTGCAGGTGGTTGGGGATCCACACCCTCAACATAACTTTCTCGAAGGTTATCACTCTCAGGAACGCTATAATTTTTTCCAATGCGTGTACTGACTGTGAGTGCACTACCACAGTCACCTCTTCGATCCACTCTCTTTCAGTCGATCGGGCTTGCTCTACGATCGACTCTCTGATAGTAGATCTCGCTGTAACGTGTTGTTCATCCTGAACAACACCCATCTCTCTTCTTGGATGCACCCTGCTTGGTGTACATCCATGTTTCAGTCCACTCAATCTTTTCGATTGGTGAACCTTCGGCGCAGCCTGTGTCTCTACACAGGTGCCGGAATCTGGTTCCACAGTGCAGTGTCCTTCTACACATTAATCTTGCGCAGTCGTACTAAAGTCCGGACCACAAGTGAGGCCATCGCACTCACTCTTAGTACATCCACACGCTTGTGGACGCTCCATGACGTTCATCAGATGGCCATCCGATGATCGAACGGCAGGTATCTACACGGATCGATGCTGCCAGCTAACCCACAGCCGGTATCTTTTAAGTTAAGTCAGACAGAGGATGACAAAAAATTTGTCACCCAAATCTAGTACGATAAAGTCATCGTCATATTGGGTATCTTCTAGCGTGTAGTGGATTAGCACTACACGTTTGTGCACTGTTACGGATGCGCCTGTAGCAAGGCACACCGTCATCCTCGTTTTAAGGGAACTCTCGCTCAACATAGTTGAGCCTACTATCCCCTAGCGACTGGCTTCAAACAAAATTTTTTGACGCCCCACAGTCAACTAGGGCGCGAAGTGACATTCCACTTGTCACTTCGATCTTCTAAGTGATGAGAAACTCCTCATCACTAGGGGCAGTAACACACAGAGACTGTGCATTGGGAGCAATCTTCGTCAAGAGTCCTGCAAATTCTATTGACGTTGCTGGATCAGCAGGGTGCTCCGCCCCTACTGACCCTGACCGTTTTTCGGCAATCCGACTTGCTGTCGCGGCTTAGCGACATGGTCGGATCCGTGCTTCGGACTTTTCTTTGGCTGGCGGCGGTCACCACATCCTGTATTTGGACGTGATGCGGTGCTTGGGGCACTAAGCGTAGTGTTTGATCTTCTGACAGCGATGGCACCTGACCGTTCGCTTGTGACTCAGAGAACTAGAGATCTTGGCTTGATATAACAGAGGTCCATTGGTTTCGGAACCTCCGGTTTAGTGTCGTCTCGTCAGACGATAATTTGACGAGTTAGCCTGAGACTGTCTCAGGCCAAAGTCTTCTTGTTCCGCATACGCTATCGCCTTTTCCAGCGTATGGAAGTCCTCTCGGAACTTGTAGGTCTTGACCAGTCCATCTACAAGACCGTAGATGAACAAGTTGATGAGAGTGTGATCATCAACAGGGTATTCCGTGGCGCTACCCACAAGGTAGCGCAGGTGCTGTTCGTAAGCGTGCACGTCACGCTTACCTTGTTTGAGCCTCAGGAGTGCAAGCGTGCTCTGGACTCGGCTCGTGGCGGATCAAACGTCTCTTTATTCCGAGACTTCAAGGTCTCCAACGACTAAAAGAAGTTTGGGTCGTGATGCTTGGGCTCTTAGTCCCCAATCTTTGCTCGTCCTTTCAAATTTAACAGGGCGAAGGTGACTTGCATCTCGTCACCCTCGATGTGACGGGCCCTGATGGCATCGTCTAACTCGACAAACCGTCTCAAAAGGGAATCTTCATCAGTTCCCTTGTACCAAAAGATAAAAATCTGCAAGATTTTGGGTCAACGCATATGCGTCGGCCGACCCATCGACTGATGAGAGCCTTGCTGTTGTAGCAAGGCTATCTTCTGTCTTCCGACGGCAAGTTCCCCTTGTAGGAACTTGTTGATAGCGGCACGTTGCTGGTCTCTGCTTAGAGACTCCAACATAACGCTGATGGCGGGTTCGCCCATGAGCATACTTATGCGGCCGACTACATCCCACTCTGAGTCACTCAGATGGGAGTAGCCTTCACGTGTGACGTAAAACTGTCGTCTTCTACGTCCAACATGTTCATGTTGGACGGACACTAAGTAGTCGTTGGACGGACTACAAAGCGCTACCAGGTGTAACGGGTCACCCTTTGTTTAGGGTGTCGCGAAGCTTCACGTACACTAGTACGTGCAGAAGAAGCTAATCTACCTAAACGACTCGGTCAAGTAAAGGTAAAAAGAGAACTGTATCTAATGTAGTTAAGCTATCAGTATAACTCCAGTCTTTATCTGACTAGATTAAACTACATTGTCGTGTGACGACAACCTAGTCACCACTCATTGCGCGCGTCTAGCAGCGGTTGGCGGTAATTTAGGTTGACGTGTCTTTTATCAACCAATCTTTGAGCAGCGCATGAACTATGTCCTACAAAGGGAATAATATTCATTCAATATTACTTATCTCAGATAATATTGGCAGGGAATAGTCACGCGAGACAATCTCCCCATTGACACCGTTTGGTGTCAACATCATGTAACGGGCTACCCCGTTACACATTGTAAAAATACAAGGTTTTTTGTAGTTTCAAATAAATGTAGTTGTAGGTAGCACTATTGGTAGGTACAAGTGTATCTGTGCCAGGGCTGGCACCAAGTGGATCTGATAATCTATATTCATTGATTTTTTATAAACCCAACCGCCTCCGATCTTCCTGGATCAGGTTTTATTTGGTCTATTCCCCGATAATCGTGGTGCTCACGCACGATCCGACCAGCAGTTGATCCCTGCAACTGCAAGGACGCCAGAAAACAATTACTCTATCATTACTACATTAGCAAGATTAGCACCCTCTAGCCGTCCTTACTACTATGTCGAAATCGTCGTTTTCTCTAAGCCAGTTTGACGTGCATGTCAATAACGTCAACGACGACGTGCTCGACCTTTAGCAGCGAGACTAGCAGGTCGCCACGTTGGACTTCGAAATGATCATAGTTGATGACGATATATCAATGGAAATACGGATTTGGAACGGAACGCGTTCGATCTGCTTGCGTGATCTGGAACTAATTTACAGATGATGCGTCTCCACAAAATGCCAAGAGTGCCAATAAATGCAATGGAAGAACATGGTTGGTCACCATAAGAAGAGCGATAGCGCCAAGGTACACCTCAACTTTTGTAATAATTTAGAGACACTAATGAACGGGATGACTGATGATGAATGCCCTGATTACTACAGACTGATCAAGAAAGGTGGAGTCACATAAAAGGCGGCTGCTCATCGAGCTAGATAAAACCATGTTTTGCCCCGTAATCGGGTTTTAATGTATCGAGCCAAAAACTCGTCGGCCTCGCCTAAATTAATCGGATTATTTCCAGCCCTGATTTGTGCACGATCGCTGACCAGAGATTTGTAAGTACAAGTATGTTCGAACAACTCTTCGTTTGACATATTTGTAGGTACAACTACATTTATACCAGACGGCTTGGTCGATATTCATAGGTACAAAGAATTGTATCACGCTTAAGAGTTGAGCATTTGTATTTACAAGTGTACTTGTCCGAGATTCCCATGGCGCTATTTGTAGTCTAACAAATAATTGAAGGTGCAAACACAAATACAAGTGCCTGTGTAAATAAATTATGTACAAGTAGTACTCGAGTCCTGGTGATAGAAGATATAATCACCCATGATTGTTGGTTACCTCCAGTACCTACTTACCTACCTAATTCTTCTAGTAACAAAGGGAGTGTATCCTTCTTTTTTCTCGTTCTTCTCCTGCTGTTTCTTTGTGACATTTTCATAACGCTCAAGACGAGGGGACACAATAATGATGCTAAAGATGAGGAGGCTACCGATGCGGTTCTTCAGAGCTTTCTTCGGCCCTTTAGCGAGCGTATACTCCTCACACCACCTTCCTCGTATCACAAATAATGCAATAGATCTTCTAACATCTTCATTTGGACTTAGCTGCTCTCGAAATGACTTTTTTTCTACCACAACTCCATCATGGGCGTAGTCATTTCTGCTACTGCTACTGGTGTATCGATGACGGCGAATACTTCCGTCTATGATTGCAGTAGTTGGCTGGCAATGTCGCGTCAAATTGTACACTGCCCTTCAGGATGAGATGCCATGAGACATGGAACTCGGAGAGTCTGGAGAGAATGGACAGCAACAATTAACCAAAATAAAGCTGCTAGTGATAAAAAGATCTTTATTATTTGTAATGAGAATTGAGCGGAAGCATTACCGATAGTTCTACTACATAGAATAGGCTCCACATCTTTTACTGATAATGATCTGCTTGTCAGAAAACATGAAGGATTCCGTCGCTCTAAGCAAGACGGAGAGTAGTGAAGTCACTCAGTGATCGATGAGGATCAGTGTTTGTGAGCGCCAGGAATGGACATAGTTGTCACTACAGATAGATAGTATTTGCAGCGTACAAATATCTGTACCTCTAATCGAGTCCCTAACTTGTACGTACACGTATAGTTGATCACGTTTTATCTTGCTACATTTGTCAGTACAAACAACAATATCCGCATCCTTAGCTCGACATTTGCTCGTACAAATATTTGTAGCACGATCCTCTTGCTGTCACTTGTAAGGTACAAAGGAATTGAAACAGAGTCCTTCCCTTGTAACTTGTGCATATAAATACACTTGTACATGATTCACCTTGCGCACAGTCCCTAATGGCTTCACGCTTCGGTCTCACGCCAAATATGTGCTGCACGAGTGCTTGACGCTCCTCAGGAAGGACAAGTTGTACCCATGAGGCTTCTGGAAGACACGTACTTTTCTTTCAGGTCGACGGGATCGAGAGGAAGCGAGATTTGGTGTGCAAGTTGCACCTGTTTGTGAAAGGATGGAGTGCAATGCAGCAAGTGTCGGCTGACGACCAGGCTACAGCAGGAGTGACGGAGAAGGTCGCGGCACGGAGCATGCAATAAAAGGCATTTACTAGAGCGGCAGCTTCATCGTGCGAGTGCGAGCTCAACACTTGGCGGTGGCAAACTGGCTTTGCAGGATACACTCACTGCCTTTGTGTAAGACGTGCTGTTTCAAGTTGCCCTGGTGCTGAAGCTTGAACAGAGAAGACTTGATACCGGCGTGGCGATCAACCATGTTGGCTCTCACGGGTTACGGATTTCGGGAGTACGAGGTGTGGGAAATCGCTGGCACTATTGGCTCTGCAGCGGGAGCTTGATCACGAGAGGATTGCTACTTGGTGAATCGACGGTACGTCGTTGCTCATGGCGGATGGAGGTTCAGCATTTCCAACGGCTTTTGAGTACTTGGTTCACGCACTGGAGCAGCGTTTCCCACAATTTAGATCTCAAGCTGACGTCGAGACCGAACGCGGGCCATCGCCATGTGCTGGCGCTGTGCTGATCGATGACTTGGACATGCCCTTCGAATTGATTCGATGATGACCAGCTCGCCGACGGCTCCGAGACGCAGTTTGCGTCACTTGGCAGCGCATTGCTCCGATTAATTGACGAACTCAGTGTGCGCCTCACGCGTTTAGTTGTTGTTGGGACGACTGCAAGTGCACCGGCATCTGATGGGGCTGCCACTAGAAAGAGGAACAGACAGTGAAGGCGATGATCATGTCGAAATTATAGCGTCGCGATTGGCGGCACTTAGTGGGGGCTACGTGGCTTGCGACATCGTACGAATCTGTCGACACGCGACTGCTCAAGCGCATGCCACATCGACTCTTGATGGCGATTCAATCGAGTCATCGAAAGCTGTGGTATCCTTGTCGTGGCCGCAACAAACCAAGAAAATGCGCTGGACGCTGCCTGATTCATCCTGGCCGAATTGACAAGACTGTCGAGTTGGGATTTTCAACACAAGACGACATTGAGGTACACAGCGCTATTGCAAGTGGTAATCTGTGGGGCTAAGGTGACGAAGCGACGCTTGCGCCAACCAGGAACATCTTGCTGTCTACAAGAGAAAAGGCCGCTCGCTTCAGGCGTTGCATACAAGAACTTGCGGCATGACCAAAAGGGTACAGTACACTGCATTCGTGTCAACTGCTACCGCGGAAAAGCGTTCGATACTAACTCAACTGACCTCGCAATGCTTATTCATCATAGCTCTCGCACGTTCACGGTTGCTGACGTTGCAGCAATCTGCAAGGAAGCGGCCTTCTGCACCCTTCGCGAACGTGTAGAGGCAAAAACAGTTTGCGTACGACATTTTAAGGCCGTATGGGATCAGCGCGCCTCGAGGAGCCTCAGCCATCGCAGACTCGGACTCTGGACTATCAGACATCGCAGACTTGGACTCCTGGACTATTAAGCCGTGAGGTGGCTGTGTGCTGAGCATCAGCAGACGACGATATCGACGGTCAGCTAGCGCTGACGTCCGTATAATTTCCAGTACCTGACGCAAGTCTTAATTGCGAGTCAATGTCGCCGTCGTGGCTGACTTTTGACGCGTTCGTACTCGGTCGAAAGCTTTTCGTACCTCGTGTTCGCGTGATCGAGATCGCCATTCCTTATGCAAGTGCAGCAGGAAGACGGATCTCACGTTCTGAGCTAGCTGGATGAGCTTCTGATCGAGCAAACACAGTTCCGAACGGGAAGAAGGCTTGCAGGAAGAGAAGGAAGAGTGTGCTTGCTTTGCATCGACTCTCGTGGCGGGGTTGACGTCCAATAGACTGCAAACAAAGTCGTAAAATCGGTGTTGCCCGGGATCTACGGCTTGTAGACGTGCTTGCAATGTCTCCGCTTGCTTGTCATGGCCAACCCTTCGGCACTTCTCGGGAGCTTCCTCAGTGTAGCATGCAGCAGACTGATACGGGGCATATGTAGCATCCAGCAAGACTCTGTGTGTCACGACGTGCTCGGTCTGCTCCAAGAGATTGGCGTTCTCAACCTTCATGACGTCTGCACGCTCTCGCATCGACGTCTCGAGAGGTGGCAGTGTGAACAGCGGTTTTCCCAACACGCATTCCAAGAGGAGGCACCCGATCGACCACATATCCATCTTCGAGCAGAGCAAGAGACCTGCTGTCACTTGTAGAGCACGATACGTGACAGTCTGCACGTCAAAGCCCCCACGAGCGTCCACGTCAGCATACGCCGCTGGCTCGTCCGCATCCAAGCAGTTGCCAAAGTCCACCAAATTGACTGGTAACGAGGATGCCAACGACGTTGACGTCGACGGTCTCAATGGAGCTTCCAGACTTGACTGCACCAAGTTCTCTGGCTTGATGTCTGTGTGGATGAGTCCCTCCCTGGTCACGGAGAAAAGCTAGTGCTCCGCAGAGATGCTCCGCCACCTGCCGTATGTCTAGTAAAGACACAGGTGGGGCTAGCCACTTGGCCACGTCAGAGATCCATCCACGTCCATACTCCAGGGGTCTGCTGCGTGATTACCACAAGCACAGGAAGAGCAAACAACTGCCGCGTGCGGTTCAAGAGCTGTAACGATGGATTCGAAGCTGCTTCCGCTCCACTGAGCTAGTGCCCGACGCTACGGATCCCACCACCGTCTCACTTTGAGCACAGAAGGCCCTAGAAAAGCTCCAGCACGAGACAAAGGTGACCTTGCTCCCCGAACGTTGTCAGCAGACGCACCGCTAAAAGCAGCAGCACAAGGAGCAGATAAAAGAGTGAGAGCGACACGAGTGAGCACCACCTTTCCCGTCGAGTATCCACCAGTGCAAGCTCCAGCCGCGTGTCGGTCACTGATCTGCCTTTGAACGGCCGCTTCCCGAAAGTAGGAGCGGAGAGAGGAGGAAGGGGAGGGCGATCCAGTCGTGCGACGTTTCAAGTGAAGCACCGACCGCGTAACACGGCCGTCATCATCACCATCATCATCTTCGTTTCACTCGCTACTGTTCGCACCGTGCAGCGCAGCACGGAGCGCCTGGTCTCCGCTTCGGGTCGTGCCTTCTCCTGCTGCGTCCAATGCAGCATTCTTCGACGCGATTTTGGATCTCCTGCCCGTGCGTGCTACGGCTCTTGACGTCTGCTGTTCGCGAAGGGGTTGGCGCCGTAGTTGTTATCCGTTTGTTGAGCTCCTCGACTGCTTACCGTGCATCTTGTCCTACAGCTAAACTCAACTAGCGATGAGGGCAGAGGACAACAAAGAAGCGAAGAAAAGAACACGAGAGGGAGACAAGCAACACCCGCAACAATTGCATTCAGCTTAAAGCTACCGTCACTGCTCTGGCGAATAAAGGCAGGTGGGCTCACGACTGATCCACTGAAAGGCAGTGACACTGAGCTGAAAGCTTACTACTCACTAAAGAGCCAAAGCCGCCCCCGGGAACAAATCAGCTAACGGACAACTTCTTTTGCAGCAATTCTTGTACTCATCGCCGTCTCCCCAATATGTGGCGCAGAGTCGTGAACCGTGCGTGACTCGAGTTTGAGTATTGCAGACATCATCTTTCTTGCAAGTTCTCTTGGCGCATTCTCTTAAGCAGCAATCATAGTGTTTCACCTCGCCTGGGCAGGCGGCCTCGACATCTTTGTGGAAATTCGCAGGCAAACTTGTACATGGGCTTGATATGGGACACCCGTCGACCGTTTGGCTGACCACCGGATTGGAAATGATGGCGGCGAGAGCAACGGAAAGCAAACCCTTGAGTTTCATTGCAGGGCGTGGTCGGGGCTTGGGATGGCACGTAAGCTCGGCAAGTCAAAAGACAATATGGAAGGGAGCTCGACGCGCGGAAGTCGAACGGCTAGACGCGCAGTCGAGGGCCTAGCGACTGGACCGGATGCATCTACCATACAAAGAACAAGAGATGTACTAGAATGTGAGCATAAACAGAGCCTTGGATTTAAATCAGGGTTTAGTGGGTTCTGGTCGGGGGACGGGCTCCAATTGAAAGACTGCCTGTGTCCACGTGCAGCTGCACGTGCCTTCTTGTCAGGGTAGACTACTTTATCGAGTTATTCAAGTTGTAACCACTTTTCATCCATAGCATTGGATGGCTGTATGATGAGCCTTCAGTCTACGCTACAGACCCTCACTTCTCATCATCGAACAAGTACTTGAATTCGGAGGCCTCCAATCGGTCAGACTGCCATGTTATTGCTAGCCCGCAGGATAAAGTGATATGTGACTGTGCGGAAGGATCATGCCGAGCTCCAAAAACCTCCGGTCTATCTGTCTGACTGTGGAAAACGCTAGGCGTACCTTACACGTCGTACTAAGTACAATCTAGTCTGTCCCCTCATGAGTGTGTCTGTCTGTAAAAGATAGGAAAGCAAGCTCTGAGGCTCGCACCTTGATACAAGTAATCCAGTTCGGAGAACTAAATCAAGTTGCAAAGCACTATAGAGCAGCAGGCACTGAAGAATGAGTATGATGCCGTTCATGTCTAAATTAATGCATAAAACGTACTCGAGTAACGCGATCAGCCTTTGCGAATGAGCGTCCAGTGTTTAGTGACATGATCATATTCATCTTAGATCGAGTTTATCCCAATCACAATCGTGCGTCACAATAGTGACTTTGCCAAAGAGTGACTTTGCATGGGCAAGTGAGTAAACAGTAATAGTGAATGAGCACTTGGGATCTACAACTGACAAAAATCGGGCATATTTCTGAGCTACTTCTGATAACGAATCAGAATGACCCAGTCAAATAAAAATTAACCCAGCCTTTAGCATTTGCCTTATACCATTCCGACGATGATGAAAACCAGCCTGTCTATTGACCCCTTACGGCTTACAAGATTTCTGAAACACCATGAGCCTCTCAAGGGATCCTGGAGATGACTCCTTTCGCCTAGAGATGCTTTCATGAATTGCCGCCTGATGGACAACAGTGTCCTGGAGCAATTCCGTATCTTGTTGGAAGAAGAATATATTGATATCGTCCCTACCATGCTGTCTTTCCTAGACCGCTACCGCTTGAAGTTAATGCAGTAAAAAGTGTTTAGTTTCTGCGACCGCCTGACGGTGTGTCACGTGTTCCTGCTCGAAGACACTTCGATTTCGCTGAATCCAGAGCGTCGTGACGCAGACCGAGCAAGCAATCCACCTGATCCGTTTCCAGGCTCGGCCGACGGCGTCTGTGGAATCGGGAAACCTGCGCATGATGTCCATCCCGCGAAGGTAGGACCTGGACCGTTCGAGATACATAGCCTGTTTGTGCCGACTCAAGTGAGCGTCTGTTACCAAAGAGCGCGTCCACTGGGCAATGATGTATGTCCCTATCACGGTTTAGCCCGAAGCAGTCTCGGAGGATATGCAGAAGGTCCCTACGCTGCCCCCTGCAGGTGAGATGCCGCTTGCACGTGGAATTCAGATCGCGGCCCGGGTATTCATATTTAACTGATCGGTAGCGCACCTCAACTTGGTATTCCGTGAGGCTATGGTGGTGCTCCCAGAGCTGCGTCGGCGACTGGAATAGCGGGATATACCCGCCTGTGTGTAATTGGTTTCTATGTCGGACTCTTGCTAGCACTGCTATGAGTGCCGATCCCGTATGTCGTTTCACCCGACTGAAAGGATGGCGATGTAACGCGTCATGTACGTGTATTTTGTTGACAGTCGGTGGTAGGCCCACGGAAACGCAGGTAGCTTCGGATGCGCCGTTAACACTATCTCTCATCCGCGAGTGCGCCGTTGGATTTCTTCTTAGTCATGTGCACTGTCTGACGGAAGACCGACCATTTGATCACTCTCCCAGTGAACGTCATTCCTCTTCTGTTGAATAATGTTGCTGGCGTGGTTCCGACAGTGGGGGTCGAGACGCTCACCGCTGACAACACCCGGACTGATCGGTGTCCATCTAAATCGGTCGAGGGCCCCAGGCCCGTTTCTAAGCGTGATCTGGGCCGTTACACAGAGGTTTTCCTCCACTCGGAGAGCCGGGCGGGCCATAAGGATCGCCATCTCCCAACGACCAAATTTGGATATCGCGTGGAAGTTACCCAAGTCGTTACTCGGAATGTTCATCCGATAGTTTAGCGTCGCCACCCGCGTAATTTGTCATTTCTCGAGCCGACCGGCTCTAAGCAGCGGGTAGGTTTTCGTTGATAGCACATGCTATCGATCTTCCGCAATCCATTGATTCAGATCCCAGCGATAGGCTGCCCAAAACGACTCGTACTCCTGCGTGTACACGGCTGTGAGCGTCGGAAATTCTTAGTACTTTTAAAGAAGAAAATTATTTTCATCCCTGGTTTTTAGCAACGAGGTTGGTCATTTATCGCTGGAATGATACGCGGCGGTGCTGGTGGATTGTCCGAATGTCTTCCGTCTGAGGAGCTATTTAAGCACAGACCTCCCCTCGTATGTCCGGCTGCGGAACGTCTGATATTACATGTCGCCGGGGATGTGGGAGGTTCGGAGAAAGCATTTAATGCGCCGAGGCCTCGGTATCCTGAAACGTCCAGGCTTTCCACGCATAATGTAGCGATCTCGTCTATGAAACAACCATTTCCTGGCGTGCTTGAGATTTTGCGTGCATATTGCAACGTCAACGGAGACTGGGGCGACCCCACCCGCGCTACGAGGCGTATACAGAAGTCCTAGTAGGCACTAGGGTTTACCTAGTGCCTACTGTCGGCCGTAGAAGTGAAATTGTAACGGGGTGAACCGTTACATAACAATTTATAAGAAATTGTTAATAGAATATAACTATAAGAGTTATATTCTCAGAATATTGTCATAAGGACAAATATTCTGTAGCACTTACAAGTAGTTCCTAATTGGTTGATATAGGCCATTATATCAACCAACGAAGACGCGCCACGACAGACGCACGCAATGAGTGGTGAGCAGATAACTGATTTACACATTTGTATTTAGACATAGTTAGATGAAGATAAATAGTGATTTATTGCAGACATTAACTATTATAAATACAGTTCTACTTTTTACTCTAACCAAGTACTCGCTTCTTCTTACCGTCTTCCTCTGCACGTACCAGTGTACGTGAAGTTACGAGGCACCGCCTTATTCTGTCATCAGAATAAGTAGCTTGTACTGTCACCAGTACAAGCTTCAGGGTGCCCCGTTACACCTGGTAGCACTTCGTAGTCCGTCCAAGGACCGCGTTCACATCCAACATGAATATGTTGGATGATGAAGATGACCAAAGCTTTCACGCTACGCGTGACGGCTACTCCCATTTGAGCGATGTCGAATGGGATGCGGTTGAACGAATGGGTTCGACCATGGGCATCCATGCTGTTAGTGTCATGATAGAAGCTCTCAATAGAGATGCCCAACATGCTACTATCGCCAAGTTCATTCAAAATGAACTTGACGCAGAACGCGAGAAAGTAGCCTTGCTTCACCAACAAGGTTCTCAACAAGCAGAGTTGTTGAGAGAACAAGGTGCTCAACAGTTTGAACTGTTGAGACAGCAGCAGGCTGCTGCTGGTGGGTCGATGCACTCGCGTCGACCCGAGACTTTGAAGATTGACATCTCCAAGTATAGGGGGGTCGAAGAAGACTCCCTCTTGAGATGGTTCGTCGAATTGGATGACGCCATAAGGGCGCGTCGCATCGACGACGGGGATATGCAAGTTGCATTTGCCCAGTCAAATCTGGCAGGACGTGCCAAGACTTGGGCACTGGGGCTCAAGTTGCACGACCCATATGCGTTTGGGTCGTTGGAAGTCTTCAAGTCGCGGCTCAGACAAACGTTTGAACCGCCTAGAGCTGAGTTCAGGGCTCGAACCGAACTCTTGAAGCTCAAGCAGGGTAAGCGTGATGTGCACGCTTACGCTCAACATATACGACATCTCACGAGTTGTATAAGTTCCAATCCGGTGGATGAACACACGTTGGTTTCAGTGTTCATGCAGGGTCTTGCGGATGGTCCCGTCAAGACTCACCTGTTCCGGCTTGAACTAGATTCACTAGAACAAGCCATTTCCATTGCGGAGCAGGAAGACTTCAGTCTGAGACAGGCTCGCGCCAGCTCGACATCATATCGTCAACCGAGACGATATGACAACGGAGGTCCAGAGCCGATGGAACTCTGTTATGTAGAGAGCGAGAAGGCTCGCTCTACAGACTACAAGAAGTTGCAGAGATGCAACAGATGTCAAAAGACAGGACACTACGCTTACAAGTGTAGTGCCCCTCGTCCAGTGTCTCGCGACACTGGGCGTAGTGACCGTCCACCCATGAGAAAGGGGCAGGGACGCGGGTCCGCAGTTGGTGCAAAGACGCAACAACGGGATGGACCGTCAAAAAACGGACAGGATCAGTAGGTGCGGAGCACCCTACTGGTCTAGCAACGTCAAGAGAATTTGTAGGCCTCTTGATGAAGGTTGCTCCCAACACACAAACGTTGTGCGTTGCTGCTCTAGGTAATGAGGTCTCACTCATTACCTTGAAACTCGAAGTGACGAATAAGTTGTCCCTTCGAGCTCTAGTCGATTGTGGGGCGTCCAACAATTTTGTGCGACGCCAATCGCTAGAAGATGGTCACTTTAAATTCAGTGAATGTGACACACCTCCTACGAGGATGACGGTACGTCTTGCGACAGGCGCATCCGTAACCGTCATGAAGCGTATAGTGAAGATCCACTATACGCTAGAAGATACCCAATATGACGATGACTTTATCGTATTGGATTTGGATGACAAATTTGATGTCATCCTTGGAATACCGTGGCTCAGAAGGTACGAACCACGAGTAAACTGGCAACATCGGACAGTAACGATGCCTGCCGCTTGTTCATCAGATGGCCATCTGATGAACGTTTTGGAGCGTCCACAAGCGTGTGGATGTACTACGAGTGAGTGCGATGGCCTCACTTGTGGTACGGTCGTTAGTACGACTGCACAAAACCTTAGTGTACCAATCGGTTACACTTCGGAGCAAAGTTCCGGCGGCTGTGAGGAAACACAGGCTGCGCCAAAGGTCCACCACTCGAATAAGTCGGGTGGACCGGGACAAAGATGTATCCCTAGCGGGGAACATCTAGAAGAAAAACAATCGATCGCTCAGGTTAAGCGAAACGATAATCCTAGATCGACTGGAGAGTCTTTCGTAGAGGATCTCGCTGTGGTTGCGCAACCCCAGCTAGAGGAAGTAAAGGGAATAAGTCCCAAGATTACAAATACGGCGGAAATAAGTTCCCCGAAACCCGCGGGAATAAGTCCCCGGGAAGACGAAGGAATTAGTCCTTCGAAGCCTGAGGGAATAAGTCCCCAGGAAATGACAGAGACATTAAATGTCATAGTCAATAACGGATCAAGTGTAGGCGCTTATACACTTGATCTGATTGCGCCTCCGAAGTTAACTTCGGAGATCACTCAGTTGCCAACGCTCGAACATAAAAGGTTCTTGCGTGATATGCGTAGGGGCAAAGTCAAGCAGATCTGCATACTCGTCGCTGACGACGAGTGTGTAACCGACATAAGGTCAGGAAAAGTGTTCACTGAGAACGAGAGAGTTCTCAGTAGTTCATCTATGGACGAGAGTGTCCTAGATGAAAAAGACACGAATTGAGCGATATGACTCCCAATCATGGGAATCGCTCAAGACAAATCCTCTCTATGAAGATTTGGTTGAATTCAAGGATGTATTCCCTGAAACTGTTCCGTGCGAATTACCGAAGGATAAAGGTATTCGACACGAGGTCGAGCTTAAACCAGGCTCGAAGTACTGTGTCATGAAGCAGTGGCCACTGCCTCGTGAACAAGTACTTACGATCGACAAGTTCTTTGCCGATCGTTTAGCTGCGGGCCATGTAAGGGAATCAACTTCCCCACATAGCTCTCCGACCTTCTGTGTGCGAAAAGCAACAGGAGGGCGGCGGATAGTGCACGCGTTCAACAAATTGAACGCTGCAACGGTACCGGCTCAGACGCCGATACCGAGGAAGGACGTAATCATTGATGGTATGTCAAAGAGTACCATCTTTTCGTCCATGGATTTGATGGATGGATTCTATCAAATCCTTATGCGGGAACGGGATATACCCTATACCGCAGTTAGCACGCCTAGCGGCATGCTCTGGGAATGTCTAGTAATGCCACAAGGGCTCAGTAATGCCCCTGCCACGTTCACCAGATGTGTATCACATCTGTTGAGACCAGTACGAGAATTCGCGCCGAGTTATTTCGATGACGTATTCATCCATAGTCGAGCTATGGATGGAAAGTCGGACTTTGAGGCTCACAGGTACCACGTCCGACAAGTTCTTACAATCATGCGAAAGCATCAATTGTATGCTAACCTCAAGAAGTGTATATTTGCAGCAAGCGAAATACCACTTCTTGGGTGCATCGTTGGTAAGAACGGTGTACGTCCTGATCCCGAAAAGATCAAGGCGATCACCGACTGGCCTGTGCCGGTTGATGTCAAAGGTCTTCGAAAATTCCTTGGGCTAGCGGCGTATTTGCATAAGTATTCACGCAATTACGCCGAGATGACTGTGCACCTCTCTCGTTTGTTGAAAAATAACGAGAGGTGGTTATGGAACGCTGAATGTCAACGCTCCTTTGAGGGTATCAATCAGAGCTTGATACAATCCCCAGTCCTAGCAATTGCCGATCAGGACAGGCCATTTCATGTGGTCTGTGATGCCAGCGATTTCGCAATCGGCTGTGCATTAATGCAGTACGATCTTGATAGCGTTGAACGCGTCGTCTGCTATCAGTCGCGTCAGCTGCAACCAGCTGAGTGGAACTATCCAGTGCATGACAAGGAACTCCTTGCCATGAAGTATGCACTCGCGAAGTTCAGAGTCTATCTATTAGGAGATAGACCCTTCGTTGTTTACACTGACCATGCGTCATTACGCACGGCAGTGAACAGCCCGCACCTTTCACAACGAATGGCGCGGTGGTTGTCATTCTTTGCGGAATACAACTTTACGGTCGAGTACAAACCAGGACGACTTAATGTCGTTGCTGATGCACTCTCACGTCGTCCCGACTTTGAACCAGTCGTGAAACCCAACAGTGAGACAGTCACTGTTGCGGTTATGACGTCCTCAGTCCCATCTACAACGTTGTATGATGATGTGAGGCGGGCATACGCCCAAGATGGTGAGATAGTGAAGTTGTTGACACATCTTTCCCAACCATCTCGAGAATCGCTGAAACGATTGTCGTCTGCGTATCGATCTGCATCAGATCGATACACTACTCGTAACGGGTTACTGTATTATACAGCCGTTTCTGGTGACACACCACGTGTTGTCGTTCCAGATGATACTGATCTGCGTTTGCGGATCATGTTCGAGTATCACGATGCTCCTATAGGAGGACATCGTGGCCGGGAGAAAACATATCTCACGGTGAGTCGAGACTTTTACTGTCCCCGCCAGTATCAGTTTGTGCGAAAGTATGTTCGCGCATGCGAAGTCTGCCAACGAGTGAAGTCAATTCCTTCACTGCGTGCACCTTTACAGCCTCTACAGGTTCCGGCTGAGTGCTGGGAATCCATCTCAATGGATTTTTGTCTTCGGGTTACCCAAAGACGCACGCGGGAATACGGGTATTCTCGTATTTGTTGACAGATTCAGCAAAATGGTACACCTTGTGGCTGTACCAGAGACAATCACGGCAAGTGGCTGTGCTTGTGTCTTTATTGACACCATCTTCCGACTTCATAGGTTGCCCCGTGAACTCGTATCAGACAGAGATCCACGATTCACTGCTGATTTCTGGCGTTCCGTGTTCAAATCACTCGGCACGCGCTTGAAGATGTCGACATCTGATCATCCAGAGTCAGATGGTCAGACGGAACGCGCTTGAAGATGTCGACATCTGATCATCCAGAGTCAGATGGTCAGACGGAACGTGCCAATCTTGTCCTTGAAGAGATACTTCGAGGATACGTACACTCCTTTAAGAGTTGGAGCGAGTTTTTGCCAATGGTAGAGTTTGCCATCAACAACTCGGTGCATGCGTCCACGACACATACACCGTTTTACGTGAATGGCTTGCGCCATCCGCGTGTACCCACCTTACTAGAGTGTAACTCTGGTTTAAGGGGGGGAGGGACTCGCGCGAGCAAAAACCGATTTGGTTCACGCTCATCACGCTCTGACGAAGAAGTCATTGCGTTTGATGCCGATATCGATAACATCGATATCGAAGAAGATGATGCCAGTGAGAGTGCGGAAGCCCTCACTGAAGAAAAGGTTGATGTTGCTGCAGTGCGATCACAGCACACTGAAGCTAACGAGTCATCAGATGAGTTCATACTGGCTCGTGAAACAGTAGTCCGTTTTGTGCAAGACTCCATCGCCGAAGCGGTGGATAAGCAAAAGCAAAACGCTGACAAGAATGGAAGGGCAAACACTCTTTTATTTAATAAAGGTGACTTAGTCCTACTGTCTACGGTTAATCTACCAAAGCATGTAGTGAATAAATTGGGTAGCAGTAAACTACTACCCAAGTACATCGGCCCATTTCGTGTATTGCACCGCCTAGGCAATGCATACACGATCGAGTTACCACGTAAGATGCGAACGCATCCCACGTTTTACGTTGGTCGGCTTAAGCCGTACCATCAGTACGCTGCTTCTTCCGATGAAGAGCGCCCTTGCGCTCAAGCATCTCGCAGAGAGCCTTGTGCTCCCGATGGTGGGCATCGACAAGGGTCTGAAGAGCAGCTATCTCATCCCGAGACCGATCAGCAATCCCACGAGCTACCCTTAGCTCGTCACGAAGAGATGTCAGAGATCTCTCGTTCTCAAGCTGAGCAAAGGCAAACTCAGCTCGATGCTTCGAGGCAGTGTCCGCCATTTGGAGACGCCTATTCCGCTCATGCTCGAGATCGTCGCATAACCCTTGCGTTACGCGATCAAAGAAGCTCTCGGGAACACACCGATCCACATGATCGTGTGGAGAGCGTCTTTCCTCCTCCTCCACCTCCATTAGAGGACTCTCGCGGTGGCCAGCGCTATCTAGTTGAGCAGCTGTTGAACCACCGCGACGTGAACGGACGTCGGACGAGTTATCTCGTCCGGTGGCGCGGCTATCCCCCGTCCTGGGATTCTTGGGAGCCCCGCTCCCAACTGATGATCGACGTACTGGGTCTGGTTGAGCAGTACGACGCGGCACATCCTGTGCCGCAGAAGAACCGCCGGAGAAAGTCTTCCCGGCACGGTGTAAAGGGATTTCAGGTTGTCAATCCCTTCGTACATCTCAGTAGAGATACGTACGCGCCACCACGGGCTATTAGGGAGGTAAGCCTCCTTAGGTGCTCGTGCAGAGTTGTTCACACAACATGGGCACGAGTCTCCCCAAGAGAGGCAGGGTAATCCCTTCTCCCTTGACAGACGATGCAGCTTGTAGCGTGCACCTGTCGGGGTTCGCTTTTTAAACTTATCACGAGCTTTGATAAGTTTGTCGTTCTAAACGTCACGACCTACATCCTCAAGGTTATAGATGTAGGCGTTCCACGTTTGAAGCAGTGAGGGAACATCACGCTTGTGATTCCCACTGTACCATCGATGTCTAAAGAAAGCATCGATGAGGAATTCATTCTCAGCGCGATAGTTTTTCGCGCTTGGGTCAAGGTGATGGATCCTTGACGAATCGAACAATCGTGTTCGATAACGATCACTCGTCGTCGCCGACAAGTGATCCATGACGGATTTTGGAGGCATCCATGCCTTCTTTTCTGGAGCGAGACGCAACACATTGCGGTCCCGCTCTTCCTGCGACGTGCCGACAGAAGTACTGGCACCTCGCTGTGAAGTGGTGTCCATAGGAGAACCGACACCACTATTAGCGCCCGAGTCTCGCGACCTCGAGCGCCTTCGCTTCGGCGATGGTTCATCTGATTCATCAGATGAACCAAAGATGCTGCGACGCAAAGCATCGTCCATGCCACGCTTGGCAGGCGGCTTAGATTCAATCGCCGTCGATACGGATCCGTCATCCGTATCAGGAGAGTACGAGACACCGAGCTCGTACTCTGTGAAGACACGAGTGTCTTCATGACCAGCGCCTGCATCACCAAGTGACACAGGCTGGGTCGCTTCAGCAACCGATGAGACATCAGTTGCTGTTGTTTCTGCTTCGGCGTCCGCACAGAGACGTGCAGACGCGCTCTCGGCGGCCTTGCTCGCGCATCGCATGGGCTTGTTTACCATGCGATGAAATGTTGGAAAGTGGACGCGGACCAACAAGTGCAAACCCTGTCCCAAATGATTTGGGACGAGTATCCATTTAGTCAATCAGTCACTAAAGTGACTGATGGTTAAGGGGGGTGATGTAACGGGGTGAATCGTTACATAACAATTTATAAGAAATTGTTAATAGAATATAACTATAAGAGTTATATTCTCAGAATATTGTCATAAGGACAAATATTCTGTAGCACTTACAAGTAGTTCCTAATTGGTTGATATAGGCCATTATATCAACCAACGAAGACGCGCCACGACAGACGCACGCAATGAGTGGTGAGCAGATAACTGATTTACACATTTGTATTTAGACATAGTTAGATGAAGATAAATAGTGATTTATTGCAGACATTAACTATTATAAATACAGTTCTACTTTTTATTTTAACCAAGTACTCGCTTCTTCTTACCGTCTTCCTCTGCACGTACCAGTGTACGTGAAGTTACGAGGCACCGCCTTATTCTGTCATCAGAATAAGTAGCTTGAACTGTCACCAGTACAAGCTTCAGGGTGCCCCGTTACACTGTAGGTGTAAATATAAACAAAATTCAGTTCCCCTTTTTGATCGTAAAGACACGTGCCTTGCGAGGTGTCTTTGGTCGTTGATCGCTGATCACGGAGAGTTAGCAACACCTCTATGAGGTAGCTAGTTATTCTTGAGCACTAAGTGCTGTCGATTCATTGAATCGTTTGGTCCCCTGGTACAAGGACCATAAGCTTTACGCTTGTTGACTCACTGAGTCTAGTTCTTTAGAACTAAGTTGCTCGCTGAGCGTTAAGTCTTCCTATGAATTAAGGAGCTGTGTAGCTCTGCTACGTCTTAGCTGCCCGAGGATACTTTGCTTGCTTGCGTCGGGTGAAGTTGTAAAGTCCTGGTTATAACCGCCGACTTTTCCTGATGGATTTGACGTCGGAGTGATGCAGCGGCCTTCGTTTTAGCCAGCGAGATGAAAGGCTTGGCGACATTGTCTAAAGCTACAATGTCTTGCTCCGTGGATACCAATCAGCCATCTACCCGCAGCTGCTCATCAGTATAGCTACACCGGGCTACGGTGTGGCCAATCGTGCCGCACTAAAAGCACTGCAGTTGTCGACCGACGGCAGAATGTTTAAAAATAATCAACTTTCCGAACCAATCAAGCCGAACAATTCCCCTAAGGAATTGCGGATAGCACGAAAGCCGAAATGTATGAATCCAGACGTCGTACGTTCGGGACTCTTATGTACAAGTATCCATGGTCTCCAATCATGGGGCACTGGACTGTGTGTGCTGAGGAATGCCGACACTTTGCCAATTTCCACGAAGCACGATACGTTATACTAGCGGACTTCGTACTCCATAATTCGGCGGCTTAGATCAGACACTACAGTAGTCCAGTCCCAGGATCACCGTGCGGACACGCCATGATTATTGTGTAAGCAGTACACCATGCGCTGTGAGGGACTACCGACACTTGAAACTTCTTCGCTGTTGCTCGATCGGAAAAAACACAGATGTATCGAGTTCGATACCTCGTCGTAGCTCATCGTCTTCAATTTGCGAAGTAGGTCGTGTATGTGCTGCCAGTTAACATTGGTTCTCTCCGCCTCCATTAAGATATCTTCCGTCAAGCGTGTGTCGTCTGCTATTTGGATTCGTACTCTTCCTGCCGAGCCGAAAGCTCAGTTCCCCTTCCACTTGTGCCGCGATTATACTATGCAGTCTGAGCAGTTCGGAATGATCGAACGTGCTTGTAGCAACGAACCGTAGCAATATATATATTCAGACACGCAACTCGATCGGTACAACGATGTCGTACGCGTTGGTCATCAATCGACAACGTGCTTTGCAACTATTAAGATTCGACTGCAACTCTCAGTCGCGATTAATTGCAAGGGTGAAGCTTGTGACTGTGCGCAAGGTACGTGAACACACTGGACATGATTCAGTTCTATGGTCCAAATCACTTTAATCAAGGGGCGAGCTCCGGAGCGCGCCCTCCTATCTTACAATTGTTATGAACTTCAACAAGCGAGAGATTCCACGCTTCTGAAACTAAAGTCGCTCCAGATGGTGGAAAGACCCAGCTGATGTGGGTCTTTCCACCACCTGGAGCGACTTTAATCCACGCATCACCCACCACCCTGCAAAAAAGCACATTCTCGACCACATGGCTTCATCTCCGACCTTCGTACTTAGCTGCCGTGTCCAGTCACGCACCACCATCAGTCTTTCAAATGAGCTCTTCAGACAAAATGATCCGCATCGTCGCTGGAACATACGAAGGCTTGCTCTACGGCTGGCAGTGCCCCGTCGTGGTCAATGGCACGTGCACCAAGATGAAGCTCACGTTCGGGTATGCAGCGCACGTTGAATGCATCAAGAGCGTAGCGTTAATGGGCGCGAAACAGGGCAAGACGCTTGTCTCGGGTGGCAGCGACGAGATGATCAAGTGCGTACTTAACGTATGTACAGTCTTTAGATCATGGTAGAGCTTGTCATAACTAACAGTGTTGCTGGTATGGTTATTGTGTTGTTGGTGTTTATATCTAGGATCTACAATGTGGACAAGCGCGTGGAGGTTGGGAGCTTGATGGAGCAGCACGGTGCTATTACGAGTCTCGAGTTCTTTGGCCAGAGCCACGTACTTAGTGGCAGTGCAGACCACTCGATCTGTATCTGGCGGACGTCCGACTGGAACTGTGTGCACATTCTCGGGGGTCATAAGTACGTGCTTGGTGATAATTGGGGGAGGAGTGCAGTGCAGTGGAGTGCAGCGATAGAAAACCAAGCGGAGAGAGAGATTCGTTTATCTCATGTGTTTTTCTCATACCCTGTGTTGTAGGGGTGAGATTAATGCACTTGC
Source organism: Peronospora matthiolae (assembly GCA_921007115.2). Classification (NCBI taxonomy): domain Eukaryota; phylum Oomycota; class Peronosporomycetes; order Peronosporales; family Peronosporaceae; genus Peronospora; species Peronospora matthiolae. The sequence continues at coordinate 401,053 of CAKLBY020000305.1, forward strand.
AGTGCATCCGAGTGGAAAACTGTGCTTTTCAGTGGCACGTGATCGCACGCTGCGCATGTGGAATCTTGTGAAGGGCCGGATCGCCTTTATTCGACGACTGGAGAAAGAGGCGGAGCTCGTCATGATCTCGAAAAAGGGCACGCACTATGCGCTTGGATTTGGCACGCATCTGTCCGTCTTTAATATGAATGCAGAGGTGAGGATACGAGTGAAGATGTTTATGTGAGTGGTCGAGTAACAGTGTTTTTTTTGCTGATGGTTAGCTGGTGGGCACACTGGAACACACGAAGAAGATTTGCTGCGCTGTTTTTGCGATGGATCAATACGTCGTCTGCGGAGGCGATGACAGACATATTTATATCTGGAAGACGAATGGGGCGTACGTGAAGTGTCATGATTACTTTGAATCGGAACGATAGGTTAGATCGACGCACGCTTCTGCACGCCCTGACTAACGTTACTATGCTCTTGTGCAGACTTGTTGGAAAGGTAACGCATAAGGATATTTACGCTCGCATTCGATGTCTCCAAGTGGTGTATCCACACGGCGAGGACAAGCTGCCATGGATCGTGCTAGCCACGTCTGAAGGGACGTTTCAGATTTGGGATTTTGCTTCGTTCACATTAGATGAGTCGTCGCCAGAAGAATCGAACAAGTCAGTGGAGCCGCTGGCTTCGACGACCCTCCTCACGAAACCTCGTGTGACATGTCTTTCTGTTGTTGTTGCGAGCGAGAAGTCTGGCGATGAAGAAGCAGAGCATGAAGCTACTTTCACGACGATTAAGAAAATCAAGAGGATGAAAAATGCTTTGGACAAGAAGTCTCCAGCTCCAGCCGCTGGTGTCCCTCACGTCGTCGTTGAGATCGATGAAGAAGCTGGTTTTTCAAAAAAGCGCACAAAGGCTGCAAGTACGCAGAAACGCAGTAACAAAAAGAAAAAGCAGAAGAAGCAGACGAAGTCGCAGCAGTAGATCGATTGCGATGTAGATTTTGAAGAGCTGTTATAGACTCAGTCTTGACGTTGTCAGCGTGCTCTATCTGGTGCCTATCGTCACAAAGCACAATACCTCTCGGTTTATGTATCCGACGTATTATTTATCTCAGTCGCTGATATTATACTTCTACGTTAGTTGCCGGTGTAGTGGATTGTCGGGTATGATGAACCTCAAGACATTGCTGACAATAGCAGAGGCGTGTGTCATCAGGTATCTATCTGCAAGCCTGACTATAACTTCGACCATTTCGAAGTGTTCATGAGATGATGCTCTCTTGAGTCCATACCTTAGTTGAACTGATACTGTTTTGTACTTGCATGTATGAAGCTAATGTCGCTTTGAGATGATGTAAGTAGGTGCAGTAGCTATAAAGCCCGTGAGTTGAAGGAGCATCAAGGATCCGATCTTCTACAGCCGAGATGGACAAGATTAGTACCCCCATCAACATCCATCGAAACAGTCAAACCAGCTTGGAGCATTGCATAGTGCCCATGTAGTCGTCTATTCATGATGATCGTTCGTCGCTTTGAGGGAAAGTGTCGTGCCTTGTTGTACGTGCCGCACTTTTGCCTACAAACGATCATCTGCACTTACACGAAAGCGCAGTGAACAACGGAACGTTCAACTTGTCTAGTAGCACCTGCAACAGCATGTTCAAGGAGCTGGAAACAGCAAGCAGGCGACCTTTTTGCACCAGACATCAGAACATCTGCTTACTCTTGGTAGTCGCAATTCTCTGGAAACGTGCAGCCCGAGCGGGTCAGCACGACTTGAGCAGCCCAGTGACCAGCATGCACGCACTTCTCAAGAGGTTGGTCCAGAGCCAAGCGAGAGAGGAAGCCACCGACAAAAGCATCACCAGCGCCGTTCGTGTCAATGATCGACGACGCAGCGATTTTTGGCACCTCGAACGTGTGCACTTTGCCCTGGTGCACGACCACCGTCGCATCGGCACCTTGAGTGAAAATGACGGTCCGACAGCGCGATCCACTGGCTTTTTCCAGCTGAGCAGTCTTGAGAGCGATGGTCGGAATGTCGTCACCCCATCCCTGCACCTTGCCAAGCGTCTTGGCTTCGCTCTCGTTGCCAAAGACAAAGTCAGCAAACGAGAGCGCAGCCATCAAAGGTTCTTTGAAAAACTCAATGATAAAAGGAGCCGATAAATTCATGAGCAGGACCTTATTATTGGCCTTGGCATGCTCAGCAAGCGTCATCACGGACGGTGGGGACACAGTCAGGTGGAAACCCGCCGTGTAGAACAACCGGCCCTTGGCAATGATCTCCTGGCTCTCTGCCTTGGCCAAATGGTCGTGATGATAGTGATTGGCAGCTGACAGATCAGCCACGAGCGAACGCTCCGAGTCTGCGACACACACGGCACATGTACCAGTCTTGATGCCTGTATGCTCAAGGTACGAGACGTGCACGCCGTCTGCCTCGGCACACGCTTGCAGCTTGGCTCCGTGCTTGTCTTTCCCAACACTTCCAAAGAAAGATGTGGCACTCTTGTTGTACTTGTTGAGCATCCATTGCGCGATGCGGATGCTATTTTGCGTCGCGCCACCTGCTACAAACACTGGATCGAGTGTCTGGAGCTCTTCGAACATGGGCGCGTGGCTCTCGTCTGCGAGGATGGCATTGTCCAGCTGGAGGTTGTATTTCTTCAAAAAGTCAGGCGTCACATCGACCAAAATGTCGAGCAATGGGTTGCCAAGACCGACGATGGAGTGCGTGAGGTCGTCGGAAGAAGCCATAGAGATGAGATCCGAGAGTGCTTCTTGGGTATTGGAGCCGCAGGACGGAAGCGAATGAAGGATCAATCACGTACGACGAGCTCTTTCGAGTTTGATTACGAAGAGGGACGTGAGGGATTGATGACGGGTATCGGGTATCTTGGAAAATTTTGTGGCAAACGAATGCTAGCCATTCATTTTTTTCGAAAACGGAGCTATTGGACAAATGGGTACAGAAGAGTAAAAGCTCGAAAGTTCAGCTTCAACATCCACTATTCGGTCCTTTGGCACTGACTCGAACGACTGACTGGAGCGATACAAAGACGTCGATGTGGCGAGCAAGCTCGATGAGTTGCATTTCTATGCGCGTGTTGTTTGTACTGTTGTTATGCATGGAGGAACTGGTCGTTTGCAGGAGGACGGGTCAATGTCATTTAGTGTGTTGGTGATGATTGGTTGGAGGCCGTGACGCACGGCTTCAGATTGTAATCCATTTGAGCTCAGTGAGCTCGACAGACGTCGCAACGCTAATGCATACCCGTACAGGATACAGTCCTCGTTATGCCTTGGCGTCTCTTGGTCGAGTGTAGTATTCCTCTGCTTGCTCTGTCGCAAGGTGCACGTCGTAGATCGTGGATCCGAGCATTTGGTAGTGTGTAGCTGGATGTACTGAGCACGGCAATGTTTTGAGCGTTAGAGTAGCGGTACAAACATCAAGTGCTGACAGATGCAGCTCAATGCGTTGAGAAAGATCGTACAGTGCATTCTTTGGATCCGACAAGACCTGTAGAGTAGCAAGTCTTCTTGCTTGCTTTCGACCTTGTGATATCGTAGACCAAATTGCTTTCATCGTTACCCGCTCCAATCTCTTGCAGTGCAATTCCTTCGCTTAGCGGCGTTTATTGAGGTCTCCACGCTTGTATGATTTTATGGTCACTTTAAACAATTATTGTCCAGACGTCTCCTGGCGCTACATATGCGTGAATGATTCGGTCTTAGAGGCGACGAGATGCGAAAGGTAGAACTTGTTCGTAGAGCTCAGTACCGTTAGAATAGACGCTGTCGGCACAATTATTGGCGACGGAGGGTCTGCGATACGATCCATATTGAACCGGACTGATCTTGATAGAACTATTTGATTTTCTTTAGTCCTGCAACCCATTCTGTGTCAACCTCTTCTGCTCATTTGTATGACGAGAAGGTGGTAATAGAAACTTGGCTACCTATCCGAGATTACCCTTTTCGAAAAAGACGATAGTTTTATGGCTGATCAACGTATAATTTGGTAGCCATCGCAATAGTAAGTGTAAGCTCTGAGGGTCCGCTCTTGCTCACAGCTTTGTATCCTTTGATTCTAGACAACAGCAATTGGGTGTCAACAGAGTTTCAGTCCTCGCTTAACCTTCATAGACAATAGGAAACGGGTCGAAATAATCACAGGAAATGAGTCTCGATTGTTTCGATCGAATTGACTCGCCCAGTACTCGTAAAGCTCAATACTTCTGAATCGATTGCATTCTCGTTCGTGCTGAACCAATTGACCGTCCGTACAGCACAAACATCAACAACAATTCGTCATACTCCATAAGCCTAATACTGCATATGCTGCGATGAATATGCTGCGATGGGTATAACTATTGAGCCCATGTCCCCATACGCACAACCCTTTCCTCTTGCAACCTTACTGACACGACTTAACAAGCTTAGTCAAACGTATTTACTGAAATTGTTATAGAACGCTTTGCCTTGTACCTTCATTTATAGCGAGCTCTGCGATAGCAAGTTCACATGTAAGCCGAACACCATGTCGATCACAATTATTGTGGTTAACCTTTGCCTCGACCTTGTCCAGTAGTCAGAACAAGATTCAACTTAGCTGTGTATCTGCTCACAACTCCGAAGCTTTCAGCGAACAACGATTGCTCATTGTCTGCTGTGTAATGTGTAATCAAAGCAAAAGGGACACGAAAAGCAGTTAAAGTGATCATTGAAAGATGTAAGCGTAATCATGTTGTATAAATGATCCGCTCATCATGAAGTAATCGCTACAAACTTGGCGAAACACTAGTCTGGAATACACTACTGCTCATTGTGACGCGTAATGTACGTGAGCAAATCAATCCGAGTGACGACGCCAAAAATGACCGACTTGGTCTCAGCTCCGCCGCCTTTGCATATACGCTTCTGCTCCGTCACCACAAGAGCAAAGTGGTCACGGTCAAAGATGCGACTCAACTCGTACAACGACGTCTGTGGACTGATCTGCTTGAACTGCTTGAACATGGCCTTCTCCACAGCGTCAGTTGGACGCACGCGGCCAGGCATAAGCTGAGCAATAAGGTTGCCTTCGGTCACGACACCTACGATCGAGTTGTCGTCCGCTACAACCGGTAGATTGTCAAATCCCTCCTTCTTCAAAATGTCCACAGCTTCCTTGCACGTGAGATCAGGGGTGATGGTCACAGGAGCTTGTAGTAGCAGCTCCGATACGTTCTTCTTCGCCCACCACGTCGAGCTGAGTGCGCTCTTGGACATATCTGTCACGTAATTGTGCTTGTACATCCAGTCATCCGACAGGAACTTCGACATATAGTTACGCGTCGAATCAGGCAGCACGACAACGCAACGTTGGCCAGCGTTGAGATCCTTGGCAGCCCTTAACGCTGCAGCAACAGCTGATCCACAAGATCCACCACAGAGCAATCCCTCCTCGCGGATCAGTCGACGTGCCATCAAGAACGATTCTTGATCCCCAGTCTTGATCCAGCGATCCACAAGGGAGCGGTCCAGCACTTGCGGAATAAAGTCGTAGCCAATACCTTCAACCTGGTACGACTGCAAGCGGTTTTCATCATTGAGACTCTCTGGCTGAGCCAAGATCGAGCCAATAGGGTCTGCACCAACGACAATGCAGTTCGGACACTTCTCCTTCACTTTACGTGCTGTTCCCGATAGCGTACCCCCAGTACCGACGCCCATAACAATCATATCAACATGCCCGTCACAAGCTTCCAGGATCTCTTCAGCCGTGCCGTCATAGTGTGCCAACGGGTTCGACGGGTTGCTATACTGGTCCAGAATATGAGCGTTTGGGATCTCCTTGACGAGACGCTTAGCCACGCCAATGTGCGACTCAGGCGAGTCCCAAGGCGCTTCTGTGGGCGTGCGGATAATCTCCGCCCCCAGAGCTTTAAGCACGTCCACTTTCTCGAGCGACATCTTCTCGGGCAGCGTAATGATGATCCGAAAGCCGTAGAGCGCAGCAGCTAGTGCGAGTCCAATGCCCGTGTTCCCTGACGTCGGTTCAATGAGCGTGTCTCCCGGCTTGATCCGACCGGCAGCCATGGCGTCTTCAATCATGCGCTTGCCAATCCGGTCCTTGACCGAGCCGCCAGCGTTGAAAAACTCGCACTTGGCCAGCAATTCGCACTCAAGTCCAGCTTTCTTGGCAATAGCATTGAGCCGCACGAGGGGCGTGTTACCTACGTGGTCCAAGATGGAGTTCAGGATCTTCGGCGACTCGCGAGGCTGCTGGAGGAGGCGATGGACGTGTGGCTGCTGGATAAAGCACGAGTCAGGCGAGGCACAAGCCGAGGGGGGAGGCGAGATGGGCAAGGACGACGACATGGGTACAACGAGTGTAGACGAAATATGTGACTGACTGGTTGATGGATCGATTGACTGGTGGAGGGGGGAGGGCGTCGTCTTTTTTTGTACGGATGACGTATGCGGTTGAAGCCTTACTCATCCCTATTCACTCTAATCGGTAGAGTCAGATGAGAGAGAGAAGACACGATACGGAGTCGAACGTGGCGAAGAGAAGTTGATGGTATGCTGCAGGATACAGCATAACAGGAGGGAGATCCGGGGGCGAACCTGTATTGGTGATTGGTGGTATTGGTGATTGGTGGTATTGCAAATGAGGCTGCGAGGAAATTTCTATCGAAGGATGGATGGAAAGGGAACGTTCGCGGATCAGTGCGTGTGCGTGTGACTGGAGCGTTGTAAATGACACGTTTTGCAATGATGCGCCAATCACATTCGTCGACAAACTTAAGTCACAAATTAGGAACGTCGACGTCTACATCAACGTCAGCTTCAACATAGCCGTTTCTGATTGTTTTGAGCAAAGTCATACTTTCTGTACTCGATATGACGCGCGCTTGATTTGGTCGGTGCATCGACATGTTTGCTACCGTCGGACAGTTGCACCGCCTTGTATCCGTATCGTTACTCTGACCTCATTCAACAGGTACGCCTGAACGACTTTCAGCACTCCAACCTCTCCATTAGGAATAACACATGTACTTTTCTCGGTCCCATGTGCTCGCGCTTACACATGATCTACCCATAATGACCCGTTCCTACATGCCAGCCCATTCGACGTCCAATCAGCACCGGCACCAAGTGATTGCGAAGTCGAATCCACTCACCAGATCCACTCGTGTATCCCTCCTCCTTGATCACATTTCATCGAGGAACTTGGTCGCTCGATCAAAAGTCCAGAAAGTCATCGCGGCGCTTGGAATTCCACGCGAAAAGGCAGCCTGCCATCCACGAAAGAGCTGCATCACGCCTTCTTCCCGCACCAATCTTGCTGTACTTGATACCAATCCTGTATACTTGCCCGCTTTTCCATCCGCCTGGATTAGGGACTTGACCGTGTCAAAAGGTAGTGCAACCGTCCAGAAGCTAACGCCCCCTAAAGCACCAGCAGTTAACAGCGTCGCAGTTTCTCCAAATGTGCCACTTGCACTCATGCGCTGTTTGACGAGGTCATAGCCGAGAAAGTAGAAGGCCACGCCAACCGCGTCTCGAATGACGGTTGTTGTCAACCCTTTCCACATGGCCGTGAGGCCTTCAGCGCGCACCACTTGCCTAATGCAGTGCCCTGTTCCTCTGTATTTCCTTGACTCGCTCTGATTATCATATTGCACTTGCAGTCGATTGCGCACGAGCTCCACGGGCGTTACGAGAACAGCATTGACACCTCCAGCTACTGCACCTGCTATCAACGATGTGAGTGTCGGCGTGAGCACTGGCTGGAGGATCGAGACATGAGGGAGCACGTCATGGCGCAATGTCGAAGATGTCGTAAAGATGACGGCTTTATAGACGCCCTGGCTCAAGAACGGCGGCAGGAAGCCCTTGTAGAGACCACGGATGGATTCTTGCTGGATCGTCTGCTTCACGCAGTGGAAAAAGCCGTGGAAGCGACTGGGTGACAGCTGCAGTCGCGTCCGAATGGTATCCAGTGGATGGCAGATCACGACGCTCGCCATGCCAGAAACCGAGCCGGCGACAAGAGACTTTGACCGGATGGACAGGTGCTCAGTCGGTGCACGTGAGGAGCTCATGATTGACGGGAAGCCAGTCTTGGGTCTGTCTATGTGATGTCCTTATCGGGAGGAGGTCCGTGTCGCACGTAACCTATCGGTAGTCAGTTGTTTAAAAGAGCTATTCGTTTTGTGTGTAAACGGACAACGTGAACACATACATGTCACAGCACCCGGCGTCGTGTCATTTTGCGATAAACCGCAACAATCACTTACAAACGCGAGGACGCACTCGGGTCAAAGACAAACTTGCCGCCGTCGATAATCACGACGCCGCGTTCTTTGACTATGGCTTGGAACAGCACCTCACTGCTGCTCTCCTGCCACATTCGGGTCTGAATAGTCTCGCCCGGAAAGCACAGGCTTGAGAAGCGCACACGAATGGACTTGAAACGCGCCGCGTCACCCTGGCAGAATTGCTCGTACAATGCACGGCTAGCCACGCCCATGGAGCACAGACCATGCAGGATAGGCTGCTTAAAGCCTACACTTGCAGCGACCTCAGGATCAATGTGCAGCGCGTTGTAGTCACTGCAGCAACGGAAAGTCCCACATTACACAACAGATCGTCAACAAGCTGCCATCATCATCACTACATCAAGAGCAATCGTCATCTCTCTCTCGCCGTTCTACTTCATCACTATAGCAGCATCCTTTTCTTGCATCCGACAGATATAAAATAAAAAAACATTTGCCCGACCCACTCACCCTGATAGGCGATAGATCTGCGCCTGATACGGCGACGTCGTGAACTCGTCGCAAAAGTCTGGCTCGCGCGTAGGAATCTGCACGCGTGCTAGGTGCTTGCGTCCTTTGCCTTCAAAGCCCGTAAGACCACGAATAAAAGAGCTGCTAATGAGCTTCGCCACTGGTCCATGAGCGTCTTCAAACAGCGTCTGCGTCTCAATGAGCGCTCCTTTGCCCTTATCGAAGCACGAAAGGATCTTGCTCCGACCTGTCAGCGTGGCACCCATAGGATCCAGAGGCCGTAGAATCTCCACCGACTGCTCAGCATGCAGCATCATGACTGGATTGAAGTTCTGTATCGTTTCTTCAAGTAGAGCACCAACTGTCGGGGGCGGGAACGGCACAACGTCTTGCGACTCGCCCTTGAATAGAAAACACACGGGATAGAGCGGGAAAGCGGCAAAGTGCTCGTGTAACTCGTGCATAAACTGCAACGACGACTCGCCGATACCCACGGCATAAATCAGCAAGTCACGCTGGTTATAGCGCACTGTATACGTCGTCTCGGGGCTGCTCAGGAGCTTGGATACGTCCACGGTCATGCTTATTTCAATAATGTCGATGGTCAGAGATGTTTTTATTTTTGGTTTGGTAAAGTAACGCTGAAGTGTGCAGATGTGCAGGTTACGACCGGGACGGGAGGGGGGGGGGTACGGCAGGTGCGTGGTATGTGTGTGCACCACATGAAGTACTGCAGTATACGACACTTTCCGGATAACGCGACCTTCCAATGGCACGTCCGACGCGCGTCTACGTCTTTGGTGCAGCGCTACTGATCGCTCTGATGGCGATGCTGTGGCCGCACATGGAGCACTACCTTGTCAATAGTGGGTACAAATGTCCGTACCCTTTTTCGGTGCTGCTACGTGACAAGAGCGTGGAGAAGGAAGCGACAGTAACAGCGAGTGGACTGCCGACGTATACACTCGACCAGCTCCGTCTGTATGTATACACCTCAATCGCTTCTTTGCAACCGTTTTGAATGTATACGTGTACACAATAATGCGGGCGGTAAACACTATACATGTATACTTGCCTATACACTGACTTTGTTGCTGCTGTTGTTGTTCCTTTTGGTGTTCTTCCAATGTGCAGGTATGACGGATCAGACGAGGAGAAGCCCCTTTTGCTTGCAGTTGGTGGCAAGGTACGTAGTGGGACGGAAATGGGACACGAAGCAGTATTATGACATGGCTGTTGTGGTGTTGGCTGTTTTGCTGGTACAGGTTCTGGACGTGACGTCTGGAGCCAAATTCTATGGCAAGGGACAGTCGTACCACATATTTGCTGGAAAGGTACAGCTACGACAGGATTGATTTGAGTGGCAAATGCATCTCGCTGATAAGTGCACGACCTCGCACTTCGAACGGATGTTATTTGGTCCTTCCATCTGTCTTGCAGGCTTGTACGCGTGCTCTGGCGCTTGGGTCACTGAAGGAAGAGGTGAGGAGAGGAGTGCTCTCTTTCGTTGGTTGGATAGCATCGAGTGCCGTATCTGCTGATGTCGCGTCTTTGGATGCTTTGTTTCGTTGCGGTCATATAGGACTTGAATGACGATGTCTCGGATTTCAGCGAGAAACACAGGAAGGAACTTGCGGAGACGAAGGCATTCTACTACGAAAAGTACCCCATCGTACGTGTCTTTGTCATTGTCAATGATAGTGTGGTTTATGCACGTTGCGGTTTTTGAACAAGGTTTGGTGCTGTCTGTTTAGGTTGGAGAACTGGCCTGATCAGCGCACGCGTTGCTGTGGCGTGCTGCGTTCTAGCTAGCCACTGTGATCGTACCCGGTTGAGGCGTGGGGCGTTCTCGTCCACAGCAGAGTCAATACACGTCGTGTTGTAAACGAGTCTACCTCACTTTGGCATCTCGATAGAGTAAAGCGCGTCTACCGTTAACTCCTTGCGGCAAACCTTAGCAAAGTCGGAGCATAAACCACGAAAGCGCCGCTCGGAGTTGCGTGAAGGCTGAGCAGTGAGCGACAGCCACAAGTGTAGCACCTGTTGACGGTCTTCTGGTCGGAGCGCTCCCACGCCCAGTGCATCGCGGGTCAAAGACTGTACCAGCGTTGCACGCACGTGTTCATTACCAGTGAAGCTAGTCAGCAGTGCGTACAGTAGCTTGGACATCGACTCATAAAGAGTGCTTGGGCTCGTTGACGCTAGTGCACCAATAAGACCATCGAGCCACTTTTCCGTTTGGCTAGCATCCAGTACACGCGCGTTGATCACTGCTGTAAACGGTGCCAATTTTGTCGTATTCTCGTTGAGCAAGAACGTGAGAAACACGAGAACCGCATTTGTCGACGCGCGATCTTGATTGCCTAGGCAAGCCAGACCAAGCTCGATTAGCACGGGGAATTCCGCTGCAGTAAGAACGGCAGCCGGGCAGAACAGCAGAAAGCGGTAGCCCAGCTCAAAAAATGACTGCAGCACCTTCGGTCTTTCAGCCAGCGAATGTGCCGTGAAAAATTGAAAAGCTGATCGACTCAGTGCACCCAAAAGTCCTCGAAAACTGTCAGTTACTTCTGCGTTTGCCTCCTTTCCAAACACATCAATGGCGGCTGCTGCACACTCAAGTGGAGCCATGCAATGCAGCTTCTCAAACACTCTCACAATTAACGTAGCGATTCCGCCAAGTTGTGGTGCCATTTGCTCCCGCAAACTCTGCAGACACCATCCATACAGTTCGAACAGAGCCGTCATTACTGTCTCGTCTGCGTCAAGCTGTTGTACAATGGGTTCCAAGTGAGGATAAATTTGCTGAGCAGCCCATGCCGTCACCGCTTTGCCTCCAGCTACATCGTCAGGTGCATCAAGGAATCGCATCAGCTTGCCGAGTACTTGAAGCTCGTTGCACACTATAATGTACAAAGGTACACCATCAGTCCCCTTTGCTATAACCGCTTGGTCTAAACGCGTAAGCGAATCGTCTAATATCGTCTGCAATATCACGGAGCAGTGGCGTGAAACAGCAGCGGCACGTACGAGCCCCTCAACAACCAATAACCGTTCTTCTTTTGGCATGAGGTCTTGACCGGAAGTTCCACCGAAATGCTGCACACCAGCCATAAGCAAGCTCGGCGGCATCTCAGTAAGACAAATCATGCAGCACGTTGATACTTGCATAAAACTTTTAGCAGCGTTTGCACGACTTGGTACAAGCCCGAGCGCGCCACATAAATACTGAAGAACTGCTCCGATCGTCTCGAACATGTGAGCTCTTAGAGCCCTATCATTGATCCAGGCCGCAAACTGTCCCAGCAATCGTGAGGCAATGGCGATTACCAGAGGGTGGGTATTGATCGTTGAGTCCAGAATTGCTCGTATTAATTGCGACATCATCCTTTCCAATTCAACACGTAGAGGAGTGTCGGCACAAGCCTTCGTTGACATTTTTTTTATTTCATCCGCAACTGCAGAGACAGCAAATAGAGCGACTTCGATACTTTGCCATTCACTGGGTGCTGCCAGTGTAAGAATACGAAGTAGACGCGCAAGGTATTGCTCCTTTAACAACGAAAATACGGCTATGAAAGCATCAGGGGCACCGTGAATGTCGCACCGGAAGGCGTTTAGGTCGTCAATCTCAAGTTCATCCATGTCCTCAACATTTCCTGCTGGAAACGAGCACTGCTTGAGTAGAACCTCAAAAAGGTGCACAAAGGCACCCCGCTGATAAAACTGTAAACGAGAGGAAACAGGATCGTCCTGGACAACCATCCAAAACTCCAGAGTAAGCGACGCGATTTGTCGGCGGGGATGGGACCCAAGGTACAGCATGAGCTCACCCAGAGCAGTAGCTTCCTGAGGATACTTGCCTTCCAGTATCCAATCCACAAACGTTTCGCAAAACGTTGATATGACGTCTGTAAGAGCATGACTAACTTCCTCTTCTTCCGCGACCATAGCGCTTTCGCATGCAGCACGTGTCTGAAGCAGCCCTTGTGCCACTACCTGCAGCGTTCGTTCCAAGCTGGCTGGAGTCGGGTACGATGATACCGTGATAAGCTTTGTGAGTATCGCGGAACTTGCCCGCAAGTGTCTAGATTTGGTCTGCAGTGCATTTAACAGCGCCAGCACTACAGCTTCGTCCTTGGCGTACAACGACGCTAGCGATAGCCCTGCACGTCTAATCCAGACATTCAAACACGCCAAAGCCTCGCCATGCAAAGAAGCCACACGTGCGTCATGGTCTTCACGCGTGCAAACAATTTTTCCAATCAACGTCACCACGTCTTCACTCAGAGTTGCTAAATGCATTTCCATTGCATCCTTCGCTGCAAACGGTAACTCCGCGTTTTCCATTTCTTCACACACGCAGCGTGCAAAGACTAGCAAAAAGGCCGCTTTTTCTGTATCGGCCGTTGTCAAACACGTAGTCAAAAAGTGTGACAGCATAGCTCTACACTCATCGGGCGACGAGATCATCACCACTGCGTAGACCGCACACAGCTTGCTCACGAGCGGTCCGTGCCCGAGATCCAATCTCGTGCCAGCTTGCAGCACCTGCATCAATTTTTCCAGCAACTCAGTCATAGCTGTCTTATGTTCTGCAGGCAGCTGCACCCACTCCTTGCGTACTTTTGCATGCAGCATATTGGCTGCAAAAAAGAGCGCTTCCAAAGGCAGTGCGAGCGTCTCGTCCAGCAGAAGCTGTATTCCTATACCCCACGCAGCATCAGAAGCTGCAAATGTGTGTAGAAACTCATTGGCTGCTTGCTGGCGTGCAGCGCCTTCCTAATGTCAATGACAAATTAATTGTCAGTGCGTCAACTTGCTAGACAGAACCACGCGACACAAACCACGAGACAGAGGTATGACAAAGAAGGGGGAAGATTGTTGGATAAGGCGGAGACAACGTACCATGCTATAGAGAGCCTGGACGGCGCCTAGAACCGCTGCGAGCGAGTAATCTGCCATGACGATTGAGCAGCTACGGAACGTGATGCAAATGAAGGACCATGTGCGTGAATTATGGCCAATCAGATACAGTTGTTCACGATTGTAGGCGGATGATGTGATTGTGGGTATCGATTAATTTTTAAATAGAAAATAGGGGTGAAAATAGAGGTGTTGTGAGAATGTTTTTTTTGGCGCGAGCACATTTTTGCGTGCTGCAGAGCGTAAGATGTTGCAACTTTATTCGACTATGACTGCGGTAAGCACACTTGATGGCAGGAGACAAATGATATCGCTTCGTTGTCGCACTATTTGCAACTAAAGTAAACACATCGAGGGCCAATTCGAAAAATGGTAGACGTTTTGTTTTCCTTCGCTAGCTTGTAAAATCTGCATGGAAGAATAAGACAGGTGAGCAAGCTCTGGAACTCGCCCTTTGATACAAGTGATTCAGTTCACAGAACTGAATCAAGGTCTGTGACTGTACGTACTTATATCAAGTGGGTTGGCGGCAGAGGAATGGGTTGTCATGAGTGTCGTTATCAGTGAAAGTGCTGATGGATTGCTGCATGTTAAAGCTACTCGTTAGTGCTTATTAAAGTTGTAACGAGACGACTACAAAAAGGAAGATTGGAAATAATCCTCGGTTACGCCGTGAGCAACAAAGTGCGGTCGATGCGTATAATTGATTAACGGTGAAGAGCAAGTAAAATGAGAGAGCTTGCTCTGCCACCGCGAGAGGAAGGTGGCCATAAATTCGTGCTAATTGTTAGTAGATAGGTGAGCGATCTCTAAAGATCGTCGCTCCATGTAAGTCGTATAATTTAAGTAATATAGTCCAAAGAAATGAATCAAGTTCTGTATGTTCACGTACCCATTTGGGTGACTGGAGGTTAGGGAATTGGGTTGTACCGTGTGTTGTAATTAATGAATGTACTGATTAATTTTTTTTTGATGCGTGTTTCAAGCTACTGATTTGACACTGCTGGTTTTTCCGAAGAGATACACATGATATCCAATAGACAGAAGATGGTCCTGCCTGGTAATGATATTAACACCATTGTGTGGCCGACGACGTGTCAGTGATGAATAACCATAGAAATCACATTGACGGAGTGGTGTATCACCGCCACCGAAAGAGGTAGGTGCGCAGCAATTCTTACGTATCCAATTGGTAATGTATTAAGTATGGATTACACTTTACATTTACCGTTTTCCCGAGGTGTGGAACGTTTGCTGCACCAGAGTGTCGAGCATTTGCTAACATACTCCTTTATTCGCAATCTATCGTTTGTAAGACAATTACGTTCGAGATTAGATGCGTGTGTGCGATCAACACTAAACCTGTTTGCGATAAGCGGCCTACCCATATTGGCATGTATGATGCATACCTACACATGAGAAGGTAATGGGCTAAATCGGGTTTAGTACGACGTGTAAGGTATATTGCATTGTTTACGGACATACAGGCGGAAAGTAGATTTTGAAAGCTCGGTATTCACTTTGTGCACAGTCACCTGTAGCATCACCCTTTGGACCCAAATTATAGTACTACAATTTATCTCTGTGCAGGGTTACACGAGAGAGGGTTATTTGCCATTGATAAGTCATAAATACAGTTCATTTTCTCTTTTGAGCAGAAGTTATCAGTTTACAGGATTATTACACTGAGTACCTTGCGCTAATAGTTTCCTCAGAAATGCTAAGCTTTCTCTTGTTGACTGTTGAATCTTACGTAGATTCTCAAACGACTGTACTCATTGGGTGCTGTTTTTATCTCCTTAGAACAAAATGCTGTAGGCCAAAATTTCCAATGACAAAAGTGTGTGTGCATCCTCGCTATAATTGGCAGCACTCGCACTCAATCCTAGACTTGAGTCGATAAGACTGATTCGATTTGAGATTGTAACGGGGCACCCTGAAGCTTGTACTGGTGACAGTACAAGCTACTTATTCTGATAACAGAATAAGGCGGTGCCTCGTAACTTCACGTACACTCGTACGTGCAGAGGAAGACGGTAAGAAGAAGCGAGTACTCGGTTAGAGTAAAAAGTAGAACTGTATTTATAATAGTTAATGTCTGCAATAAATCACTATTTATCTTCATCTAACTATGTCTAAATACAAATGTGTAAATCAGTTATCTGCTCACCACTCATTGCGTGCGTCTGTCGTGGCGCGTCTTCGTTGGTTGATATAATGGCCTATATCAACCAATTAGGAACTACTTGGAAGTGCTACAGAATATTGTCCTTATGACAATATTCTGAGAATATAACTCTTATAGTTATATTCTATTAACAATTTCTTATAAATTGTTATGTAACGATTCACCCCGTTACATCACCCCCCTTAACCATCAGTCACTTTAGTGACTGATTGACTAAATGGATACTCGTCCCAAATCATTTGGGACGGGGTTTGCACTTGTTGGTCTGCGTCCACTTTCCAACATCTCATCGCATGGTAAACAAGCCCATGCGATGCGCGAGCAAGGCCGCCGAGAGCGCGTCTGCACGTCTCTGTGCGGACGCCGAAGCAGAAACTACAGCAACTGATATCCCATCGGTTGCTGAATCGACTCAGCCTGTATCACCTGGTGATGCAGGCGCTGGTCATGAAGACACTCGTGTCTTCACAGAGTACGAGCTCGGTGTCTCGTACTCTCCTGATACGGATGACGGATCCGTATCGACGGCAATTGAATCCAAGCCGCCTGCCAAGCGTGGCATGGACGATGCTTTGCGTCGCAGCATCTTTGGTTCATCTGATGAGTCAGATGAACCATCGCCGAAGCGAAGGCGCTCGAGGTCGCGAGACTCGGGCGCTAATAGTGGTGTCGTTTCTCCAATGGACACCACTTCACAGCGAGGTGCCAGTACTTCTGTCGGCACGTCGCAGGAAGAGCGGGACCGCAATGTGTTGCGTCTCGCTCCAGAAAAGAAGGCATGGATGCCTCCTAAATCTGTCATGGATCACTTGTCGGCGACGACGAGTGATCGTTATCGAACACGATTGTTCGATTCGTCAAGGATCCATCACCTTGACCCCAGCGCGAAAGACTATCGCGCTGAACACGAATTCTTCATCGATGCTTTCTTCAGACATCGATGGTACAGTGGGAATCACAAACGTGATGGTCCCTCACTACTTCAGGCGTGGAACGCCTACATCCATAATCTCGAGGATGTAGGTCGTGACGCTTGGAACGACAAACTTATCAAAGCTCGTGATAAGTTTGAAAAGCGAACCCCGACAGGTGCACGCTATAAGCTGCATCGTCTGTCAAGGGAGAAAGGATTACCCTGCCTCTCTTGGGGAGACTCGTGCCCATGTTGTGTGAACAACTCTGCACGAGCACCTAAGGAGGCTTACCTCCTTACCAGCCCGTGGTGGCGCGTACGTGTCTCTACTGAGATGTACGAAGGGATTGACAACCTGAAATCCCTTTACGACCGTGCCGGGAAGACTTTCTCCGGCGGTCCTTCTGCGGCACAGGATGTGTCGCGTCGTACTGCTCGACCAGACCCAGTACGTCAACCATCAATTGGGAGCGGGGCTCCCAAGAATCCCAGGACGGGGGATAGCCGCGCCACCGGACGAGGTAACTCGTCCGACGTCCGTTCACGTCGCGGTGGTTCAACAGCTGCTCTACTAGATAGCGCTGGCCACCGCGAGAGTCCTCTAATGGAGGTGGAGGAGGAGGAAAGACGCTCTCCACACGATCATGTGGATCGGTGTGTTCCCGAGAGCATCTTTGATCGCGTAACGCAAGGGTTACGCGACGATCTCGAGCATGAGCGGAATAGGCGTCTCCAGATGGTGGACACTGCCTTGAAGCATCGAGCTGAGCTTGCCTTTGCTCAGCTCGAGAGCGAGAGATCTCTGACACCTCTTCGTGACGAGCTAAGGGTAGCTCGTGGGATTGTTGATCGGTCTCGGGCTGAGATAACTGCTCTTCAGACCCTTGTTGATGCCCACCATCGGGAGCACAAGGCTCTCTGCGAGATGCTTGAGCGCAAGGGCGTTCTTCATCGGAAGAAGCAGCGTACTGATGGTACGGCTTAAGCCGACCAACGTAAAACGTGGGATGCGTTCGCATCTTACGTGGTAACTCGATCGTGTATGCATTGCCTAGGCGGTGCAATACACGAAATGGGCCAATGTACTTGGGTAGTAGTTTACTGCTACCCAAGTTAGTCACTACATGTTTTGGTAGATTAACCGTAGACAGTAGGACTAAGTCACCTTTATTAAATAAAAGAGTGTTTGCCCTTCCATTCTTGTCAGCGTTTTGCTTTTGCTTATCCACCGCTTCGGCGATGGAGTCTTGCACAAAACGGACTACCGTTTCACGAGCCAGTATGAACTCATCTGATGACTCGTTAGCTTCAGTGTGCTGTGAGCGCACTGCAGCAACAACAACCTTTTCTTCAGTGAGGGCTTCCGCACTCTCACTGGGATCATTGTCTTCAGTGAGGGCTTCCGCACTCTCACTGGCATCATCTTCTTCGATATCGATGTTATCGATATCGGCATCAAACGCAATGACTTCTTCGTCAGAGCGTGATGAGCGTGAACCAAATCGGTTTTTGCTCGCGCGAGTCCCTCCCCCTTAAACCAGAGTTACACTCTAGTAAGGTGGGTACACGCGGATGGCGCAAGCCATTCACGTAAAACGGTGTATGTGTCGTGGACGCATGCACCGAGTTGTTGATGGCAAACTCTACCATCGGCAAAAACTCACTCCAACTCTTAAAGGAGTGTACGTATCCTCGAAGTATCTCTTCCAGGACACGATTGGCACGTTCCGTCTGACCATCTGACTCTGGATGATCAGATGTTGACATCTTCAAGCGCGTTCCGAGTGATTTGAACACGGAACGCCAGAAATCAGCAGTGAATCGTGGATCTCTGTCTGATACGAGTTCACGGGGCAACCCATGAAGTCGGAAGATGGTGTCAATAAAGACACAAGCACAGCCACTTGCCGTGATTGTCTCTGGTACAGCCACAAGGTGTACCATTTTGCTGAGTCTGTCAACAAATACGAGAATACCCGTATTCCCGCGTGCGTCTTTGGGTAACCCGAAGACGAAATCCATTGAGATGGATTCCCAGCACTCAGCCGGAACCGGTAGAGGCTGTAAAGGTGCACGCAGTGAAGGACTTGACTTCACTCGTTGGCAGACTTCGCATGCGCGAACATACTTTCGCACAAACTGATACTGGCGGGGCCAGTAAAAGTCTCGACTTACCGTGAGATATGTTTTCTCTCGGCCACGATGTCCTCCTATAGGAGCATCGTGATACTCGAACATGATCCGCAAACGCAGATCAGTATCATCTGGAATGACAACACGTGGTGTGTCACCAGAAACGGCTGTATAGTACAGTAAACCGTTACGAGTAGTGTATCGATCTGATGCAGATCGATACGCAGACGACAATCGTTTCAACGATTCTCGAGATGGTTGGGAGAGATGTGACAACAACTTCACCATCTCACCATCTTGGGCGTATGCCCGCCTCACATCATCATACAACGTTGTAGATGGAACTGAGGACGTCATAACCGCAACAGTGACTGTCTCACTGTTGGGTTTCGCGACTGTTTCAAAGTCGGGACGACGTGAGAGTGCATCAGCGACGACATTAAGTCGTCCTGGTTTGTACTCGACCGTAAAGTTGTATTCTGCAAAGAATGACAACCACCGCGCCATTCGTTGTGAAAGGTGCGGGCTGTTCACTGCCGTGCGTAAGGACGCATGGTCAGTGTAAACAATGAAGGGTCTATCTCCTAATAGATAGACTCTGAACTTCGCGAGTGCATACTTCATGGCAAGGAGTTCCTTGTCATGCACTGGATAGTTCCGCTCAGCTGGTTGCAGCTGACGCGACTGATAGCAGACGACGCGTTCAACGCCTTCAAGGTCGTACTGCATTAATGCACAGCCGATTGCGAAATCGCTGGCATCACAGACCACATGAAATGGCCTGTCCTGATCGGCTATTGCTAGGACTGGGGATTGTATCAAGCTCTGCTTGATACCCTCAAAGGAGCGTTGACATTCAGCGTTCCATAACCACCTCTCGTTCTTTTTCAACAAACGAGAGAGGTGCACAGTCATCTCGGCGTAATTGCGTGAATACTTATGCAAATACGCCGCTAGCCCAAGGAATTTTCGAAGACCTTTGACATCGACCGGCACAGGCCAGTCGGTGATCGCCTTGATCTTTTCGGGATCAGGACGTACACCGTTCTTACCAACGATGCACCCAAGAAGTGGTATTTCGCTTGCTGCAAATATACACTTCTTGAGGTTTGCATACAATTGATGCTTTCGCATGATTGTAAGAACTTGTCGGACGTGGTACCTGTGAACCTCAACGTCCGACTTTCCATCCATAGCTCGACTATGGATGAATACGTCATCGAAATAACTCGGCGCGAATTCTCGTACTGGCCTCAACAGATGTGATACACATCTGTTGAACGTGGCAGGGGCATTACTGAGCCCTTGTGGCATTACTAGCCATTCCCAGAGCATGCCGCTAGGCGTGCTAACTGCGGTATAGGGTATATCCCGTTCCCGCATTAGGATTTGATAGAAGCCATCCATCAAATCCATGGACGAAAAGATGGTACTCTTTGACATACCATCAATGATTACGTCCTTCCTCGGTATCGGCGTCTGAGCCGGTACCGTTGCAGCGTTCAATTTGTTGAACGCGTGCACTATCCGCCACCCTCCTGTTGCTTTTCGCACACAGAAGGTCGGAGAGCTATGTGGGGAAGTTGATTCCCTCACATGGCCCGCTGCTAAACGATCGGCAAAGAACTTGTCGATCGCAAGTACTTGTTCACGAGGCAGTGGCCACTGCTTCATGACACAGTACTTCGAGCCTGGTTTAAGCTCGACTTCGTGTCGAATACCTTTATCCTTCGGTAATTCGCACGGAACAGTTTCAGGGAATACATCCTTGAATTCAACCAAATCCTCATAGAGAGGGTTTTCCTTGAGCGATTCCCATGATTGGGACTCATATCGCTCAATTCGTGTCTTTTCATCTAGGACACTCTCGTCCATAGATGAACTACTGAGAACTCTCTCGTTCTCAGTAAACACTGTTGCTGACCTTATGTCGGTTACACACTCGTCGTCAGCGACGAGTATGCAGATCTGCTTGACTTTGCCACTACGCAGATCTCGCAAGAACCTTTTATGTTCGAGCGTTGGCAACTGAGTGATCTCCGAAGTTAACTTCGGAGGCGCAATCAGATCAAGTGTATAAGCGCCTATACTTGATCCATCGTTGACTATGACATTCAATGTCTCTGTCATTTCCTGGGGACTTATTCCCTCAGGCTTCGAAGGACTTATTCCTTCGTCTTCCCGGGGACTTATTCCCGCGGGTTTCGGGGAACTTATTTCCGCCGTATTTGTAATCTTGGGACTTATTCCCTTTACTTCCTCTAGCTGGGGTTGCGCAACCACAGCGAGATCCTCTACGAAAGACTCTCCAGTCGATCTAGGATTATCGTTTCGCTTAACCTGAGCGATCGATTGTTTCTCTTCTAGATGTTCCCCTCTAGGGATACATCTTTGTCCCAGTCCACCCGACTTATTCGAGTGGTGGACCTTCGGCGCAGCCTGTGTTTCCTCACAGCCGCCGGAACTTTGCTCCGAAGTGTAACCGTTTGGTACACTAAGGTTTTGTGCAGTCGTACTAACGACCGTACCACAAGTGAGGCCATCGCACTCACTCGTAGTACATCCACACGCTTGTGGACGCTCCAAAACGTTCATCAGATGGCCATCTGATGAACAAGCGGCAGGCATCGTTACTGTCCGATGTTGCCAGTTTACCCGTGGTTCGTACCTTCTGAGCCACGGTATTCCAAGGATGACATCAAATTTGTCATCCAAATCCAATACGATAAAGTCATCGTCATATTGGGTATCTTCTAGTGTATAGTGAATCTTCACTATACGCTTCATGACGGTTACGGATGCGCCTGTCGCAAGACGTACCGTCATCCTCGTAGGAGGTGTGTCACATTCACTGAATTTAAAGTGACCATCTTCTAGCGATTGGCGTCGCACAAAATTGTTGGACGCCCCACAATCGACTAGAGCTCGAAGGGACAACTTATTCGTCACTTCGAGTTTCAAGGTAATGAGTGAGATCTCATTACCTAGAGCAGCAACGCACAATGTCTGTGTGTTGGGAGCAACCTTCATCAAGAGGCCTACAAATTCTCTTGACGTTGCTGGATCAGTAGGGTGCTCCGCACCTACTGATCCTGTCCGTTTTTTGACGGTCCATCCCGTTGTTGCGTCTTTGCACCAACTGCGGACCCTCGTCCCTGCCCCTTTCTCATGGGTGGACGGTCACTACGCCCAGTGTCGCGAGACACTGGACGAGGGGCACTACACTCGTAAGCGTAGTGTCCTGTCTTCTGACATCTGTTGCATCTCTGCAACTTCTTGTAGCCTGTAGAGCGAACCTTCTCGCTCTCTACATAACAGAGTTCCATCGGCTCTGGACCTCCGTTGTCATATCGTCTCGGTTGACGATATGATGTCGAGCTGGCGCGAGCCTGTCTCAGACTGAAGTCTTCCTGCTCCGCAATGGAAATGGCTTGTTCTAGTGAATCTAGTTCAAGCCGGAACAGGTGAGTCTTGACGGGACCATCCGCAAGACCCTGCATGAACACCGAAACCAACGTGTGTTCATCCACCGGATTGGAACTTATACAACTCGTGAGATGTCGTATATGTTGAGCGTAAGCGTGCACATCACGCTTACCCTGCTTGAGCTTCAAGAGTTCGGTTCGAGCTCTGAACTCAGCTCTAGGCGGTTCAAACGTTTGTCTGAGCCGCGACTTGAAGACTTCCAACGACCCAAACGCATATGGGTCGTGCAGCTTGAGCCCCAGTGCCCAAGTCTTGGCACGTCCTGCCAGATTTGACTGGGCAAATGCAACTTGCATATCCCCGTCGTCGATGCGACGCGCCCTTATGGCGTCATCCAATTCGACGAACCATCTCAAGAGGGAGTCTTCTTCGACCCCCTATACTTTGAGATGTCAATCTTCAAAGTCTCGGGTCGACGCGAGTGCATCGACCCGCCAGCAGCAGCTTGCTGCTGTCTCAACAGTTCAAACTGTTGAGCACCTTGTTCTCTCAACAACTCTGCTTGTTGAGAACCTTGTTGGTGAAGCAAGGCTACTTTCTCGCGTTCTGCGTCAAGTTCATTTTGAATGAACTTGGCGATAGTAGCATGTTGGGCATCTCTATTGAGAGCCTCTAGCATGACGCTAACAGCATGGATGCCCATGGTCGAACCCATTCGTTCAACCGCATCCCATTCGACATCGCTCAAATGGGAGTAGCCGTCACGCGTAGCGTGAAAGCTTTGGTCATCTTCATCATCCAACATATTCATGTTGGATGTGAACGCGGTCCTTGGACGGACTACGAAGTGCTACCAGGTGTAACGGGGCACCCTGAAGCTTGTACTGGTGACAGTACAAGCTACTTATTCTGATAACAGAATAAGGCGGTGCCTCGTAACTTCACGTACACTCGTACGTGCAGAGGAAGACGGTAAGAAGAAGCGAGTACTCGGTTAGAGTAAAAGTAGAACTGTATTTATAATAGTTAATGTCTGCAATAAATCACTATTTATCTTCATCTAACTATGTCTAAATACAAATGTGTAAATCAGTTATCTGCTCACCACTCATTGCGTGCGTCTGTCGTGGCGCGTCTTCGTTGGTTGATATAATGGCCTATATCAACCAATTAGGAACTACTTGGAAGTGCTACAGAATATTGTCCTTATGACAATATTCTGAGAATATAACTCTTATAGTTATATTCTATTAACAATTTCTTATAAATTGTTATGTAACGATTCACCCCGTTACAGAGATGGAGAACCCACTTCACCTCCTTGAGGCTCAATGCGCATCTCTTGCTCACATCGCGGCTTTGATAGGCATCAAGCAAGTGAACCTTATTATGCGAAAGGAGAAGATGGTGCTAAACACACGTTTATATGCCTTTTTAGACTTTTGAAGTCACGTTAATCGGTCAGGTCTATGACCATGTAGCATAATCTATGCCGACCCGCTACGTACACATATCCAAAGATGAGCTAAGACCCGTCCTCTCATTTGGGCGTTGAGACTCTCGAGGGAAAGAAGGGAGGTATCTTTCTCAGGATACATGAGAAGTCGAAACGGATATGATTGCCGCTATTATTAATTCAGAGCACCAACGATCTTTCATGGCCATTTCCAACTCGAATTTAGGACCAGCGATTGGGCCTTAGCATTCGGTATGTCTGTAGAAGATGCTTTTCCCCAGTAAAATTCGCTTAATGGACAAATGTATCGAGTGTTCGCACCACATAACCTGACATATCTTGTACGCTCACGCTTTTAGATTCCCGACAGATCTGCATAGAATATTCGGGCTATGTCCAGGACCTGCGAACTATTCTTGCAGGTATGCAATGGGACCCTCTGCTAGATAATTTCCGGATGCCTAAATCGTGGAAGGTCTCAGCACGAGTTTGCTAAGACAGAATGCTTTCGGGTACACTCTACGTGATGGAGTAATCGGTGGAAGTTTCTTTGGACGCTGATTTTAGCTTAAAAAGCAGCTCGTCCGGTGCCCATAGGCATCATACGCGTACACGTGATAGTCCCGGACTGACGAAATTCAGCTACGCTAAAGGTGAAGAAGCCGAGCTACAAGCTGTGGAACGGCGACGTAACATCCGTAGACATCAAACGTGCGGGGGAAAAACGTCCGCCTACACTGTTTGCTTAGCAAGCCGCGTCAGTGTCGGACGAGCCGCAGGCTTGGCGCCAATCCAGCGAGCGGGGATGGCGCAGGCTGCTCAACTCAGTAAAACTAGATTTTGTTGGATTTCTACAAGATAGAGAGAACCAAAGCTTAGATTCCAAGGGCCTTATAAGAGTTATCAAGGACCGTGGGTGGAATTTGGGCCTGCTAGTTGTGTCAGCGACAGGTAATAGATTGAGGGACCACGTTCAACTTTTATAGACTTGGAGGCATCGGATCATTATGGTCAACGCGGATACCTAAAATTTTTTTAGTATGCTTAAGAGCTAAAACGAAGGACCTTGACTTCATTATGGTCAGTCTGTCGACGGTAAGACGTATCACCACCCCTAAAGTTCTGTTAAACTAAGGCAATTTTAGACTTTGGCATCATCGTACATTATCTTGCTCTGAATTCAGACGCAAAGTTTAATCTCGTTCTCGGCATGACCTGAAATTAACGTCATGACACATGGATTGATTGGAGGTCGAACACTTTGAATACAATGCAAAACTTCCTAGCGGAGCTCTGGGGAGTCATGAATAATGCAAAAGCTTTATCAGCGCTAGACGCTGGCCAAGGCGTTCAGTGTGGTGGACATCGGAATGCCAAAACTAGCATTTATTGATGGCGTTAATGATATAAGTATCAGCATATCTCATCCACTGATTGTGAAACGGCATGTTATTGTCCTTCTGCTGATACTCATTCTAATCCCGGCTTTTAAGGTGCTGAAAGTGATTTTAGTCTAGGGCCAAATCGTCAAGATCCATGGTCAATTATTGCATGTAAAATCAAGCGTAGACATCGCAGAGTGATAGCGACTTTAATCGTTTATCACCAAAGGTTGGAGATGAAATTGCGGCAAAGGGCCAAGGCATAAAAATCTATGCTCAACTGATGCGCACGTTGTCCACTGGTTATTGACGTAAAGATAGATACGTCCATCTCAAATGTAGATAATGATATCGGATCTCGTATAGAGCAAATCAAGGCTGTGTAGCCTTATAAACTTGTGAAACTGGATGTTCCAACTCCGTTAAAATGATCATATGCTCAGTCTCTCTATGCCAAAGCGATTTAAGAAAATCTGAAGGAATCGATGAGTTGATTGATCGAAAACGACGACTGGTCGTCAAGAAGGATCGATTGGACTTTAGGCTGCTCAATATTGAGATCGAATATCAAGATACGAAGATCGGTTGTCAAAATACCGAGATCGATTATCAGTATACCAGGATCGAGAATATATATGGTGATCAAGGTTCAAGATCGAGGTTGATCGGCGAGCGATCATCAATCAATGAAGAGCAATCAGCGAGTGATCGGCAATCAAGTTGATCGACAATCAATTAGGAGTGGACCACATTTGCGAGAGAACAATCAACGGAATGCAGAAGACACGTGAAGGCACACTCTGATATACAGACAGGCACATTGTAGTTTTTAGCTTTTGGTTTGTCCATATTAAACAGGATTACATTTGCTTCTAAGTATACGTGTTGAATTCTCTTCAGGGACAGATAATTAGCCTCCCGACGTCAAAAAGTCTCATATATACCAAAACCAAGTAAATCCCCAAATAAATGGCTGGGGATCTAGAATTCTCAAGACATCCCAAACTGCGATTGAACGCAGCAAGAACGTAGACGGCTAGGTGCAAGATCGCGAGACGGCTCAAGTGGTCAGAAGGACAATCGTCCATGTATCTCCATATTGGAAATGTGATCTTGTTGAGATCTGGGTGGCTTACATCAAGCACCCTACCAGTACATTCGTGATCGCGTGAAGATCGTTGCACGATCACACCAACCCATCCCCAACACGGTCAATCTTTGCCTTAAAACGTGTCCACCGAGGATAGTGCTACCCGCTTCTACCCACCGAACACAAGGTGGGGAAGGAATACGCACGCACGGTTTAGGAGCACCCCCTAAGTTTATCGGTCGTCTAGGCGCCAGTAGAAAGCTGGGAACGCCTCATGAATGAGCGCTAGCCTCTCTACCACACTGCGCAGTGAGGTCATTAACGTCAGATGGTCTGCTGCAAGACGCAAAGCACCTGTTTTATCACATGTGTACCCTTGTAATTGGACTTACAGGTGATGTTAATGGTGAGGCTGTTCTATTGGCCATCCCACATTTACAGGCTCTTTGAGTTGAACGAAATGTCTGTGGATGAGTTTTACCATAGATTGAAAGGTGGTAGTTTATCCGATATGGTAATTATTCGACTTGAGTTAAGGCACGTTGTGGCTCTTTACAAAAACCGTTCCGACCCTTGTATTTTTTGGGTAAGGGAGTGAACGAAAATCAGCTTGTCACATAATGGCGATGCAGGGTCATTTACCAAACCTTAAATTTAATGAAATTATCCGTTTTAGTCCCTTGTTTTGGTTCGATTCACTCTTTTTATCAAGCAAGTGTTTGTAACCGTAACTTTTGATAAAAAAAATACTAAGTGTGAATAACACCTGCTTTATCTTTCAACATCTTGCAAGCTTTACCAATTCCACAACTAAATGACATCTCTCGGCAGATAAATTATTGGTCCACACCAACGAAATTGGTATGGAAATAAAATGCGCCGGAAACACTAGCATGAACCTCAGCCTTTACTTGCAAGTATCAAGACCAAGGAAGCGTCAAATTTCACGTGATCATACATTATTTCACCACTTCTTTACAGACTGGACTTCATGACCATGGGCAAACAGCTAACTACGCCATCATGTACCTAAAAGCTAAAGACGATCACGTTCAGCTTCGAACGTCATTGGATATACAAGAATTTGATGATCACCAGCAGAATCAAAATACTGAATCAAAAAAGGAGAAGTGTATGAAGAAGACACAGACAGTGATGATGGTGATGTTATTTACAGATTGCATACAATTCTACAGAAAGATTAACATCAAACTAGCTCATAATATACCAAGAGGATCGTATCCGTACAGACGGCTTCTGCGTGCACGTCAACCGCAGACACTCTTTCAATCAGTGTGTCAAAGATTATCCAGTGCAGAGCTAGAGAGTCGCCGTGGCGGTTGTTTGCGTGCAATAAGTTTGATTGCGTCTATTCTCGACGTAATTTGACATGTTCCACGGTAGATAGCGACAGTGTTACAATTCATTGTATTGGCTGCGAATATCTGTATACAATGAAGAGGGATTTAAGCATGTGGACGATGGTCGTGACAGGTACGATCATTGAGCATCTTCACAGTGGTTATGACGAGATTTCTTGTGTACTAATCAGATATCGTATAACTTCCTCTCATACGTATGCGCAAAAGGCTTCACGGTAGTCGGAATAATCATAAACATGTTGAAACCGCCACCACAATTTTACTGAATCCACCATTGTTGTACGCCACACCTGTAACTACATTGATCTCAAACGCTATCTGTGATGGATTATGCACATCAAGTTTAGTTCTTGGACTAGACGGATCGTACATCATAGGTAAGGGTGCCAGTGTGAAACTTAGCTTACAGTAATCCCGTTCAGTAGTATTGTACAGCCTACAGCGGGAGAGAGCGGTAGTGTACCGTACAGCGAAAATCACCCCGTCACAGAGTAACTCTCATTTGGCTTAAATTGGAACTGACTTTATAAGGACATAGAGCATTCAGTGTGAGTATAGTTAAAGCGTTCAAAAGCGGTAATTTATCGTTAAAATTTAACTTACTATAGCGGAAAAAGATGAAAAAATGTCGGAGAGGCAAGCTAGCAATTTGACTGCTCTAAATTGCGCAGTCCTGACACTTACTGCACATGGGCAAACTGTCGTGGTATTGACCGATAAAGGTCATGCAACAACATTTTTATCGTATAATACGGCATCAAACGGTGCGGAACTGACAGTGCTCATGTGGAAAGTACATACTGGAGAGCGGAAGAGCTACTTCAAGCAGTGGTATCCCCCTAACTGATGCTATCGGGGAGCATCAATTCGAGTCCATGATATCAGGTTTATGATACCAAACATTTAGATTTGTAGAGCGTGTTGGAAGGATGTTATTCGAGAGCATAAATAATTTAGAATTAGCAGAGATAGTGTGGTGTGGCCTACAATAATGTAGTGAGTTCAGTTAAAATAGTTTTACGATGGTTAAATAAGAACGTAAGGTTTTGTTTTTTGATATTAGCGTAATTAAGATACATTCAGATAATCTAAATAATAGCATAAGTAATATTCATTTAAAAAAATTTTTATAAATGATATTTTGATGAAGACTATTATAAAAATATTCAATTCTAATAAAAATGTGTATGTGAGATATCTGTATTTGCTTATATCATCAACGAAAGATAAATAAAATACTGGTTCAGATCATTAAAACAAAAAGTCCCGACAATTATAAAATAAAATAAGGTCCCTGATAACTGGATAATAAAAATGCCCCAGATAATTGGAAAAAACACAAAATAATTCACGTCCTCGAATCCATCATCTAATAAAAATTATCCAAAAATGCATATCTTATACCGTTTCTCACTTCTGTGGTGCAGGAATTTTTGACTATGAACCTCCCCTATTAGCTGATTTTGAAAGTCAATATTTTTCGAGTTATTTCTCGTCGAATTACGTCTCGTTGAGTTAAAGCTCGTCGAGATGAGAACCAACGAGATGAGACTCGTCGAGTTTAAATCCAGCGAAGCAGCTGGAAGATCGACCATTCAAGTCACCGGTTAAATGTTTGGGAGTACTACGAGGAAGAATGGGATCCATCCAATAGGATCTGTCTAGCAGAAAAAAAGAAAATTAAATACAGAGCAGAATTTTTGAGTCCTAGTAAAGCGTACATTTTTCTGATGAGTCCATGCGTTGAGCTATATTATGCCTGCCGTCGAACCTCGAGAGGCATGGCTTGTAGTGGTTTTGACTGGAAGCGCCAAGAGTTTAAGTAGGCCGGGGTGGACAATACTCGCCCTTAGAAAATGAAAGAGCTTCATCGAAGACGAGCCGTTAACTCGATAGACGGTAACGCTAAAGCATTGTCGAGTGACAGGACTTTTTAATCCATGAGATGGCATTGCTAAGGCCTTGTCGAGTGACAAGCCGGTCAACCCAATAGATGCTACCGCTAATTTCTCGTAAACGAAGAGCCGGTACACCCATTAGATGGTGCCCTTTGAGTCTCGTAGAGCGGCAACCCAGCGACCTAGTAGACGGCACTGCATTCAGATTCGTCGAGAGACAAGTCGGTGGGTGTTTAATCAAGGACACCGTGAATATTACAGTCGAGCGTACATTGCGCTCGGTGACCTGTAAAAGCGTGAAAACACCGAAACCCATCTATTGGTGTGATTCACAGGAGTATGAGTTTTAAAAGATTCTGAGCTTAGGAGTCTGCTGAAAGAATGGGCTACAAGGAATCCGTTCGCCTAAGGCCACGACTGAAGTCAAAAGGGCGAACCGCGAAGGCAATTATCCTAACGTACTAGCCTATTTTGCCAAAACAACTCGGCATTGTTGTGTTTGTGCGTTTAAGGCTGCATTACTACATATCTAACGAACTGCTATACCACAATTTGCTTTTGATGGCCATGCTGACCCCCCCTCGCGCTGCAGGCGGTGTCGTGTAGGGAGTGCTGCCGCAGGCATGCTGCGCTCGCAGCTACTAGTTGCGGGCGCAGACGGCACAGGCAAGATGTAAATGCGTCTGCGTATCGTCGGCCGCGGCCGTAAATGCAGCCAATCGGTACTGATTTCGTTCGATTGACAGTATTGTCATTGCTATCTTTTTGTTATCGTTATTTTTTCGAATGTTATATTTGATTATCACTGATTTTTTCATTCGCTGCTGTTTATCTCTAATGTTGTTTTTGCTAGTTTCGGTATTTCTAGATTCGTTGTTGCTAGTGTAGTTTTCGATGCTAACGCTGTGACCGTATTGGTTGTTGTCACTAATGTAAGTAATTGCGTGTTACAGTTGCTTGATACCGCTGCTGATAGAGTTGATGTCGGTGCTGCTGATGTTTTTGTTATCGGTACACTGCTGTTAGTGTTCGTGGTGTTACTTCTATTTCTAGTGGTGTTGTTGGTTCTACAGTGCCGCTGTTGTCGTTTTTTTAGTTGAGTGAAAGGATTACGTTTCCTGCTCTTAGCTATAGTTACTGGAGCTTTGTTAGACAATTATTAGACTATCACGAATCCATTCTACCTGCTTGACTCTTATTTATCAAATTGAAAAGGTTCTACTAGTACTGATGGCGGAATTTTGGTGATGTTACAGGGATTAGACGGTGCTATGTATAGTCTTAACCTGAAGAACAACGCATGGACGTGGAGAGCTCAACAGGCAATGAAAACACACACAAGACATTCGATGTGGTCGGAGTACGGAAACGCCTTAACATTTATGTCATTCTATTAAAAAAATGATTCTAGTACGGATTTCAACAAAAATGTGTCGGAATGTATCCGCGAGAACTTGATTTGCGACTTTCTAACGGTGATATCTGAAGCCACACCACCTGCCGCATCATTTGATGTTCGTTAAAAATACATCCCGTACACGTTTAAAGTAAGTTGGTAGCAATTAGAAGGCAATTTTAAACATAAAGGACCTACGCACCCGCTAGATCCAGCCTAAGTTTTCTCTATGGCACCTGGTTTGCTCCGTTTGCACGATGCGAATGTAGATTGACATGATGTAGCATTGATACGCGAGCATAGCATACGTCTTCTATGTAGCGGTGATAATTCGCGTGGCCACAATCAAGGACTCATCTGTGTCAGAAAGTCAGACGCATCAGCATTTGTCGTTTACACGATTTTGTATTATTTTACGCTCTTCGTCGAGGCATTATGTCGGTATTTGGGTACCACTATAGCTAGAGCATACGAAGACATGAATGCATTTTAATGTTTTAATAAACTGAGACATAGTTTTATATTTCATTTATCTGGACATTTTCTCTTAATACAATTTACTTTTTGTTTAAAAACCATAAAAATTGTTTACACTCAAACATCTCGATACAAACGAATTAATTTTGCCCAAGTCAAATTATTATCCGCACTTAAAAACATATTCAAATTCTGAAGCGCTAAATTTAATAGGGAAACTCCAAATTTGTTGTGGTTTCCAATCGTGTTTGTAATTGTAATTTTCAAATTAATTTAAATAACATTTAGTCGAAAGAGAGGCTTTATCTTTTGTAAAATAGCGTAGGTTATTTACTCTTTTTATAAGTTTTGGCGTTAGATACAAATTAACTTTTTTGTCAGCAAAAAAAAACTGATAACGAAAAACGATTATTCGTTTTTAATGAACAATTCTTTTAAAAATTGTTTTCAATTTTATAGCCATCTCACGTACCACGTGTATCGGTGAATAACCAAACCCTTGATACCTTCTTCATCTATATGATGTGATGAGTCGACATCGAGATGCCAAACGACTTCGTTGATAGGAGCTCTTAGGAGTCAACAACCTTTTATTCCCGTAGTACTCTTTATCCGTTGAGCAATAATCTTTCCACAAAGAATGATCGGATCAGCAGTATTTAAAGACTGTACTTTTTAAAGATTTTACAAAATGTCTTGGTATGAAGTCCAATCAACGGTAGTTGCTAATTCATTTACTAGATGATGTAATTCATTTGCGTCAAAATTTAAAAAGTTTATCAGAATAAGCAAACGAACAAGACTTAAACTGGTCATTAGCGTTGGCTATTAAATTTGTTGATGCTGTCTTGTTTTAAATGATAGAGTTGTTCTTTAAAACTGTATCGAGCATTTTCAATAAAAGATATATCAGCGTCAAGAGCTTCGAAATCTTCAATATCTTCATTCTATTCCGAGAAATACTAAAAAGTGCTCTTATAAAATTACTTCTACAGCACAAAAGAGAAATCCAATTCTGTGGGAAAACAGTGTTTGTCTTTACATTATAGACATTTTTGATTTTTATTCGATGTAAACTACCATGAAATGGAGGCACCGCGTTATAGTTGGTCATTAAGGATTATTGCAAGCCCGGAAGGTGAAGCTATCAGTGAATGAGCGCAAGGTACGTCCATTTACAGACTCGATTTAGTTTGTGTATAAGAATTACTTTTTCCAAGGGGCGGGCCTCAGAGCTTGCCTTTCTATAATAACTGGCTATTTCGAGTGTTTGTTCTCAACGAAAGAGAAAGGAGCGAAGACAACTAAAAACCGAGTAAATCTGTAGCGGAGCTACACACCTCCTAAAGTCAGAGGGAGACTTAACGCTCAACGAGCAACTTAGTTCAAAAGAGCTAGACTCAATGAGTCAACAAGCGTAAAGCTTACGGTCCTTGTTCCAGGAAACCAGACGATTCAGTAAATCGACAGCACTTAGTGCTCAACAGTAACTAGCTACCTCAAGGAAATGTTGCTAACTCTCCGTTATCAGTGATCAACGACCAAAGACGCCTCGCGAGGCACGTGCCTTTAAGATCAAAAGGGGAACTGAATTTTTTTACATTTAAAACTATAGAATATCTTAATCCTAATCTGGACACTTATGTCCTAAGTTAGTGCAACCAAGTTTTGAGGTAATATTGCAGAGGGAGGGCAACTAGTAGCCAGGAAGTATATTGGAAAGTGTTTTAGTCTTTCACAAACATACATATGCATCCAGCGACTTATCGTAGAAGCACTACGATGGTCTCGCCTGTGTCGTTTCCCTGTCATGTAACCGACTGCTGAGGTTTCACTTTTGTGTCCGTTTCAAAAACGATTGCAATCAAGCGTCATCAAGACATTTGAGGATACACAAAGTTTACATCATCAAAACTTCTCCTCGACTAGAAGTCTCCAACGCTTGTCTTTGCCACGAGAGACTGGAACTTGCTGGTCGAAATCGCCTTCGTCAGAAAATCGGCGAGCTGAAACTTAGTTTCAATATGCTCCAGCTGAATCATTTTGGCCTTGACTCGATCGCGAACAAAATAATAGCGAATATCAATGTGCCTCGCTCGACTTTGACATCCTTTAATTTTCGCAATAGCAATCCCACTTTGGTTGTCTTCATACACGATGACTGGAGCGTCAATCTTGACCTTCATCTTCATCAATAAACTCTTGGTACACATTATATCGTGAATACACAACGAAAGTGCCACACATTCAGCTTCAGCAGTGCTTAGTGATACACTGCTTTGAAGCTTCGACTTGAATATGACTAGAGAGTCATTGACCATCACCATAACTCCTGATGTCGAATGTCGATTATCCTTGTCACTCCCCCAATCTGTGTTGCTAAATGCACTCAGCTTGAGGCCACCGGGCTTGCTACGATAGCAAATTCCGTGCGTTGCAGTTGACTTTAGGTAGCGCAGCACACGAATGGCTGCGTTCCAGTGTTCTTCACTTGGTTTTTTCAAATGTCGACTCAGGCGACCCACTGCAAATGCAATATCGGGCCTTGCACCTGTTGCTACATATAGGAGAGATCCGGCCAAAGATCGATAGGGTCGGTTCTCCATATTGGGGTCCTTTTCCTCGCAATTGAGCATGACGTGACCTTCCACACTTGGGTTGCTGACCGCTTTCGCCCCAAATTGGTTGAATTTGACGATCATTCTGTTAATGCACGCAGCTTGACTGATCTTGTTAATGCACGCATCTTGACTGATCTTGAGTTTCTTTGTCTGGTGTGCATACTCCACTTCAATGCCAAGAATAAATCTC
Source organism: Peronospora matthiolae (assembly GCA_921007115.2). Lineage (NCBI taxonomy): Eukaryota > Oomycota > Peronosporomycetes > Peronosporales > Peronosporaceae > Peronospora > Peronospora matthiolae. The sequence goes on from CAKLBY020000305.1 coordinate 435,301, forward strand.
ACATTTCCGAGCGACTTTAACTTAAAATGACTGAAAAACTCATCTGCAAATTTGTCGATTAAATTAGCAGAAGTACCTCCAATCAGCACATCGTCGACATACAGTGTCACGTAAATCCACGTAAGGTGTCCATCGTGACGGACGAAAACACACGGTTCTGTAACACATGACACAAAACCATGTTCTTGAATACACTTGAAATCGTCATTAACCACGTTGTGTCAGCCTGTTTAAATTCATAAAAATTCTGTTGAGCTTTAAAACTTAACTTGGGTCCATGTCGATGCCCTGAGGGGTAGAAATGTATACATCTTCTTCCAATGCTCCATTTAAGAAGGCTGTGTCAACATCATAATGGTGTATTATCATGCCAAAATGACAACACACGGCAAATAATACACGAACAGAGTTCAGGTTTGCGACCGGTGAATACGTCTCGTAGTAATCCACACCAAGCTTCTGTCAATGCCCTAAAGCAACAAGCTTAATGGCAAAAACCCATTTGGTTCCGATTACCTTTGTGTTTGGCGATTTATCCACTGCTGTCCATGTCTTTTTTTAGTGCCATCAATTCGGTGTTGATTGCCTCGCTCCACATCTTAGACGTCGGCGATTCCATTGCGTCTTGGTATGTCGATGGGATTTCGAGTGTTGCATTCGCTTGTTCATATTCAATGCGGTATCTTTTGGATGTGCGATTGTCTGAATGAATTCTGCGCATTGTAGCAGGTGTATGGACATCCCGACTGGAACTAATGCTTGATCTTCACAGCTCGATGATAGTAGCGCAAGAGGGACGTGTTGTCCATAATAGTGAGATTTTTGCACCACTGCGCAATCATTACGAATCATCAATCTTCCCCTGGGCACAATGTCCCGAGTTTTATTGGCATCCAGATCAGTCGGCTCCATGTAAACATCATAGACATCGAAAGCAGGATCAGGTTTGTATTGAAATATCTGTCTTGGATTCAAAGACTCAAATTCACTAGGTGGTGATACGACTTGGTCAGTCCCAGTCTGGTATACAACCATCATGTCCACTTGTATATGGTTTGATGTAGACGGTAATTGCACAACTTCAGCATCATCATCGTCAAAATTTGCACGTGTAGCAGCAGGTATATTCGCAATCACTTGCACAAAATTGGACTTTGGTAATTCTTGTAAAGTCACAGATCGCGTGAGCTCCAGTCTAATTGAATCAAAATTTCAGACACGGTATCCCTTCACTTCATGCGAGTAGCCCAGAAACATGCATCGAAATGCCTTTTGTCCAACTTTAGACGTTTTGGTTTTGCAATGTGGGCGTCACCTTTCGCACCAAATGCTCTCATGTTGGAAAGGTCTGGCTCAGTCCCAAAAAATACTTCAACTGGAGTCTTGGTCGGGTTCGAAGCGCAAGCGACTCGGTTAGTCACGAATACCGCAGTAATAATAGCCTCAGCCCACCACTTCATCTCGAATTGCATGTAATTAAGCATCGATCTTGCTCGCTTAGTCAGTGTCCGGTTAAGTCGATCAGCCAATTCATTTTGCTGCGGCAAATACGGCACTATCGCTTGGTGCACAATACCAGCCTTTCGACATATCTCTGTGAACCGCTTGTTGATGTACTCAACACCATTGTCGGTGCGCATACACTTGATCTTGGTATTCAACTGGTTTTCCATCATCGACTTGTATTCGATGAACTTGTCGACCACATTTGACTTGTGTGGAATGTAGAAAGCAACCACATATCTTGAATAATCATCCAGAAAGGTCACTACGAATCTTGCTCCTCCTTGCGACTTTGTCTCCATTGGTTCCAATACGTCGCTATGGATAACTGGGAGCAATGCAGTGGTCTTTACTTCGCTTTAAGTAGACTTCGGGAACGGCTTTACTGACAACCTTCCGGTCACATATCCTTCGCATATTTCGTCTTGATCAACATCCACAACAGACGAATCTTCCATCGTAAGTCCTTCAACACACTTGCCGAGGTTTTTCATTGCCTTCATTGGCAGATGTCCTATTCTTGCATGCCACACACTTGGACTCACAGGTTTGGCTCCACCGCTAACTTTATTACTCACGCTCGCAGATTATATCGTATTATATTCAAGCACGAACAACTTGCCCTTTTGGGTCACTTGAGTCACCAACTCTCGATCATTCCTGATCTCACATGTCTTATTGCGAAAGGTTACGTGTAACCCTTTAGCAGAAAATGCAGGAATAAAAAGAAGATGACGATTTAGAACAGGAACGTACAACACGTCTTCAATGCGAATTAACTTCTTATTTTTCAGTAGGACACGAATTATCCCAAAACCATTAGCCACAATCGTGTCTCTATTCGCAATCGAAACTCCAATTGACTTATTTAGTGGTCGGATCTCCACAATATCATCTTGAAATGGACACATGTGACTACTCGCTCCACTGTCGAGTAGCCAACTTTCAGAGCAAGCGTTCACTGTAAGTGAACGCTTGCTCAGAGCTCTTCTTCTTGTCCGGATTCTTCCAGCAATCTTGTTTCTTGTGCCCATGCTTGCCGCATGTAAAACATGTCCCAGTGAACTTGTTCCTTGCTTCCTTTGGCTGAAAACTCTTGATCTTGAACCTTCTTGTAGCTCTCAACGCGATCTCGCTCTTCTCCTTCCGAGCAATGCCTTCGTAATCAGGACGAAGCATTTCCTTGGCTTGAAATAGATCCATGTCCTTCATGTTCTTGATGATCTTGACTATCTGGTCGTATTCTTTAGATAGGCTTCCGAGTAGGATCACGAGTCGCTCAAACTGAACAACTTCGTCACCAATAGCTTGCATTGACATGCACAGCTCATCGAACTTGAGAAAGTTATCCATTACACTGCCTCCCTTCTGCATCTTGAACTCGTGCAGCTGTCGACGCATCTGCACCCGACTATGAATGCTTCTGCGAGGAAAAAGCTCTTCAAAATCCCCCACGCTTCTGCAAACGTCGCTGCATCCCGAAACCATGGACTGAAGGCTTGGGCTGACCATCGTGCAAACGTTTGCAAAGGCCTTCATGTCGTTGACTTTACAAAATGCCGCATTAGCGTCATCTCCTCTCGGTGCCTTCGTCGCGTCAATGTGCTCCAGCAGCCCTTTCTTGGCGAGCTTCATTCGCGCACCAAATTCCCATGTGAAGTAGTAATCTTTGTTGAGAACATCGTTCGCTCCCACAGTGTTTGGGCTCATAACCATTACAGGTAATATTGCAGAGGGAGGGCAACTAGTAGCCAGGAAGTAAATCGGAAAGTGTTTTAGTCTTTAACTAACCTGCATATGTATCCAGCTACTTATCGTAGAAGCACTACGATGGTCTCGCCTGTGTCGTTTCCCTGTCATATAACCGACTGCTGAGGTTTCACTTTTGTGTCCGTTTCAACACGATTGCAATCAAACGTCATCAAGACGTTCAAGCGTACACAAAGTGTAAATCATCAGCACTAAGATCTCTTCTATCTGGTGGCTGACACCAGTCAGCCTCTTTAAACCGAACCGATACGTTATTCTATATCTCTTTCAGTGGGATATCATCCGTGTGTCTAAGACACACGGTACCAGGTACCCAACCACGTGTAACCCATTTTCAAAATCTTACAATTCTTTTAATGTAGGGCGGAACTGCGCAGCGAGCTTACATACAACATGTAATGGGGCACCCTGAAGCTTGTACTGGTGACAGTACAAGCTACTTATTCTGATAACAGAATAAGGCGGTGCCTCGTAACTTCACGTACACTCGTACGTGCAGAGGAAGACGGTAAGAAGAAGCGAGTACTTGGTTAGAGTAAAAAGTAGAACTGTATTTATAATAGTTAATGTCTGCAATAAATCACTATTTATCTTCATCTAACTATGTCTAAATACAAATGTGTAAATCAGTTATCTGCTCACCACTCATTGCGTGCGTCTGTCGTGGCGCGTCTTCGTTGGTTGATATAATGGCCTATATCAACCAATCAGGAACGACTTGTAAGTGCTACAGAATATTTGTCCTTATGACAATATTCTGAGAATATAACTCTTATAGTTATATTCTATTAACAATTTCTTATAAATTGTTATGTAACGATTCACCCCGTTACATCACCCCCCCCTTAACCATCAGTCACTTTAGTGACTGATTGACTAAATGGATACTCGTCCCAAATCATTTGGGACAGGGTTTGCACTTGTTGGTCCGCGTCCACTTTCCAACATTTCATCGAATGGTTAACAAGCCCATGCGATGTGCGAGCAAGGCCGCCGAGAGCGCGTCTGCACGTCTCTGTGCGGACGCCGAAGCAGAAACAACAGCAACTGATGTCTCATCGGTTGCTGAAGCGACTCAGCCTGTGACACTTGGTGAAGCAGGCGCTGGTCATGAAGACACTCGTGTCTTCACAGAGTACGAGCTCGGTGTCTCGTACTCTCCTGATACGGATGACGGATCCGTATCGACGGCAATTGAATCCAAGCCGCCTGCCAAGCGTGGCATGGACGATGCTTTGCGTCGCAGCATCTTTGGTTCATCTGATGAGTCAGATGAACCATCGCCGAAGCGAAGGCGCTCGAGGTCGCGAGACTCGGGCGCTAATAGTGGTGTCGGTTCTCCAATGGACACCACTTCACAGCGAGGTGCCAGTACTTCTGTCGGCACGTCGCAGGAAGAGCGGGACCGCAATGTGTTGCGTCTCGCTCCAGAAAAGAAGGCATGGATGCCTCCTAAATCCGTCATGGATCACTTGTCGGCGACGACGAGTGATCGTTATCGAACACGATTGTTCGATTCGTCAAGGATCCATCACCTTGACCCCAGCGCGAAAGACTATCGCGCTGAACACGAATTCTTCATCGATGCTTTCTTCAGACATCGATGGTACAGTGGGAATCACAAACGTGATGGTCCCTCACTACTTCAGGCGTGTAAAGCCTACATCCATAATCTCGAGGATGTAGGTCGTGACGCTTGGAACGACAAACTTATCAAAGCTCGTGATGAGTTTGAAAAGCGAACCCCGACAGGTGCACGCTACAAGCTGCATCGTCTGTCAAGGGAGAGTGAGTTACCCTGCCTCTCTTGGGGAGACTCGTGCCCATGTTGTGTGAACAACTCTGCACGAGCACCTAAGGAGGCTTACCCCCCTATTATCCCGTGGTGGCGCGTACGTATCTCTATTGAGATGTACGAAGGGATTGATAACCTGAAATCCCTTTACGACCGTGCCGGGAAGACTTTCTCCGGCGGTCCTTCTGCGGCACAGGATGTGCCGCGTCGTACTGCTCGACCAGACCCAGTACGTCAACCATCAATTGGGAGCGGGGCTCCCAAGAATCCCAGGACGGGGGATAGCCGCGCCACCGGACGAGGTAACTCGTCCGACGTCCGTTCACGTCGCGGTGGTTCAACAGCTGCTCAACTAGATAGCGCTGGCCACCGCGAGAGTCCTCTAATGGAGGTGGAGGAGGAGGAAAGACGCTCTCCACACGATCATGTGGATCGGTGTGTTCCCGAGAGCTTCTTTGATCGCGTAACGCAAGGGTTACGCGACGATCTCGAGCATGAGCGGAATAGGCGTCTCCAGATGGTGGACACTGCCTCGAAGCATCGAGCTGAGTTTGCCTTTGCTCAGCTTGAGAACGAGAGATCTCTGACATCTCTTCGTGACGAGCTAAGGGTAGCTCGTGGGATTGTTGATCGGTCTCGGGCTGAGATAACTGCTCTTCAGACCCTTGTTGATGCCCACCATCGGGAGCACAAGGCTCTCTGCGAGATGCTTGAGCGCAAGGGCGTTCATCATCGGAAGAAGCAGCGTACTGATGGTACGGCTTAAGCCGACCAACGTAAAACGTGGGATGCGTTCGCATATTACGTGGCAGTTCGATCGTGTATGCGTTGCCTAGGCGATGCAATACACGAAATGGGCCGATGTACTTGGGTAGTAGTTTACTGCTACCCAAGTTAGTCACTACATGCTTTGGTAGATTAACCGTAGACAGTAGGACTAAGTCACCTTTACTAAATAAAAGAGTGTTTGCCCTTCCATTCTTGTCAGCGTTTTGCTTTTGCTTGTCCACCGCTTCGGCGATGGAGTCTTGCACAAAACGGACTACCGTTTCACGAGCCAGTATGAACTCATCTGATGACTCGTTAGCTTCAGTGCGCTGTGAGCGCACTGCAGCAACATCAACCTTTTCTTCAGTGAGAGCTTCCGCACTCTCACTGGCATCATCTTCTTTAGTGAGGGCTTCCGCACTCTCACTGGCATCATCTTCTTCGATATCGATGTTATCGATATCGGCATCGAACGCAGTGACCTCTTCGTCAGAGCGTGATGAGCGTGAACCAAATCGGGTTTTGCTCGCGCGAGTCCCTCCCTCCCTTAAACCAGATTTACACTCTAGTAAGGTGGGTACACGCGATGGCGCAAGCCATTCACGTAAAACGGTGTATGTGTCGTGGACGCATGCACCGAGTTGTTAATGGCAAACTCTACCATTGGCAAAAACTCACTCCAACTCTTAAAGGAGTGTACGTATCCTCGAAGTATCTCTTCGAGGACACGATTGGCACGTTCCGTCTGACCATCTGACTCTGGATGATCAGATGTCGACATCTTCAAGCGCGTTCCGAGTGATTTGACAACGGAACGCCAGAAATCAGCAGTGAATCGTGGATCTCTGTCTGATACGAGTTCACGGGGCAACCCATGAAGTCGGAAGATGGTGTCAATAAAGACACAAGCACAGCCACTTGCCGTGATTGTCTCTGGTACAGCCACAAGGTGTACCATTTTGCTGAATCTGTCAACAAATACGAGAATACCCGTATTCCCGCGTGCGTCTTTGGGTAACCCGAAGACGAAATCCATTGAGATGGATTCCCAGCACTCAGCCGGAACCGGTAGAGGCTGTAAAAGTGCACGCAGTGAAGGACTTGACTTCACTCGTTGGCAGACTTCGCATGCGCGAACATACTTTCGCACAAACTGATACTGGCGGGGCCAGTAAAAGTCTCGACTTACCGTGAGATATGTTTTCTCTCGGCCACGATGTCCTCCTATAGGAGCATCGTGATACTCGAACATGATCCGCAAACGCAGATTAGTATCATCTGGAATGACAACACGTGGTGTGTCACCAGGAACGGCTGTATAATACAGTAAACCGTTACGAGTAGTGTATCGATCTGATGCAGATCGATACGCAGGCGACAATCGTTTCAACGATTCTCGGGATGGTTGGAAGAGATGTGACAACAACTTCACTATCTCACCATCTTGGGCGTATGCCCGCCTCACATCATCATACAACATTGTAGATGGAACTGAGGACGTCATAACCGCAACAGTGACTGTCTCACTGTTGGGTTTCGCGACTGTTTCAAAGTCGGGACGACGTGAGAGTGCATCAGCGACGACATTAAGTCGTCCTGGTTTGTACTCGACCGTAAAGTTGTATTCTGCAAAGAATGACAACCACCGCGCCATTCGTTGTGAAAGGTGCGGGCTGTTCACTGCCGTGCGTAGCGACGCATGGTCAGTGTAAACAATGAAGGGTCTATCTCCTAATAGATAGACTCTGAACTTCGCGAGTGCATACTTCATGGCAAGGAGTTCCTTGTCATGCACTGGATAGTTCCGCTCAGCTGGTTGCAGCTGACGCGACTGATAGCAGACGACACGTTCAACGCCTTCAAGATCATACTGCATTAATGCACAGCCGATTGCGAAATCGCTGGCATCACAGACCACATGAAATGGCCTGTCCTGATCGGCTATTGCTAGGACTTGGAATTGTATCAAGCTCTGCTTGATACCCTCAAAGGAGCGCTGACATTCAGCGTTCCATAACCACCTCTCGTTCTTTTTCAACAAACGAGAGAGGTGCACAGTCATCTCGGCGTAATTGCGTGAATACTTATGCAAATACGCCGCTAGCCCAAGGAATTTTCGAAGACCTTTGACATCGACCGGCACAGGCCAGTCGGTGATCGCCTTGATCTTTTCGGGATCAGGACGTACACCGTTCTTACCAACGATGCACCCAAGAAGTGGTATTTCGCTTGATGCAAATATACACTTCTTGAGGTTTGCATACAATTGATGCTTTCGCATGATTGTAAGAACTTGTCGGACGTGGTACCTGTGAACCTCAACGTCCGACTTTCCATCCATAGCTCGACTAAGGATGAATACGTCATCGAAATAACTCGGCGCGAATTCTCGTACTGGTCTCAACAGATGTGATACACATCTGTTGAACGTGGCAGGGGCATTACTAAGCCCTTGTGGCATTACTAGCCATTCCCAGAGCATGCCGCTAGGCGTGCTAACTGCGGTATAGGGTATATCCCGTTCCCGCATAAGGATTTGATAGAAGCCATCCATCAAATCCATGGACGAAAAGATGGTACTCTTTGACATACCATCAATGATTACGTCCTTCCTTGGTATCGGCGTCTGAGCCGGTACCGTTGCAGCGTTCAATTTGTTGAACGCGTGCACTATCCGCCACCCTCCTGTTGCTTTTCGCACACAGAAGGTCGGAGAGCTATGTGGGGAAGTTGATTCCCTCACATGGCCCGCTGCTAAACGATCGGCAAAGAACTTGTCGATCGCAAGTACTTGTTCACGAGGCAGTGGCCACTGCTTCATGACACAGTACTTCGAGCCTGGTTTAAGCTCGACCTCGTGTCGAATACCTTTATCCTTCGGTAATTCGCACGGAACAGTTTCAGGGAATACATCCTTGAATTCAACCAAATCTTCATAGAGAGGATTTGTCTTGAGCGATTCCCACGATTGGGAGTCATATCGCTCAATTCGTGTCTTTTCATCCAGGACACTCTCGTCCATAGATGAACTACTGAGAACTCTCTCGTTCTCAGTGAACACTGTTGCTGACCTTATGTCGGTTACACACTCGTCGTCAGCGACGAGTATGCAGATCTGCTTGACTTTGCCACTACGCAGATCACGCAAGAAGCTTTTAAGTTCGAGCGTTGGCAACTGAGTGATCTCCGAAGTTAACTTCGGAGGCGCAATCAGATCAAGTGTATAAGCGCCTATACTTGATCCATCGTTGACTATGACATTCAATGTCTCTGTCATTTCCTGGGGACTTATTCCCTCAGGCTTCGAAGGACTTATTCCTTCGTCTTCCCGGGGACTTATTCCCGCGGGTTTCGGGGAACTTATTTCCGCCGTATTTGTAATCTTGGGACTTATTCCCTTTACTTCCTCTAGCTGGGGTTGCGCAACCACAGCGAGATCCTCTACGAAAGACTCTCCAGTCGATCTAGGATTATCGTTTCGCTTAACCTGAGCGATCGACTGTTTCTCTTCTAGATGTTCCCCTCTAGGGATACATCTTTGTCCCAGTCCACCCGACTTATTCGAGTGGTGGACCTTCGGCGCAGCCTGTGTTTCCGCACAGCCGCCGGAACTTTGCTCCGAAGTGTAACCGTTTGGTACACTAAGGTTTTGTGCAGTCGTACTAACGACCGTACCACAAGTGAGGCCATCGCACTCACTCGTAGTACATCCACACGCTTGTGGACGCTCCAAAACGTTCATCAGATGGCCATCTGATGAACAAGCGGCAGGCATCGTTACTGTCCGATGTTGCCAGTTTACCCGTGGTTCGTACCTTCTGAGCCACGGTATTCCAAGGATGACATCAAATTTGTCATCCAAATCCAATACGATAAAGTCATCGTCATATTGGGTATCTTCTAGCGTATAGTGAATCTTCACTATACGCTTCATGACGGTTACGGATGCGCCTGTCGCAAGACGTACCGTCATCCTCGTAGGAGGTGTGTCACATTCAACAAACTTAAAGTGACCATCTTCTAGCGATTGGCGTCGCACAAAATTGTTGGACGCCCCACAATCGACTAGAGCTCGAAGGGACAACTTATTCGTCACTTCGAGTTTCAAGGTAATGATTGAGATCTCATTACCTAGAGCAGCAACGCACAACGTTTGTGTGTTGTGAGCAACCTTCATCAAAAGGCCTACAAATTCTCTTGACGTTGCTGGACCAGTAGGGTACTCCGCACCTACTGATCCTGTCCGTTTTTTGACGGTCCATCCCGTTGTTGCGTCTTTGCACCAACTGCGGACCCTCGTCCCTGCCCCTTTCTCATGGGTGGACGGTCACTACGCCCAGTGTCGCGAGACACTGGACGAGGGGCACTACACTCGTAAGCGTAGTGTCCTGTCTTTTGACATCTGTTGCATCTCTGCAACTTCTTGTAGCCTGTAGAGCGAGCCTTCTCGCCCTCTACATAACAGAGTTCCATCGGCTCTGGACCTCCGTTGTCATATCGTCTCGGTTGACGATATGATGTCGAGCTGGCGCGAGCCTGTCTCAGACTGAAGTCTTCCTGCTCCGCAGTGAAAATGGCTTGTTCTAGTGAATCTAGTTCAAGCCGGAACAGGTGAGTCTTGACGGGACCATCCGCAAGACCCTGCATGAACACCGAAACCAACGTGTGTTCATCCACCGGATTGGAACTTATACAACTCGTGAGATGTCGTATATGTTGAGCGTAAGCGTGCACATCACGCTTACCCTGCTTGAGCTTCAAGAGTTCGGCTCGAGCTCTGAACTCAGCTCTAGGCGGTTCAAACGTTTGTCTGAGCCGCGACTTGAAGACTTCCAACGACCCAAACGCATATGGGTCGTGCAGCTTGAGCCCCAGTGCCCAAGTCTTGGCACGTCCTGCCAGATTTGACTGGGCAAATGCAACTTGCATATCCCCGTCGTCGATGCGACGCGCCCTTATGGCGTCATCCAATTCGACGAACCATCTCAAGAGGGAGTCTTCTTCGACCCCCTATACTTTGAGATGTCAATCTTCAAAGTCTCGGGCCGACGCGAGTGCATCGACCCGCCAGCAGCAGCCTGCTGCTGTCTCAACAGTTCAAACTGTTGAGCACCTTGTTCTCTCAACAACTCTGCTTGTTGAGAACCTTGTTGGTGAAGCAAGGCTACTTTCTCGCGTTCAGCGTCAAGTTCATTTTGAATGAACTTGGCGATAGTAGCATGTTGGGCATCTCTATTGAGAGCCTCTAGCATGACGCTAACAGCATGGATGCCCATGGTCGAACCCATTCGTTCAACCGCATCCCATTCGACATCGCTCAAATGGGAGTAGCCGTCACGCGTAGCGTGAAAGCTTTGGTCATCTTCATCATCCGACATATTCATGTTGGATGTGAACGCGGTCCTTGGACGGACTACGAAGTACTACCAGGTGTAACGGGGCACCCTGAAGCTTGTACTGGTGACAGTACAAGCTACTTATTCTGATAACAGAATAAGGCGGTGCCTCGTAACTTCACGTACACTCGTACGTGCAGAGGAAGACGGTAAGAAGAAGCGAGTACTTGGTTAGAGTAAAAAGTAGAACTGTATTTATAATAATTAATGTCTGCAATAAATCACTATTTATCTTCATCTAACTATGTCTAAATACAAATGTGTAAATCAGTTATCTGCTCACCACTCATTGCGTGCGTCTGTCGTGGCGCGTCTTCGTTGGTTGATATAATGGCCTATATCAACCAATCAGGAACGACTTGTAAGTGCTACAGAATATTTGTCCTTATGACAATATTCTGAGAATATAACTCTTATAGTTATATTCTATTAACAATTTCTTATAAATTGTTATGTAACGATTCACCCCGTTACACAACATCAGTCGTCCTGATGCTATGTAGTAATTTAGTTGCGGAGAAGGTTTGCAGATTACGCATGACTTGTGTGCATATGCATGAACTTCCGCTTCATCGTCCAAAAATGGATGAAAATGAATCGTTGCCGATCAAACGTTACCGCGTAAATAATTGAACGGACGTAATGAAGCGCGTCCGTCGCTGCCAACGGATGCTTGTGCACATTTGGTGGCACATATCTATCTATCGTCTACCCAATAGGTGCTGTGTCTTTTCAATACAACATCTTGTTGATATCGATCTCCAGAAGCCACACACGCCAACCTTCCTTCTATAGAATGCACTATTTCAATTACAAATGATGCGCTCTTCGTCGATCATATGAAAGCAAGTGTGTTCTAGGATATATAATGACCTCCTAAGACATTCAAACGCTCTTGACCGCCGGTCTGATTACAATGTTGCTGAAAGCATACTCTCAGCGCCAGTACTGCTCGTACCCATACTAGTAGCTGAATCGTTGTTTCGTTACGTCACGAAAACGACGGCACGACATGGCTACCCTTTACTTAACTACCACGCTAAGTGCGATCATCAAATTCCCACAGTTGCGTCAAAAAAGATCACGCTAATGCAGACGCTTTGGAAGACGGCTGGTCTCGGACGACGCACGCCTTTGCGCTCAGCGCTTTACTGTATGTGACCTCCGCACACCACAAGTTGCTTATCTTCTCTCCATACTGCTGTCTCATGTCTTCTTCTGCCGCTATATTACAGCCACGGAGCGCGTGTTCCCTAATTTCTCGGTCTATGGCAGCGACGCGGTCTTCCAGGTGTCCCCCAATGCTCCGCAGTACACCGACGGTGGCACTTACCTAAAGACTAAGCGTATGGTGAGTCAAAGCTGCAGTGTGTTGGCTCTGCTGAGAACTAGGACAAGTTGTGGAAAGATACGATACTGTGGACTCAATGATCCTGTTTTTGGAATGCGTACACAGGGTGCCATCATGCTCTCGTGGGCAAAAGCCACGACCTCTGGCTACAACTACCAGAACAAGACTGTACGGTGAACTTGTAGCGGATTTGTCCTTGTGGAGCTGCTGGTGCTGACTTTACTGTAATTGCTGCAGTTCTTTTCACTGAGTCCATCCGAGGTTGGATTGGTGCTGGAGCTGCTGGACTCGCGTATCCCTGAGCTGTCACTCACGCACTCGCCCAATATGAACGCGCCTGAGGATGAAAAGAACACCAAGTCGCTGCACATCGCGCGCATGACAGGAAGTGATGGGGATTCTGTGATCCAGATTAAGGTCCACCACGAACGTGAATCCCTTGCCACGCTAAACGTTGGCGAAGCCCGTGTCTTCCGGGTAAACGAGCTGTAGTACGCGACAATGTAGATAAGTCTGAGATGCTAACTGACGTTTTTGCCGCAACAGGAGCTGCTGACTTACTCGCTTCCCCGCTTATTCGGCTTCCATTCGGTGCTGGAAGGACCTTTGTAAGGCACAGTTTACTTCGCGACTTCGACGCCGATCAGAATACTGATGTGCTCTGTTTTGCTTTTCAAACGCTGTACGTTATCAGGAACGTTGAAGGTGGGACTAATGGCGGGTTCTCGCAAGGAAACAGTAACACGTACTCGTCCGGCTCCGCTGGTGGATACCGCAGCTCGAATAGCAAGCCTGCTGGTGACTGGCCTTTCTAGCAATGCTGGACGACAACGCATTGACACATGATTTTCATGCCTACCATTTGTGGATTACGCATAAAGAGTAATGGCGAAGTTGTTTCGACCTGTTGCTAGTGTTCATGTGTCAAATCGAGCTGTCTGCTAGATCGTGGATTCCGGTAAGCTCTGTAGCTCTGGAATGGAAGTGTCTTCCATCAAATGTTTTCCTGTGAGGTACAGTAGCTTGCTAATGGTAGACACGAGCATAGTGTAAACTTCTTAGAATGCTTTCGCCACCTGTTGCAGCTCGTCTTACGACTTCAGAAATAGAGCAACACATTGGTGTCTCCCTGAAAGGAGAGAGCTACATGCATTGTGTGAACGCAATTGTCACATATGAAGTAGTAAAGAGTCACACATGTAGATCAAAACGTTTGTCCACCTTGCATAATATGCAAATATGATCGGAACAGGTCAACGCATGGCCAACATCAGTGATCACAGTCGTGTAGCAGGACTTCTTTGAGTTATCAGGCTCCGCGGGCTGAGCTGACCCAGGCAACATTTCGATTTACCCCTACTGCCTGCTCTGCACTATGCAGGGCATGATGGGAGGTTGCTCTTTTCCAACTCGAGCAGCGCTATAGATTCATATCTAAAACGAAATCTGTGCACCGTAACCAAACTTGAAGTCATCTTTGAGTGGAAAGCCCTCGGCCGAGAGCGAGAGCACGAAATTTGGCAGCACACGCGACTCGATGCTCGTTGCTACGCGCAGAGTCGAGTCCACGCTAGACACAAACCGTGTCTGGCCCAGGTCCATCTCCACGCCGCAGGTCGTCTGCGCCTCACCCGAAGCGTGGTTGTACACAAACTCCGAGCCGTAGCGAAGGCGGTGACCAACCTTGCGTAAGTAGGCAAGCTGTAGCGTGCCCATGGCTCCGTACGTGGCCATACCGACCCAGTCGCGCGCATTCCACTTACCAGCGTACGCCGAGATCACCTTCTGGTGCTTACCGTGGTAGTAGGCCTCGCCACCAAGTGCAAGCTTCTGCGTGACACTTTGCAGGTAACTGACGCCAAGTAGCGGACCGTTCGAGACCTTCATGTTCCACGTAAAATCGTCGCCAACGTAGTCAAAGTCGGCAAGCGCTTGAGAACCCTGCTCTTCATTCTTCAGCTGTGACTTGACACGCATTTTCCACTTCTCCGAGATCTTCTGATTCCATCGGGCATCAAGATAGCCGTCCGGTGTGATCTTACTCATGAGGAACGTTGAGGGATCCATGGGGTCGCCCATGACCACGTTAGCGCCAAACTGATACAGCCCACCAGGGATCATGGGTGTACCTAACAGAAAGGAGTGCGATGTCGAGCATCGAGCACCCAGTATACGCGTAAAGTCAAAGCGGAAGCCGTCAAACGCGTCCGGACTCACGGGTGGTTTGAGCTCATTGGGCGCATTCTCGTAAAGGCCAGGGTTCGGCAGCTTGGAGCGCTCCTTCTCGATATCCACCACCTGCTGCATCAATACAGGCATATCTTCCTCCTGCCAATAGTTTATGTAAGTAAGACATAGCGACAAAAAAATATGGACGGAAAATGTTACGTCAGACTCGACCGATCAGATTCGGGGAGAGACTGGAAAATAAATACGTACAGGAGCTGCACTGGTAGCCAGCACAGGGTAGCGTTTGCTGTCTGATCTTTTCATTGACGGTTTGCTTGGTGCAGTCCCCATGGCGGATAAGCAACTAGCGGCACGGACAAGGGGGACGACGGGACTCGTTTTTGACTCGAGAGCTCCTCGTGGGTTGACTGGAGATCGAGCGGCTCTACTGAGCGACAAAAAGATGGAAATATTGACCAATGAAAGAAGGTGTTCGCTACGACCGAGGCGAGCTGCATCATTTGTTATACACGTGTATACGCCTCAACCGATTATGTGAGCCACCTCATCCAATGAAATTTTTCGGCTGGACAACTACTTGTAATTTAAATCAGTACGCTTTGGAGGAAGCGCTGATGACAATGACAACCAGCAGCATGACTGTGGACGTTTCCGAGCTCCTGAGCAGTCCCGAGACGACGTATACAGTGCGCTATAACCAGCGTGACTTGCTGATTTATGCCGTGGGTATAGGCGAGTCGTCGTTGCAGTTTACGCACGAGTTGCACGAGCACTTTGCCGCTTTCCCGCTCTATCCCGTGTGTTTTCTATTCAAGGGCGAGTCGCAAGACGTTGTGCCGTTCCCGCCTCCGACAGTTGGTGCTCTACTTGAAGAAACGATACAGAACTTCAATCCAGTCATGATGCTGCATGCTGAGCAGTCGGTGGAGATCCTACGGCCTCTGGATCCTATGGGTGCCACGCTGACAGGTCGGAGCAAGATCCTTTCGTGCCTCGATAAGGGCAAAGGAGCGCTCGTTGAGACGCAGACGCTGTTTGAAGACGCTCATGGACCAGTGGCGAAGCTCATTAGCGGCACTTTTATTCGTGGTCTTACGGGCTTTGAAGGCAAAGGACGCAAGCACCTAGCACGCGTGCAGGTTCCTACGCGCGAGCCAGACTTTTGCGACGAGTTCACGACGTCGCCGTATCAGGCGCAGATTCATCGTCTATCAGGGTGAGTGGGTCAGGCAAATGTTTTCTTTATTTTATATCTGTCGGACGCAAGAAAGGATGCTGCTATAGTGATGAAGTAGAACGACGAGAGAGAGAGATGACGATTGCTCTTGATGTAGTGATGATGATGGCAGCTTGTTGACGATCTGTTGTGTAATGTGGGACTTTCCGTTGCTGCAGTGACTACAACGCGCTGCACATTGATCCTGAGGTCGCTGCGAGTGTAGGCTTTAAGCAGCCCATCCTGCATGGTCTGTGCTCCATGGGCGTGGCTAGCCGTGCATTGTACAAGCAATTCTGCCAGGGTGACGCGGCGCGTTTCAAGTCCATTCGTGTGCGCTTCTCAAGCCTGTGCTTTCCGGGCGAGACTATTCAGACCCGAATGTGGCAGGAGAGCAGCAGTGAGGTGCTGTTCCAAGCCGTAGTCAAAGAACGCGGCGTCGTGATTATCGACGGCGGCAAGTTTGTCTTTGACCCGAGTGCGTCCTCGCGTTTGTAAGTGATTGTTGCGGTTTATCGCAAAACGACACGACGCCGGGTGCTGTGACATGTATGTACATTCGTTTTCCATTACCGACATCCGAAAAGCTCTTTTAAACAACTGACTACCAATAGGTTACGTGCAACAGGGAGCTCGCGTGAACAAGAACATACTCAATACAAGCATATGGTAATGTCCATCTTCCATGACCTCTTCGCGCTTGCCGACGCAGCAGTTGTCTGCCGCAAAAAATGACTTGTTTGTAATAGAGCTAGTCAAAAGTGAGAAGGAAGCGAACGTCAACGCTTTCACTGCAATCCCTGTAACAAGTCAAGTGCTCTCTTTGATTAGTTTGAAATAAAAGGGAACTGTTAGATTCACTCCCTTTTTGGTTAGATTCACTCTCTTTTTTTCATTAAGCAAACATTCGAAACAACCAATTGTGATTGGATAAGTTTATTTGTGAAACTTTTCTATTTTAGTATACTATTAAACACGGTGCCATCTCGCTGAAACCAGAAGCTACGGTGCGGTAGTCTACCACCTGAAGATCGCACATAGCACGATGTTCCGTTCCACATGCTCATCTCCCTCATTGATGTATTGAGATACCTCCGACAAGACAATATCAATATAACATCGCTGCTGCCTACCATGAAACGTGTCACAGAACGTCGAAATACGAGGCACTCAAACCTGCTGCGCGCGAATAATCGTTTCGACAACTCTCCCTCTGCACACTCTCCCTCTGCACAGGATAGACGTTGGCACAATGACTGAAAGAGAATTAATGATGGGATGCGAGCGAAATTTATCTGTACAAAGTAATAATTTTTAATGGCTTGTTCGACCAGCAACTGAAGAATATGGATAAGCAGATCAATGACAAAGTTCAGTTCGCGTAATGTCGAATTGATCCTCGTCTCATACCCGTATTCTTGTTGAGTACATGTTAATGCTGGTAGTTGTGTGAATTTTAAATTATAACGGTTTAACGTGGTCATCTCCATCAAACAAATGTCTTTGTCCTGTTCTTAATATAATTCTCCTATTTCGTTTATGTCTTTCTAATTTCTTGGTGCTCAAATTCTTGCATATTCAATGACATTCGAAGCTACACGTGACAAATTTGACTTCTACATCATTGGTATCGCCTTATACCAAGTCCTTAGATACCTGGCGATGCTATTTAGTCGTGGAATCATGGAGCTTGCGGTATTGTAAGAGAAAGCACATGTCCATCACACTTAATATTACCAAATCAAAAACTACGGTTACACATGCTTACTGATTGACAAAAAAGGAAATCTTACCAAAAAGAGAGTAGTAATATTGCCAAATCAAAAAATACGATTACACATGCTTACTGAACGACAAAAAAAGTAAATCTTACCAAAAAGAGAGTGACTCAAACATTTTTCTATAAAAAGCGCAGAAACCAGGGCTGAAAAAACCCGAATAGTTTTGGCGAGGCAATCAGTATTAGGTTAATATATTAAATCCCTATTCAGGGCAAATAAACCCATGGTTTTATTTTAGGCTCGATGAGCGGGCGCCTACTGGAAAATTTTACTGCCAAGATATCGTCACCGTCGTGCATGTAGTCCGAAAAGGTCGGCAAGTTGCCCTCAATGAGCGTCAGTTCGTCCCCTCGTTTTGGTTTGAGGCGGTTCCTCATCCTGAGTGAATGTCGCCACAATCACGAACTCGGTCCACTGAATGCCTATGGTTTGTGCTCGTGCTTTATCGCATGAGTCGCGGGCTCGTTGTAACGGGGTGTCTCCGTTACATAACATGTACACAGTAAATTTTAAGTATGAATATTATGCTAGGACAAACACAATATTCTCACAATATTATGGTAACAGATAATGTTGCTTCGCAGATGTAAGTCACTACTCATTGGTTGATATGTGACCAAGATATCAACACATAAAGTTTAGCCACAACAGAACAACGCAATGAGTTATGAGAAGATATTTACACTACATGTTTGTATTCGGATGTAGCTAAATGAAGACTAAATAGAGATGTATTCACTAGAGATTAACTACACTGACTACAGTTCTACTTTAACCTTTACTGAGTACTCTTACTCCGTTTAGCAACTGTTCTCTGCACGTACTTGTACGTGAGGTAGTCGAACGCACACACCCTTGCACTGTCAGAAATGCTAGGTTTATTCAGTAAGCTGAATAAGGTATGCCCCGTTATACCTGGTAGCACTTCGTATTCCGTTCAACGACCATGAACGTGCTGGACGACGAAGGCGACAAAACCTTTCACGGCACCCGTGAAGCTAATCCTGTTTGAGTGATGTCGAATGGAGTGCAGTCAAACAAATGAGTTCGACCGTTGGCGAAGAAGCTGTCTGGTCTTTGCTATCCTCAAGGGATAAAGACCAACAATATTCCAAAATTGCCAAGTTCTTACAGCGAGAACTTGATGCGTCGCCGGCTGAAGTGAATCGACTGCATCAGTAAGGTCACCAGCCGAGTGAACTCCTGAGACAGTCTCAGTCTGCTACTGCAGCGTCGGTGCGTGAGCATCGACGCGAAATTTTAAAGTTGGAAGTCTCCAAGTATCGGGGAATCGAAGAAGACTTCCTGTTGAGATGGTTCCTCTAAGTGGACAAAGCCTAAAAGGCTTGACTCATCGACGATGAGGAAATGCAAGTCGCATTCGTCAAATTAGACCTGTCAGTTCGTGCCAGAACTTTGTCCCTGAACCTTCAGCTACACGATCCAAACACGTTTGGATTGCTGGCAGTCTTTAAGACTCTGCTCAGCCAAACATCTGAGCTGCCAAGAGCCGAGTTCAGGACTCTTTCAGAGCCCCTGAAGGTTAAGCTGTAGCAAAATGTTCGTTGACGCAGTAGGCGATTTATAAGATTCTGTACATTGCCTTTCACTTGCTCACTCTCGCCTGCCTTGCTATCTACCGCTCTCCTCCAGTTATCTATTCCGTACACATTCTGCACCTATCTCCCAGCAAAACAGCTGGAGCTAATCGATCGCCAGAATGTCATCTTTACCACACTCCTCCTCGAGTGCGCCTCCGTTCTCTCACCTCTCTTCATCGTCTTAAAACGTCATCCATCTTCTACTCGATCTTCATAAGCTCGCGAAACGTCCTAAGCTTATTCCCAGCTGCTTCGTCAGCAGGCCTGCGAGCATCTTCTCGGAACTGACGTAGCGCGCTAAGTAATTACACGTCGAGCGAAATCTCATAAGAACTTGTGGCGGACGCTCATGTGCTTTGCCTTCAACGACGACGCTTCGCCAGCTATCTGGCTCATCTCCGCTTAGTTAACGACTTGTAGCTGCATAGGCAGAGCTGGAGCAAGCCCGATCTCCATTAGCATCTCTCGCACCCCTAGCATTTCCCGCGCGATCGCGCTGGCAGCCACAAACTCTGCCTCCAATTTCGACAGCGACACGCCCCCCGGCTTGCGCGCGCCCCGGCTTACTGGCTTACCATTCAGTAGGAGCACGCCGCCCATCATCGACTTTACGTATGCCCTGTCACCCGAAAAGTCGGCGTCACTGAACGCATCAGGTCGCGGCGCTGCGTTTTCATCTCGGGAAGGCTTCATCGTGATCTTCAGCGTCGCAGTCCCCTTGCGATAGCGCGTGATGCGCTTCGCCAAACACCAGTCAAGCACGCGCGGAGCGTGCGCATGCCGCATCGCCTTATGGAGCACGAAGGCGATGTCCGAGCGCGTACAGCGCGCGACCCAAAGAAACGAACCGACCAGCGATTTAAATTCGTGCACTGTCGGTCCCGGAGACCAGCAATTTAAATTCGTGCACTGTCGGTCCCATTCGCTGATCCAAGGATCTCCACTTAGCTTGGCTGCTCGTCGTTGCTATCGGCTCCAATCGGCGTTAGCGTCGCATTCGCGTCTGTAAGCCCATTGCTCCGCAGGAGGTTGCCAATCGCCTCCTCCATGCCCAGGCGATGCCCTCCGTCGTTGCTTAGCTCTACGAGGAACTTTCTGACTCGGCCCAAGTCCTTAATTGACAGGGATAAGAGGCTGCCGATACAAGAGATCGACCACAATGGCAACCGTCCCGATTGGGAGGAGGTCATCGACGTACACTCCGACTACGGCGAGATCCGTCCCGTCGTGATTTTAATAGAGGCACATGTCACTTTCGCTGCGGCGACAACCCGCGTCCGATAGCTTGGTGTAGAGCAGCTGGATCCACAGCCGCTTGGATATTTTGATCCCGCACAGGCTCTTCCGGAGCTCAACGACGAGCTCTTTCATGCTTGCCGCGCCGTGTTTTCATATCGTCGCACTAGACACACTCATGTCGAGTGGCAGCTGAAGGTAAGTTCGCAAGTGCGCCTCTTTGTTCGCCTTTACGTTTGCGTTGGAGATGTCGCCATGCTTGGAAGGCACCCCCCCCCACGTGGCAGTGAGCGCGAGGATGACCTTCACCGTCGAGAGGTCCATCACTGCTGCGAACGTGAGCCCGTAGTCGACTCCGTGGAACTTGCTCATGTTTACAGGCCATGAGTCGCGCCTTGAGCCGCTCCAGCTCGCCTTCGGCAGTTGCCTTCGTTTTGTACACCCATTTAGTATGCAGAGCTTTACAACCGGGCGCTCGTCGCGTGATTGTTCCGACGTCGTTGTCCTGCAGAGCTGCAACCATTTCTTCCATCGCTTTCACCCAGCCGTATCGCTTATTGCGTCGCATGAAGACGGCGTACTCCTGCAAGTCACGTTCATAAGCCACAATAACGACGTCCTAACCAGCTTCTGGCTCCTTCTTACTGACTTCTCCTTGCGCGCGCTTTGTCGCGCCGTGCGTGCCGTGTGTCTGTCGAGCCCACTGCTTGTTTGCCTTGTTCATTCCGTATCTCACACCGCTCGTGCGTCGATCTCTGGCGTGGTCTCCTCCACAGCGTCAGCTCGGTCTTCGCTGCTTATTGCGCGTTGCAGCTGCGCGTTCTGAGTCTCACTCAGCGTGTCGATTTCTTTTACGTGCTAGGTGACGATTGCCTTACCTGCTTTCCTCAACCGGACCGTGTACCCTTAGATCTCGTCGCTGGACCCGATGATCGTCCCGATCTGCGATCGCTGCGCCAGCGAGTGCTTGCGCGGGTCGCGGTAGACGTAGCATCACGACCCGTAGACGATGATCTGCCGCAAGTCAAGCGCGGTACCCGTCAGCATTTTGAGCGGCGACACACGCTTTGGGTTTAAGCGCGTCGGGCTCCTGTTTAGCGCGTAGACCGCGTACAACACAGCGTCGCCCCAGAAGTTGAGTAACAGCGCGCAGGCGAACACAAACGCTCGGTTCCTCGCCTCCGAGATCTGCCGCTCCACTCCGGTGCGCTTGAAGAAAAGGTCCACGTTGGCGTACTCGCCGTCGCCGTCGGTGCAATATACGTGAATCCTACAGTCGAATTGCTTCTTGAAGTGCGTCAGGAACGCCTCAAAATGCTTTGCTGCTGCGTCCTCCGTCTGCGCAAGGAAACTACTTCAGTAAATGCTCTTGTGATCAACGAAATTGATCAAATATCGATTCTTGAGACGGTATTAAGGCGTCACCGGACCCTTTAGGTCCGAACAGATCACGCCGCCAATGCGGTCAATCGGCGCGTTCTCGCCGCTGTCTTGCTGCGCGTTGCACGTCTGCTTGCCCTCCATTCAAGACACACACGTCATGTGCCGTTGGCTCGTGAGACGTATGTCGCAAAGTGGGTCGCGCGCCATCCGCTCGATGGTGTCAAACGCCAAGAGCGCGAACCGCTGGTGGAAATGAAGCAGTGTGCCCTCATGGACGTTGGATGAGACGTCCCCGTCTGCGCCTGACTCGACTACCGCCATTATGGCGCGCTAGCTCCCCCCTATCGCTTTGTTGTCGTGGTCTGCACGTTCAACACTTTGCTTTCCATTGCCACATCAAAAGCGACAGCACCGTCACTACGCCGAGCGAGCGAGCGCTTGTCTTCAATACACACAAGCGCGAATCCTTTACACTCTAGTTTCCCGTAAGTAAGATATTCTTTGCCAGGCTTGGCGCCAGGTAGACGTCTGTGAGCGTCATGGTCGCTACTGCGCCGTTCGCGATGACTTTCGGTCGTACGCTGCCGCATCTCGTCACATAGAGCAAGACGCCGTCCGCCATGGCAATCTCGTCGTTGGTCGCTCTCGACTTGACCAGCTGTTGCGCGTCACTCATAAGGTGGCGGATAGCACCACTGTCGAGTGTCCAGCCTCTTCGATCGCTCTTGTCGGAGTCTCCGATCGAGAACACGAACTCGCTCGTCTTCTTGCCGCGGCGCCACTTCCTCGAGCACTCGGTCTTTTGCTCGGCGTGTACTGCGATCTGCTGCTCCATCTGCAGTTGTCAAACTGCTTTGTTGACAAGGGCTTCGATCTGCTGCTTCCTGCGCCTTTGTTAGGCATCTCCGTCAGCGCGAGCAGCATCCCGCCCTTCGAACTGCTTTAACCCTGCTCCTCTTCCACCTCAGCGTCCTTAGTGCGGCAGTTTCGCTGCACTTGTCGACCTTTCCGCAACAAAGCCGGTTTGCTTCTTCGATCCTGCGTCAAAGTGCGCTGCGACAACTACGAGAACTGCGCCATCGCAAGTCGGATCGCGTGGGGTCGTACTTGGACCTCATCGCACTTCTAAGCTCGGGCGACGCGTGATGGGCCATTGTGTCCAGGACGAGCGAGTCCTCGTTTCCGCGCGCGTCGCTCACGGCTAACATATAGAGGAAACGCTCCGACCAAGATCTATTTGCCTATTTCTTCGTCATAAAGAGTTTCATCGCTTAGATAGACGCAATCGTCGTCTTCAAAGTCGCCAGCAGCTTACACATGACGTAGTCGAGCGTCAGTTGTTGCGTCCACCACGTGTCCACTTGCTTGTGGTAGTAGCGTTCCGCTGTATCCGACAAGAAGTGGCCGAGCAGGTCTTCCTTTACGTCTTTCGACTAGAGTAAGCCCCAAGAGGACTGGGCGAGCTTGATCGCGCTCAAGAACGTACGTTCCTAGTCGAAAAAAGCACTACTTAGCCCTCGGTAGAGCTCGGTCCCGTCGAATTTTCGGATCAACAACTTTCGCTAGCTTGCAGTAGTTGTCGAGATCTACCCCATCCTTCTCGCTTGCTGCTGGGATCCTGCTGGTGCTGCTACTTGTGTAAGTATTCTGTTCTAGGGTAGCGCTTGTCCGCACGGTGGTACCATGATCGCAAACATCGCCACGCCATCGTCCGGCGCTGACACTCGTGCTAAATAAGCTGCTGGGTTCTGCTCCGGCGATTCAAGCGCATCGATGGTCATCGGTCGACCGCGCACGTTTGCGCCAAGGGCGGAAGCGAAAATGCCATTTTCAACAGCGTCAAGCATCTATTCGTCTTTGTCGCGGACGCGCTGCGACGACTCAAGCTTCACCAGGCGCTCCGTCAAGCCGACGAGGGCTGAGAGGATCTTATCGTCAGTCGCCTCGCTACTTTTGCGGGCGGGCAAGACATCGACAACTGCGGGCGTTTGACCCATCGGTAGGACCAGCGCGACGCCACCTAGCGTATTTGTAGTTGTGTCTGTGGCTCCGACCATCAGGCTCATAACCTGAAGCACAACGTTCGTTGACGCAGTACGAGGTCGATAAAATGCATATATTAATTTTCACTTGCTCGCTCTCTCCTGCCTTGCTAGATTTCGCTCTCCTCCAGTCATCTATTCCGTACACGTTCTGCACATATCTCCCAGCAAAACTGCTGGAGATAATCGCCAGAATGTCATGTTTCCAACACAAACAAGGCCAGCGTGACGTTCACGCCTACGCCCAGCAAGTTCGTTACCTTGCAAGTTGCATTGTAGCGAACCCTATAAATGATTTTGTGCTGATCAAGATCTTCTTAAAGGGTCGAATGGATGCCCCGCGAAAAATCATATGTTCTGCATCGAGTTAAAATGGCTTGAGGAAGCGATTACAACTGTGATACAAGAGGACTTCAGTGTGAGGTGAGCTAATGATGAGTTAGAACTTTTTCGTCCTTCGCGACGAGTATAGGCGGGCGGCCCAGAACCAATGGACCTCTCTTACACAAGGAGCGAGAGCTATCGTGCCAAAACAATACAAGAAGTTGTAAACATGCATTAGATATCAGAATACAGGGCTTTGTGCATACGAATGAAGTTTACCATACGCGACACCACGTACCGCAGAAAACATTAATTGCCAAGCGGCCAAGAGGGATCGAAGGCATGGGTCTGACGTTGTTGCAAAACTGCAACAACGTAATGGACAGCCCAAAAACGGTCAGGGTCAGTAGGTGCGGAGCACCCCACTGATTCAGAAATGACAAGTGAGAATGCAGGCATCTTGACAAGAATTGCTTCCAGAACTCAATCATTTTGTGCTGCTGCTTCAGGTAATGAGGTTACTCTCATTACCTTGAAGCTCGAAGTGAAATAAAACATATCGCTCCGAGCTCTAGTTGACTGTGGCAAGTCGAACAACTTCGCACAACGCCAATCTTATGACAGCAGCGAGCTAAAGTATGTCGAGCGTAAGATCCCTCCAGCGGGGATGAAGGTATGCACTGCGAAAGGCGCATCCGTAACAGTGATGAAGCGTGTTGTAGGAATTTTCTATACACGGAAGGAAGTACAATATGATGATGCCTTTATCATACTGGACTTGTATGGCAAATTCGGTGTTATCCTTGAACTTCCGTGGCTCAGATGGTACGAGCCACAAGTCGTCTGGCATCGACGAAAAGTCGATATGCCTGGCGCTTGTTACCAGATGGCCATCTGATGAAAGCCATGGAGCGACCACTTCCATGTGGGTGTACTACGAGTGATTGCGATAGCCTCACTTGTAATTCCGTTGTCAGCATGACTGCACATGGCCATGGCGTGGCTACTCACTACATCATGGAGCCAGATTTCGGCAGCTGCATTGGAACGCAGGTTGCGCCGAAGGTCCACCACCCGAATTAGTCGAGTAGATTGGGGCATGAGTGCCCTCCAAGGGGCCAACAACCATATTAAAACGAATTAGTTGACAATGAATGGCAATACGAGGATCTTGGTGCATTCGGAGAATCGCATGTAGAAGACTTGGCCACAGTAGCACAACCACCGCCAGAGGATTTGAGAGAATAAGTCCTCACCCAACTGTGGGAATGAGTTTTCAGAAGACAACGGAGACGATAAATGTCCTGGTCAATGATGGATAAAGCATAGTACTTACCAACTTGAGCTGATCGCGCCTCCGAAGACAACTTCGAAAATCACTCAACTGCCCACGCTCAAGCAAAAGAAGTTCATGTGTGATCTGCGTAGTGGCAAAGTCAAGAAAGATTAGCGTACTAGTCGCCGATGATAAGTACGTAATCAGTATAATGTCAGCAATAATGTTCGCTGAAAACGAAAGTTTTTCAGCAGCTCATAGGACGAGGTTGTACTTGATGAGAAACCTCGGATTGAGCCATATGAATCTCAATTGTAGGAATCGCTCAAGACAAATTCTCTCTACGATGAATTGATGGAGCCTAGAGATGTGGTTCTAAGGAAAGTGTTGTGCGAGTTATCCAAGAATAAGGGTTACCATCACGAGATAGACCTAAAACCAGGTTCAAAAAAACTGTGTCACGGAGCGTTAGCCACTACCTCGTGAACAGGTACTAGCGATTGACCAATTTTTTGCTGATTGCTTGGCAGCGGGCCTCATTAAGAAATCTACTTTTCCACATAGCTCTCCGAACTTCTGTGTCCGAAAGGCCACAGGAGAATGGTGGATATTACATGCTTTTAACAATTTGAACAAAGCAACTATACCAGTTCAATATTTGATACCAAAGAACGATTGTATCATAGATTGAATGGCAAAGAACACCATCATTTCATCGATACATCTGATGGACGAGTTCTATCAGCTCTTTATGCGTGAATAGTACATCCCGTCCACAGCGGTTAGCATCCCAAGCGTTAGGGTCTGGGAGTGGCTAGTTAGGCCAAAGGGATTAAGTAATGTCACTGCTACGTTTAACGGATGCGCTACGAATCTGTTACGATATATGCGAGAATTTGCACCTAGCTATTTTGATGATGTGCTCGTCCATAGCCGCGATATCGATGGACAAATGGATGTAGAAGTCCATCAAAGCCACGGCCAAAAATATTACACTTATGCGTGAGAAGTTGCTGTATATCAACCTCAAGATTTGTGAATTTGCTGCTAGCGAAATGCCACTTTGGATGTATCGTAGGCAGACACAGCGTCCGCTCTGATACAAAATTTATCAAGGCGATCACTGAATGGCCGGTGCCTACCGACGTAAAAGAACTTCTTAAGTTACTTGGTCTAGAGGAGTATTTGCAAAAAAATCAAGTGAGTTTGCCATCGGATTGCACTGGTGTAGTACGACGCGGACGATGCTGTGCGTGTCGTCCGCTATTAGTCAAGTCCTCTGCAACAGGCCGAACGTAAATACCCGTTCCATGACAAGGGAGTCATTGCCATGAATTACTATATTTGAAAGATCAGGGTCTACCTTCTAGGAGATAAACTCTTCATCATTATTACCGACCATGCGTCGTTACGCGCGGCCGTAAATAGTCCAAACCTCTTGCAACGAATACTGAGGTAGATGTCATTTTCGGCTGAGTATACTTCTTTGTGGAATATAAGCCAGGACGACTGAATGTTGTCGCTGTTTCTCTTTCGCGCCGGCCCGATTTCAAACCAGCTGCGCAATCCGACACTGACCCGACAACTGTGGTAGTGTTGACGTCAAGTGTCACGTCGTCAATTAGTTCGAAGACATTAAAAAAGCATATGATACGGTGATGGTGCGTCCAATAGATCATCTCTAGCATCTATCCCCGCAAATCCTTATAGAGTTGCCTCCAGTGTATCGATAATCTACGGGTAGATATACAGTCCACAGTGGTTTACTAAAGTATTCAGCCGTTGTCGGCAACACACCTTGTGTTGTCGTAACGAAACATAGTGATCTACGGTTGCGCATAATGTCTGAGTACCACGATACACCTTCTGGTGGACATCGTGGTAGAGAGAAGACATATCGCACAGGCAGTCGCGAAATTTTTTGGCCCGCCAGTATCAGTTCGTGCGTAAGTACGTCCGCGCATGCGAAGTATGTTAACAAGTGAAGTCTGTTCCTTCGCTTCGCTCACCGTTGCAACTCTTGCCCATTCCGGCAGAGTGCTGGAAATCGATCTTAATGGACTTTGTATTTGTATTCCGCGCACATCTTCACAAGCATACGAGTGCTACTGTGACCATTGACCAATTTAGCAAAATGGTACACCTGGTCGCTGTTCCCGAATAGATCAACGCATCGGCATGTTCTCGCGATTTTATTGACATGATCTTTCATCTTTACAAGTTGCCCCATGAGCTCATCTCTGATCGAGACCCGTGGTAAACTGCTAGATTTTGGTAATCGTGTTCAATACACTCGGAACGCGCCTCAATACGTCGATCTCTGACCATCCTAAAACATATGGTCATACAGATCGTGCGAACCACTTTCTTGAGGAAATTCTCTGGGGTTTCGTCCCTTCTTTACGAATTGAAACGAAATATTGCCTTTAGTAGAATTCGCTATCAACAACTCGGTGCATTCTCCGACGACAAATACATCGTTCTTCGTGAATAGCTTGCGCCACATACGACAATCCACCTTCCTAGAGTGTGACTATAGTTTGAGGGGGGGAGACTCATTTGAGCGACCGCCAAATAGGCTCCCACTCTCACGTACTGACCATGAGGTCACTACGTATGATGCCGGTGTCGATCATATCTACTTCAGTGAAGAAGAGGAAAGTGATAGCGAGGATGCTCTTACTAACAGGGTCATTGATCTTGCCGTAATGCGTTCCAAGCGCACTTTAGCCAAACAGATTAGGTCAGCAGATAATCTCATACTGGCTGGCGCAACGGTGGTCCGTTTTGTGCAAGACTCCATCGCAGAAATAGTGGACCGTCAAAACAAAAACGCTGACAAGAATGGAAGAGCACATGTTTTCTTAATCAATGAAGGTGACCTAGTCCTACTATCTACGGTTAACTTACCTCGAGACGTAGTGACTAACGTGGGTAGTAACCAGCTACTACCTAATTTATCGATCCATTTCATGTGCGCCGCTTGGGCAACGCATACACGATTAAACTGCCACAAAAGCTGCGCACACATGATACGCTTTAAGTCGGCCAGCTTAGTCCGTGTTATCACTTCAGTACTTTTTCCAGTAATGAAATCTTCGCGCATGATCATCTATATGAGACTCTGAAGCTTATGGTCATAACTGTCAGCCCGTGCCTACCGCTCAGATATCTACATGCGAAGCCCACATATATCTTGACAAGCTTCTTCTAGCTTGTCGCGAAGAAAGTGCTGTGTCCGCTCATTTGCAAGCTGGGCAAGAGAAAAATCAGATTGATCCCTTTTACGTTCGAGGAGAGGTTGTTTAGAATGCCTTACAGATCCGGACGCGTGCCTCTCTTGTGCTCGAGGTCCTCGCGCAACTCACACGTTACGCACTCGAGCTGACTCACAGTGTCAGTATGGACCTGCATACCCTTCTAAAATATTTCCTACTCCGCCTCAACAATGAATAATTCGCACGGTTGTCATGCTTCCTCGTGCAAAGCCAGTTGAAACACCGCGATGTGAAGAGTCGTCAGAAGAATTACCTCGTCCGGTGTAGAGGGTATCCACTCTTGGCAGATACAAGGGAGCCTCACAATAAACTGCTAGTTTATGTTTTGGACCTTATTGATCAGTACGACAATGCACATCCAATGCCGAACAAGGCCTATCGGGAACGAAAGCCCAGCGCGTTTATAGATAAATTGCAGATTAACTATTCCTTTATACATCTTTTGCATGACACGCACCCTCCACTGGAGGTCGATCATCGAGTAAGCCTCCTTTGAATCTTTTGCCAAGACATTCACACAGTTTTGGCATGTATCACCCCAAGAGAGGCATATCATTCCGGTATCTTTTTGTAATCGATGCAGTTTAAAACATGCACCGGCAAAGGTCCGCTTCTCAAATTGATTCCGAGCTACTAGTCGTTCGTTCATCCAGGCATCACGCCCAGTCCCATCAACGTTGTGAATGGAAGCATTTCATGTCTGAAACAACGAAAAACAATAGACTAGTGATTCCCACTGTACCATCGATGCCTAAAGAACGCAACATGAAAATATCATGTTCAATGAGAAGCCATTCGTACTAGGATCGAGATTGTAAAGCCTCAATGAATCGATTAATCGAACAGGATAACGTTTACTCGTCGTGTCAAACAGGCAAGCCAACAACACTCTCTGATGAGGTAGCCATTGTGTTTTCTCACGATCGACGCGCAGGATTTCGCGATCTTTCATTTCTTGCGTGGTGTCGACAGGAGAATAGACACCATGATTATCCCGATCATGCAACTCTGCCGGATGACTGCATCATCTTCAAGGTCATCTCGGTGTCCAGAGCCACCGCCTTTCTCTATATCTTCAGGAAGACTCCGTCTCGAAGACGAAGGGTCTTACTCGTCGGACGATCCGAATATGCCACGGCATTCCGTGAAATTCTTAGTGTAATGGAAAAACTGACTTTGGATACGTTTTAGTCATTTTGACTTATCCTTAGCGCCCGCCTTCTTTAAACGTGCTCACCGTCAGAATTTTCAGAATAAATAAGTTTGATTTCGTACTCTTCAATCTCGCCCGACGCACAACCGCATGCGCCTGCAGCTGTCACAGCTGCAGGCTGAGTCGCGGAAGCAGCGGACGAGCTTACTCTAACTGCCTCGGATGATCTTGTCTCATCTGCATCAGTAGAGCACAGTCCCACTGCTGCTTTTTCAGCAGCTTATGCTGCGTATCGCATGATTTGTTAACGATGCGATAGAATGCAGAATGAGTGGATGGACTAACAAGTGCTTACCTGTCGCAGAGTCAGTCAAAAGAGTCACTCAAGCATCAATCAGACACTAATGGGACTGAGGGCTAAGGGGGCATGAAACGGGGGGGGCATCCATTACATAATATGTACGCAGTAAATATTAAGTATGAATATTATGCTAGGACAAACAAAATATTCTTACAATATGAGGGTAATAGATAATGTTGCTTCGCAGATGTAAGTCACTACTCATTGGTTGATATGTGACCAAGATATCAACACATAAAGTTTAGCCACAACAGAACAACGCAATGAGTTATGAGAAGATATTTACACTACATGTTTGTATTCGGATGTAGCTAAATGAAGACTAAATAGAGATGTATTCACTAGAGATTAACTACACTGACTACAGTTCTACTTTAACCTTTACTGAGTACTCTTACTCCGTTTAGCAATAGTTCTCTGCACGTACTTGTACGCGAGGTAGTCGAACGCACACATCCTTGCACTGTCAGAAATGCTAGGTTTATTCAGTCAGCTGAGTAAGGTGTGCCCCGTTACCCTCGGCTCCTACAGTAAACTTGGACAGGACGTCCTCAATCTGTAAGCTGGTGCACCTCAGCAGTACCACTCCGATGAATCACGAGAGTTGAGGTGTAACTTGGTACTTTCGCTCTTCTTACAGTAATTAATTAGAGTCTTTAAGTGTATACATTCGGCACTCTTGGCTACAATGGGAACGCACCATCGGTAGGTTTGTTTCAGATTACTCTAGGAGAGCGACTACGCTTCATTTCCGTCGCCAGAATTCCAATACCGATGTAAAGTTTAATTTGAAGTCCAAAATGGCAACCTGCGTGTCTCGCTACTAAAGGTTGAGAACGTCGTCGTCGAAGATATAGACATGGTCGTTAAACAAGCTGATAGAAAACGAAGAGGGCGACATAGTAGTAAGTAAGGTTGGAAGGTGCTAATCGTGCAAGTGAACTAATGGTTTATTGTTTCTGTTGTCTTCCTTACAGTTGCAGGAATCGGCGGCCGGCTGGATTGTGTGTGAGTCGCAATTAAATCGGGTAATAAAACCTGATAAATCTTATTTTGGAAGCTAGCAGGCTGTGGGGTTGTTAAAAAACATAAAAACCGATTTTAAAGTACCGCTTGGAGCAAGCCCTGTTCAAAACAGGTTGCAAATCAAATCATGTGTACGACGGGCGACAAGATAAGCTGGAACAGGTGGGTCGACGATTACAAAATTTCTGTTGTGCGCACAAAAAGCCCTATGACCGTTGTAGTAGCATTTTATAACGTATTTCATTCAGTATTTTGATTTAGATTAGGTACGGCCGGTGCATTTTCATGTCCCAAAGACATACCCCAGTCCTCTTCGGTAAAGACGTCACAACCCTTGACCGGTTAGAGGTCATCGTGCCGCGCTACGGGCCTGTTTCTAGCTGAATTTGTGGGTTTTGCAAGTCCTGGAGGCCTCTGACTACTTGTTGTCAGGGGTCCATGCTTCTTTAAGGGGTGACAGCTCAATGGTAACAGGTTTCTCAGGTGGTATTGTGCCTTAGAGATTACAGACATTTGGTTAGGGGCCTCGAGTTGGTCATAAAATTTCTTGGGAGAAGATTGAACTTAGTCCATTTGATTGGGCGGTTGCTGGAATTACCATTACACAGGAAGAAGTTCCTTAAAGTTACAACACTGTAAAAAAATTGTAGTAACTGGGCCCTAAAGGGACGCAGTGGGCGTTCAGACAAACCGGCTACACGTACCTATACCTGGTGATATTGAAAAGATTAAATAGGATTGCCAAAAACCAACATCAAAAAGGTTGAGGCATCGGAGGTGGCACTGGACAAGTCACCACTTTACCTCTAAACTCATTAAAGCTTTTTCACGACGGAATTGAAATAGCTAGGACTACTGCAACAGGAAGCCAGACGCTTGTAATGACACAGTACAAGCTACTTACACTGTAGGCAGATTTGTAAGGTTTTTGAAAGGCTATCAGTATATTCATTTACGTTGCTGGTATGCCTCTTTGAAAGAAGTGCTTGCGATAAGTAGTCTATAGGGACATGATCGAGTCTTGAGAAAATCCTAGAAAGATCTTTAAGAGGTGATCATTTCCATTTAACGACAGTAATATGTAGTCAATTTTCATTTCTTAGCGGCACGCCTAGAATTTTTTCTGGTTGCAATTCCAAGTTCTGCTGCGACTACTTACCAGCAACTACGAACTCTCTCACCATGCTAAAAAAAGTCAAGCACCGTTGAAATCATTTTCTTTGGAAGAAAACCAGCTCAGGATGATGTTAAGGTTTGATACAGCAGAGAATGAACGCAAAATGATAATGTGTTACTTATTAACTTAAAATCTCTGTTGAGAAGCGCGATAGGACGATATTCTAGCTGATGTTCCGACGCTGCAGTTTCTTTCGGCAATTTTTTTCCTTTTTTCCAGACAATTCTGTAAATATGCTGCACTCAATCCATCTGGTGTACCATAGGGAAAGAAGTGGTACGATCATATCAGCGTACTCGTGGTAAAAAGTGCTATTGATTTGGTCAAGCACCGTTGCCTATTTGCATCTACCGCTCCCCACACGTCGCCAAATATTATGACCAATGTTTCCTTCAAGTCATCGAGACCAAATGGAGGAGAGGAGATTTTAAGCGAGGAATGCTTCTGCAAAATTTATGAAGTACAAGCAATGAGCCATGATCGGTTTTCGACCATCCGCCATATCGCAGGCGAATTCTTGAAATGATTATGTCCGTACGAAGCATGTCATCCGGTGCATGCATTCATCTTCATCCCTTGATTTGATCATTTCTCGTTCACAATATCCGAAAGATATTGCCCGGACTGTACTTGCAATCTAAAAAGCTTCGCTCCTGCTTTGGTTGCTGCCACATCTGACGTCACTATGCTAATTATTATCGGGTCACCCATGTAGATGTGACAAGCGGAGACGGCGTGAAGAATCCTGGTACATGTGAAGGCATAGACTTAGCGTAAGAATGCTCGAGAAGTGTGCTGTCCAGCCTCTCATGCAATCATTTTGCCTACTTACAATGGATGTGCGTCACAACCTTGTGGAAGTTTTTGAAAACCGCCGGAATTGTATGTCGTAGACAAGTCGTCCGGGATAAAAATCTCTTTTTCTGCGCGCAGCCTCAACATCGGGAACAGGATTGGAACCGTTTACTGTAAAGGGTCGTCGATTGCTTGCACTGTCACAGTACAAGCTGCTTACTCTGCACACAGGTTAATCAGGTGCCTCGTAATCTTAGTTGCACGTACGTGCAAGGAAGGTTTTAAAAGGAATCAAAGGTAAACGTACATTTGTTTGTACATTAAAGTTTCTGTCGATAAACCCTACTAGTCAATTTCTTCTTAGTCTTCATTTTGCTATATCCAAACAAACATGGATTGTAAATATCTTCTCATAACTCATTGCGTTGTTCTGTTGTGGCTAGACTATATGTGTTGATATCTTGGTCACATATCAACCAATGAGTAGTGACTTACATCTGCGAAGCAACATTATCTATTACCCTCATATTGTAAGAATATTTTGTTTGTCCTAGCATAATATTCATACTTAATATTTACTACGTACATATTATGCAATGGATGCCCCCCCCCCGTTACATACCCCCTTAGCCCTCAGTCCCATTAGTGTCTGATTGATGCTTGAGTGACTCTTTTGACTGACTCTGCGACAGGTAAGCACTTGTAAGTCCATCCGTTCATTCCGCATTCTCATCGCATCGTTAACGATTTCATGCGATGCGCAGCCCAATCTTCTGGGAGGGCTGCGATGAGAGTCCGCTGGCATCCGCAGAAGACGCAAATCAACCGAATGAAGTAGGTGATAACTCGCCTTATGCGTCCTTCACATATCTTCACTTATATCACGCGGTGATACACCGCGTATACGAGCTTAAGCTATTAATCTTTGCAGAGTCGTGTAGCTACACTTATTCGGATGAAGCAGCAACTGAGAAATAGCCAAAATTGGTTAAGTTGAAGCCGACGAATTTGGCTTCAAGAAGCGCTTTGAGTCTCGCTAAAATAATAACTATTTCAGATTGTCGGACGAGTTGAATATCCATCTCCAATACGGAGCCGTTCTTACTATAGTTCTCGAGGAGGCGGATCAGACCGCCGCAACGATGGTGAAGATGATGCAGTGATGAGTCATGATTAAGGCGATCTTGCTAGTCATGGCGTCGCTTATATTTTAACCATACAAGCAGCCAGGGATTGCAGTATTTTGCGTGTTTCTCATTGACGTATGAGTGGTCGCACCTCCTCAGCGAGTGTTGGATAGCCTAACCTACAGAAAAAGCGACCGTTATTGAATATTGCTATTCATTTCATCATAACTGAATGACCTTGCATAGGGTGTGAGTATTATAGCTTTTAACGTAAATTCTTGATCGATGTGTCATTATGCATCGATGGTACAGCGGGAACCACATACAGGATAAGGTCTCGGTTGTCCAAGCACCGAACGCGTTCACTCCACAACATTGAGGAGATTGAACGCGATATGATGCCTGGCCTGACAATATTATCGTATCTCGCGATAAATATAAGAAGCGTGTCTGTATGGGTGAGCGTTAAAACTGATCCATAAATTTGAGAGGCCGGGTTGCTTTGCCTCTCCTTTGTTACTCTTTGTGTGCGTAGCAGCTCATTAGATTTTTTTTACCTAAATGCACAAACACTACAATGAACGACTGTGGTCGGAGTTTTCATGCGTTTACGGTGCACCAGGTGCAGAATACACCCGACTAGTAGACTTACGGTTTTCTTGGTCAACTACCCACCGGCTTGTCGCTCAATGAGTCTTTCGCAATACCACATATGAGCTGGCCATATTTTCACTAGACAAGGCTTAGCAATACCCTCAATTGAGTTTACCGGTGTGTGACTTTGCGAGGCTTTAGCGGTGCCATCGATTGGTTTGACCGAATTGTCTCTTGACATGGCTTTGCTGAACCTTCTATTGGAATGATCGGCTCGTCTTCGACGAGACTTTTCCTTTTGCTGGAAGCGGTT
Source organism: Peronospora matthiolae (assembly GCA_921007115.2). Classification (NCBI taxonomy): domain Eukaryota; phylum Oomycota; class Peronosporomycetes; order Peronosporales; family Peronosporaceae; genus Peronospora; species Peronospora matthiolae. The sequence continues at coordinate 470,757 of CAKLBY020000305.1, forward strand.
ATTGTCGACCTCGATTGAGCTTAAACTCTTGAAGCTCCAGACAAGCCTTAACCAGCTATTACTTTTGATGATCGACGGGAGACATAATCAAACACATGCAGAGACTCATCAAAAAGTGTGTACGTGTCTTGGATTATAAAATGTTCTATGTCTACTTATCTCTTTTTCTACTGAGTAGGGCCTTTTGTGCATGTGGTGAAGTTGTGATCGCTCACTTCTTTCGACGATCCTGACTCTTCACTGGCGCCCAGACGAACTACTAATGGAGGGGGTACTCCGGATCCGTGCAAATTGCTTTCCTCACCTTGTGTACCCGTCGGTAGGGCGGGTTGCACACTTCCAGGTGGACTGGTGTCGAGGGAAAGCTTGACCGTGTTGGATATGGGTTTGGGTGATCTGGCGGAAATCTTCGCGCGATCACTGGAGTTTCGGTGGGGTACTGATACAAGTCATTATGATCTCAACGAGATCGCCTTGCCCACTGTGTGGGTTCTTGATACGTGAGACTTCGGACCACTTAAACCGTCTCACGATCTTGTGCCTTCCCTTTAATAGTCTTACTGCGTTCGATCGCAGTTGTAGTTACCTAAGAATTCTTGCATCCAACTGGACGAACAATTCAGGTGAGACACTTAGATGGATGGGTAACGCGACTCTTTCTTCGTCGGGAGGACAAAGATCCTGCCCGGAAGAGGTTGAGTGTGTCTTATGAAGTAAATTGAATTCCTTATAATGCTAACCAATCAACCCATAACCTGCCCATCTGCCTTATCCGTATATCCTAATCGGGTACCACGCGTCCCTGTTTCAAGAAGATCGTCCTCTCGTGTTGGTGTGGCCCACATCAGGTGTATCAGCAGTCAAACCTTCTTGTGGTCCACCCGAGATATCACCACCCAATGACTTCGGATCGTGATCATGGGTCCAGATCGTGATCCTAGGTCCGGGTCATGATCCTTAGCCAGGCTCGTGATCCCTAGGTGAGGGATCACGAATCTACTCTTGCCCTGGCTCACGATGAATCACGCAATCCAACTGGTATCCCTGGTTTCTAGCCTTGTACCAAGTGATATCGATCCTGCTTACTGGGGTTAGGTGCGCTATTGCTAGCCACCCGTCCCAGTTTGTGTACACCAATCATAGCACTTTGGAACGAGCTGAGGTGTTTGATCCGCCCAATCCCCCACTCCAACTGAACGGTAAATCTCCTTGTGACCGCTTTGCCATATGTAGCTCCTTTTTATCCCCCTGATTCTTTTATACAGTCACCTAGTGAATTTAGCCGTCGATCTTCCAGCACGTTCGCTGAGTCCACAAGTCGACTAGCCTTAACTCGACTAGCCATGGGTCGAAGATCTTCCCTTCGACAAGTCTTTACTTATTAATTTTCCGCTTGACGAGTATTAAGCGGACATTACTCACGCGTAAAACATAAATCGACGAGCTTTAATCCAACAAATTCACTCGAACAATCAGAATTTGCTTTGAACTTGAATTTTTAAGGCTCGTCGAGGTTTGCTGGTCGTGCCCCGTGAGTCGGGTCTATCCCTCTGTATCGTCGAATTTCGACATGGCTAATCAGTCAGTATTGGATAATATTACTTTCATAATTCTCTACATTCCCACTTGCCAATGTCGTCTGAATAATTGGCGCGAACTCCTAAGGAGGCGTTTAAAAAAATAGATTCCTAGTGGATAACATGCGTATAGTCTGTGATGCACGAGGTGATAGCTCATTTGCAATACCTCTACAAGCGCTCTGAGCGTTCGTTCTCCGATGGGCATTCTACGGCAACGGATGTGCCTTGTGATACTTCTAGACAAGGCTTAAAATTGTACATCATTTGCGAGCGAGACTCTTAACTATCCTTCAAAGGTGGGTAGGCGCACAACCGGACTATTTAACTCGTCCTGCGTCCTTTCACATCGCGGTGGTTTAGTAGGCATTCCACGAGGAAGCGTGGCCACCGCGCCCGTCAACAAATGGATGAGGTGGAGAAAGAAAAAGGGCTCTGACTAATTTTTAACTCCAACCTGATGCTGTGGACAGACTTAATCATGTAATTTGTGGGATGCACGAGATCCTCGATGGCGAGAGGGGTAGGAGTCTGGATTTTCTTCGCTATTCGAACATTTTGAGCTCATATCGGAAGAATAACAGGGCAGATATTGCCTTTTCCCATCTCGCATATGAGCGGGAACAGCTTTCTCTTCATGACGAGCTAATTGATGCTCGTCGGGATAATACTTTGGTTTCGCAAAGAGATATCCGAGCTTCAGGCGCAGACTGAAAGCCATTATCGCGAGCACAAGCATCTGTTAAAGCTGCTTAAGTGCAAGTTTTTTTCCACCAGAAGAAGCCCTGTTCTGGTATTTCGGCCTTATCCAAACGAAAATTAAACGTATGATGCGTACACATCTTACTTGGCAGTCCATTCATTTATTTATGCGCTACCCAGGCGGCGCAGCACACAGAATGGATCGATAAATCGGGGTGACAACTCCTTACTGTCCACATTAGTCACTATGTGTTGAGTAAATCTTATGTAGAAGTAGGACTTGTTCACCTTATTTTATATAATAACATTTGTCCTTTCATTCTTGCCAGCATTTCGCTTTTGTAGATTCACCACTTGTGCGATGACATCTTGTACGGAGCGGAGATCTGTTTCGAAAGCCAAAATGACTTCACCCACTTACTCTCTGTATTTAGCTACAGTGCTCTTAGAGTGTGCTATGAATACATCAGTTGTCGCACTAATGATTGCGTCTTTGGACCTGCTGGACGTGATGCTAAGTTGCTCAGTAAAGCTCTTGCTTTCTTCTTCTTCACAGAAGTCGATACGATTGAAATCGGCGTCTAACGTAGCTACCTCACATTTATTACGAGATAAGTGAGAGATGGATTGTCATTTACTATGATCAGTCCTTCTCTCTTGAACGAGAGTCACACTTTAAAACGGCGGGAGACGCGAATGCTATAACATTTTTTCGAAGAACGGCTTATGTGCCGTCGAAGCGTGCATCGAGTTGCTGATGACGAATCCTTCTATTGACTAGAGCTTGCCCCAGTTTGTAAAGAAAGAACGAACCCTCTAAATATCCCTTGATATCGCGGTTGGCGCGTTCTGTCTAACCATCAGTTTCTAAGTGGTCAAATGTGGGTGACTTTAGGCGCTCAGGGAAGCTAAACACGGAGCACCATGAATCAGCTGTGAGTGGTAGATTTCGATTTAACACGAGTTCATGAGGCAGCCTAAAAGTCGGAAGATCGGGTCGATAAAGGCACGAGCATAAGCCGATGCGTTGATAGATTCAGGTTCCGCGACCAGGTGCACCATCTCGCTGAAAATTTCGACGAACGCTAGAAATCCATTATTCTTGTGTGTATCGACGGAGAATTCAAAGACAAAGTGCGTCTCGGCGGGTAATTCAACGATGAAATTTGTGGAAACGTATTTCCAGTACTCGGCCGGGACTGGCATCGGTTGATACAGATCAAGAATGAAGGGACTAAACTTCACTTGTTGCTTGTTCTCGCAATCGAAAACGTACTTGCGCACGATGTAGTGTTGAGGATGCCAGTACAGTTCTTGGTTAAGCGTGAGATAGTTTTTTTCGCAACCACGATATCTAATAACAGAGGCGATGTGATATTATTACGCGACCCACAACCATAGATCACCATGATTGGGTGTAATGACATGAGGCGTTTAGCCGACAACAGCTATTTAATTCAGCAATATGTAGCAAGTTGTTTATCTGTCCGTTGAAAGTTGATAAACGGCCGACAGATAGTTAAGGGTTTTCGAGAAATTGCAAGACATAAATATCAGACTAGCAATATCCAGATCATAAGCTTTTGTGTCTTCAAATTAGGTTGACGACGGGACACTGGAGGTTAACTCCTCAACGATGGATATACCAGTGTCTAATTGCACAGCCGGCTCGAAATCGAGCCGGCGCGAGAGTGAGTCAGCAACGACATTAAGTTGACCTGGCTTATACTCTAACGAAAAATTATTCCCAGCCAATTTAAAAACCACCTTGCTATTTGTTGCGAGCGGTGTAGACCATTTTGGCCGTGCGTTAACACATTTGGTCCGTATAGAAAAATCGGGATTAAAACCTAGCCAGTAGATCTTGAACTTTGCAACGCATACTTCATGGCAAAACGTTCCTTGTCATGGAAGAGGTATTTAAGTTCATCGAATTCCAGCTGGATCGGATGATGTTAGAAGACGCGTGTCGCACTGTCTGCGTTGTGCTGCATTAATGAATAACCGATCGCAAACTGCTTACACCACAGAAAACATTAAATAATTTGTCTTTGTCTGCAATTGCCAAATCTGGTGATCAAAACAACATTTTCTTGATACTTTCGAAGAAGCGCTGTCAGTAGGCACTTCATATCCACTTCTCGCTCTTTTTAATAAGCGGAAGGAATAAATAGTCATTGAGGCGTAATTTGTGCGATCAATTGTGCAAAAACGCGGTAGTCACCGACCAGTTTTGATCTTTTATGGGTTGGGCCGTATGTCGTGATAACCCACGATGCACCCAAGAGGTGGTACTTCGCTGGCAGCTACTATAAACTTCTTGAGGTTGGCATACGACTTGCGCTCGTGCATGAGTTAGAAGAACTCTCAGAAGTGGAGTCGTTGCACTTCCATATGTGTATGTCCGTCTGTAGCCCGACTATGGACTAATCAGCATCGGAGTAACTGGGTGCGAAGTCTCGTAAAGATTTTAACAGATACGTCAAACATATGTGGCATGTAGGAGGGGTATTAATTTGATCTTCTAGTATTGCTAGGCACTCCCAGAGCATACCACTTAGGTGGCTCACTTTTCTATGCGGGATGTAGCTTTTGCGCACATACATCTGATAAAAGCCATCCAACAGATCCATTGATGAAGGAATGGTACTCTCCATACCATCGATGGTGAAACCTATCCTTGATATCAGCGTTTGAGCTATTACCAGTTCAGCATTCAAATTGTTAAATGCACGCACTATCCGCTATCTTACTATGGACATTTGCAATCAAAACTTTGTAGAGCTGTGTGGGGAGGTCGACTCTATCACCCATACGGTTGCTTCAATCTATAAACCATTTTTTGATGGCTAGTTCTATTTACGAGAAAGCAGCCAATGCTTCATGTCACAGAATTTAGAGCCATACTCAGCTCGATCTCATGTAAATTGCCTTGATTCTGGGGCAACTTGCATAGCCCGGATTCAGAAAATACATCCCAGAATCTGATCAAATCCTTAGAAGAGATTTGACTGTATCAATATTTCAGAATGAGACGTGAAACTTTTAATCCGAGTCATTTAGTAGAGGCCACTTTCGTCTGTAAATTAGCTGCTGAAGTCCTTTATTCTATGCAGAATCGTTTGCTGGCTGAATATTGATGACGTACTCGTCGCAGAAGACGAGTACGCAGATATACTTGTTTTTTTGCAAATGTCTTGCAAAAATCGAAGCGATTCTTGCGTGGGTAGTTGAGTGATCTTCAAATTATAATGGCGAAATCACAATAAGTGTCGAAGCGCCTACACGTGATCTATCATTTGTTAGGACCATAAAATTTCTCGAACATATCCGATGAACCTATTGTTGTCGGTTGGCGGAGACTTAATACCTTAACACTACTTCTTAAGTGATCTGTTTTTTTAAGTACGTGGGACGCATCATCTCGCCGTCTTCTAGATGAGGTTGTGCAAAGCTAGTCACCGTTTGGACGGCTGGTCATTTGCTCATCATTATCGTACTGCTTCTAATGGGTATCCGGTATTCTCTTCCTAGTATGCTGCTCGCTAGGCATGCTTTAATTTCCCGAATTACTAAATTTGCCGAGTGCTGGTCCTTCGGCACGACCTTTGCTTGTGCACAGTCGCCGGAGTCTTTCAATACATTGTGACAAGTTGTCGCACTGATTTTCTGCGTATTATAACCTAAGACTGATCGCACAAGTGAGGCCATCGCAATCAATCGTTCTTAATCCGCACACTTCCGAACTCTATAAGACGTTTATCGGATGGCCATCGGATATACAAGTGGCAGGTACCGGGACAGATCCATGCTGCCATCCAATTTTTGGCTCTTATCTTTAGAGTTACGTTAAACTGATGTTGACATTGCTATCGGTATCTGAGTGCAATGCTATCATCATAGCACTAAATTATTTAAGCGTATAACAGATTCCCACTACACGTTTATTTACAGTTACGGATGCAAATGTTTCAAGTTGCACTGTCATCCTCGTTAGAGGGATGCCGCATAACGAACTTTACGCTACGATCCTCTTAGGACTGACGTCAAATTAATTGATTTCTTTTTAAAGTCAACTAGGTCTCAAAAAGAAGTATCATCTGTCACTTATATCTTCAAGAAGATAAATGCGACTCATCACCAGTGTCAGTAATACGTAGAAAATGCGTGTTAAGAGCAACCTGCGCTAAGGTACCGGAATATTCTCTTGACGTTGCTGGATCAGCAGGATGATTCGCTCTGACTGAATATAATGATTTTTTGGCGTCCGCCCTGCTGTTTCATTTGCTTAAAAGTGACAGTTAAGTGCATTGGGCCCCTTTTGGCCAGTTGGTGGTCGCTTCGGACTGTAGGAAGAGGTACCACCTTCAGGGTGCTACACTCATAAGTATTGTGGCTTGTCTTTTGACAGTGATTGCACCTTTGCAAGCTTTAAGCCAGAAGGGAGAGACCTCTCACTCACTATGAACAGAGGTCCATGGGGCCGGGTCCTCGTCACTCTTGACATTCCGAGGGAAGGTATGACTCCGAACTAGCGTGAGCCTGTCTCAAGCTAAGGACTTCCTATTCGGATACTGAGATCGACTCTCTCAGCTATTCGAGTTCTAGGTGGAGCAGTTAAATCCTTAGGGTAACACCCGCATGACCCAAAATGGACATCGTAATCATGTGTGGTCATAGACGGGGTTGGCCTTAATGATTTTGGTGAGAATTCGCATGTGCTGAGCGTAACCGTGCACATATCGCTTACCCTACTTTGTTTTTTAGGATCTCAGATTAGTTCATGATCTCATCTCGCGGTGGCTGAAATGCGAGTTTAAGCCAGGTCTCGAAAACTTCGAAAGACCCGGAGCCATTAGAATCGTGCAGCTTAAACTCTAACGACCAAGCTTGGCACATCCTTTCAGGTTCGATTGGGCAAACGCAGTTTGCCTTTGCACATTAGAGATGTGAAGAGACTAAACAGCGTCGTCCGACTCGACGAACTATTTCAAAAGGGAGTCTACTTCGTATCCTCTGCACTAAATGATGTCAATCTTCAGGTGTTCGTGTCTGTTTTGGCGTTTTTTCGGTAACTAAAACGTTTAACTGCTTTTCTTACAACAGTTCTTTCCGATTAGATTCTTTTTTTAAAAAAATAAACTAGTTTCGCTTTTCCTACGTCAGGTTAATTATGTAAAAAATTGGAGATGATGGAATGGCTGTCGTCTCTGTTAAAAGAGTATAACAAGACGCTTGTTTTGGGATTTAAAGTTTGGAACATTCGGTCAACCACGCTCCATTACATGTCACTTGGATAATTGTATCCTTCACGCGTAACGTAAAATCTTTGGTCGTTATAACCAACATCTAACGTGTTCATGTTGTCATTTGGGTCCGCAGTCGCCAGAAGGATATAGACGAGATAGCAGGAGAGACGGCGTATACTGTGCCTAAACCGATAATGGCTTAGGATGACTTGCTCTGACACACTGCAAGCAGGTGACTCGACACTTCACGTACCCTCGCGCGCTAATGAAGTTAAATTTATGAAGTTGTCAAGTTCATGAAATAAGAAAAGGAAAATTGTATTTAGCACTAAAATCCATCACTAAACTAAATCTGTTTTAACTTCGTCTAACGTGGATATCGAAGAAGTTTATATAGACAGAAGTTATTAACGGCCTTCATAGCCAAGTACACATATGCATGTTAGCAATAGGGTAGCCACCCATTGCGCACGCCCTTCACTGATTGTATCTCTGTGTAGGATGATGTAATGGCCGATATCAGCCAAATATGCTTCCGACTATTCAAATTAAAGTACCATTCGAAAATAGTAGCAACCTTAAAATTTTGCGAGCCCGAAGTGTGAAGAAAATGGTGACTGTGCTTAAATCAAATGCCGAAGTGTTAATTCATAATTTTTCCGTTTGAGTGTGTCTGCCCGTACATACCACTAGATGTACCTTTTACACCAAATTTTAGTACGATGTAATCTCGCACCATTTTTGTGTATGAATAACGCCATGTGTACCTTACACGTCTTAATGAGTGTAATCCAGCATTTACCCCCTCTTTATTGGTCATTAGGTATTATTTGTAAGCCTAAAGGCTGAAGCTGCTGAGCGCAAGGTACATAATAGATACAACGATTCATTTCTCCGTACTAATTATCTTATTTTTTAAGGACAAGCCCCAAGGCATGGTCCCTTTTATCATTCTTTATAGCTGACTTTGTGAAAATAACATGTTTACGGCAACCCTTTTAATTAATACATTTGATAACTTTCCACATCACCCATCTGTGGTGAAGTGGTCAAAGGAAATCCTGACCAATCGCCTTGATCACCTCGCAAGAGCATGTGGGACCGGTCATGCCGGCCTTGGAACTGACTGCTCCAGAAATCCCCAACGACAAGCTGGACAGTTTGCAAGTCATCAGTGGCGGTCACAGAACGTGATCAACGGTTAGGGTCAAGACGAATGACTGACCGGTCATGGTCACGATGGGTGACCAGTGGTCACGGTCACGAGGGGTTACCAGTGGTCACGGTCATGATAGTTGACCTGTGGTCATGGTCACCGCAAGATGACCAGACGTCATGTTGGCAGTTAAGGTGGTTCACTTCAAGCACAGAAAATGGGTGGTGTCAGGCGAACAAAGTAGCAGAAAGCAGAGATGAAGAGAAGTGTAGTCGTAGTTCTATCCCCTAATAGGTTAATAGCGAACAGTATTGATTTTCCTACAAAAGACACGCGTCAGCATTTCTCCGGGCTGGAATACTAGTGGCCACCCGACGTACAAGGTTTAGTGTATACGTGTTTGCTCAAGGTTTGTCCCTAGATCGCTTGGCTAGGGATAAGTATACTCATTTAAGTCAGCCCGCGATCGGATGCGACAAGCATACAAGGCAAGGTCTTCAGACGGCTTAAGTGATCAGAAGGACAAGGTGATCAAGTGGTCAGAAGAACAAGGGGGATACAGTATCCACATTTGGGCAAGGCGACCTCAAGGAAGGTCAGGCAGCTCTAGGAGAGTGCCACCAGTAACCGTTGGTCGTATGAAGAATTACCACGCGACCACACCCCACCTATCCTTAACCCGGTCATAACAAGACATCGACCTTAAGACATCTAGAAGAGTGCAACCGCCCGCCGACGGGTACACAAGGTGAGAAGGAACAAGACAAGACACACGGTCAGGAGTACCCCCTCCGTTAGTCGGTCGTCCGGGTGCAAGTAGGGAGTCAGGATCGCTACGTAAATGAGCGAATCTCACTCCACCACACATCGGTCTTCTTCGTAGCGAAATGCGTCTTCCGACACCCCCAAGTTTTAGTATCGGAAATTAATAGCTGTACAGGTAGTCCCATTCTTACACGAATTAAACAGCACGAGGTGCTCAAGTACCCTAATATATGTAAGGAGTTGGTTTTCTGGATAAAAGCGCAAAAAAGTTTCATAAGGTTGGTGACAAATTCACTCATTAGACTTCTTCTATACTGTCGTGTTACCGACTATATAAACAGAGCTAAGCTTGTACGAAAATTGATGACTCGAAATCCTTAAATAGGTAAAAATGATATAAAAAGGTGGCGTCAGAACAATGTACTTTTTAGATACAACGAGCACGTAATGATACAATTCGGGACTATCTTATTCTCGTAAATGCGATATTTAAAACACAACAGTCAATGCTCGCACAGCCATAGACGAACACCGTTACAGCCAATTCCTTACAAATGATGCTCTCTATACAAACTCTTTGGGTAGTGTCCATTGCAATAAGTAATGACCTTGCAGCTTGGTAATTGTATTTTAGACGCCGTAGCATCTACATATCCTTAGCCCTTGCTTTGTGTTTTTTTATGAGAGACAAGGTGATTCCTTGGCAACAACTTTTACTTGGAGACGATCAGTCGATGGTAAGATTGCGCCAATTGCAATAAGCACATCATAGCTGTTAGTAGCGCCACCTACGAAGAGTTTAGCGCTGAAAAGCATTGACCACGTGTGCCTACTGATGTAAAAAAGCGAAGGAGTGCAGCCATTTCTCTTGACGCAGCCTGTCAAGCTTGCGACCGGTAACGAAAGCTTTTTGTGAACAATATTGACCAACAACCTATATGTACTCCTAAAGGCCGCATGGCACCTAATGTGGTAGAACCGAGGTCTAAGTGGAAGCAGCATCAGCCAATGTCATTTTTTCAAATCTAGATTCCTGCGAGGAGATGCGATGTGAGATTCTGTTGCTGCCGATCGCCCCCACCTGCCAATTCGATCGAAATGGTCTGAATTGATTTCAATAGTTGTGCATAAAAACGATGCATTCGCTCTCTATTGTGGTTTCAACTAACTTAAAAAAACCGGACACAAATGGAGGCGAAAGATTGGTTCAAGTTTGTTCGCCACACTATGTACCTCATGACCGGCTACTGCGATGCAGCAGGTATCGCCCGCTGCATCGCGATATCGCACAGAAGAGGATTGATAACATATGGATTGCTTTCGATCCACAACTATATAAATTTAATTTTTTTTTATCAAGATAGAGCTAATATGTCAGCAAAATCCCAGATCGATAATATATTGGTATTTCTCGTCATATCGTCAATAGATTTATGACCCAAATAAACCGTAGTTACTCGTATATGCAGAGCTGGCACCAAGCGTTGTTTACAATCACTTTTATTTGGTTTTTTATTTAAACCCAACAGCCTATAATCTTCCAATACCAGGTATTACTAGGTGTGATCTCCCGATAAGCGCATGACCCAAGCACGATCCGTCTGGCCGGTGGTCCTTACAATTGCAAGGAAGCCAACAAAGTGCAATTTATGTCAGTATATTAGCAATGTTACCACCTTCAATCCGTACTTACTCTGTCTCTATCGTCCTATTCTTTTAATCTAGTATGGCGAGCATGTCAACTACTGCAGCAATGACGTTTTATTGAAAAGGGACTAAACAGGGGCAACGACTTACAGCTGGAGATATTTGTGATAATTTCAGTCGATAATGAGTCCTGCAATACATTCGATGAAGCGTCAGCGCAGACCATTCTCATTAGTGGACCAAGTTCGTGATTGTGGCAGAACATGATAAGGCGAAAAAAATCGACGCATTTAAGGTACTGGATAATGGCGCCAGACCGTATTGAAGTACTGGTTGATCGATGTCAGGAAAGGCACTATCTGTGCCAGATCGCCATCAAAACTTTTAGTATGACGACGTTGACTGCCACGTTAGATAAAAATTCTATCGTTGAAAGCATTCACTCAAGGCTGAGGAACAGTCTTATACCAAAACACGTCGACAATCTGACGTGTATCAAAAGCGTTTTGCCTATCTTTTACGACTACGTGCAGGGTCAACTCGAATTTAAAGATAGATCAGGGGATTTCCCCTGGTGCCTTGGTAAGCATCGCCCCTTTAATTCAATGATTGCAGGTTCGATATCCCTTACGACCAACCGAAGGTTGCAAAAAAAGTGCAACACTTAAGTCTCAGTTGCACCACCCAGGAAATCCGGTACCAACTGTTTTGGCCTTTCGTAGAAGTGTAAACCTTCGGCATCAAGTATTCGAGGGCCCTGGGCTTTTTGGTCTCAAGAGAATCCAGTTAATAGTGGATATTTTGTTGGGGACGTGCAGGCCTTGTGGATGTGTACGTATAATTGCGGTATAATTCCCGCAGTATTACACTGTGGTATTATACCGCCATAAAATCGTACATTGCATAATTTCATACTGTAATTTCACCCTGTTTTCATGCCCCACCTTATTATCATCAAATGAGAGTCGAACTAAGGCTCACCTTATCATTTGTTACTGTCGGGTATAGTTAAGGCTGTTGTTGGACTTGGAACAATATGAACTACGCTCCCAGCGGCCAAGGAAAAGAAGATCACAAGACCAGCCCGGAAGCCATCCTGAAGTTAAGTGTATAATTTGTTACGACTAAAGATGATGCATGGAATAATTTGAAGTGTCTTATTATCCAGGCGACGAGAAGTCGAGTTAGTGCAAGTGATCGGCGTGTGTTGATGCCGTGACTGCGGCAGTTAAAAGCATGCGTGATCATTGGGCTTGGTCCAAAAAGCGTCCCCGCTTCAATGACCAGTTTAAATAGATTTTAACCGTAATGAAAGTTGGCAATCGGCGCTAGTGATGTCGTCGGCGATGCAACAATCGGCGGATTCAGACGGCAGTATCGGGACTGTGTCTGAGCCACAAAATCTTTCGCTGGTTTCTCCGGCGGACTTCAGCATTTTGATATGCCGAAAAAAGGCGAAATTAGGAAGCTGCACCAGCTGTTCGCCCGCGCTGTTCATCGTACAGCCATGCCTTTAGTTTCTTTTGAGCACCGGGTATGGGGAACGAATTTTTAGGAGCTGTGAGGCTTTCTTAGAACTTCCATCTAGAGCTACGATTAAAGGCGACATTACAAAAGAGTAATATGGAGCGATCAAGAGCGATGTTATGCTCGAACTAGGCGAATTGTAGCCCATTTTCGTTATGCTGGACTGCGCCACGAATGCGCAGGGGAAACAAGTCATTGGCATGATGGCTTGCAGACTTAAGCCACTTACTTGTGAGCGTTTCATGAAGAGGCTGCGCAGAGAGAGTGCCGATAACTGCTTGAAAAATTGCTTAGCGGCAAGCTACGTCTTCTCGGTTCTATTCGTAAGCCGGCTCCTGGTTTCTTGATATCAAAATTTAATGAAACATATGACTGAATGGCGCAGATATGATGAAGCTGTCAGACCAAGGACGGATATGCACCAATAATGATCACTTTAATAAACCCCAATACTTTGCTTTTGCAGAGACACTCCAAGTGTCATAAGTAATCTGCGCAGAGATTACTTGTATGAGAAGGAGTTGCATTCTCTTACGGTTGGCGCCTCATTCAACCTTAATGTCTGCATGGATCCAATAAAGTATTTTGTGGAAGTCAAGCACGTTTTAAAGATGATTTTGTTCATGGTGAAAAGCAGTAAGTTTCCTGTTCTTTATAAGGAATCGACAAGCTCTGTATGGAAAAATTTTACAAGAATTATTTGTTTATTCTTTTCACAAAGATTTGATGAGACACCGTCTTTTACGCGAGCGTGCTACTACAGTTATGACGATGTGTACCACTCTGCCATATGAGATTCTGAATGTCGAAGTAGACATCGAGATTAGCAACGAGCTCAAAGCTTCAACTGTATATCCAGTGTGTTGGAGCGATTTCGCTGCGATGAAGAATTTTTTTTGCAGATTAGCTCCTGTTTGACTTACTTGCAGGGAAACGAGGCAACTTTACAGCCGTATATGCGTGCTTCGTGGCAATCAAGTACCACATAAAAAATCAATCGCACGAGTATGGACCCTAGTTTTTGAATGGCAAATGACATGGACCATATAATCACTCTTATACACCAGCGCCTCGCGACTGTTTAGACGTAAGACCGCGGTCTTACCATCGTACGTGATCCATTATTCAGCAAATTGCAAGTTTTAATCACCGCTAATTTTGGCAATGAAATTCTGTAAAAAGGGAGAGCGTCGCCCAACCAGCAGTTAAAAGCAGAAATCGCTAGTTTTTCAAATAGCGTCGAGAGCCTACTTCGATCAGTGTTGAGCGAGTTATCCACTTTCACTGTGCGCCAAAAGGAAAATATGACGACGACTTCAACGATATTATGTTTAAACCGTTGGAATCGTGAACGTTATGTGACGACTCCTGCTGCGGATACATAAAGAGTCCACCCTCTGCTTTGCACAAAATCCCAGTCGGAGCAAGCGGAGGCGAGTGCAATCACAAAACAGACAAGCGCGTTCACAGTCGCTTATGCGCTCGCTAACGACAAAACAAGTTTAATACCGGGACTGTCATTCTTTTCAGTTCAAGTCAGCTCGATCGCCGATTCAGATCAGCACAAGATACCAATTCTGCAGGTGGCTACATCAGCTTGGTGATGAAAGCGAGGAAGACGCTGAAGAAGAGACGCTGAATGAGAAAGAGTATGACGCTGCAAGCATGATCGTCGAATTTGACCGCCTGTAATTTTTTGCGGCACTGAAGGCAGTGCTGATGAGGATATCTTCGACGTGGAGGTGAAAGCTGAGGGTACTAGCTTTGATAAAGATTTTCCATTTTCGGCATAGCATAACTTATTATTGTACGGTGTATCACGTTATCATACCACGACGTCGCTCATATTATAATCATGCACAACCATATTATGCCCCGCCGAAGAGGGCAGACGTCGGTCTTTATGTGTTCAGTTAAAAAATGTACCCACTTTGCCTAAAAAAAGTTGACGATAGTTTCGTTTGTGCATCTTTACAGTAGGCGTCCGCACATTGAGCCGAATAAAATCATGTTTTAAGGATTAAAGTATATTTTTCTGTATAAAAAAAAACTGATTAGCTCGCAAAAAATCGCTTATAGCCCTGGTTAAATGTGATTCTCGTTACCAGAGAATTAATGACTCATAGCAATGGATGCTAATTTGTTATTGAATTATAATAACATCTGAAATGAGCCCTACTAAAAAGATATTATTATTAGTGCAATTCCCCAATCTCATCTCCTTCCTAGATGGCCGGGCGACCAACCTCGACGCTTACGCTTTAGTTTAATTGCATTATCGCTATGGGCGAGCAACACGAAAGGCGACAAGACTGAATGCGAACAACGCGGAAATAAAATAGCATGGGATGCCCGATTGTTTCCATCGGCACACTAACGACGAAAACGGCCTCGGGGTACGCCAGAAATCGCTTGCTTCATTGTCGCTATTGTTTGCCAACTAATTTGACCTATTACTATTTTCCAAAGGAATTGAGATTGCTGCTCGCAGGGCACATATCGCAACAGTACGGTCGGAAGAGGATGACGAGCCAGTCGGGCTAGTCCCAGCAAGCGCCTTGCGCTGTGTCGAAGACGCGCAAGTCTTTCACTTCGCCTCGTTAGTGTGACTCCATAAATGACAATGATCGATATAACGCCGACGATCTGCTGGCGTGCGCGATGCATTGCTTAGCGGCGTCGTTCACACTTTCTAAAGACGATTCCTGGACCGCGCGACTAGCCCAGATGTACCCCTCGTACCACTTCCCAGAACCTGGCGCCATCAACGGACTACTGCTCAATAACGATTCAATGGTCGTTCAAAAGGAGGCGATCCGGTTGATCTGCACATTCAAAAATATTCTATGATGCCAGATGGCTCGACGAACAAGGCGGGGAAGCTAAGCCTAAACATGATGGCGTGCAATACTCTTGCTTCTTTTGTGATGCACTTCTTTATGAAACGTAATTGCGAGACGGCAACGAACCTGCTTGAGGAGCTGAAGGACGAGTATAGTTGTCTTCGTGCGTCGGTGGGCACTTATGTCGAGGACGACGCCGACGTGCTTAATAAAGTCGTCATGGACGCCGATGCACCCTAAAAAGAAGTGTCGATGTCGGGTCTTAACACGGATTCGCCTTGTGTTACAACATGCTTGAGCTGGAAGGCGCTCGGGTCCGGCCTGTTTACGTTCGCGTTTGGCTGCGCGATGCACGGCGGACACAACCTGTGCATGGATTGGCTAAATTGCCCAAAATTAACGTCTTTACCGTAAATAAAATTAACAGCGTACACCTTCTGACGTCGATGTTTTACGTATGCTGCGTCGAGAAGCTGCACAAGACGAACAGCCTGTTGTTTATTGCGAAAACACGCTGGTACAATGTTCTTGCTATGCTCAAGAGCGCCAGTTTTTCAAATCCGTGTTGATAAGCATGCCGAACGCCACCGACCATGATGATAAGTTTGAGGACGTGGCAATGGAGGACCCGGTCCGCAATGTCATCCTCGACGTCCAGCACTGGAAGGAAACGGATGCTGTGGAGCTGCTTCTGACACCACTGTGAGTTGCAATCACGCATCTGGATGGAGATGAGGCGACATTCTCGAATGTTTGGGCCTGTTTTGCTCAGGTAGCGCATCAAGTGCTTTCCATCGATCAGAAAATTCTCGCTGTGCTCGATGGGGGCCGAAACACGTTGGTCAGGTATTTCCATGATCGCGTTGGCACGATCTACACGCTGGATCACGCGCTTGCCTTTGTTACAATACCGTTCTACTACAGCATGCACAAGAACCTGGACGGCTTGCACGGGCCGTTATCCCTCGAGCTACGCCAGATTTCCTTGTTTCATTAGTACCGCACGGTGTAACGGGGCACCCCTTGTCCAGGTGCCACGAAATTTCACGTACACTAGTACGTGCAGAGGAAGCTAATCTACTTAAACGACTCGTTTAAGTAAGGGCAAGAAGAGAACTGTATTCAATATAGTTAAACTGTCAATGTAACTTTAATCTTTATCTAACCATATTAAACTACGCCGTCGTATGACGACAACCTGCCCACCACTCATTGCGCGCGTCTAGCAGCGATTGGTGGCAATCTATGGTTGATATGTCTTGTATCAACCGATCTTGTAGCAGCGAATGAATATTATCACAAAGGGGATAATATTCCTTCAATTTTATCCATCTCGGATAATATTGGTAGAATATTGTCATGCTAGACAAAATTCCTATTGACACCGTTTGGTGTCAATTTCATGTAACAAGCTACCCCGTTACATCACCCTCCCCCCTTAACCATCAATCACCCGTTGATTGAATGAGAAATGATTGGGACAGGGTGACCAACGTTGGATCGCTTTGGGAAAGGGAGCACTTGTTGGTCAAATTCCATTCATTTGCCAATCCAACGCAGGGTTTCGAAAATCACGCGAGCTGATGCTGCAGCAGCAATGGGGCGGCTGCACGCATGCGTGCGGACGCGGAAAGTGCCTCTCACATCTCAGCAGCAGGCGATTTGTCGCCTGTTGTCGTAAATTCTCCATGTGGTAGGTCACCACGTGCGACAGGTACATTTACTGCGTCTGCAGCGGGTACCGCGAATAGTAATCAAGACAAGTCTGAGATAGAGCTCCTCTATTCTGGCGATTCGGATGATGTAATCGACTCTAAGACGAATCCTCACGCCTCCGGATCACCCGGGGCGGACAGTGCAAGAGCCAGGTTGACTGGCTCTGGTCAACGCGGCGGTATCATGACCGAGATCTTCGGATCGAGTGATTATTCCGACGAATCTCCGCCTCACGCAAGTCCATCCAACGATAGGACGCGTGGAAATGGTGGTGATGCACCTGTACATCACCGGGAGCGAAGTAATTTAAGGGATCAGGGTAACACTGGTGCCAGTGCTTATGCTGGCACTAATCAATAGGCCGGGGACCGGGATGTCCTGCGCCACGCTCCCCAAGTGTAGTCTCCGTGGATGCCGCCATTTAAAGAGTTGGATCGGTTGGCCGGCATGACTACCGAACGGGATCGAGTCCCATTGTTCGATTATAGGAAGATTTTAACACCTCATTCCAGCACGGAAAGTGTCCGTGCTGAGGAAGAGTTCTTCAAACATCGGTGGTACAATGGTAGCCGTGTTCGAGACGGCAAAGCCTTGGTGAAGGGATGGAATGCCCGCATCCACAACATCGAGTGCATTGGCCTTGAGGCCTGGATCGCCAGAATTGATGCAGCTCGCATCAGGTTTGAGAAACGCAACCCAGTCGGGGTGCGATACAAGTGGCACCGGTTTTCAAGAGAGGCAGGATTACCCTGTCTCTCGTGGGGCGATTCGTGTCCAGATTAACAGGACAACTCGAACCGTGCCCCTAGGGAGACATTCCTTCCTAATGATCCCTACTGGAGGGCGCGCATCACTTAAAAGATGGCCGAAGCGATTGACACTTTGCAATCCCTATACTCGCGTTCGAGTAGGTCGTTTTACGACGGCCCTTCTTCGAACGCAGCCGGTGGGTCTCGTCGTACTGCTCAACGAGACCAAGGACACGAACAATCAGCTGGGCGCGAGGCACCCAGCTGTCTTACGCCGGTGGATAGCCACGCCAGCGGACGAGGTAACTCGTCCGGACACCATTCACGTCGCGGTGGATCAAGATACGCTCTATCAGAAAGCGTTGATAACCACCATATTCTACCAAAGGATGTGGTGGTGGCGAAAACACCTGATCCGGCTCGAGGGTCGTATCAGCTTGACGTTCAAGAGCTGAATTTGCCTAACGGGACATTTGCAAGATGACCTAGCTCATGAACGATCTTGGCGTTATAAGCTTGAGGATCTTGTAAGGGATGATTACAATTCCGAAATGCACGATCGTTCGAACGATCGTGCCGCGTTTGCGTTCACGCAGCTTGAGAACGAACGTTCGACTCGTTATTTTCGTGACGAGCTGGCTGTAGCTCGTCGAGACATCGCTGGACTGCGTGAACAGGTCGCTTCGCTAGTCGACCAGACTGGCTCGTTGAAACGGGACCACTCGTAGGTGGTCTCGGCTCTCGACCGCGTAGGTGTTCTGCGCATATCAAAACGGGCTCGTACGGATAGTACAGGCGGATATGCTCAACGTAAAATGTAGGATGCGTACGTATCTTACGGGGCAGTTCAATCGTGTGCGTTACCCGTTTGGCGCAACATACGAAATGGACCGATAAACTTGGGCAGTAATTTACTGCTGTTTACGTTTGTCACTGCGTGTTTCGGTAGATTTACTGTAGACAGTAAAACCAAGTCTTCTTCCTCGAATGAAAGAAATTTTGCTCTTCCGTGATTGTCTGCATTTCTCTTCTGGCTGTCTAGTGCATCTGCAATAGAATCTTGAACAAAGCGGACAACAGCTTCGCGAGTCAGCAGAAATTCCTCTGCTGATTCATCCTTGTCAACAGCAGTGCGCTTCGTGTGCACTGCTGAAAGAACGCTGTCTTCACCAGTGAGGGTGTCATCGTCCTCACTTTGGCCGTCATTGGCGATGCTGAATATGCCAGCATCGTCGTCATCATCATCATCGATATCGATCGCATCGACATCGGCATCCATCACGTCGACACCATTGTCGACGGGTGATGAGCAAGAACCAGATCGGTTTTCATTCGAGCGAGTCCACCCCTCCTTCAAATAGAGTCACACTCTAAGAAGGCGGGTAAACGTGGATGGCGTAGGTCATTCACGAAGAACGGTGTGTGCGTTGTCGACGCTTGCACCGAGTTGTTGATGGCGAATTCCGCCATCGGCAAGAACTCACTCCGGCTCGTAAAAGAGTGGACATAACCTCGAAGTATCTCTTCGAGGACGCGGTTGACACGTTCCGTCTGAACATCTGTTTCTGGATGGTCAGAAGTTGACATCGTCAAACGTGTTCCAAGTGAAGGAAACACGGACTGCCAGAACTCCGCCGTAAAGCGGGGGTCTTTATCGGATACAATTTCAAGGAGTAACCCGTGAAGTCGGAATAGCGTATTTTTGAAGGCATGCGCACAGTTGTGGGCTGTAATTTAGTCCGGTACAGCAACAAGATGTAGCATCTTGCTAAACCGATCAACAAACCCAGGAATACCAGTATTCTTGTGGATTTTTTTGGGAAATCCGAAGACGAAGTCCATCGATACGGACTGTTAGCACTCTGCCAGAAACGGCAGAGACTGCAAGGGTGCGCGGGATGAAGAAATAGGCTTCACCCGCCGGCAAACGTCGCAAGCACTGATGTGTTTTTTTACGCACAAACTCATACTAGCGGGGCTAGTAGTAGTCACGACTTACCGTGAGGTAAGTCTTTTCTCTACCGCGATGCCCACTTGTTGGGGCATCGTGACACTCATACATGATGCGCAATCGCAAATCATTATGAGCAGGAACGACGACTCAAGGTGTGTCGCCGTTGACTGCTGTATAGTACAGTAGTTCATCACGAACACAATACCGTTCGGTTGAAGAGCGGTATTGAGACGACAAGCTTTTCAAAATTTGATTACACGGATTGGAAACGTAATCCATCAATCGTAGAAGAGACTGATCTTCTGTGTAAGCTCTTCGCGCGTCGTCGAGAAGATGTGACGACGGAGCACTCACTGTTAGTGTTGCTACAGTGGGATCACCCCTACTGTTGGGTTGAGCTGTCGGCTCGAAATCGGGCCGACGCGAAAGAGCATCAGCGACGACATTTAGTCTTCCTAATTTATACTAGACGGAGAAGTTGTACTCCGCCAAGAAGTACAGCCACCTCGTCATTTGTTGCAAGAGATGTGGACTATTTACGGCCGTGCGTAACGACGCATGGTCGGTATAAACGATGAAGAGCCTTTCTCCTAAGAGACATACCTGAAACTTAGCCAGTGCCTATTTCATGGCAAGGAGTTCCCCGTCATGCATAGGGTACAAGCAGCTGAGCGATTGATAACAGACGACGCTATCAACGCCGTCTGAGTCGTACTGCATTAACGCGCAGCCGATTGCAAAATCGCTGGCGTCACAGACCACATGGAATAGTCTATCCTGATCTGCAATCGCCAACACAGGCAATCGCACAAAGCTTTTCTTGATACCTTCAAACGAGTGCTGACACTCAGCACTCCATGACCACCTCTCTTTTCTTTTTAACAAACGAGAGAGATGTACGGTCATCTCGGCATAGTTGCGCTAGTATTTATGCAAGTACGCCGCCAAGCCAAGGAACTTTCAAAGTCCCTTGACGTCGACTGGCACGGGAAAGTCGCTAATCGCCTTGATCTTTTCCGGATCAGGGCGTACGCCATTTTTACCCACGATACAGCCAATAAGTGGTATTTCGCTCGCTGCCAGTATACACTTCTTGAGGTCTGCGCACAACTTATGCTCACGCATTAGTGTACGAACCTTCCGGACGTGGATTCTACGAACCTCCACGTCCGTCTTCCCATCCATAGCCCGGATGTGGACGAAGACATCGTCGAAGTAACTAGGTGCGAAGTCTCGCACCTATCGCAATATATTCGTAACACATCTGTTGAACGTTGCGGGGGCGTTACTTAGCCCCTATGGCATCGCTAGCCACTCCCAAATCATACCACTGGGGGTGCTTACTGCTGTGTACGGAAGGTTTCGTTCATGTATGAGGATCTGATAATTTCCATCCATCAAATCTGGACAAAAAGATGGTACTCTTTGCCATACCATCTATGATGACATCCTTGATGGGATCGGCGTTCGAGCCGGTACCTTTGCAGCGTTCAGTTTGTTGAATGCGTGCACTATCCGCTGCCCTCCTGTGGTCTTTCACACACAGAAAGTCGGAGATCTGTGTGGGGATGTTGATTCCCACACATGCCCAGCCGCTAAACGATCGACAAAGAATGTGTCGATCGCTGTGACCTGCTCACGAGGCAGTGGTCACTGCTTCGTGACACAGTATTGCGAAGCTGGTTTGTAGTTCGATCTCATGCCGAGTGCTTTTGTCCTTAGGCAGCTCGCATGGCACGGATTCCGAGAAAACATCCCTGAATTCAACCAAATCCTTATATGGAGGATTTCTCTGAATCTACTTCTAAGTTTGAGACGTGTACCGCTCAATCCGAGTCTTCTCATCGAGGACACTCTTGTCCATCGATGAGCTACTGAGAACCCCGACGTTCTCAGCAAACACTTGTGCCAACCGAATATCGGCGACGTACTCGTCCTCTGTGACGAGTACGCAGATCTGCTTGATCTTGTAACTACGCAGATCTCGCAGAATCTTTTATATGCTAGCGTTGGCAACTTGATTACCTCTGAATTTGACTTCGGGGGCGTAATCAGATCAAGTGTATAAGCGCCTACACTTGATCCGTCATTTACCAAAAAATTCACTGACTCGGTGATTTCCTTGGAAAACACATCCGCAGGTGGTTGGGGATCCACACCCTCAACATAACTCTCTCGGGAGTTATTGCTCTCAGGAACGCTGGAATTTTCTTCCATTACGTGTACTATCACGGTCACGTCCTCTTTCAATCGACTCTCTTTCAGTCGATCGGGATTGCTCTACGATCGACTCTCTGATAGTCGATCTCGCTTCAACGTGTTGTTCATCCTGAACAACACTAATCTCTTTTCTCGGATGCACCCTTCTTGGTGCGCATCCGTGTTCCGGTCCACTCGATCTCTTCGAGTAGTGAACCTTCGGCGCAGCCTGTGTCTCTACACAGATGCCGGAAGCGGGTTCCACAGTGTAGTGGCCTTCTACACTGTGATCTTGCGCAATCATACTAACGACCGTACCACAAGTGAGGCCATCGCACTCACTTGTAGTACATCCACACGCTTGTGGACGCTCCAAAACGTTCATCAGATGGCCATCCGATGAACAAACGGCAGGCATCTTCACGGATCGATGCTGCCAACTGACCCATGGCTGGTAATTTTAATCCATGGCATATTGAGGATGACATCAAATCTGTCATCCAAATCCAGTGCAATGAAGTCATCATTATACTGCTTTCCTTCCAGCGTGTAGTGGATTCCCACTACACGTTTGTTCACTGTTACGGATGCTCCTGTAGCAAGGGACACCATCATCCTCGTTGGAGGGAACTCTAGCTCAACAAAGTTGAGCCTACAATCCCCTAGCGACTGGCATCGAATAAAACTGTTCGATGCCCCACAGTCAACTAGGGCGAGAAGTGACACTCCACTTGTCACTTTGATCTTCAAAGTGATGATGAACACTTCATCACAAAGGGAAGTAACACACATCGACTGCTTCTTTGGAGCGTTCTTCGTCAAGAGTCCTGCAAAATTATCTTGATGTTGCTGAATCATGCAGGGTTCTTGAGCTCTACTGACCCTGACCACTTTTTGGTGGTCCGACATGCTGTCGCGACTTTGCGACATGGTCGGACCCACGCCTCGGACCCTTCCTTGGACAACGGCGGTCATCACAGCCTGTCTTTGGACGTGTTGCGAAGCTTGGGACACTACACTCCTGAGCGTAGTGTCCAATATTCTGACAGCGATAGCATCTTGCCGTTCGCTTGTGACTCATAGAGCGAGAGTTCTCGCTCTCGATGTAACAGGGGTCCATTGGTTCGGGACCTCCTCTTTCCTGTCGTCTCGTCGGACGATAGTTGGACGAGTTAGCCTGAAGTCTTCTTGTTCCGCATACGCTTTCGCCCTTACCGGCGTATGGAAGTCCTCTCAAACATGCAGGTCTTCACTGGCCCATTTACAAGGCCGTAAATGAACACGTTGATGATCGTGTGCTCATCAACAGGGTTCTCCGTAACGCTACTCGCAAGGTAGCGTAGGTGTTGTGCGTAAGCGCGCACGTCACGCTTACCTTGCTTGAGCCTCAGGAGTGCAGAGTGTGCTCTGAACTCGGCTCTCGGCGGCTCGAACGTCTCTTTAAGCCGAGACTTCAAGATCTCCAACGACTGAAACACGTATGGATCGTGAAGCTTGAGCCCTAAGGCCCAAGTCTTTGCTCGTCTTGTCAAATTTGACAGGGCGAAGGTGACTTGCATCTCGTCATCCTCAATGTGACGGGCCCTGATGGCAACGTCTAACTCGACGAACCATCTCAAAAGGGAATCTTCATCGGTTCCCTTGTACATTGAGATATCAATCTTCAAGGTTTCGGGTCGACGCATGTGCGTCGGCCCGCCCATTGACTGATGAGATTCTTGCTGTTATAGCAAGGCTATCTTCTGTCTTTTCACGGCAAGTTTCACATGTTCATGTCGGACGGACGCTAAGTAGTCGTTGGACGGACTGCAAAGTGCTACCAGATGTAACGGGGCACCCTTTGTTTGGGGTGCCGCGAAACTTTACGTACACTTGTACGTGCAGAGGAAGCTAATCTACTTAAACGACTCGTTTAAGTAAGGGTAAAAAGAGAACTGTATTCAATATAGTTAAGCTATCAATGTAACGTTAATCTTTATCTAACCATATTAAACTACGCCGTCGTATGACGACAACCTGCTCACCACTCATTGCGCGCGTCTAGCAGCGATTGGTGGCAATCTATGGTTGATATGTCTTGTATCAACCAATCTAGGAGCAGCGAATGAATATTATCACAAAGGGGATAATATTCCTTCAATTTTATCCATCTCGGATAATATTGGTAGAATATTGTCATGCTAGACAAAATTCCTATTGACACCGTTCGGTGTCAATTTCATGTAACGGGCTACCCCGTTACACTGAGTTTCTGGTGCTCCCCTGTTTTTGCAGAAGCTGCGCTTCTACTTTGCTTTAGAGGGCTTGGATCATCCGACACAACCTTTCCTCATATCCTTGCTTTTATATAGCAACAGCATCGCGATGAAGCATTCGCACGCATCAATTTATTATTCGGTGAACTCAGCGAATGTCATTCTAAAAGAAGGCATTTTTACGGATAATCACCAATGGTCACTGCACAATTATCGCCCTTCACCCTTCTCGTTTAAATACATATTGACCAATCAAGTACTTTTTTAAAAAATCGAGATAGCATTTCTGTCCAATCAAACACGAAGATAAAGACAATGTCCGGACCAAAAACGACAGTATTCGGCCCCTCGGCCCATGGTAATCACCTTAGCAAAAGCTGAATCGAAGTAGCCAGTAGCATGAGGAGCATGTATGCAAGCGAAGCGGCCGGTAGAAGTACAAAAGTCAATTTACTTATCATACACATGCAGGCGACTCACCGGAAAATGTGCTTCAGCAGCTACTGTAGTCAACGACGAAAGGTCCACACTCGTCAAGTCAAAGCACTTTCAAGCTAGGCAACCCGTGCAAAGAAGTACGCAGCAATCAAACTCAGGAGAAGATTCAGCACAAAGTCGACAAAGTTTGTAGCCTTTGCGACACGGACGAGTATTACAGAGATCGAAAGCAGACAAGGGTGGGGGGGGGCTGGTGGCTTTACTGACAACCTCTCGATTGTGCTGTTCATGCTCGGAGGTTGTCGGACCAATCGATCAGCTGGTAAATTACTCACATTACACGATGAGACGAACAGCTGGTCCACTTCCATTCCGTCGTCGGCATAACTCGTCTTAAAGACTACTCTGCAGTTACGCCGACGGCGGATCTCCATGTTACTTCCGTAGTCAAAATTTCCATGACAACGGATGCCGGACGTCAAGCACTCGAGTTGTCCGACGGCGGAAGGTAGATTATAGGATAGCAACCTGATAAGAGTTCCAATCTCGATGCGAGAAGGCTACGGCGCAATGGCTTGTTCGGATGTACTTGAACCAACGTTCGGGGAGCGCTCACCATTTTCCATTCCTCATCCAGTCGCACAGGGGTTGTCCACTTTTCACGGTCTCATCTCAATCGCAGCCTGATGTCCAAACGGTCGTTTGCTCCACCGAAACTCCCCGTCACCATTCTCACGGGGTTCCTCGGAAGTGGCAAGACGACGCTACTCAATCACTTGCTCACGGAAAACCACGGCAAGAAGTTTGCCATCATCGAAAACGAGTTCGGGGAAGTCGGTGTGGACGATCAGCTCATTCGTCAAGTTGCCAGTCCCAACGACTTGGTCGGAGGGGATGCTAGAAGCCGCAAATTCAACATGGGCGAGGAGATATTGACCATGAACAACGGCTGCATCTGCTGCTCCGTACGGGGAGACCTCGTTCGACTCATTGCTCAAATCGTCCGACGCAATGGAAGTCGCAACCAGTTGGACGGGATCATCATCGAAACGACCGGTATGGCCGATCCGGGTCCTGTCATCCAGACTTTCTTTGCTGAGCCTCTGGTGGCGGCAACGTGCGAACTTGACGGCATCATCACCGTCGTTGATGCAAAGCACATTTTGCAGCACTTGTGCCCAGGCGCTGGTGTCGAGCACGAGTGCCAGGAGCAGATTGCGTTCGCCGACCGCGTTCTACTGAACAAGACGGACCTGGTCAACTCGACAGAGCTCAAGGAGATTCGAGCTCAAATTTACAACATCAACAGCACCGTGTCCATTACCGAGTGCCAGCAGTGTCGAGTGGACTCGTCCGAGCTGCTCAACGTTCGAGCTTTCGACTTGAACTCGATTCTCAAGCGACAGCCTGATTTCCTCAAGATCGAAAAGGACAGTGACGTGCACGACCACGAAGGCAAGCAGGACAGTGACGTCTCCCACCACGACCATGATGGCGCACACTATCACGGCAGAAGCAGACACAACCACGCGTTGGTGTCGTCAGTGGGTCTGGTCTTGCCCGATCCGATTCTAGTAGCGCTACTGGAAGAGTGGATCGACGACTTACTAGAGACAGAAGGAGACGATCTACTGCGCTACAAGGGCGTTGTGAACGTTGCTGGTATTGATCAAAAGTACGTTTTCCAGGGCGTGCATACGCTGTTCAACGGTCGATTCGCCGACACGTGGGCGGCCGGGGAGACCCGGGAGACTCGATTTGTTTTCATCGGCAAAAACCTCGATCGCGAGGCACTGACTAAAGGCTTTCTCGCCTGTCGAGCGACGCCGGACCTCCGTTTCCAGGTAGGCGATCGGGTTATCGCGAACACGGGCGAGGAGTGTTTCCAGACGGGCACGATCGTGCAGCTTTGGGACCAGGGCAACCCGTACGCTATTCAGCTTGACAATGGGCGCAAGATATGGGCTCCTGTGGACGAGGCTGCACTCGTACAAGCGCTGGCGATTGAAGAAGAGGAAGCAGCGGATGAAAAGACGAGGCGACACCCTCTCGCGATGGTCCACATACTGGCATGAAGACAAAACGCGTCCCATTTTGCATCTCAAGGTAAGTGTCCGTTAGCTACTATGTCCGTACCTTTTGACGGCCTAACGCCGTGTGGCCTCTTTTTAGTCAGGCGAAGCGCAAAGGTCGATTATTGTGTGCACGACCTTAAATACGTTTCATACTTAAAGCAGGTATCGTCGTAATGCTCTACCCGACCACTTGCTGCTCATTGTCCGTTTGTCGAAGTTGAAGCAACTCCCGAACTGGAACATTGCGTTGATATTGCGCTCGTGACGCTGTGACGTGCCAGTCGCCAGTAAACGTGCTGCACTCCAACATTGGCGAATAGTAACGTTGCTTCGTCACTTCGTAAGCACGTCGTGGATCGTATGCGATCGCGAAGGACGTCGGAAGTTTGAAGCACTCGACATGTTGGTGGGAAGCTGACGTTACGCGAAATGATAGCAGCTCAGCTTAGTGTCGCATTGACAAGACCACTTTTTACGTCCATGTTTTTGTTCGTCCTCCTGGTGAGACTAACCGTTCGAGCCATTGCAAATCGACTACCTCAAGTGCAGCGCTGTGCTCCAGCAGCGGCTGGGCGACAGCGTCACTTCGTTGCGGGAAAAACGTCCAGTTCGCACAAACCAACTGGCGTGCGCTGCCGTCACGTCGAGTGCACAAGAGACCGTGCAGATTGCTAGGATCGAGCGATCTGCTTGCGATCGTGCGTTTCCGGATCTCGGAGGCAGCCGAGAGAAGTAGCAGTAGCAGAGCGAACTATTAGCAGATAAGAATAGCATCGCCGCGTGTCTCGTTTGCTCTGCCCTTTTTTCGCGGGCTTTTCCTGTTCATCGCGCGGGTCGTTTGTTTGCAGTGTGCAGGCCCGCATTTCCCGCGTGGGTTTGTGACCCACGGGTCGTGATCCAAAACGTGAAGTAACACCGACTGTGCGGTTGTGGCCCGTGGAGCCAGCCCGTCTACAAGGGGTAGGGGAGCAAAAGCAGACAGCAGTAGGAGGAGTGCGCCTAGGACCACTGCTACTACTCCACCGTATACTGCGTTGTCACTCGACTGAACCCTCGCAAGTTGTGACGCTGACCCTGTCAATTACGAAAAACTCGAGACAGACGCAAAGTAGCAGCAGCCCAGCGTCCCCACCGCCTCCGACTTGATTTGCATCGACCACTGGCTCGAGTGCACGTGTCGGTAGAAAACAAAGAAGGCACTGAGAAGCAAGCAAGCAAGCAGCACGCAAGCGACGACTGCATTGAGAGCTCCAACAACGTCTGGAGCATGGCTGGATACACTGAAGAGTGGGTCGATGTGCAGAAAAACACCTTCACTAGAGTAAGTAGACGAGAGGGAAGGGGCTGCTTTGTATCTGGCCTTGAGACTCACTCATGTTTTGCTGTCGTTGTGGTGCTTGTTGTTGCTTGTAGTGGGCCAACACGTACCTGTCGCGCAAGCGCATGACGATCGAGGACTTGTACGAGGACCTGAAGGACGGGATTCGACTCATTTCGCTGCTGCAGATCGTCTGCCGTGAGAAAGTGTGCCGTGTACGTGACTTGAAGAAAGAGGGAGAGGGGAGGGGGCAAAGAGGGACTTGATGTCTGCTTGAAATGGACGTTGCTGACGGTGTCTTGTGTGTCTCGTGGCTGTAGAAATACAACAAGAAGCCGCGCATGCGGATCCAGAAGATGGAGAACCTCAACTTTGCTTTTGCGTTCATGCAAAAGAAGAATGTCAACGTGACGAACATTGGCTCGTCCGACATCCTGGACGGTAACAATAAGCTCGTGCTCGGACTTATGTGGACGCTGATTAAGGCTTTTCAGGTCGCCGAGATTGACGTCGAAGGCGTCTCGGGCAAAGACGGTCTGCTGCTTTGGGTCAACCGCTCGCTGGCGGACTACCCGTCTGTGGTCGTGAAGAATTTCTCAAGCAGCTGGGCAGACGGCATGGCCTTTTGCGCTTTGATCCATCGATACGCGCCCACGCTCATTGACTTTAGCTCGATGGACCCGAAAGACCCGCAGACGAATGTCAAGCTTGCGTTCGACATTGCGCGCGAAAAGTTACGTATCCCGCAACTGCTTGAGGTGGAAAACGTGGCAGGACAGGCCAAGCCCGATGAAAAGAGTATCACCACGTACGTTTCCCTGCTCTTCAAGGAGTTTGCATCCGGCGTGCAGAAGAAGAAGGCCGTGACGACGATTTCCAAGGCGTTGAACATTGCGCAGCGCCACCAGGAACTCGCAGCGGAATTCGACAAGAATGCGTCTGGTTTGCTCGAATGGCTCCAGCAGCAGACGGAACGTTTCCAGACGCTCAGCCAGCCTCGCCACATTGTTGACCTGAAGGAAGCACTGGCTTTTCACCTTGACTACAAGAAGAACGAGAAGCCGCCGCGCGAGGCTCAGTTTGTGGCAGTCGAAGGTTGCGCTGGGCGTTGGATTGCCAGTTGTAAGAACAATGGGCGCGCGGTACCGAACTTGGACCCACCGATTGAGAAATTGCAGTCGCTTAAGGCTCAGCTTGATGAGCTGGAAACGGCTTTTGAACTGAAACTGCGTCAGAACCTGGAAAGCTACCAGAAGACGGAGATCTTTCTTACAAAGGTGGTCAAGGATCTGGAGAAAGTGGAGGCTTGGGCCACGGAAAAGGAGGCGCTGGCTCTTTTTGCCGAAGACATGCAGGTCAATTCCACTGTTGACGCCGAAGAGAAGCTTGAGAGCGTTTCTTTTCTGCAGGACATTGAGCTTCCGCGGTACAAGCAGCTTTTGGCTTCGGTCGTCTGCGAAGCCGACGGACTCTCCGAGGAGCACTTGGACACGAAAGCCACACTGGAACGACTGGAGTCGATGAAGAACTTTGTCGCAATGGTGGAAAACAAGGTTGAGAGCGTGAAGGCTCGACTGGAGGAACGGCTCCGTTTGCAACAAAGTGTGGACGCTGTGGCCAAGGATGCCAAGGCACTGATACGCAATTTGAAGTACGTCATCGAGGAGATGGATGAGGAAGTGGAAGCGGCTACGAAGCTAGAGGATGTGTCTACTGCTGGTGTAGTTGCTGCCAAGCACCAGTTTGACACTGTGTTGGTGCCCAAGGTTCAGAACGCCGTTGTGACCGAGAGCGAGAAGCTTTCCGAGAAGAGGGAGATTTTGGAGGATGCTGGTCGCACAAGCGAAGTAGCCCTTATCGACAAGACGAATGCTCGCGTGCAGAAGCTCTTGGACTCGCTGGCCGAGAAGCGTGGATACTACGAAAAGGAACTTGCAACAGTTGAGAAACGTGATGAGGTGTGCCGTGAATTTGCGACGCTGTCTACCCGTATCAAGGAACGATGCGCGCAGAGTACGCAGTCGATTAACATTGTGGAGGGTTCGCTCAAGGACCAGTATAATTCGATGGTGAACCTGCGCTACCGACTGTTTCGAGCCAGTACCAGTACTGTGGTCGAAGAAGACGTCGAGGAGAAGCTCAGCGAGCCTGAGATTGCTGGAGTTGAGACGCCTGCTGGCGGGGAGGCTGAGAAGTCTTCGTTTGGCACTGAGGCTGCAATTGTTAATATGGCGGAAACGAATGCAGCGCAGATTGAGGAGGCCAAGGCAAAGACGGAGCAGCTCATCGTCCCTCTCACGGAAGATATGGAGCAGCTGGAGCGCATCAACGATGAGCTGGAGCGGCTGCAAGTGCACACGAATCCGTTCACGACGGACACGATCCATGGGCTGCGTGCCCAATTCACTTCGCTTGAGACGGCCGTGCGTGCCAAGGTCAAGTCGCTGGAGAAGGAGTTGGTGCTGAGCGAGTTGGGCAGCCTTACTCCTCAGCAGGCGAAAGAGATCAAGGAAGTGTTTGACCATTTCGATCTGG
This sequence comes from Peronospora matthiolae, assembly GCA_921007115.2. Taxonomy (NCBI): domain Eukaryota; phylum Oomycota; class Peronosporomycetes; order Peronosporales; family Peronosporaceae; genus Peronospora; species Peronospora matthiolae. The sequence goes on from CAKLBY020000305.1 coordinate 501,462, forward strand.
ATGACGACGGAGTCCTCGCTCGCGACGAGTTCATTATGGCGTGCAAGGGTCTCGGTCTCAGTCTGAGCGAGGACGACTGTCACGATTACTTCGACAAGATCGACGACGAGGACAACGACGAGATTACGTTCGACCAGTTTTCTACTTTCTGCACGGAGCAGCTGCAGAGCGGATCCACGAAAGGCGACGTACACGAGGCGCTGGATATCCTCACCGGCGAGCAGCTGACGCTTGAGCAGATTGGGGAGCGTTTTGACGCGTCGCAGGTCGAGTTTATCAAGAAAAATGCACCGGAGCTCTTGGAGGCGGACGGCAAGTCTGTCGACACGAAAAAGTTTACGGAGTTCATTTTTAGCGTCTGAACGGATACGATGTAGGGCTTTGCCTTGTACCGAGTCCAGGTGGCATCGTTTGCTCAGCCGTCTCTGTCATGGAGTCTTGAGCCTCACTTTTGTAAAGCGATCAATTTTTATGGCCCGAGTTTTAATCATGCTGAATTGAACGTGAAAGAGAGAGAGAGAGAGACAACGAACGTCCAGCTGGTCGTTGTTGTCTTCGACAAGCTGTTTTCCATTCCCATCGTCTCAGTTTCTTTTGTACTTGCTGTCTGATATTACTCTGATCCAATTTCCAGTTTAGGCTCGTTCAGTAAAGAAAATATCCTCATTCAGTCACAAGTAGCAGTGCGTGTGTCTTCTTCAACTGTAATGACACGATACCGGTCGATCCACTGCACATGGTCCTTCAGCACCGAGTAGGTGGCAGGCATACTTCGGGCAGCAAAGATAGTGGCATGTGTGGGAAAAAACAACGTTCCTACTACTAATGCACGGAGTTATAGTGCCAAGAACCACGTGTTGTTGAACTTCTTAAACGGATTGATACGCGTACATTATAGCGCAGTGCTTGTTCACTAAGTTGTTGCACGTGCACAGTAGCATCACTCGGGAACAGTTGAGAAGCCGTATGCCAATTGTTTTATTTACTTGTGACACGAAACGCCCGTCTCCGTTATGCATTGCACCTACCCGAACATTATATTTGATGATACTGTCGATTGTTTGCGATTCAAAGGCGCAGATTTACATGGTCAGTTAGTTACCACACCCACTGGACCACACAGAATGTGGATCACACCAGTTTCTGGCTTGTCGGCTAATCCCGTTTCATTGGCAGATCTTACGTGCATCACGTCTGTCATTGATTGAAAACAGCTCATCTCGTCGTTCTTTCATCCAATCAAAACGCAACGTCTCCATCTTGTCGTATTTTCGCTAGGCGACACAATCCGACCAAAATCCACAAGGAAGTCCGGACGATCTTCCCGGCCCCCTGGCGTCCCTTCCTGCTCTCGTTTCTGCGCGTCTGTTGCCATGACGACCGACGTCAATAGCGCGTCAAAACCGCAAGAAAGTGCAGTACAAGATGCGGTCTCGTCTCGTCTCGCTGCGTGCCCAGCGCCGTCGCTAGCATCGAGTAACGAACAGCGACTGTCGCTGGCTCTACTGGGACAGGAAGGCAGCGTCTTGAGCCACGCGTCGTCCCGTCTGCACGAAGAAGTGACGCGAGAGCTCTTTGTCGATGCTAATTATGGCCTCTCGGAGCTGTCAGTGCGCGAGCGGCAGCGCGAGTGTGGACTCAATGAGCTCGCGGGGAAGGAAGACGCGTCCGTCTTTGTCAAGTTTGCCGGCCAGTTTCAAGACCCGCTCATTCTGCTGCTCATGTCTTCCGGTGTCGTGAGTGTCGCCATGGGGCACACGGACGACGCCCTGTCCATTGCTGTCGCGATCACGATTGTTGTCACGGTGGCTTTTGTGCAGGAATATCGCTCGGAAAAGACGCTGGACGCGCTCAAGGAACTCGTGCCGCCACACTGCAAAGTGCTGCGAGCTGGCACAGTGATCGACATGCTGGCGAAGGAACTCGTGCCTGGTGACATTGTCATTGTGGACGTAGGAGATCGCGTGCCAGCTGATGCGAGGTTGGTAGAGGCAGTGGATCTTGAAGTCGACGAGTCGAACCTCACGGGCGAAAACACACCCGTTGCTAAGGTTACTGAGGCTATTGCAGACAGTCACTTGCACCCGATTGCTGAGCGCAAGAACATCATTTACATGGGCACATTGGTGCGCGCGGGTCGTGGACGAGCTGTTGTGGTGGGCACAGGAGCACGCACCGAGTTTGGACAGGTTTTTGATGTAGTGCACAACGTTGAGGAGCGCAAGACACCTCTGCAGAATAGTATGAACACACTCGGCAAGCATCTCAGCATGTTCTCACTTGCCGTTATCGGCGTGATTGTCGTTATTGGCGTGATCCAACAAAAGGGTATGCTGGCCATGCTTCAAATCGGTGTCTCGTTAGCTGTGGCTGCCATCCCGGAGGGTCTGCCGATTTGTGTGACTGTCACGTTGGCATTCGGAGTTATGAAGATGGCAAAACGACACGCTATCGTGAAGAAGCTCCCTGCTGTCGAGGCGCTAGGTTGTATCAATGTTGTCTGTGTGGACAAGACGGGCACAATCACGACGAACAAGATGGAGGTCGTTGAAATATTCGTGCCGACTGAAATTGTGACTGCTCACGTAAATGGTGTCGGCGAGCAAGATCCACGGGCACCTTCCTCTGGAGCAGCTCAAGAAACCGCTCATCCGACCGTCACTATGCGTGGAGAGCCTGTCACAGAGGCATCGCACCCTCATGTTTACCACTGCTTGCTGTCTGGCGCATTGTGTAACAATGCGACGATTGTAAACCGCGAGGTAATAGGCCAAGCAACGGAGGGCGCTGTCTTGCTATGTGCGCAGAAAGTGGGAATCTGTCCTTCGGTTATTCAACAATTCCGTCGTGTTAGCGAGGTGCCGTTTAGCTCGGAAAAGAAGTGGATGGCTGTGTGTTGTGAGCTGCCTTCAGGTGGTCCCTCTCGCTGGCATCTCAAGGGCATGACAGAGGCTATTTTGCCACGCTGCGACAAGATTGAAGATAATTGTGGTCGTGAAAAGGAGATGACTCCAACTGACCGCGAGCGTATCTTTGTGGCATCCCAGCAAATGGCGGCTCGTGGTCTCCGCGTTCTGGCATTGTCTTTTGGTGAGCACTCGGATCGTGGCATGGTGTTTGCTGGACTCGTGGGAATCTCAGACCCACCTCGCGCTGGAATTGAAACATCTGTGCTTGAACTGTCTTTATGTGACGTCAAGACCGTGATGCTTACAGGAGATTCCAAGGATACTGCTATTGCGATAGCTACGAAAGTGGGCATCATTTCGAGCAACGATTTTGGCAGTGCCGGCTACAACGATAAGAAGAGCAACGGGCTGGAAGAGATGGTAATGTCCGGCCAGGAACTGGAGATCATCGACATGGTAGAGCTCGAGCAGCGCATTCTGAAGACGTGTGTGTTCTACCGGACCTCACCTCACCACAAGCTTAAGATTGTTCAAGCTTTCCAAGAGGTGGGACTAATGGTGGCTATGACTGGCGATGGCGTGAATGATGCCCCTGCACTAAAAGCAGCAGACATTGGCATTGCTATGGGCATAAACGGAACGGACGTTTCGAAAGAGGCTGCGGACATGATTTTACTCGACGACAACTTCAGCACAATCTTGTGCGCCATGGAAGAAGGCAAGTCGATCTACCACAACATCAAACACTTTCTGCGCTTCCAGCTCAGTACAAGCATCTCTGCGCTATGCCTGATTGCATTTTCCACGCTGTTCAACCTACCGTCTCCGCTGAATGCCATGCAAATTCTGTGGATCAATATCATTATGGACGGACCTCCAGCGCAAAGTCTTGGCGTGGAGCCTGTCGACCATGACGTGATGAGGGAAGGCCCGCGCTCGAGAGATGCCAGCATTATTACGCGCGCGATGATATCTCGCGTACTGACATCAGCCTGCTTCATTGTGTGCGGCACCCTTTACGTATTTTGGGTGGAGTTGAGTGCTGATGGCACGGTAAGCAAGCGCGACCGTACGATGAGCTTCACCACTTTCGTGATGTTTGACATGTTCAATGCGCTCTCGTGCCGGTCAAACGACAAGTCCGTCTTTGAGATTGGCATTCTTTCCAACACGTTCTTTGCCATTGCAGTGGGTGCGTCGCTACTGGGCCAGCTCCTCGTCATTTACTTCCCACCGCTTCAGGCAACGTTCCAGACTGAGGCGTTAACGTTTGGTGACCTGATCTACATCTGCAGCATTGCATCGACCGTGCTCATTTTTGACGAAGTTCGCAAATGGCGCGAGCTACGTGGAACAATGCGGTCGTCCATTCCCGTTGGTTTCAAGCAAATGAAGAGAAAACATTCGGGCGATAACGGTGTACAGAGTTTCGATGTTGTATAAAGCAGGTAATCAGCAGAACCCCGTGTGTCTTGTCGGTGCTCTATTTCTGCTTCACACGTCACAAAGACAAGTTGAATCGACAGGGTGGTGTCGCTGTCTTTCAATGCCAGTCAACAAGTTATCATTGATCGGTCAGAGTTCCTACGGTTCTTTTGTAAGCTGGTCTTGTCACGCCCAAATCTTCTGCACAATCACCTCGATGATCGGTAAGATATCCAGCCCGACAAGCGCGAGTACGCACGGCACGTTGGCAGGAAACGTGGCTTCACTGCATGTTTTGTAGTAGCTCCGAGCAGCTGCAAGATCTCGAGGTACACCATCGCCTGCTACCAGCATCGAACCACAATCGTAGCCAGCCTGTGCGTTGCCTAGCTCCGCTGCAAGTTTGTAGCGCTCTAGTGCACGGGTGTGATTCCTTGAGCACACGCCGGTCCATGACTCATGGAAGCATACACCAGTCTTTCGAATTGCCTCGGAATCGTTCAGCGCCGACGCTTGCGAATATAACACCAGGACTTCTCGCAGCAACGGATTGCCCGAGACCTCGTTTGGCTTGGCAAGTCCTAGCCACTGCCACTTGAGAATATGATCGCCATAATGCTCTAGCAGGAAAGCCGCATTACATTGTCCATCTTCGTCCCCCAGCTCTGCCACGAGCCGGTAGTGCAAGTACGCACGTAGATAATCACCTTTTGTGTAGCATTCATACGCTTTAACTAACGAAAATGGAAGCCCGGATAGCACATGGGGATGCAAGGCCACCGAGCGGAACACTGGCATAGCAGTATGGCAAGAGCGCGGTGTACCAATGCCTCGAAAGTGCATAACGCCCAACTCGAACAACGCCTGGCTTGATTGGCCGTCTGCGTCATGTACTGCTGCCTCAACATGTGAAAATGCCATCTCGTCATCAACCGCGACACCTCCGTCTCCATGCATATAAGCGGACCCCAGGAACAAATGCGATTCAACGTGGCCTAGTGCAATCGCTTTTTCGAAAAGCCCGAGTGCTCGTGTCACGTTTTGAGGAACACCGTCGCCATCAAAATAAATGACGCCAAGTTCATGCAAAGCAAACGCTTGCTTTTGCCGAGCTGCGCGGTCTAAGTACACAATCGCTTCTTGTACGTCTTGGTCGACACCGATACCTCTCGCGAGGAGAATACCGTAATTAGCTTGAGCCACTGGGTTACCAGCATCCGCTGCAAGGCGAAAATATTGTATTCCGAGTTCTTGATTAGCCGCCACATGGGCTGCCGGGTTGCCAAAGTAATAGGCATCAGCCAGACGCAGCATTGCCTGTGGATACTGCTCATCCATGGGGTTATTTGCAATGTCATGATAACGTTCTATCTCCTGAGCTGCAGCGTTCTCGTTGGACAGCGAATGGAGCCTCCCAATTTCGTAGTCATCAATGAAACTACTTTCTGAAGGATACAGGAGCTCATCCGAGAGCCGCGGGACCCCTACGGTTTGCTCGCTGTCTTTACCAGCAATAATGTGCACATTTCTTTCAGCACACGCGCGGTACAAGGGTAAAGCAGCTTCACATACCGAACCCGCGTCAGCCGAAGCATCCTTTCCATCTGTTTTTCTCGGCACAGAGATCCGTCCAGACTGAGTCCCGTACGCCACTGCTAAAGTAGCTGTAAAGTCGTTTATTGCCAGCAATTTCGACAGCATCTCGTCACCACGAGCTTGTTTCTCCTGTCGCGATAGGCGCACGATCGTCAAATCTTCCATCTCCTCCGGATCAGGGACGCCTATGAGGTCCATCATGGCTCGCACACTCAGAGCTGACTGCACGCCTGCATCGGCTGCAACATGGAGGTTATTTACAGCATCAATAAAAGCCTGTTCATTGGTTGAAGCTGCATCGGGTTCAAAAAGCTGCTTGAACGAGAGCGTCGTCACGGCAAACGCCCAGTCGTTCGCTGTCTCAGGATCCTCGTTGTCCGACCGATTGTCCACCACTTTATCCAGCTTGTCCACAAGCTCATCAGTGAATCCCTCGGCTACAATGCGATTTTCCAGTGCCACAAAAGCTTCCGAGGCCTTCACTACGACCAGAGACGGGACACGCTCCGTCTCCACGACCTCTTCGTCGTCTCCAGTAGCTGTCTCCCATTGGCTGCCTTGACCACTTGATACGGACTCCTCATTGGCTGTTAATGGACGCCAGAACTGCTGCTCGGTGCTGGAGACAGATCCGTCGACTTGAACGTCCCACGTCTCGACTTTCGGGACGTCCATAGACAGACCGAGAGCAGATTCCGTCCCGTTCTTAGCATCCACACGCTTCTGGTCTTCATTATGAGGTATATTTGAAGTGGCAGACGCCGCTGCGAGCACGTACAGCGCAGGGAGAAGCGCGCGGACGGGGCGCGGGGCGAGGACCATGGCTTCCTGGGCACTGATTACAGAGGGCCTTGTGTGATTGGTGGAAACGTGAGGACTATTGCGATTGGTCGAAAAAGACTCTGATTTGTGGTATGTGCTGGCGGAATAGGCGTAATAAGGGGTAGGAAAAAAGAACGAAGTGACGACGACGACGCTGACTTGCGACCGACAGACGAGTTGACGACAAGTGTATTACGATTGGTTGGTGGCTGTCGTGTATACTTAAGGAAAGTAGTGCTGTAGAAGACGCACGCAGCGATGTGATGTTGTCGAGTGTCGAGAAAGCATATCGCGAAGTTTACTGAATTCGTCATTGTTGTTGTCATTGGCGCGATGTAGACGTCATTGGGATGTATCCGGTGCTACGCTTGTCTACAGAGCATTGTAGTTCTGCCTAATACAAAGGTGACAGAGTGACCGCGAGAATGCCATGTGATAAGTTGAGACTGCCATGCCAACCAGGGTTTCGACACAAGACCACCACATGCAGCTTACGTGCTGACGATTACTTCTACCAGCGGTGGGTGCGTGAGTTGGACAGACCCAACGGGCTGCATGTATCAGCTACATGACTATCGGATTTTGATAGACGCAAGCTGCTGCTACCTATGCGACAACAGCTTGCTTCCTTCAAGATATCGTGGCGTCAGCAATCACACCTCGCGCAAAAGAAGAAATCGTGTGGCCCGCGACTCATGCTGACGAACACTAGAATCATCTGCTACGTCAGCGTGCGTCGCAAAATTAACAAGGTTTCGATAAACTGTTATGACATTATGCAGGACGTCGATGCAAAGGCTGACGCAATATTGAGATCGTCCAGCACGCGTAGCTTACCACCTTCGTTTTTTTCATATAACATCACATAGTCCGAAGCTTAATCAAGACTAGTACTATCAAAGAGGGTCAGAGCCCTTGCCGATTATACAGGTGGTGTGGCGTCTCGATTCCATAATGATTTGGGACCGAAGATGTATACAAGCTTTGGGTATGTATCCGTTTTATTGCAGTCATGTCTTGATTAGTAAATTAATTTTAAATTGACTAATCCAATCTATTTTGATAGGTCTGACATATTGTAGACTTGTAGCGCATGCGATAGAGCACGTTATTACGATCAATTTACATTTCTCGGGATTTACGAAGCGGACGAAAGAACACAAACATGGCCGTGAATAGGCCTCGACAAGGTAAGGTAAAAGGTAACCGGGTAATACTTTTTGTTCTACCTTTACCTTACCACTACCTTTCCCAATTGGCATGTGGCTACCTTTGCATGTACCTTACTCTATCCTTTTAGCTGGGTAATTAATTGCCCGTAAACAAACGGTTTAATGACTGATTGAATCCTTGGAGTTGCAGCTGAAATTAATGATACGACGACATCGCCGGCCTATCATAATCGACTGAATGGGTGGGTTGCGTAGGATCGAGTTGCGTACGACATGTATCGAGCACAATGCACTAGTGCGGTTATTTATCAGAGTTCCGATTCGGTCCCAAATACCAACTCGGTGAATTGAAGTGAAGCAACTTAAATATCACCATTGTCAAGAAGTCCTCTCCTCAATTTCCAGACCCATCTCCAGCTGCTGAGTTGCAGGTTATTGGTGCCGGACTGAACAAGTGCGGCAGCAGCTTGTGCTCATTTCACCCGCACTTTAGGGATACCAGCACACATCCATGAGCGCAGGAAACCTTTACGTATGTAAACTACAAAACGAAGCACCACTTGCATGCATATAGCCACTCATTATTTATATCTCGTGTACTGTTTTCAACGCGTATGCGAGACATATAAATAGATGATTTGTAGTTAGCATCACGGTCTGAACGTCGTCGTCGCCGCGGCCGTTAAAGCCCTTCATGAATAAATAAATGCGGTCGCGCGCGAAGACGTGTGCTTTGACTGTTGATGATTTTTTCTGCGCTCTGGGAGGTCAGAACTCAGCAGAACTCCGTGGCTCCCTCAGTTTTGGACTCTGTGACCAGAGAAAAACTCACAACTCGCAAAACGCCACACGGAAGCCGTTACGTCAGAGTTTAAATTTTTTTATCCTGTACTTACCGGGTAATCGGGTAATGAGATCGTCTTTATCATTGCTGTACCCGCTTCCTCACCCGTTGCCTATCCTTACCCTTTTGCACTAATTTTACCGTTTTACCGGGTAACGAAGGGTGTCTTACCTTACTTTGCCGAGGCCTACTCGTTCGATACGCTAGCTGGTTCAGCTGGAAGCCGAACTGTTGTTTATCCCCAGCACGCGTCAGCTTGTCCTCTAATATCGGCATTGGCCAAACTTGTAACCTCGTCCTTGTTGTGTTAACGCTTCATCATTTCTATCTTCACAATAAGGCAACGATTTTCATCGTGGAAAACAAACACGGAAGTGCAAGCTCGTTGCAAATCAACGACATGTGATATGACGCAACGATCTTAACGCTGTGTGCGATACACGCTACAGCTGCCTGAGTATCGACATTCACCAATGATCGCTACACCATCTAAACGGTCATAAATAGGGTACAAAGTGACAGGGTCTCGACACTTCAGTCGCTATCGTGACGCGCCTGCGTCAGTACCTCAGTCCACGACGACACTGTCGTATCGGTGAAAGAAACCGCAACCCCGATGTTTCGACGATCGAGGGCTGCAATCGTACCCTTTTTATGTTCCACGGTCGTACCTTTTCAGCTGAGAACCGGCGCTTTTCTACCCCACCCCCATCGTCATTGCGCATCAACAACGTCGACCGTACAGCTCAGAACGGACGATTGCATCATCAACGATGCATCGACAGGCCATCTTCGCGTGACGCGTCGCTGTCAGTCTGAATTCTTGAAGAGACTTTCCACGCAAAGCTCGACGAGGTCATTCCTCCACTTGCTTGCAAAGAGAGAAGAAGTCCTCGGTACTTTTGACTCTTTCTTTTTATTGCTGTCGAAGACGACTCATGCGCTGCAGCAACGCGACGCCCGATGGCATTAGTCTGGCTTCGTTGATGCGACGCAGTCCCAGCAGCGAGTGGGAAGAGACGCTCGATAACTTTGGTGCGCTCTCGGGTCTCTTGAGTCCATTTGCTACTAGCCTGGAAACGCCCGAGTTAAGCGGTCTCGACCAGTTCCTGTTGGCGGCAGCCGACGACTGTGTCGAGTCGTGCGTTGCGGATCTAGACGCGACGCCGGACTCGCTCCTGTTTGCAGCGGACCAGGCGTTCCTTGACGAGAGAGAGCAGGACTTTGCGATGCTGTTGGCTGGAGACTTTGACCCACATGCTGGCAGCGACGAGCTACGGCGCCTCATGGAGTGGAAACTAGAGCCCCAAGTACTGGAACAGCCGCAGCTGCAATCGCAGCGAGTGTTGACTCCACCGACCACGTCCATGACGACAAAAATGACGTCAGGAGCATCTGTTGATTGCCATCGCAAACGGGAGATGGCAGAAGGGCAGCGACATTGGGATGAAGGGGGTGCGTCTTGTCAGGTGGAAAAGAAGGTGAAGAGAGCGGAGAAAGAGTTGGCAACGTCGATAGCAAGCGAGGCAAAGACGAGTGAGCAGACGGAGAAAGCGTATCGACGGCGATACGACATTTTGCATGGCATTTTAGAGGCGTGGAACACGGGAGGCATTGAAGATCTGGAGGAGATTGCGGCGAACGTGTATGACGACGACGTTACTCTTTTCAGTCCCGACTACGCTGATTGTTTGCGTGGGGTGGACGCTGTCATGTCACATTGGAGTCTATTGCTGGATGCCTTTCCTGATGGTATCATGGAGGAGTACATTATACAGCGCGAGGATGGCAAGAGCGACAAGATGAAGGCCACGTGGCTTTTTAGCGGCACGCAGATCTTCCCTATCTTTGGCGTGCAGCCTCGGCACAAGAAGGTTTGTATTCGAGGCTGCTCGTTCTTTACATTCAAAGACGACCGAATCCGACAGATAGTGCTCTCGTGGGACTATCGTGAGACGTTACAAAAGCTGACGGGGGTACATGTTGACAAAACCAGCAGTAGCGAATTCAGTGCAATTACTCCAGCAGTAGCTTTTCGTTCTTAACGAATAATGAAGAAACGTTGAGCATTAGTCATCTCATGTTGCGACTCGTTGTAGAAGGTAGATGCGACCAGGGATGGGTTCGCCGCTCTCCTTTCGCACGCTAACGTCTTCTTGTAGGGAAATGGTGAACGCGAAGCGAGATGCAAGAGACGCGATGTAGCTATGCGAGTGCTGAAACCGCCCAGATGGAGCCAAACGAAAACCTGTCGCGGTGTCCTCGATACTGTCGGTAGCGTCAGGGTACAAAAGCTCGATCGAAAAGGCCATCCATCCTGTAAAGGCACGAAGCGTGCGTGCGGCCGACTCAAATACTCGTTCCAATGCTCCTACGTAAATCCACACATCTGCCGAAATAATGAGGTCCAGTGACCCATCGGCGCACGACTCCAGAAATGGCGCGATGTCCACCGCTACAAAAATCAGCACAAGGTCAGTTGATCGCCACGTGGATTCATCCTTGCCGACCTATAAAGCGACCTGTGGAACACTCAAAATATGTACATACTGTAGAGCTCATCGTAACTGCCTCGGGCACGTGTCTTTTCAATCATCAACGGCGAGATGTCCACCTTTGAAGCAAGCGGAACATGACAAATGTCAATACTGCAACCTGACCAGCAAGCAACGAGTTACCTACTCCAGTGATATGCTTCACGTGTGGACGAAGTAAGCGACCGCATAGACCAGTGCCGCACCCAACATCCGCCACAACCCAAGTTGGCTTGGCAGTGGAGTCCTTGAGAGTAAATCCCGCTGGAGAAAGCTTTTGTAGAGCCTCGACAAGTTGCCAGGGTACGCGGTACTCCAAGCGTGCCACGAGTTTGTCCTCGAAGCTATCGGCAAGCTCGTCAAAAACCTTTGCAACATAAGCAGGAGCAGCCGTACTAGTCGTCGTGGCCCCCTGCATTGTTGCGAGCGTGTGTGCCGTACGAACATGGCTTTTCGAATGCGCTGAGAGGATCTGACGATATCCAGAAACCACAAGGTCGGGTTCTTCCAGATAGTACACAGATCTGATAGGAACACGACGAGTGAATAACATAGCAACTTGCTTACAAATGAAGTGTATGCATGCCGCCTACCGAAGAACCGCATGTGCTACAAAGTCACTGTCATCGAGGGCGACGACGCGTAGCATGCTACGCACGGCAAAGTATGTTTCGCCTACACCAGAGTAGCCCACATCGGTAAGCTTGGAGTCAGCACAACGGTAGTTAAAGCTCTACGTACGCTCCACGTACCAATCGTTTGAAGAATGACCGCAAGATTAAAGCTAGACTTCGTGCATGTTGGACACCGCACTAAAGCGTTCACGAAGCCTGTTGCAGCTGGAAGAAACTCTCCAGATTCAAACAGCTCCAGAGCTTTCTCGCGCATCTCTACAAGGGTTGCATCATCCGCTTCAAGCAACGGTGGAGGAGCGTGGCACAAGACGAAACCAGAAAATTGCCACAACGGCCGCAACGAACTCCAAGCAGCAGCAGAGGCTTCGTGATGTTTCAAAAGCTCTTTCAGCACTTCCCCTGCAACCAATAGTCAGCACTTGCTTACGTCAACAAGACAAACATACCACGACCAACCTCTCACTCACACAAAGATTCGGTTTCTATCCGGGATGTCGATACACTTCCATCTTCGTGAAGCTGTCGACAATTATTCATACACATCAAAACAAAGTCAACAAAGTCCCACTCTAGTTGTCCATGTCCGTTACAAGAGCTGCTTGCTACCTCCAGTGCCCGCATGTTTTCCTCCGTCAACACTTGTCCCTGAGCGTCCAGCATGACACACGCCGGTAGTTCCGTCACTTTGTACATTCTACACCGCAACCGGAAGGTTCTGACAGCCAAAAAGACACAAATCCATCGTCAATACTCTATACACCCAACAAGATCGTACATTGTACAACTTCAACTTACGAACCATCCAGCCAATGAACGTTTGCATCGCTGACTCGTCCGCGGTCTTCAGTCCGAACAACTTGCAGCAGTTCAATCAGCCGGTGCTTGCGATACAGCGCGTTGACTTCACCTAGAACCGCACGTAGCCTCGGCAGCGTCATGTTGTCTGTACCATTCGTCCAGCTGCTTGTGAAGTACAGGAGCGTGTACGTCTCGACGCGTGCTTCTTCGTGCAGCGCTGCCCTGGTCATGGTATCCGTCAATGACGACGCGATTCCCGCAATGGATCAGCCGTTTTGTGTTGTTGAAGTAACGCGTAAGTGGCGGTGGGTGTGCACATCGTTGTAGCATGTATGTGCACCACATGAATTGCGTTTATCGTAGCGCTCGTATTGGCTCGTGTAGTGTGTGCTTATGACCGAAAAGGACCAAGAGCGTTGAAATGATAATGAAGGCACACGCGTGGAGGCTGTTAGTACCTTATGCCGAGGTAAGAACTCAAAAACCGACGTTTGAAAGCACTGTTGATGTCTAACATGATGCATTCAGTATGAAATAGCGATTAGGATGACATTAGCGGAGCTTTATGTTTTTTGAGAGCTAAATCGGCTTTCGTTCAGTAAATCGCGTGCTGCTCGAAATGTCCGTCGATTCGACTGTGGATAGGAGCAAGTGATAGCTGACGATGTCAGGCCTCACCTCCACTCACTCATTATGTTGACATTCAACAGATCAGTCTCACGTAATGATTGCGATAATAATGTATGCTTTTTACGCTGGTCCGCATGGTCTGTACCGATCATAACGAAGAGATTATCTGCATCCTTTGTTTCCATTAGTCGATACTTTTGCTGCTCTAAATATATATGGGGAGCCGCTCATGAGCCTTTAGTTTTCGATGATGAGCCTTAGCTCATACATTCAACAAGTAATTGGATTTGAACCGCCCTAAATTGTCAAATTGTTTTTCAAAACGTTTTAGAAGCAACGCCCATCAATTCCACATCACCTACTACATCGTACATCCGACCTGGTGGATGGCCATAACCAGATCACAGAATATCTGTGTGCTTCTGCGGACGAACCTTGTATTGCGCTTGATGAGCTGACACTGCGTGAAGGCTATGTTACAACAATTGAAAGGCAACAAAGGGTGGGTAACAGGAAGGACAGTGAGGTTAAATCTGAAAGCTGCAGTGATCAGCAATACTGTCCACAACAGGCAATTTGTAAAGTTGAATGTGATGTAGCACTCAAGCACAGCTAGAGTATGAGCAGCATAAAACATGTGCATTGTGTTTTCACGATCGTCTATTTACACATAAACGTGGAAGATGGTCTAAATGCGTTTGTACCATAAACGAAGTGCTGTCGTCGGAGCTGTTAGGGTGGTCCTCTTGAAAGAAAGATACGTGGTGTAGGGCGGGATTGTATTCGCCGTCCAAGCCGGTGCGAGCCTATATTCCAACTTTTCTCAGTAATTCGCTGCTCCATGCAACAAGAAGTGTGCGTAGGCTGTATGCGGCAAAGCGGTCACAAGGAAGTTTCCGGTTGAGTTGGAGTTGAGACTGCACGGATTGGACACTTCTATTGAGCTTAAAGGTCTCTGATTGGTGGACGCAATATGGGACGGGTAGCTCGCAATAGCGCACCAACCTCCAATGAGCAAGATCACCACTACGTGGACAAGGCCAGATGACAGTCAAACCAGTTTGATCACGCAATCCTTCGTGAGTAATGGCAGGACCGGATTGTATTCACGATGCCGACCTGGGATCATTGTCACTAACTTGAGGTCACGATCTAGACCTGGGAACACGATCTTCAACTTGGGACCATGATCACCAACTTGCGGGAACAGTTTTCGACTTGCGATCACGTCCCCGACTTGAGATCGTAATCCATGATCGGATGGTCGTGACATCCGAGTTGGACCACATGAAGAACCCACTACTAATACTCCTGGTGCAGACCACTATAAATACGAGCAAACGATCTTCCTGATAAGGCGACGCGTAACATCAGGTTAGGGGATACAAACAGGCACGGATTTAGGTTTTGGGGTTTGATTAGTCAACATTAAACAAAAAAGAGCTCAGCTGGCTTTAAAAAACACACGCCACGTCTTCTAGGTAAGATTATTTGGCCTCACGACGTATAAAAGGATTGACGTTTGTTCCAATAACATCACTACTCGATTATTTTGCCAGAAGCGCAAGAGAAACTAGCCCCTAACTGCTATTTAACACAATGAACCCTGGTGGTTCAGGTACAAGATCGCGAGACGGCTCAAGTGGTCAGAAGGCTCGCGAATCAAGTCTCAACGTATTTTACAAGGAGATCTCAATGTAGATCCGGATGACTCAAATAGAGTCCCATGAATTCTCGATTGAGTGAAGATTTCCGCACGAACGATCCCGATCCTAAACACGGTCAAGATCGGCATTGACTCAAGTCCACCAAGAAGAGTGCAACCCGCCATACCGATGGGTACACAAGGTGAGAAAGGAACAAGTGCAATAGAATTTGGAGTCCCTACTCCGTTGGTCGGTCTTCTAGGCGCCAGTGGAGAGCCGGGATAGCATCAGCAATTTTGCGCCCCAATTCACCACATTTGCTATGTCAACATGTCGCTGAAGTGACGACCACAGGCGCGGCTGATCCACCGGATGAACATGACTCCAAAGACTCACGCCAAGACGAAGTAGGGCTTTATCAGCTTTATTTAGTTCTTTTTAGGCTATCGTGCGTCCTAACAACTGTGTGTGCAGTCGCCAAAGCGAGCGCGAGACTTAGGGACGCCAACCAGACACAATACCCTCCCCCTTGTATACTGCTCGTATATTTTGCGGCTGTGCTAGCAGCGAACCCTTGCCAATAATATGCCCGTGTTGTATCTTGCTATGGAGAATATCGAAGAATGGACTGCTTTAAATGGAGTTGTGGATATGACTGGATCAGTCTCGACTGCGGAAATTTAGAAATTTGAGGCATAAAGTAAGAAAAAACAATTCGACATTTTAGGTCCAGCACAACTGCTCTAATTCCTTTGTCAGATGAGGACTTCTGGACTCGTAGATTCTCTTAGCCCACTAAACTAAGCGGGTAAATATTTAGAGTGTCTCAATTCTTACAGACTTACTACGATTTATCTCGTACTTCTCTAATAAGCTCGTAAGCTTCTATCCCTGCTTCAGAGGACTACGACTTCAAATGATCACATAGCACTAGTGTCTAAGAGTACTTATCTTTAACGCAGGCAATATGACCAAAGACGTCCAAAAAGACACGTGTCTCAAACTGATCAAAAAGGGGAGCTGAATGTTTTTACTGATACATAGCGATAATAAACACCACTTACGTGTTGAACCTTGAAACAATTTAACCTAATAGAATAGTCCTTACGGAGGCTCTTCAGGTGTACCACACAAGAACTACGCCGCCTCTACGAAGACCCTAATACAATAAATACCACCTAATCGTAACTGATAAGGTACTCTTTTACTGCTTAGCGTATGTGATACAATAGTACGCTTTGAAGTGGAATGATTTCTTTCTGTGTGTACCACACCAATGTACCTGATTATCAAATTTGTGTAACCTCGTAAAACCTGCCACTATCAAAAAGCTGATACCCCGAATCAACGTTCTTTACCTTTCTAATTGAGACAGTTTAAAATGGAAAGATAACCTCACGGTTGTGTTCACGACACCTCGCGCGACAATGGTGAAGTCTTCGCATTCTTTTGAGTCATTGGAAGACATCAAACAAGAAGAGAACGACAACTGTTATGACAGTTGCAATCTCGTAGAATAAGGTTAAACCCTCGAACATGCCACGTCAGCGTCGCGCAAACCTTAGTGCACAGCGCCAAACCCATTTCAGGACCAAGCACGGCTCAAACACTGACAGCGTTGTGTTCTCCAACCATGCTTGATGATCCCATTATCACAAACAAGCTCGATGAGCGACAGCAAATTTGTATCAAGAAGAATATGAGATCTAGACGTCTATCTCAGACATTATCTATTGCCGCAGTGCATTCGTACTACCGCTCTAAGCTTGTAAGCGCTGATGAGTTGTTGCAAAAGTTCGCAGGGTAGCCCTTGACTACTTAGTCCACAGGGCGCAAAGCTACGACACCCGACGACATTGACCAACGAGATGCTATCAGAGAGAAAAATACATGACGCCCGAAGCGACAACGATCTCCAAGTATAAATCAAATTGACGGAAAAAAGCACGTGGTGCCTCTATACCAACGCAGAGAACTATCCCGGTCATTCTGTATCCGGCAGATTGAGGTCAAAGGTGAGAGCACGTTTACTTGCTGGGCTCGTAGGGCACGTTGCTTGCCCATCATAAATGACCTTAAATCTTGCACCTACAAAGTCAACGTTCGGTTAAGCGCGAACTGCATCATAAATTTGCTTAGCTGAAGACCAAAAATCAGCTACGTTCACTTGATCGCAACTAGGGATTTAAAACCAGATGCTGGTCAACCCCACCGCTGTTTCGACTGTGCAGACAGTCGCGGTTCGCTCAGTAGTGACAAGTGAGCCGTATACCACCACACACATTGGTGGAAAGCGCGTCGGGCTGCAAGCTAAGCCTCGGCATGATGCTCAAAAAACTTCAACGGCAAACGGTCAATCTTATCGAAGAGGTACGTTAAACCCTCATGAGTTCTCAGACTCAGGGCATCCACGCCACCTTAACAAATACTTGTGTGACCTTTGTGGCAATGCCGCTTCAGAATCCTCTCCACGTGGACCTTCCAGTCCACTTGCTCGTCGAGCAACGCAGGAGAGAGTCGGTGTATAGTTACAGGCTCATGAAGACTTGGTGTCAGAGGTGACGCAACTTCGCGAGTCTTTCGCTCATGTACGTACTGCATTGGGTCAGTCTGTGGCTAAGAAAAAATGACCCCGGGAGATCCCCAATTAATTGCAACACTTACAAATATTCATAAACTGATTTTACTCAGTAGCGTTAGCAGATGAACCGTCTAATGTCGATCGACTCAATCGACAAGCAACTTTAAAAGGCGTCGAACAACCTGCCTTGACTAGAGGGCCAGATGTAACTCTTGACGAAGATGCATATGGCGGGTACGACGCCTTCCCTCCAGGCGTAATCGCCTTCCTTTCCGTGAAGGAAAGGTCATGACATGGCTTAAAAATCCAACGTAAAAACTGGGTGTGTGCGAAATTTGCGCAGAATATTGAGTTAGGCTAGGCCGGTCTTAGCAGTGATCGTGAAAGTTTAATGAAACGCAGAAGAAATTATGTTTTGAGGACGGCAGAAAAACATTGTAGGTAGGTTTTCAGCATTAAGACTTGGTCTCCGACTTTATTATAATCAATGAATTCTCTTTCTCAGGCGTCCGCTTGATCTATCCATTTTATCTTGGCTATTATCCATTGTATTATGCACATGGATCTAGACACTTACGCGCGTCGTGAGAAATCTGCTCGATTGTATCTGCATTGCGGTCGGGCTGATGTAAGCAAGTATGTCAGCAGACTCTCATTTACCAATACCAAAACTTATTAGTGGTAACGTGAGCGGAACGCGGGGTGTGTGTGAGGATTTTTAAATATAAGAAGGTAAATCCAGTCGAGGCATGGACAACATTTATCAAAGAAGCTCAATCAAAGGGAGCATCAAGTTCCAACTTTTAGGTGACTCAGCATAAATAGTGCGAAGAACATCGCCAATGACGCGATTTACTCGCTCAGTTGACCATCGGTCTGTAAATGTTCCGCTGTGGACATGTCCAATTGAGTGCCAAGCAGCTTGAAGATGGAAGTCCAAAACTAGCCTGTGAAGAGAGTGTCGCGATCAAGAATGATTTCCAGAGACAACCCGTGTTGACGAAACACACGATTGATAAACAAAACAGCTGTACTTTTGCCATCGATGGAAATTCAATACTGTAGCTAAGTGATCCATCTTGCCTAAATGGTCAGCAGAGACCATAATTATCACATTGCCATCACAGTCAACGACTCGCTCGCGGCCTACAGTTTGTGTTTGTAACATAGCGATGACCATGGTAAATTCGGATGCACTGTAGGCAAAACTAATAGGTTACTCTATATTTAGAAACTCCAAAAAAGGAGCATGGAGGAGACTCTCCTTGATTGACCGAAATGCGTCATCGTGGGTCTTGACCCAGTGCCAATCTATGTCCTCTAAACGAGATCATTCGATTGGCCGAGCCGTATCAGCGTAATTATTACTGTATTTGAGTACGTAAATGGCAAGGCCAAGTCACTAACGCTTGTCTTTTTGATTCTTAGGAATCGGCCAGTCCACTATCGCTTTGACCGTAGCGGGTTCGCTCGAAGGCCGCGCTTACCAATGAAACAGCCGAGAAAAGGAATCTATGTACACCTTAAATGCATTTAGAAGCGTCGACGTACAATCTATTGGTGCGCATGCACTCGAGCACTGTAACGGGGTGAATCGTTACATAACAATTTATAAGAAATTGTTAATAGAATATAACTATAAGAGTTATATTCTCAGAATATTGTCATAAGGACAATATTCTGTAGCACTTCCAAGTAGTCCCTAATTGGTTGATATAGGCCATTATATCAACCAACGAAGACGCGCCACGACAGACGCACGCAATAAGTGGTGAGCAGATAACTGATTTACACATTTGTATTTAGACATAGTTAGATGAAGATAAATAGTGATTTATTGCAGACATTAACTATTATAAATACAGTTCTACTTTTTACTTTAACCAAGTACTCGCTTCTTCTTACCGTCTTCCTCTGCACGTACCAGTGTACGTGAAGATACGAGGCACCGCCTTATTCTGTCATCAGAATAAGTAGCTTGTACTGTCACCAGTACAAGCTTCAGGGTGCCCCGTTACACCTGGTAGCACTTCGTAGTCCGTCCCAGGACCACGTTCACATCTAACATGAATATGTTGGATGATGAAGATGACCAAAGCTTTCACGCTACGCGTGACGGCTACTCCCATTTGAGCGATGTCGAATGGGATGCGGTTGAACGAATGGGTTCGACCATGGGCATCCATGCTGTTAGCGTCATGCTAGAGGCTCTCAATAGAGATGCCCAACATGCTACTATCGCCAAGTTCATTCAAAATGAACTTGACGCCGAACGCGAGAAAGTAGCCTTGCTTCACCAACAAGGTTCTCAACAAGCAGAGTTGTTGAGAGAACAGGGTGCTCAACAGTTTGAACTGTTGAGACAGCAGCAGGCTGCTGCTGGCGGGTCGATGCACTCGCGTCGACCCGAGACTTTGAAGATTGACATCTCCAAGTATAGGGGGGTCGAAGAAGACTCCCTCTTGAGATGGTTCGTCGAATTGGATGACGCCATAAGGGCGCGTCGCATCGACGACGGGGATATGCAAGTTGCATTTGCCCAGTCAAATCTGGCAGGACGTGCCAAGACTTGGGCACTGGGGCTCAAGCTGCACGACCCATATGCGTTTGGGTCGTTGGAAGTCTTCAAGTCGCGGCTCAGACAAACGTTTGAACCGCCTAGAGCTGAGTTCAGAGCTCGAACCGAACTCTTGAAGCTCAAGCAGGGTAAGCGTGATGTGCACGCTTACGCTCAACATATACGACATCTCACGAGTTGTATAAGTTCCAATCCGGTGGATGAACACACGTTGGTCTCGGTGTTCATGCAGGGTCTTGCGGATGGTCCCGTCAAGACTCACCTGTTCCGGTTTGAACTAGATTCACTAGAACAAGCCATTTCAATTGCGGAGCAGGAAGACTTCAGTCTGAGACAGGCTCGCGCCAGCTCGACATCATATCGTCAACCGAGACGATATGACAACGGAGGTCCAGAGCCGATGGAACTCTGTTATGTAGAGAGCGAGAAGGCTCGCTCTACAGGCTACAAGAAGTTGCAGAGATGCAACAGATGTCAAAAGATAGGACACTACGCTTACGAGTGTAGTGCCCCTCGTCCAGTGTCTCGCGACACTGGGCGTAGTGACCGTCCACCCATGAGAAAGGGGCAGGGACGAGGGTCCGCAGTTGGTGCAAAGACGCAACAACGGGATGGACCGTCAAAAAACGGACAGGATCAGTAGGTGCGGAGCACCCTACTGATCCAGCAACGTCAAGAGAATTTGTAGGCCTCTTGATGAAGGTTGCTCCCAACACACAGACATTGTGCGTTGCTGCTCTAGGTAATGAGATCTCACTCATTACCTTGAAACTCGAAGTGACGAATAAGTTGTCCCTTCGAGCTCTAGTCGATTGTGGGGCGTCCAACAATTTTGTGCGACGCCAATCGCTAGAAGATGGTCACTTTAAATTCAGTGAATGTGACACACCTCCTACGAGGATGACGGTACGTCTTGCGACAGGCGCATCCGTAACCGTCATGAAGCGTATAGTGAAGATTCACTATACGCTAGAAGATACCCAATACGACGATGACTTTATCGTATTGGATTTGGATGACAAATTTGATGTCATCCTTGGAATACCGTGGCTCAGAAGGTACGAGCCACGGGTAAACTGGCAACATCGGACAGTAACGATGCCTGCCGCTTGTTCATCAGATGGCCATCTGATGAACGTTTTGGAGCGTCCACAAGCGTGTGGATGTACTACGAGTGAGTGCGATGGCCTCACTTGTGGTACGGTCGTTAGTACGACTGCACAAAACCTTAGTGTACCAAACGGTTACACTTCGGAGCAAAGTTCCGGCGGCTGTGAGGAAACACAGGCTGCGCCGAAGGTCCACCACTCGAATAAGTCGGGTGGACTGGGACAAAGATGTATCCCTAGAGGGGAACATCTAGAAGAGAAACAATCGATCGCTCAGGTTAAGCGAAACGATAATCCTAGATCGACTGGAGAGTCTTTCGTAGAGGATCTCGCTGTGGTTGCGCAACCCCAGCTAGAGGAAGTAAAGGGAATAAGTCCCAAGATTACAAATACGGCGGAAATAAGTTCCCCGAAACCCGCGGGAATAAGTCCCCGGGAAGACGAAGGAATAAGTCCTTCGAAGCCTGAGGGAATAAGTCCCCAGGAAATGACAGAGACATTGAATGTCATAGTCAATAACGGATCATGTGTAGGCGCTTATACACTTGATCTGATTGCGCCTCCGAAGTTAACTTCGGAGATCACTCAGTTGCCAACGCTCGAACATAAAAGATTCTTGCGTGATCTGCGTAGTGGCAAAGTCAAGCAGATCTGCATACTCGTCGCTGAAGACGAGTATGTAACCGACATAAGGTCAGCAACAGTGTTTACTGAGAACGAGAGAGTTCTCAGTAGTTCATCTATGGACGAGAGTGTCCTAGATGAAAAGACACGAATTGAGCGATATGAGTCCCAATCATGGGAATCGCTCAAGAAAAATCCTCTCTATGAAGATTTGGTTGAATTCAAGGATGTATTCCCTGAAACTGTTCCGTGCGAATTACCGAAGGATAAAGGTATTCGACACGAAGTCGAGCTTAAACCAGGCTCGAAGTACTGTGTCATGAAGCAGTGGCCACTGCCTCGTGAACAAGTACTTGCGATCGACAAGTTCTTTGCCGATCGTTTAGCAGCGGGCCATGTGAGGGAATCAACTTCCCCACATAGCTCTCCGACCTTCTGTGTGCGAAAAGCAACAGGAGGGTGGCGGATAGTGCACGCGTTTAACAAATTGAACGCTGCAACGGTACCGGCTCAGACGCCGATACCGAGGAAGGACGTAATCATTGATGGTATGTCAAAGAGTACCATCTTTTCGTCCATGGATTTGATGGATGGCTTCTATCAAATCCTAATGCGGGAACGGGATATACCCTATACCGCAGTTAGCACGCCTAGCGGCATGCTCTGGGAATGGCTAGTAATGCCACAAGGGCTCAGTAATGCCCCTGCCACGTTCAACAGGTGTGTATCACATCTGTTGAGGCCAGTACGAGAATTCGCGCCGAGTTATTTCGATGACGTATTCATCCATAGTCGAATTATGGATGGAAAGTCGGACGTTGAGGTTCACAGGTACCACGTCCGACAAGTTCTTACAATCATGCGAAAGCATCAATTGTATGCAAACCTCAAGAAGTGTATTTTTGCAGCAAGCGAAATACCACTTCTTGGGTGCATCGTTGGTAAGAACGGTGTACGTCCTGATCCCGAAAAGATCAAGGCGATCACCGACTGGCCCGTGCCGGTCGATGTCAAAGGTCTTCGAAAATTCCTTGGGCTAGCGGCGTATTTGCATAAGTATTCACGCAATTACGCCGAGATGACTGTACACCTCTCTCGTTTGTTGAAAAAGAACGAGAGGTGGTTATGGAACGCTGAATGTCAACGCTCCTTTGAGGGTATCAAGCAGAGCTTGATACAATCCCCAGTCCTATCAATAGCCGATCAAGACAGGCCATTTCATGTGGTCTGTGATGCCAGCGATTTCGCAATCGGCTGTGCATTAATGCAGTACGACCTTGAAGGCGTTGAACGCGTCGTCTGCTATCAGTCGCGTCAGCTGCAACCAGCTGAGCGGAACTATCCAGTGCATGACAAGGAACTCCTTGCCATGAAGTATGCACTCGCGAAGTTCAGAGTCTATCTATTAGGAGATAGACCCTTCGTTGTTTACACTGACCATGCGTCCTTACGCACGGCAGTGAACAGCCCGCACCTTTCACAACGAATGGCGCGGTGGTTGTCATTCTTTGCAGAATACAACTTTACGGTCGAGTACAAACCAGGACGACTTAATGTCGTCGCTGATGCACTCTCACGTCGTCCCGACTTTGAAACAGTCGCGAAACCCAACAGTGAGACAGTCACTGTTGCGGTTATGACGTCCTCAGTTCCATCTACAACGTTGTATGATGATGTGAGGCGGGCATACGCCCAAGATGGTGAGATAGTGAAGTTGTTGTCACATCTCTCCCAACCATCTCGAGAATCGTTGAAACGATTGTCGTCTGCGTATCGATCTGCATCAGATCGATACACTACTCGTAACGGTTTACTGCACTATACAGCCGTTTCTGGTGACACACCACGTGTTGTCATTCCAGATGACACTGATCTGCGTTTGCGGATCATGTTCGAGTATCACGATGCTCCTATAGGAGGACATCGTGGCCGAGAGAAAACATATCTCACGGTAAGTCGAGACTTTTACTGGCCCCGCCAGTATCAGTTTGTGCGAAAGTATGTTCGCGCATGCGAAGTCTGCCAACGAGTGAAGTCAAGGCCTTCACTGCGTGCACCTTTACAGCCTCTACCGGTTCCGGCTGAGTGCTGGGAATCCATCTCAATGGATTTCGTCTTCGGGTTACCCAAAGACGCACGCGGGAATACGGGTATTCTCGTATTTGTTGACATACTCAGCAAAATGGTACACCTTGTGGCTGTACCAGAGACAATCACGGCAAGTGGCTGTGCTTGTGTCTTTATTGACACCATCTTCCGACTTCATGGGTTGCCCCGTGAACTCGTATCAGACAGAGATCCACGATTCACTGCTGATTTCTGGCGTTCCGTGTTCAAATCACTCGGAACGCGCTTGAAGATGTCGACATCTGATCATCCAGAGTCAGATGGTCAGACGGAACGTGCCAATCGTGTCCTTGAAGAGATACTTCGAGGATACGTACACTACTTTAAGAGTTGGAGTGAGTTTTTGCCGATGGTAGAGTTTGCCATCAACAACTCGGTGCATGCGTCCACGACACATACACCGTTTTACGTGAATGGCTTGCGCCATCCGCGTGTACCCACCTTACTAGAGTGTAACTCTGGTTTAAGGGGGGAGGGACTCGCGCGAGCAAAAACCGATTTGGTTCACGCTCATCACGCTCTGACGAAGAAGTCATTGCGTTTGATGCCGATATCGATAACATCGATATCGAAGAAGATGATGCCAGTGAGAGTGCGGAAGCCCTCACTGAAGACAATGATCCCAGTGAGAGTGCGGAAGCCCTCACTGAAGAAAAGGTTGTTGTCGCTGCAGTGCGCTCACAGCACACTGAAGCTAACGAGTCATCAGATGAGTTCATACTGGCTCGTGAAACGGTAGTCCGTTTTGTGCAAGACTCCATCGCCGAAGCGGTGGATAAGCAAAAGCAAAACGCTGACAAGAATGGAAGGGCAAACACTCTTTTATTTAATAAAGGTGACTTAGTCCTACTGTCTACGGTTAATCTACCAAAACATGTAGTGACTAACTTGGGTAGCAGTAAACTACTACCCAAGTACATTGGCCCATTTCGTGTATTGCACCGCCTAGGCAATGCATACACGATCGAGTTACCACGTAAGATGCGAACGCATCCCACGTTTTACGTTGGTCGGCTTAAGCCGTACCATCAGTACGCTGCTTCTTCCGATGAAGAACGCCCTTGCGCTCAAGCATCTCGCAGAGAGCCTTGTGCTCCCGATGGTGGGCATCAACAAGGGTCTGAAGAGCAGTTATCTCAGCCCGAGACCGATCAACAATCCCACGAGCTACCCTTAGCTCGTCACGAAGAGATGTCAGAGATCTCTCGTTCTCAAGCTGAGCAAAGGCAAACTCAGCTCGATGCTTCGAGGCAGTGTCCACCATCTGGAGACGCCTATTCCGCTCATGCTCGAGATCGTCGCGTAACCCTTGCGTTACGCGATCAAAGAAGCTCTCGGGAACACACCGATCCACATGATCGTGTGGAGAGCGTCTTTCCTCCTCCTCCACCTCCATTAGAGGACTCTCGCGGTGGCCAGCGCTATCTAGTAGAGCAGCTGTTGAACCACCGCGACGTGAACGGACGTCGGACGAGTTACCTCGTCCGGTGGCGCGGCTATCCCCCGTCCTGGGATTCTTGGGAGCCCCGCTCCCAATTGATGGTTGACGTACTGGGTCTGGTCGAGCAGTACGACGCGACACATCCTGTGCCGCAGAAGGACCGCCGGAGAAAGTCTTCCCGGCACGGTCGTAAAGGGATTTCAGGTTGTCAATCCCTTCGTACATCTCAGTAGAGACACGTACGCGCCACCACGGGCTGGTAAGGAGGTAAGCCTCCTTAGGTGCTCGTGCAGAGTTGTTCACACAACATGGGCACGAGTCTCCCCAAGAGAGGCAGGGTAATCCTTTCTCCCTTGACGGACGATGCAGCTTGTAGCGTGCACCTGTCGGGGTTCGCTTTTCAAACTTATCACGAGCTTTGATAAGTTTGTCGTTCCAAGCGTCACGACCTACATCCTCGAGATTATGGATGTAGGCGTTCCACGCCTGAAGTAGTGAGGGACCATCACGTTTGTGATTCCCACTGTACCATCGATGTCTAAAGAATACATCGATGAAGAATTCATGTTCAGCGCGATAGTTTTTCGCGCTGGGGTCAAGGTGATGGATCCTTGACGAATCGAACAATCGTGTTCGATAGTGATCACTCGTCGTCGCCGACAAGTGATCCATGACGGATTTAGGAGGCATCCATGCCTTCTTTTCTGGAGCGAGACGCAAGACATTGCGGTCCCGCTCTTCCTGCGACGTGCCGACAGAAGTACTGGCACCTCGCTGTGGAGTGGTGTCCATTGGAGAAACGACACCACTATTAGCGCCCGAGTCTCGCGACCTCGAGCGCCTTCGCTTCGGCGATGGTTCATCTGACTCATCAGATGAACCAAAGATGCTGCGACGCAAAGCATCGTCCATGCCACGCTTGGCAGGCGGCTTGGATTCAATTGCCGTCGATACGGATCCGTCATCCGTATCAGGAGAGTACGAGACACCGAGATCGTACTCTGTGAAGACACGAGTGTCTTCATGACCAGCGCCTGCATCACCAGGTGATACAGGCTGAGTCGATTCAGCAACCGATGGGACATCAGTTGCTGTAGTTTCTGCTTCGGCGTCCGCACAGAGACGTGCAGACGCGCTCTCGGCGGCCTTGCTCGCGCATCGCATGGGCTTGTTTACCATGCGATGAGATGTTGGAAAGTGGACGCGGACCAACAAGTGCAAACCCCGTCCCAAATGATTTGGGACGAGTATCCATTTAGTCAATCAGTCACTAAAGTGACTGATGGTTAAGGGGGGTGATGTAACGGGGTGAATCGTTACATAACAATTTATAAGAAATTGTTAATAGAATATAACTATAAGAGTTATATTCTCAGAATATTGTCATAAGGACAATATTCTGTAGCACTTCCAAGTAGTCCCTAATTGGTTGATATAGGCCATTATATCAACCAACGAAGACGCGCCACGACAGACGCACGCAATGAGTGGTGAGCAGATAACTGATTTACACATTTGTATTTAGACATAGTTAGATGAAGATAAATAGTGATTTATTGCAGACATTAACTATTATAAATACAGTTCTACTTTTTACTCTAACCGAGTACTCGCTTCTTCTTACCGTCTTCCTCTGCACGTACGAGTGTACGTGAAGTTACGAGGCACCGCCTTATTCCGTTATCAGAATAAGTAGCTTGTACTGGTGACAGTACAAGCTTCAGGGTGCCCCGTTACAAGCACAGCTCACAAATGACCAATGTGATTGTCAACATCTGCCTGACCTTGCTCGCCACGGCTATGGATGAAACTGTCATCGAAGTAGGTCAGTGCGTAATCCGATGTGGGCGTAAAAGGTGCGCCACCAGACGATAAAATTTAGCCGGAGCATTAGGCAGCCCTTGGGGCATCACCAGCCATTCCCATAGTATGCCACTCGGAGTGCTCACTGCTGTAAGCAGAATACCAATCGTCCGCATGAGCACATGATTACACTCATCGACCAAGTCGAGTACGCTATACATAGTACATTCAACCAAGTTGTTATGGAGACCATCCCTTTGAGGAATGGATGTCAATGCCGGATTCGTAGCGGGGTGAGCCTATTACATGTAATTAACTTTGATACTTGATAATGAGTATATTATCATAAAGGTTGATGATGTTCGTACATTGCCATTTAGTGTGATATTTAGAAACGCTCACCGATTGGTTGATACGGGTCATCATGTCAGCTGGCTCTAGTGGTCCAATCAACGATGGACGCGCGCAATGAGTGGTAAGCTCGACTTTCGCGTGCATTTTTCTGGATAAAAAGAATCAATTTGGGCTAAAACAGAGGTTAACGATCAGGACTTACTTATATTCAAAACGGGTTTTATTTTTACCAGCAACTAGTCAGTTCCTAGTTGCTTTTCCTTCCTCTGCCTAACTACAGAGGTCGCAAGGCATTTCTCACGCTGCTGTTGATGAGAGTAATTCCAAACTAGTTGTCCAGTGTGTTGCTCCAGTGCCCCGTTACAGTTTTGCTCTGCAAAAGTCCCATTCTTACCACAGCCGCCGTCTAGCCTTTCGTTCTCTTTTGAACCATAAATCACGGCAAACTCAGCACACACTACATCAAGTGAAATTGCACAAATGTTGGCTAAAATCAAGCCAAGCAGCATGGTAGAATATTTCCAAATCACCCAGTTAAACCCAAGACCGAATGATTGATGTCGACGAAACCTAATTCTGGCCCACCAACTTACAGACGAAATAGCAATGACAGCGTGTCAAACTGTACAATTTAATATGGTCTAAACCAAACACACGAGAGACTGACTACCCTGTGTTTGAGACCGCAGTAATTATCCACACTGACTAGCTGCGATCTAGCCATTGTCGTAATCGTGTAGCCATCACCAACCAGTACATTCGACCAGCACGAGATGTCCAGTACTTTACTCGCTGTATATCACAGTCTATGGACAACGGCTATGCCGCTCGTGTCGTGGTTTGTGCATCAAAAAGACATGCGACGCCTCATTCCTCGGTCTGTCACCGCTGAGCGCTTTGGGTATAGTGCTCCACCAGGTAGATACTTTATTTTCGAGTCATAACCAGATCAAGATCATGAAAAAGACTGGACGCTCAGGTTGTTGTTGTTGTTGTTCTGACTGTAGCTCTTTGGCACAAGGGAGGAGAAAAATCAGCAGAAGAGGATATCAATCGGAACCAGTGCTTCACGCTGTGGATTCATGGAGCATCCGTGGGAGAGTCCCTATCGGCTTTACCACTTGTTGAGCTGGCACTAAGCACGAAAGTTTCGAGCCATGTCCTGGCTTCACCAGCTTATCAAGAGAAGAAACAAGTGCGGGTGTTGCTGTCGACGTCCACAATTGCAGCTCGACAAGTAGTCACGGACCGGATAAAAGAGGTAGACGACCACACTCTCTCTCTCTTCGTTTGTTTACGTGCTTTTGGACTTGTGGATGCAAAATTCTGACGTTTTCTTGCTTGGCTATTACAATTGTCAATAGAATCCAAACGTCACGTGCGTCTTAGCTCCTCTTGACCACTTGTCATGTGTCCAGCGATTCTACGATGTCTGGCAACCCGAGTAGGCACTTCTCAAAGTCTTTGGTTGAGCTTTCTGCTTTCTTATACTGCATCGCAGTGTAGGTATTTGGATCGAGTCGGAGATTTGGCCAACGCTGATCAGTGAAGCTGCCCGACGAGGTGTCCGCACTGGTCTTCTAAATGGACGAATGTCTGCTCGGTCATTTCGTATGTGGCAACTGCCGGGGCTGCGTGAGCTTGCAAAAAGCGTTGTCAACAAATTCTCGTTGGTGCTTTGCCAAGACGAGCAGGTGCGTGCGCCGAGTCACATTATTACTGTTCGTTTGCGCATGTCTTGCTTACACTCACACGATCATGATTACAGAATCGAAAACGCTTCGAGCATCTAGGAGGAAGAGGTGCCAACGCCATGGTAAACCTCAAGTTTGGTACGAGATTTGCGCGAGTTGCCTGTACAACCGGTGCTCACCCTGCGTAACCGTTTTTAAAATGCAGCATCTCCACATCTCCCGGGCAATCCAAATGCGAAGGCTGCGTTGAAGCGTGCGATTGGGTTGCGACCAACATGGGTTGCTGTTAGCACTCACGGAAACGAGGAGGTAATGATGGCAAATGTCCACGCAAAACTGTCGAGGCGATTCCGCACCGATCAACAACCCTTGACGGTGATCATCCCACGCCACCCAACCAGGACATCTACGATCGTGGACCAACTTCGTCACAGGGTACGTTCTTGCGCGGTCCTTCTTGCTTCTGAGTATAGAATCCTAACCGTGGTTCTGGTCCTGATTCCCATGCTTGTCAGTTTCCCGAACTCACTGTTGCTCTGCACTCCCGTGATAACTCACCACCATCTGCGGTGGATATTTTCATCGTTGACACGATGGTGAGCGTTTTGATGTACACTCTTTTCTGCGATGATGGTCATGGTGACTCACCTGCTTGCTTCTCACGCAGGGGGAATCCAACATGTTTTTCGATGTCGTTTCGACTGCAGTGATGGGAGGTAGGACTTGCTGGGTGGGATCGCTTGTACTCGATGAACGTTCTAAGTCACGAGCACTTGTCATTAGGTACCTTTGTAAAGCGCGGTGGTCACAACCCAATTGAGCCGCTTCGAGCAGGGTAAGTGAAACTCGAGACGTCACTCATTACGTATCCCGCAACTTGAAGACTGACACGATTGCATGTCCTACAGTTGCCATGTGATAATGGGCCCCCACATGGAAAACTTTGCCGACATGTTTCAAGTCCTGCAGTCAAGAGCATCAGATTCGCTTCAGTCGGTAAGCGGCGAACAAGAGCTCGTGACAGCCTTGGAAGCTCGCCTCAATGCCGTTCAAGAGAGTGTCAAAGATGACAGCAATTCATTGTGCTGTGATCCTGAATCCGTTTCGAGAACCAAGCTATCGCGAGCAATGGCAGACCTGGCATCTTCAACACGTTCGCAATACGAAGCACGGCTAATTAGTTGGTTAGCACAGGGTGAATGAAGTGTAGATGTCGCCACAAACTAAGGGTGAAAAAGAGTATTGATTGATAGCTACAGTAAGATCTGGAGTGGGTGCAACGTGACATGCACATCAACGTCCGAGCTCGATTCGGACCTCTGCCTGCACCTTGTCACTGCGTAAACATGTAGCTTAGTACGGGCGGTATCGGTCCGACCGTCCACCAGAGCCCCCTTGACCTCCACCGGGGCCTCCTCCTTGACGATAGCCACCACCATATCCGTAGCCAGCAGGAGGTCCTCCCTGAGCAGCTCCGTCTCCACCAAATCCTCCCCCTTCTGCAGTAGCGCCACTTTCGCCACCATCGACGTCGGCACCTCCAGCCGCAGCACCACCACCTTCACCATAGCCACCGTAGCCTCCATAGCCACCATAGCCACCGTAGCCACCACGACCACCCGGATACGTGCCGTAGCCGTAGCCAGGATACGCCTGCGGATATCCTGCATACCCACCAGCTCCATACCCGCCAGCTCCGTAGGCAGCAGCAGCACCATAACCGCCACCACCATAGCCACCACCACCATAGCCACCGCCGCCATAGCCACCACCACCATAGCCAGCTCCGCTATAGCCACCACCGCCACTGGCATAGCCACCACCGCCATAGCCACCACTGCTGCTGCCACCTCCACCACCACCTCGACCTCCACCTCTCCAGCCACCACCACCACCACCGCCGCGACCGCGACCACCTCCACCTCCGTAGCTGCTACCGCCACCTCCGCTACGAGCTTCCTTAGGCTCCGCTCGCTTGATCTCAACAGTCTTGCCATGAATTTCATGGCTCTTACTGATCACTTCTGCTACCGACGACTACGCAAAGACAAGCAAATAAACAAACAACGTGAGCGGCATCCAGATGCAAGCTGCAATCTCACTCTTCACGCACCTCTTCTTCGAAAGTGATAAAGCCGAACCCGCGAGAGCGCTGAGTGTCGCGGTCGATCATCACCACAGCATCCGTAGTCTTCCCAAACTCCTCGAAGTAGTGGCGGAAGTCCTGCTCGGTCACAGTGGGGGCTAGGCCACCCACGAAAATTTTTTTTTGCTCCGTAAAGCCGCCACTATTGAATCCTCCGCGTCCGCCGCCGCCACCACCGCCACGGAACTCGCTACAGTACACAAGAGATACTACAAGTTAGACTGGGTGTCAAGCTCAAGCCAGGATCACGCGGCCTGCTGGCTGGGTCGAGCTCGACCACATGCAACACTATGCCAAAGCCCCTCTCACGGGAGCGGACGGAGAAGGGCTGGACAGAGAGAGCGAGCGAGCGAGCGTCGCGCGAGAAGGCCAGAAAGGAGCGAGCAAACGCCATTTGATCGTGTTGAGTGGATTTGTTCTGCTTCTTCTTCTCCTTCTTGTCCTGCTGCTTGCCTCTCTTTCTCTGTCTGTCTCTCTTTTCTCTTTCTGTGTGTGTCTCTCTCTCTCTCTCTCTTTCTCTTTCTCTCTCTCTCTCTCTCTCTCTCTCTTCCTGCCCCTCTTCCTTCCTGCTTTGCTTTACTTCCTTCCAGTACAAATACATAGTAATAATACACAGCAGCCAGCCTCGCAACCAGCGCGTCTCTCGACTGCACGCGTCACGGCAAGTTACTAACCTAGCGCCCGGTGCCGTCTTCTCCCTTGGAATCGCACGCTTCACTTCAACCGACCGCCCGTCCAGCGTATGCGTCTCCTCCAACACCCGATCAATAGCTACCACACCCACCAAAACAACCGCAACCAGTACAACGTTAGTCCTCGAAAAACAGCAACAACACCAAAAAAATAAAGAGACAAGCAGAGACTACGTCGTCCATCAATCTACCTAAAGTATCGGCAAACGTCACAAAGCCAAAGCCCCGGGGCTGCCCCGTGTACTTGTCCTTCATCAAAGCTGCGTCCGTAAGCACGCCGTACTTGCCAAAGTGCTGCCGCAGCGTGTCTTCCGTCGTCTCCCACGAGACGCCTCCAATAAAGAGCTTGCCTGGCTGCGGTCCGCTGCCGTTCCGGTCGTAGCCGCCGTGCGGCTCCATCTGCTGCTGCGGGTGCTGCCCACTGCTCTGTCCATAGTCCCCATAGTCCCTTGACTGCTGTTGCTGGAACTGCTGCTGCTGTTGTTGCTGATTGGGAGCTGCTCCTCGTGCCTCCTGTTGTCCATCCAAATCGTCCGGATTACTCGAGAGCGCTCGGACCTCCTCGTCGTCCTCGTCATTGTCCCCATCGTCTCGGACCTCGTGACTGGAAGCTTCTGTCTGCGACGTCTCGACGGCTGTCGGCTCTTCTTGCTCGTACACGACGCCAAGTCCCTCCATTAACTGCGGTCGAAAGCTGATGGCCGTTGGCTCCGCGTCGTCTTTTGCAAATGGCAAGTCGGAAGTGTATGGACTTTAGTATCCCCCCTCCCGCCGCCTGATGGGGTCGTTCCGTCCAGTCTTCTGGTTCGTGGTTGGTTGAGATCGTTTCGACGAATCAGAGATGGAAGAAGTGGCAGAAATTAGCCAATTGAAGGGAAGAGTTTGTGACTCGCTTGGAGTTGGCGGCGCTGGTGGGATGTGGTGATGTGGCTTGGGGAACCTTTGCGTTACTTTTGGTACTGGACCATTTCGCGAGATCAACTATTGCAATCACGTGGAAAAGTAGGGATCGCTATTTTCGTCCCAATTTGTGTCTTGATGCAAAGGTGAGCGATGGTAAATAATGTGGCACACCCACAATAATGGACCCAACGGGTCGTCCTGGTCCCACTGGTCCAGGTCCTGGGCTTAGGTCGGACCCGGGTCGTTGACTCAGCGTCAGAGCTCTACTTTGCGGGACGATGTAAAAACATTCTCCTTAAAAGGAGTACCTCTCCTCTCTGGTCTCGTCCAGTAAACAACTGCACGTGTTTTTGAGCTGTATCCTGCGCTCCAATTCATTGACCTGACAAAAAATCATTGTGGATGTGTGAGGTACTACTGGTCATGCGTCAGGATACGCCATTAGTGACAGTGTCCTACTTTGCGTAAACAGCAATATGGCGACGAGAGAAGCACGGTCGAGGTTGAGATGGGATGTCGTGGGTGTGAGTTTGTCGTTACGTAAGATGTTTATGCATTTAATCTCGGTACCAGTGACTTATTGCTGCTTGTGCAAAAGCTTATAATTACTCCTCATGCGTGAGCGCTTTGGAATCCGAGCAGACTGCCGCGGGCAACTATGAAGTTTCTCGATCGTTGCCTGCTGTTTCATTCGCAACAAAACAAGGATGTTTCAATATAGGCGGGCCGAACTTCAAGCTATAAAATGCTCGTGTTCAACCTTTGCTAAAATGGGATCGCCGTGCCGTCGCCTCACTGCTGTTGGGTCTACAATTGATGTAGCGTCTGCTTTCCATCCGTCCTGCCTTGTGAAGATTATTCAGCAGAGCTACATAGGGAAGGCGATTGAAGTAGTTGTCACTACACGAGCCCGTTCAGTATCTATCGACCCACCAGCGTACTATAAGCAAGCTGAACGCCAGCAAAAAGAAGACTCGCGAGTTCAGGGGACTCGAAACAAGGAGCGACTTACATTTGCCGCTCCTGCACGCAATTGGGGCACAATAGGACAACGTTTCTCCGCCTTGCGAGCTCTGTTGTCCTTACACACACTAAGGTCGCTGCAAAGGAAGTTTTACCTGGGTGATGTGTCTGATACGCTGCCATTTGTCACGATGGCGACCGCAGCGAATGACACCCTTCCGACCGAGACCCACAAGCGAGGATCTATTTCCACGTTACTAAACTAGCTGTAGCTCATTGCTCTTGATAACACTGTATAAACCTAAAAAAAGTAGAGGAAGAGAAGATCGTGTATAATAAAGAGATTAACACTACTACTTACACGTTGGTGCCTAAGCCTGGACGACAAACTCGGCTTTCGATCATGGCCAGTGGTTACGTTGGCGCACCATCATAATTACCATGCTATGCTGCTTGTAAAACAGCACTGCATGTGTCCCCTTGATTCGATATTCTCATGCAATGCGAGCGCTTATTTCTCTTGAGCGCACGGTCGCCGCAAAAATGGCGCGTGCAGTGTGCGTGGTCCCACTCACCCCTTGCACAGCCCGTCGAACGCACTCACACAACTACTGGAGCGTCCCAATCTGGTGAAGCACTCGTTTAGCCATGGCTTTATCACCCATAATTCACAGGAAAAGTACTCGACAGGA
This sequence comes from Peronospora matthiolae, assembly GCA_921007115.2. Lineage (NCBI taxonomy): Eukaryota > Oomycota > Peronosporomycetes > Peronosporales > Peronosporaceae > Peronospora > Peronospora matthiolae. The sequence continues at coordinate 536,180 of CAKLBY020000305.1, forward strand.
GCATATACATGATACATACAACATCCTTGTTTCACACACGTCACTCAGGATACTGCAGATATGAGACTTTACTGGTGTGGTATGCTATCTGTAACGGGGCACCCTGAAGCTTGTACTGGTGACAGTACAAGCTACTTATTCTGATAACAGAATAAGGCGGTGCCTCGTAACTTCACGTGCACTCGTACGTGCAGAGGAAGACGGTAAGAAGAAGCGAGTACTTGGTTAGAGTAAAAAGTAGAACATTATTTATAATAGTTAATGTCTGCAATAAATCACTATTTATCTTCATCTAACTATGTCTAAATACAAATGTGTAAATCAATTATCTGCTCACCACTCATTGCGTGCGTCTGTCGTGGCGCGTCTTCGTTGGTTGATATAATGGCCTATATCAACCAATTAGGAACTACTTGTAAGTGCTACAGAATATTTGTCCTTATGACAATATTCTGAGAATATAACTCTTATAGTTATATTCTATTAACAATTTCTTATAAATTGTTATGTAACGATTCACCCCGTTACATCACCCCCCTTAACCATCAGTCACTTTAGTGACTGATTGACTAAATGGATACTCGTCCCAAATCATTTGGGACAGGGTTTGCACTTGTTGGTCCGCGTCCACTTTCCAACATTTCATCGCATGGTAAACAAGCCCATGCGATGCGCGAGCAAGGCCGCCGAGAGCGCGTCTGCACGTCTCTGTGCGGACGCCGAAGCAGAAACAACAGCAACTGATGTCCCATCGGTTGCTGAAGAGACCCAGCCTGTGTCACTTGGTGACGCAGGCGCTGGTCATGAAGACACTCGTGTCTTCACAGAGTACGAGCTCGGTGTCTCGTACTCTCCTGATACGGATGACGGATCCGTATCGACGGCGATTGAATCTAAGCCGCCTGCAAAGCGTGGCATGGACGATGCTTTGCGTCGCAGCATCTTTGGTTCATCTGATGAATCAGATGAACCATCGCCGAAGCGAAGGTGCTCGAGGTCGCGAGACTCGGGCGCTAATAGTGGTGTCGGTTCTCCAATGGACACCACTTCACAGCGAGGTGCCAGTACTTCTGTCGGCACGTCGCAGGAAGAGCGGGACCGCAATGTGTTGCGTCTCGCTTCCGAGAAGAAGGCATGGATGCCTCCAAAATCAGTCATGGATCACTTGTCGGCGACGACGAGTGATCGTTATCGAACACGATTGTTCGATTCGTCAAAGATTCATCACCTTGACCCCAGCGCGAAAGACTATCGCGCTGAACATGAGTTCTTCATCGATGCTTTCTTCAGACATCGATGGTACAGTGGGAATCACAAACGTGATGGTCCCTCACTACTTCAGGCGTGGAACGCCTACATCCATAACCTCGAGGATGTAGGTCGTGACGCTTGGAACGACAAACTTATCAAAGCTCGTGATAAGTTTGAAAAGCGAACCCCCACAGGTGCACGCTACAAGCTGCATCGTCTGTCTAGGGAGAAAGGATTACCCTGCCTCTCTTGGGGAGACTCGTGCCCATGTTGTGTGAACAACTCTGCACGAGCACCTAAGGAGGCTTACCTCCTTACCAGCCCGTGGTGGCGCGTACGTGTCTCTACTGAGATGTACGAAGGGATTGACAACCTGAAATCCCTTTACGACCGTGCCGGGAAGACTTTCTCCGGCGGTCCTTCTGCGGCACAGGATGTGCCGCGTCGTACTGCTCGACCAGACCCAGTACGTCAACCATCAATTGGGAGCGGGGCTCCCAAGAATCCCAGGACGGGGGATAGCCGCGCCACCGGACGAGGTAACTCGTCCGACGTCCGTTCACGTCGCGGTGGTTCAACAGCTGCTCAACTAGATAGCGCTGGCCACCGCGAGAGTCCTCTAATGGAGGTGGAGGAGGAGGAAAGACGCTCTCCACACGATCATGTGGATCGGTGTGTTCCCGAGAGCTTCTTTGATCGCGTAACGCAAGGGTTACGCGACGATCTCGAGCATGAGCGGAATAGGCGTCTCCAGATGGTGGACACTGCCTCGAAGCATCGAGCTGAGTTTGCCTTTGCTCAGCTTGAGAACGAGAGAGCTCTGACATCTCTTCGTGACGAGCTAAGGGTAGCTCGTGGGATTGTTGATCGGTCTCGGGATCAGATAGCTGCTCTTCAGACCCTTGTTGATGCCCACCATCGGGAGCACAAGGCTCTCTGCGAGATGCTTGAGCGCAAGGGCGTTCTTCATCGGAAGAAGCAGCGTACTGATGGTACGGCTTAAGCCGACCAACGTAAAACGTGGGATGCGTTCGCATCTTACGTGGTAACTCGATCGTGTATGCATTGCCTAGGCGGTGCAATACACGAAATGGGCCAATGTACTTGGGTAGTAGTTTACTGCTACCCAAGTTAGTCACTACATGCTTTGGTAGATTAACCGTAGACAGTAGGACTAAGTCACCTTTATTAAATAAAAGAGTGTTTGCCCTTCCATTCTTGTCAGCGTTTTGCTTTTGCTTATCCACCGCTTCGGCGATGGAGTCTTGCACAAAACGGACTACCGTTTCACGAGCCAGTATGAACTCATCTGATGACTCGTTAGCTTCAGTGTGCTGTGAGCGCACTGCAGCAACAACAACCTTTTCTTCAGTGAGGGCTTCCGCACTCTCACTGGGATCATTGTCTTCAGTGAGGGCTTCCGCACTCTCACTGGCATCATCTTCTTCGATATCGATGTTATCGATATCGGCATCAAACGCAATGACTTCTTCGTCAGAGCGTGATGAGCGTGAACCAAATCGGTTTTTGCTCGCGCGAGTCCCTCCCCCCTTAAACCAGAGTTACACTCTAGTAAGGTGGGTACACGCGGATGGCGCAAGCCATTCACGTAAAACGGTGTATGTGTCGTGGACGCATGCACCGAGTTGTTGATGGCAAACTCTACCATTGGCAAAAACTCACTCCAACTCTTAAAGGAGTGTACGTATCCTCGAAGTATCTCTTCAAGGACACGATTGGCACGTTCCGTCTGACCATCCGACTCTGGATGATCAGATGTTGACATCTTCAAGCGCGTTTCGAGTGATTTGAACACGGAACGCCAGAAATCAGCAGTGAATCGTGGATCTCTGTCTGATACGAGTTCACGGGGCAACCCATGAAGTCGGAAGATGGTGTCAATAAAGACACAAGCACAGCCACTTGCCGTGATTGTCTCTGGTACAGCCACAAGGTGTACCATTTTGCTGAATCTGTCAACAAATACGAGAATACCCGTATTCCCGCGTGCGTCTTTGGGTAACCCGAAGACGAAATCCATTGAGATGGATTCCCAGCACTCAGCCGGAACCGGTAGAGGCTGTAAAGGTGCACGCAGTGAAGGACTTGACTTCACTCGTTGGCAGACTTCGCATGCGCGAACATACTTTCGCACAAACTGATACTGGCGGGGCCAGTAAAAGTCTCGACTTACCGTGAGATATGTTTTCTCTCGGCCACGATGTCCTCCTATAGGAGCATCGTGATACTCGAACATGATCCGCAAACGCAGATCAGTATCATCTGGAATGACAACACGTGGTGTGTCACCAGAAACGGCTGTATAATACAGTAAACCGTTACGAGTAGTGTATCGATCTGATGCAGATCGATACGCAGGCGACAATCGTTTCAACGATTCTCGGGATGGTTGGGAGAGATGTGACAACAACTTCACTATCTCACCATCTTGGGCGTATGCCCGCCTCACATCATCATACAGCATTGTAGATGGAACTGAGGACGTCATAACCGCAACAGTGACTGTCTCACTGTTGGGTTTCGCGACTGTTTCAAAGTCGGGACGACGTGAGAGTGCATCAGCGACGACATTAAGTCGCCCTGGTTTGTACTCGACCGTAAAGTTGTATTCTGCAAAGAATGACAACCACCGCGCCATTCGTTGTGAAAGGTGCGGGCTGTTCACTGCCGTGCGTAAGGACGCATGGTCAGTGTAAACAACGAAGGGTCTATCTCCTAATAGATAGACTCTGAACTTCGCGAGTGCATACTTCATGGCAAGGAGTTCCTTGTCATGCACTGGATAGTTCCGCTCAGCTGGTTGCAGCTGACGCGACTGATAGCAGACGACGCGTTCAACGCCTTCAAGATCGTACTGCATTAATGCACAGCCGATTGCGAAATCGCTGGCATCACAGACCACATGAAATGGCCTGTCCTGATCGGCTATTGCTAGGACTGGGGATTGTATCAAGCTCTGCTTGATACCCTCAAAGGAGCGTTGACATTCAGCGTTCCATAACCACCTCTCGTTCTTTTTCAACAAACGAGAGAGGTGCACAGTCATCTCGGCGTAATTGCGTGAATATTTATGCAAATACGCCGCTAGCCCAAGGAATTTTCGAAGACCTTTGACATCGACCGGCACAGGCCAGTCGGTGATCGCCTTGATCTTTTCGGGATCAGGACGTACACCGTTCTTACCAACGATGCACCCAAGAAGTGGTATTTCGCTTGCTGCAAATATACACTTCTTGAGGTTTGCATACAATTGATGCTTTCGCATGATTGTAAGAACTTGTCGGACGTGGTACCTGTGAACCTCAACGTCCGACTTTCCATCCATAGCTCGACTATGGATGAATACGTCATCGAAATAACTCGGCGCGAACTCTCGTACTGGTCTCAACAGATGTGATACACATCTGTTGAACGTGGCAGGGGCATTACTGAGCCCTTGTGGCATTACTAGCCATTCCCAGAGCATGCCGCTAGGCGTGCTAACTGCGGTATAGGGTATATCCCGTTCCCGCATAAGGATTTGATAGAAGCCATCCATCAAATCCATGGACGAAAAGATGGTACTCTTTGACATACCATCAATGATTACGTCCTTCCTCGGTATCGGCGTCTGAGCCGGTACCGTTGCAGCGTTCAATTTGTTAAACGCGTGCACTATCCGCCACCCTCCTGTTGCTTTTCGCACACAGAAGGTCGGAGAGCTATGTGGGGAAGTTGATTCCCTCACATGGCCCGCTGCTAAACGATCGGCAAAGAACTTGTCGATCGCAAGTACTTGTTCACGAGGCAGTGGCCACTGCTTCATGACACAGTACTTCGAGCCTGGTTTAAGCTCGACTTCGTGTCGAATACCTTTATCCTTCGGTAATTCGCACGGAACAGTTTCAGGGAATACATCCTTGAATTCAACCAAATCTTCATAGAGAGGATTTTCCTTGAGCGATTCCCATGATTGGGACTCATATCGCTCAATTCGTGTCTTTTCATCTAGGACACTCTCGTCCATAGATGAACTACTGAGAACTCTCTCGTTCTCAGTAAACACTGTTGCTGACCTTATGTCGGTTACACACTCGTCGTCAGCGACGAGTATGCAGATCTGCTTGACTTTGCCACTACGCAGATCACGCAAGAACCTTTTATGTTCGAGCGTTGGCAACTGAGTGATCTCCGAAGTTAACTTCGGAGGCGCAATCAGATCAAGTGTATAAGCGCCTACACATGATCCGTTATTGACTATGACATTCAATGTCTCTGTCATTTCCTGGGGACTTATTCCCTCAGGCTTCGAAGGACTTATTCCTTCGTCTTCCCGGGGACTTATTCCCGCGGGTTTCGGGGAACTTATTTCCGCCGTATTTGTAATCTTGGGACTTATTCCCTTTACTTCCTCTAGCTGGGGTTGCGCAACCACAGCGAGATCCTCTACGAAAGACTCTCCAGTCGATCTAGGATTATCGTTTCGCTTAACCTGAGCGATCGATTGTTTCTCTTCTAGATGTTCCCCTCTAGGGATACATCTTTGTCCCAGTCCACCCGACTTATTCGAGTGGTGGACCTTCGGCGCAGCCTGTGTTTCCTCACAGCCGCCGGAACTTTGCTCCGAAGTGTAACCGTTTGGTACACTAAGGTTTTGTGCAGTCGTACTAACGACCGTACCACAAGTGAGGCCATCGCACTCACTCGTAGTACATCCACACGCTTGTGGACGCTCCAAAACGTTCATCAGATGGCCATCTGATGAACAAGCGGCAGGCATCGTTACTGTCCGATGTTGCCAGTTTACCCGTGGTTCGTACCTTCTGAGCCACGGTATTCCAAGGATGACATCAAATTTGTCATCCAAATCCAATACGATAAAGTCATCGTCATATTGGGTATCTTCTAGCGTATAGCGAATCTTCACTATACGCTTCATGACGGTTACGGATGCGCCTGTCGCAAGACGTACCGTCATCCTCGTGGGAGGTGTGTCACATTCACTGAATTTAAAGTGACCATCTTCTAGCGATTGGCGTCGCACAAAATTGTTAGACGCCCCACAATCGACTAGAGCTCGAAGGGACAACTTATTCGTCACTTCGAGTTTCAAGGTAATGAGTGAGATCTCATTACCTAGAGCAGCAACGCACAACGTCTGTGTGTTGGGAGCAACCTTCATCAAGAGGCCTACAAATTCTCTTGACGTTGCTGGATCAGTAGGGTGCTCCGCACCTACTGATCCTGTCCGTTTTTTGACGGTCCATCCCGTTGTTGCGTCTTTGCACCAACTGCGGACCCTCGTCCCTGCCCCTTTCTCATGGGTGGACGGTCACTACGCCCAGTGTCGCGAGACACTGGACGAGGGGCACTACACTCGTAAGCGTAGTGTCCTGTCTTTTGACATCTGTTGCATCTCTGCAACTTCTTGTAGCCTGTAGAGCGAACCTTCTCGCTCTCTACATAACAGAGTTCCATCGGCTCTGGACCTCCGTTGTCATATCGTCTCGGTTGACGATATGATGTCGAGCTGGCGCGAGCCTGTCTCAGACTGAAGTCTTCCTGCTCCGCAATGGAAATGGCTTGTTCTAGTGAATCTAGTTCAAGCCGGAACAGGTGAGTCTTGACGGGACCATCCGCAAGACCCTGCATGAACACCGAAACCAACGTGTGTTCATCCACTGGATTGGAACTTATACAACTCGTGAGATGTCGTATATGTTGAGCGTAAGCGTGCACATCACGCTTACCCTGCTTGAGCTTCAAGAGTTCGGTTCGAGCCCTGAACTCAGCTCTAGGCGGTTCAAACGTTTGTCTGAGCCGCGACTTGAAGACTTCCAACGACCCAAACGCATATGGGTCGTGCAGCTTGAGCCCCAGTGCCCAAGTCTTGGCACGTCCTGCCAGATTTGATTGGGCAAATGCAACTTGCATATCCCCGTCGTCGATGCGACGCGCCCTTATGGCGTCATCCAATTCGACGAACCATCTCAAGAGGGAGTCTTCTTCGACCCCTCTATACTTTGAGATGTCAATCTTCAAAGTCTCGGGCCGACGCGAGTGCATCGACCCGCCAGCAGCAGCCTGCTGCTGTCTCAACAGTTCAAACTGTTGAGCACCTTGTTCTCTCAACAACTCTGCTTGTTGAGAACCTTGTTGGTGAAGCAAGGCTACTTTCTCGCGTTCAGCGTCAAGTTCATTTTGGATGAACTTGGCGATAGTAGCATGTTGGGCGTCTCTATTGAGAGCCTCTAGCATGACGCTAACAGCATGGATGCCCATGGTCGAACCCATTCGTTCAACCGCATCCCATTCGACATCGCTCAAATGGGAGTAGCCGTCACGCGTAGCGTGAAAGCTTTGGTCATCTTCATCATCCAACATATTCATGTTGGATGTGAACGCGGTCCTTGGACGGACTACGAAGTGCTACCAGGTGTAACGGGGCACCCTGAAGCTTGTACTGGTGACAGTACAAGCTACTTATTCTGATAACAGAATAAGGCGGTGCCTCGTATCTTCACGTACACTGGTACGTGCAGAGGAAGACGGTAAGAAGAAGCGAGTACTTGGTTAGAGTAAAAAGTAGAACTGTATTTATAATAGTTAATGTCTGCAATAAATCACTATTTATCTTCATCTAACTATGTCTAAATACAAATGTGTAAATCAATTATCTGCTCACCACTCATTGCGTGCGTCTGTCGTGGCGCGTCTTCGTTGGTTGATATAATGGCCTATATCAACCAATTAGGAACTACTTGTAAGTGCTACAGAATATTTGTCCTTATGACAATATTCTGAGAATATAACTCTTATAGTTATATTCTATTAACAATTTCTTATAAATTGTTATGTAACGATTCACCCCGTTACACTATCGTCACAGTGAGAACAGTAACGACAGCATACCACACCAGTAAGGTCTCATATGTGCAGGACCTTTGGCTTCAATACATTCGAATCCTATCGCGCATGACCTGAATCTAATTACAAACGAATGTCGCACAGTGACATGTTACGGTCGTCAATGTTAATAAAATCCTAGTTACAGCATTTGGCACCTTGCCGTCATTTTCTGTGCTTCGCCCCCTCCCGATCTTTCTTTTGCATAAACAGCGACCGAAGCCTGCACGACATCCCCCCTTAGAGGGTTCGGGTCGAGCTAGAGACGACACCCGCCGAAAGTGGGTGGCCATGAGAGGGGGGGCGGATCGTCTTGACTGGCTTCTCCAAATTGAAGAATGAAAGGATAAAGAAATGGAAAGCGTAATTTAGCGTGGTACACATTTATTTCGTGCTGAATTGGTGCGGGTTTTGCAATGTTTGCATTCATCTAGAGCTGGATTTGCGATTTACTCCAGTTGTCGTTCAAAGGATACTGTTTACACCGTTCCCTAATTTTAGTGGTCCAGAATTTACGTCCGAAGTGACTTGCACCCTCGTACGTTCACTTTGTAAAGTGCACGACAGCCACCCATGCGCCTTCTTCCACCTTCGTTGACAGCTTCTATCATTTTTCTCTCGGTAGCTGCAAAAGCCACGACTTCAACGAACAGTAAACACACCACTAGTGTCCCTCATGACCAGTCTGCTCCTCCTCCTCCTCCTCTGCTGGAGGTGGACACTCCTGACACGCCAAGACCCTTGGGAATTCACGATCTGGAGGAAAATCGAGATCGGCCACGTCCGGTCGGACGTGGAGCAAGAGAGGGGTGGCAACTCACCACCGCCTTTGAAAGCAGTCGAGTCTCTGGCTCATATGTACCAGCTTTCGACTTTTGTACGCCCAGTCCACCTGGCCGATCCAGCTGAAGCGCAGGTGGAAGCTGAAATGGTTGCTATTTATCACGAGATCATGCCATGGTTTGAGTACATTAAAGCATACGCCGAAACACATAAAGACTATAGTGTCCATGATGCGATCAACGTGCTCGCGAGAGTCAGAGGAGAAGACAAGCTGGTAGCATTTTTATTTCGGGTGCGAAAGTTCGATCATTTGAAGCGGCTCGCTGACAGATTGCAAAGCGCTCTTGCTGAGAAGAAGCCAGACAATGTACGGCTGATCATGGATATGTGTCTGCGGGCTGAGGTGGATCCGGAACAAGTCTTCTTCATGATGCCCATCGCGGAGGAGATTCGTACACGTGGCGTTAATGACCGCGAGAGGTGGCCCGAGATGCATCGCAAGTTCGAGCAGTGGATGGTGTACACTTGGGAGTTTAGAAGTCACGTACGTGCTGGGCAGCGCCAAAGGCGTTGGGATAGGGAGATGGTCGACGATTCGGTACTTCAAAATCTCGCACATGCGGTGCTCGAGCCTCTCGTGAAACACAGTGAACCAGAATACCTGGTAGAGTTCCTTGAATATCTTCGCGTCGAGAAAGGTATGCACATCTTTGGTTCGAAGATGCAGCAGTTATTGCTTGCCAAGCACCCGGCTACGATTGAAACACTGATGTTTGATGTGTGGGCAAATTCGGGCATGAGTCCTCAAGACGTGTACCAGTCACTGCCCATTGCATCGTTGAGTGTCGTAATGATTGATGATACGACGGTCAAATTAGCACCGGTTAACATGCACGCTGCATCGGAGGGTCACAATTTTTTCGCTACTATGATGGACAAGATACCGCTAGTCGACATTATCAAGAAACTCAATCAGTTGTTCAAGTTCGTGGACGTCTACCGAGTTCATCATAGCTTTGATGACGAGAAAGTAGTTGGTCTACTGCTTCATTCCAAACCTGCGCCAGAAGCTCACGCTTATCTTCTCTTTCTTGAAGAACAACCAGGCCGGAAGGAGCAAGCAGCTCAACTGCTAGGAATTTTGCGTGGCTTGTATTCGCCTCTCCAGTACGAAGAGATGAACATCCTCGCATGGAAGATTCGTTGGGTGCTGCTCGAAGATTCGATAGCTGACAAATATCACGGTTTGTAACCTTCCAGCAACGAAAGAAGGCCTTCAGTTTAAGTTGTTTGTCAATGATCGTTGAATTGCCTTTTTTCATTGTAATCAGCACTATTATGACAGCAGGTCGCGCATTCCGACAAGCGTTGTGATGACCCTACCTGAGACCGCATCATTTTACATTTGCGCTCGCATATGCGCCCACAACGGCTGCGCTCGCTCGACGTCATGTGTGTAGCCTATCTCGTCACAGATCTCCAGCCTTTCTCGAATCTGCTAGTTGCGTCATACCTGCCAAATCATAACACCAAAGTGCTAGGTATGCATCTTGCAGAGTGTTTTCTCCGCGCATTGGTCGATGTGGGTGCAATCGCTTCCACATATGGCGTACAAGGTTTTCCCGTTAGCATATCATGTATATTTACAACGCTCACACATTAAAACCCCCGTTATGCATTCGGTAGGACTATGCGTTTCCCATACAAAGCGAGCCGATACATGCTCGTTTATTCATCCTAGTTTTGCCAGGAAGGCCATTGTTCCTGGTGACCACTCACTGTATTCGAGGTGAAATGCAGTAGCAAGTGAGCGGCCTGCCGATATAGATAGGTGATTGAGTGGACCGCTGACATGGATAGTATTTCGGATGACCTGCGAGAACACCACAAGATGATTGCACCCGAAGAAACTGTTGCAAAACAAACGCCTCGGCGGGGGGGTTTTGTGAGGAGGCCCGGGGCTCTGGGGGGTGGGGGGGGGGCGCCCCCCCCGGAGGGGAGGGGCCGGTCTCCGGCCCCAGAAAGAAATAAAGGTATCTCCTTCGGGTTGGGGGGGGGGGCGCCCCCCCCCCCCGCCCGGCCGCCCCCCCCCCTCTTTTTTATTTTGGGTTGTTTGTTGATACCCACCCCCCCCCATAAAAATTGGGACGGGCGGATGGGGAGTGAGGAGGGGGGGTGGCTGTTCTTTTCTCTTTTCTTTCCTATAAGTAGTGGTGCGGGGGCTGGCGATTACGGAAGGAGGAAAGGAGGAGAGGGTGGGGGACAACTAGAGGGGGGGGAGGGGGAGGTATCCAAATATTATCTTTTTTCCTTTTTCTTTTTTTCCTTTTTCTTCCCCCCAGAAACGACGGCACCAGAAGAAACGATTGCACCGGAATTGTTTAACTTTCAATTGCACCAGAGTAGCCTACCCTTCATATCATGATCCATTTTACTCGATAAGTTCATTCTCCACTTTTCTTTTAAGACTTGAGCTCCACTGCCAGCCACAGGCCGAGTCTATCATTATGATACATCACGACTATGGGGCATTTCACGAGAGCTGGTAAAGCGCTTCCGAATACTGAAATGGTAATTGGATGCCAAAACTGGTTACAAATGGATGCGAGAAGGGAGTGCGATCGAACAGGCCTGTCCAATCCTCAGAAGCGGATAACGGGGGGACACAAGCGATTCCCCGATTGAAGTGACTCAAAGGTCTACTACTGGACGCTATCCCTAAGTGGACTGGAAAAGAGGATGCTGCCAGGAAGGCAACGGCATCAGCTCACACCATAAGTCAAGACCTACAACACAGTCTTGTGTAAGCAAAAATTGTGTAACATTGCTGATGCAGCGGGCGCGTCGTAAATGCAGAATGTTTACTGGGAAATAAACACGGGACCGATTCTACGAACGCACGCGTATACAAAGCAGAGAACTAGGATTCGCTTGATTTGCATGAAGACAGCGTGCGCTTAAACATGCAAGGACACTAGGACATCATGCATATTAGCAGCGCTTGTTAGTCAGGTAAGTTTAGTCTCTTCCATAGTTTTTAAGTCGAGGTCGACCTTCCGGTTACAAGATTCGCCTCCACGAACTCAAGGGTGAAGTGAGTACCCGCAGAGTATTTCAGCAGCAAGCTCTCATAAACTAAGGCCAGTGGCTTGTTTGGCAGCTCGACGTTTATGGCACTCTTATTTAACAAGGAGGGTAAGCCACTTCGACATCAGATGCTACGTACAGAGATGTACAAGATGAGCTGGCCACCACTCTCGATGGCATGGCAAATATTGGGATGTAAGTAAAAACTTGCAAATGCTATCGGGGTTGTTGACTTATGTCGGATCGAAAGCGGCTGACCTGTCGATTGGTCCGGATGTTGCTAGTATCACATCTTTATTTCAGTGACATCCAGAGCTATTCGCAGGGAACGGCGATAACAATTGCTCACACCTTCACGCATTTGATTCCCCAGTGTACTCTATGAACCAGCATAGAAGTCTCTAGCTTTTGCATTGATTGATTGCCCCGTTGTTGTGTGCTGCATTGGTTGCTTGGTCGTTAACATAATGACGTGTAGGCATGTAATGTAGCGCCTTGTGGTGAGGTTTTGTTCGCTGGCATACGCTGAGCGTGGTACCCGATCAAGACGTTAACCACTGGTCGAATACGTTCGTGTCCGAGTATCAACAGCAGTCTCCGAACCCATGGCCTTGTTAGTATCATAACCTGCTACCATGTCATATCTACAGCTTGCTCTTTCGCTGAACACGTCTCTCGTTGTGGCACTGCGTATGTGTCAGCTTACATTTGGGCAAGTCGACGTAATAGGTGTTTTCGAATTGAAAAGGCTTCAAGTGGGCAGCCGTACGAGACCCATCCATCCCAGGTCGTAGCCGACTGTCCACATATTCCTTAGGCAAGTCAACTCTCCCGCCACTCGGCTAACCAGCAATCACATCTCCTCATCTCAGCCACAATTCCATGTCCACTATGTAGATGGCCGTCTCAACTAGATATTACGCACATGACAGAGGACGACATATTTTAGGCTCTACCTCTCTTTTGCATCAGCTTACTACCGTCGTCTGCTGTCGCTTCTCTCCGCATCTACATAAGTTGCTCACGGAGAGGCCGAGTCAGCTAGCTGCCACGTAGATCATTTCTCGTTCCAAGGTAGTCGACCAAACAAACCACACGAAAGCGTATGGAGATGTTTGTATTTCCTGATAGATGGGACAGACACAAGCGCAAACACGCGAAAGCGCTATGTAATGGAAACTGTAAACTTTGGTCAGGGGTCTATGGGAGCGAACACACTGAGCAAAAACTCAAACTCGGAGTGCAATGAGGTTGAACAAGACTTGTAAGCATTCGTTTTCATTAAAGACAAAGTGGATGAAACGTGAGGGGTGTGTGAGTGAGTGAGTGAGCGATGTACAAAAACGTGAAGGAGGGAGTGTGTGTACGAATCGGACGAGACCGCTGCCGAGCTGCAGTAGGCGAAGAAGAGTATCATCTACCCTGGCCATCACTTGGCATGAGATAGTGATCGAAATTGCATCGCGTCAACAACGTTCTTGGTGGCAACCGTTGCATCGGACTGGAAATTGCAGCAATTGTGGGAGTATGACGATTGGCTTGTGGCGGGCATTTCTCCATAAGCAAGTTGAAAGTTGTCCTATTGATCATGACCTAGACCGGTCAAACGAGCCCATCGCAAATGGCTTATCGCCTCTGGAACAATGGCCAAGATCCTTATCAAGGACAACAGACGTAACTGCTCCCTGTCAAGGAAGTATTGATTCGAAAGGCGGTGGTTTCTACCCCAATCGCAATACGTGTGTCTTGTTGCTTTACAGTACCGTGTTCGATTATAAGGTGCAGCTGCAGTTTACTTGCGGCTGTTGTAAGGCCTGCTTTGCTTCTGCACATTCCTCTTGACCTCCACAATGTCAACTACAGACCAAACTATGGTCTTGCTGTCTGCGACTGCAAAACTGCTAAAATTGACAGCCCGAACGATTCTATTGCACCCAATACGCTCATGAGCACCAATAGGTTAGTGTAAGGGATGTGTTGCAACTTTGGTGAGACCAGTGTCGTTTGCTATTGGTATATCTTGGACCAAATACTGGCCAAGCATTTGACGACCAGGTGACGCCATACATGAATGGGAATATGACACGGTGTGCAATCCGAGCATTTTCTGATCGAGAGATCCAAGGGGGTGTACAAAGGTGGCTTTAGATTGGAGACTGTATTACAATGAGGGCACTTGACCTAGTGCTGCGAATTCCTGCGCCAACCCACGTGCGACTTCAAGTGCATTCTTTGTACGCGAACCTAGTCGTAAGATTCCGATACCTCACGCTTCACGCTTCACGTCTATGTGTCGTCAGACTGCAAACTTTTGGAAATTCGCTACAGCTGGAATGCGCCTAATGATCGTACCAACAACATACGATAGATCAACACTGCGTAGTCTCCGCTGCATTTTACGCAACCCGTTCTATTACTTTGTGTACTATATCTGCCGAAGAAGCGGGCATTGCAAATCAGGAACTCTCGGCGGTGCAAGCGTGAGCGAAAGACTTGAAAGAGGGCTACGACGCACGCCGCAGCGCACTAACACGGGATGGAAACAAGATCGTGCAGTGCCCACCGTCTTCGTTCCAGCAAACACCATACAGCCTTAGATGTACAGGCAACCGCTAGCCAGCATCCATCCATCCGCTCGCATGTCAGTCCGGCAAGACCCGCCAGTGGCATCATTCCATTTTGCTGACAACACTGCTGATACTACATCAAGTGAAGACGTTGGGGACCACGCACAAAGTGCCATGACTCCAGCTCAAACACTCTCCATGACGACGCGAGGTGGGTACGCACTGCCACCCTGCATCAGCCTGATTGAGTGCTGCAGATGACGCAGTCGATCAATCAGCCCCTTCATCACCACATTCCGCTCATAAACCTCCTATCACTCCATCACCACCACCACTCATCATCATCATCAATACAACCACCACCACAATATCTCCCCCCCTCCTCTCTCCCTCTCACCTTGCGCAATCGATCCCTCCTGGTCACAAGTGCAGCCACCACCGCCTCCTACACCACCCACAGCCGTCAGCCACACCTAAAAAACCCAGTAACAACCATCCACCCATCCACCCAAAACCCATCACTCTACACCCACCTCGTCCTTGTCCCGGACCCCCCCGCTCTTCTTCTTCTCCAGCTCCTTCACAGCTTCCAGGAGCTCCCCGCTGAGCTTCACGTACTGCGTCTTGAGCGCCGCCATCCTCGTGTACGTGTCTTGGATCTCCTCCTGCGCAAACGGCACCACAACCGGGTGACTCGGACCGCCTCCAAACCCGAGAGCCAGTCCACTCGTCAGCTCCGGGAGCGCCTCGTCTTGCGCCGTCTCCGCTTCGGACGGCGGCGACCCGGGCGCGTTCACGTCAGCAGCGAACGCACTGAGACTCGAGCGCAGCGGCGGCTTGAGGTTCACGTGCTTGGCCTCGTCCAGCACGTGGTACGCAAGAGCGAGCAAGTGCGAGAGCGTCTGGTGCCCATTCTTGCGCGCAGGTGGCTCCATGGTCGATTGGCAGAATACCGTTTCTATACCGTTTTTACGTGCGACTTGGATCATTTAGAAACGTGCGGAAGGGGACGAGTGTGCGAGATAGAAAAAGCAAGAAGTAGTCGGGTTTGAGGCGAAATGCTAGGGGGGCGGGTGTCATTTCGATCGAGTACAAGGAAAAGTGCTTTTAGATCAAGCTAGAGATGAAAAGCTGCGCGTGTACATCTAGATGTGACCTTGAATATTGCGGTTGTCCAGGTGAGTCGCATAGTAGCACCACATTGAGCCACATCCTCACTTCTTGCCGTCGATCCTTACAGGATGAACTGATCCGCGCACATGTGTATCATTTTAGTTTCCAGCCTGCAAGGCCACATCTCCATGTAGCTGATCAGTGAGCACCAAAGATGAACTGCTGCCACTATTTGCACCAAAAGAGCGAGACGCCTCACGTCGTCAAGCTGGTGTTAGTCTGATAAAAGCCCGTATACTCCATCATCATCGTCACCATAATAGAGAATCGACATCGAAAATTCACACACCTCCTTTCTCTGCACTGATTACGCTGCTTCCACCTAAACAATCCACAGTCAAGTTGATCGTCAGAAGTCGCACTTTGCAGAGCTCAAGGCCCGTCCCACGTACTACTGACCTATCCAACGTTTACTGTCCGTCGCACTGGACCGAAATCATCACAAGTGGGTACATCTTCTACCTTCTCCAGCATGATGCGACTCGGTCACGTCGCCCTCTTCTTCGTAAATGCCGCAGCTGCTGGTTTACTGCAAACATTCGGCCAGGGTATACTGCAAACCGATCTTGGTGTTACTCTCTCGGCTTTCTGTCGCTCTGGACTCTGTGACCTGCAGACCCTCCCTCACGTACTAACTAGAAGTTCCTGCAGATGTCCTGGCCAAACTCAATGCCTTTGACGCGTGCATTGATGCGCTCTTTGTGACCAACTGCGTGGGCAATCAACTGGTGTACCGCATCAGCTTCAGCTTGAGCTCCTTCTTCGTGGTCGCGGCGCTACTCAGCTGCACCGTGGCCAGTAAAAAGTGTGACAGCATATGCTGTCTTCTGCTCTTCCAGCTGCCGTTCTACCTGGGGCTGCTCGCGGTGTCGCTCTTGATGCCCAACGGTAAGGGTGCTACCATTGTTGCGGTTGACTCGGGTTGAGATGGCACGTACTGCTGGCTCTGTTCTCACGTGTGAGAATTTGTTTGCCACCACTCATTGCTGCAGCTTTTTTCGTCGGTTATGTGGTCATTGCGCGCATGTCGTCGGCCCTCTTTGTCATCCTGCAGCTCGTTATCATCGTAGACTCGAGTTGTACGTCAGTGTCTTCGACCTTGAGATGCTTCTGCTTCCTACGGTCTTGTGATCGATTCAGATAGCCTGCGGGACTACATTCTCGACAAGATGGACGAGGCAGACCGTGAAGAGGATACTCGAGAAGCATTGCTTGGCACTGGCACTGGCTCAACGCAAGGAAGCAGCATGACAACGGCGATGTGGTGAGTAAAACCTGATGATGAGCGGAAGACGTGCTGGACATAAGTCATGACAGGTTGTTACGACAATGCAACATCAGGAAAGGAGCGTACCTCGCACTGGTGTCCGTCGGAATGGTGCTCCTGATCATAGGGATTCCAATGATGTACCTGCACTACGGCGAGTGCGACATCGACGTTGTCTTCATCTCGATCACACTGCTGTCGGTGATCATCCTGATTGTGTTGAGTGGTAAGTGTAAATGCTGCGTGGTGGTTCTGTATAAACCATGCTGATACCGTCATTTGCTGCAGTCGTGACGGGAGCAAACGTGGGGCTTTTGCCATCAACCACGGTCTCCCTTTACCTCTTGCTATTGTGCTACCAGGCACTTCGAGCAAATCCAAGTGCGTCCTGTGCACCAGTGCCTTCGTTAGCCAAAGAGAAGGCTCAGGAACTACCGGGCATGATTGTGAACTCGTTGATTGCAGCGTTCACTGTTACCTGGACGAGCTGGCAAACATCAGCAACCAGTACAATCTTTCTCAGCTCGTCGCCTGCTCATAAGCTTCGTGACGACAACCCTGCTGGAAAACATGGCGAAGAGCTAGCGAGCGTCGGCTTGACACCTGGTCGCTTGGCCAGCGATGATTCTCGCGAGGTGGCAGAATACCAGTTCCACGTACTGATGGTGCTGGCATCGCTTTACATGGCGATGGTTCTTACGAACTGGGGAAGCTTCGACGGGTGCGAATGGATGAATGACTGTCAATGCTGTAAGAAACACTCACGCTCTTGTCTTTGTAGGTCTTCGTCAAGTGATGACGCAGTCTTCAGTATGTGGGTCAAAGCGATTTCGCAGTGGGTGGCATCAGGGCTATTCCTTTGGACTCTGGTAGCGCCTGCGGTGTTTCCTGATCGTGAATTCTCGTAAAAGCACGAGCAAAAGTGTAGCGTAAACCTTTCAGCGGCAATACAACGTCGACCGATGACAGTCAAATCCGTGCTTGCGTATTGCGTTTTTCCATCCAAGCTGACGTCAAGTTCGGGAGCAGACGCCGATCGTTGTAATGGAGAACGAGCGTTCAGATAGAACGCTTCAGGCGAGTGGATTGCTGCAAGACACGCATGCTCGAGCAGCCAAACGGGACTCTTCGAGACAATAGACGTGCACTGTTCTTTGCCACACAGGCGTAAACACCTCAACCATACGCCGTTGCCATATTTCCTCGATGACCGAGCTACATCCCCAACCGCATTGTGGCATCAAACAAAACGTGTTCACGTTTTGCATTATGTTCATTTCCGATTCCGTGGATCAACTCGCTGCCGCTTCCGACGTCCAGAGCCAGAGCGAGGTTTTCCTCCACCACCAGTCCCTCGATGTCTCGTTGGCGTGTGTTTTGTAACGCGAAGCTTTTGGCCTCGACACAATGTACCATCCAATTTGCACAGAGCTTCCGAGGCCTGCGCCTCGTTTGAGAAATCCACAGTATAGCTCATCCGGTCGGACTCGGCGCCAACGCTCTTGGCGAATGACACTAACCCGGGGCACTCTTGTAGTGCACTAACTAAAGAGACAAGCTCTAACGGCTCACTGGTCGACACGTGGATGGATCTGGATGTATAGTTGCTGCATTTGCTGTTGGTGCCTTCGACACCCACTTGCTCTGACAAGGCACGCGAGTAGCGCGGTTTGAGAGGGGTAGCAATTGAGTCCTCTACACGTCTCATATTGTTACTGTCATGATGGACGGAAAACGTCAGTTCTTGATCCGGGGTGCACGCAAAGGGATACTGCTGGGTTCCATCTTGATAATAAGGTGCAGTTTCCGTCCACCCAGGTGCGTTTCCTCCAAATCCTTGTTGCTGGGCCAGTTGTTGCCAGTGCCCTGGCCCCAAACTTGCATAAGGGTGAAAATATTGATGTGGGGGTGGAGAGGGATACACCGGGAGCTGCATCGGATGGTATTCGAGACCTGCAGACGAGCCCAAATGAAATCCATCTGAATGCGTGTACACGCCCGCTACCATTGGTGATTGCTGATTGCCCATTGTCGCATCTCCAGGGGAAGGGATGCGCGAATAATGATGAAAATGCTGATCTTCTCCTGCGCCCGAGTGCTCCGTGCTTCGCATTAAATGCGCAAAACGTGCTTCAACGACGCGCAAATCTGTATCTTCAAATGATCTCAGCATAGCTCGTTCAATTGCAGTACGCTCGAGACGCTGAGTGCTGGTCGAGTTGCTTTCATGACTTGGGCTAAACAGACTCGGTGCCTGGAC
Source organism: Peronospora matthiolae (assembly GCA_921007115.2). Lineage (NCBI taxonomy): Eukaryota > Oomycota > Peronosporomycetes > Peronosporales > Peronosporaceae > Peronospora > Peronospora matthiolae. Next base: position 555,474 of record CAKLBY020000305.1, read on the forward strand.
TGCAATTGCCTGTAAGAACTTGCCTGAGCCAAGCGGCAACTCGAGTTGATGGAGCTGATACGCCGCCTGCGTAGCATTCGTATCACTGTCGAACTTTACGAAAGCTATCCCTTGTGTTTCGCCAGTACTCTTGGCAACCTTAATGTCCATAAACTCCATCCCCGATAATGATGACACCACCGACGAAAGCATGTGAGTCGTCAGAAACCGGTCGTACATCAAAAATACCCAAAGGCGATCTTTTCCAGCTAACGGAAGGATTGCTGATATGGGTGGCTCAGGCTTTTTTGCCAGCGGATGACTGGACTGCGAGGTAGAAGTGCATTTCCTTGCCGTTCCAGCGTGAAATTGTGCTGGTTTCTCATGCTGCTGCAAGCCAGTATCGTGTGCAAATGATAACTAGGAAGAAGCAACACATGTCTTGTCATTAGCATACCAACGCCTTGTCCGAGCAGATTTGTCCACGTACCGTCATGAACTCAGGCCGTTCCGGGTCTTCGTCGCCCTGTGACGATTCCTCTTTGAAAGATTTGACAACGAACGCTGCTGTGCTGGGCTGTTAAAAGCAGACATGTACGTCAGACGGGCTCATTAAGCGAGCGCGGACCGAAGGTTTCTAGCAGCAACAACATTACCTTGGAATAAATGATGTAAGCCATGGTTCTCACGCGGCCAAAACTTCGGACAAGTTCTGCGGATTCAAAATCGCCATACACACTGAACATTGCTTCCACTTCTTGATCCGTGAACTGCATCAAGTAAACAACGTCTGAGGCAAATTCCAAAAACAGCAACCTATGGTAGAAAAACGTGGCAGTACCTTGTACGTTGACGTGAAAAAGAGCTTGGTGTGCACCGGCTCAGCTGGCTTCGATTCGGACTCGAGCTTTACGCTTCGATCGTGTACACAGCTCTTCTCTAACTTGATTGCAGCGGGCCCATCTTGCCTTCGATCTACTACGAAGCTATCATGGTCACGTCTATCCTCAGTTGCCCGCTGCTTCGTTGATCGGTACAGCTCTTCAATTCCATTCTCCGAAGACTGTCGCTTACACAGCTTTTTCAGTGTTACTTTGGCATTCGTTGCGTCAGGTGGCAAGCCAACGTCACTGCGATCGGAGAGCTTTTCTACGGGAGGCAACGCTTTGAATTTGGTATGCACATGAGCGGTTTGAGTCGGCAACGGCGACGTCGTCGTATTGCTCCGTTTGCGCCGGATGCCACTACCGTCGGACGTGTCTTCTGTACTTGATCCAGCGATTTCTAAACTCTGTCGACGCCTGCGGAGGTGTTGCTTTACATGATGAAGCGGCATTGCACCACCATTTCGTGTCGCTACACCATCTGCACGTTGCATCGCATCGGACGAAACCTTATGAATCTTCATCGGTGTCGGTACGAGTGGTCCTGACCGAACACTATGTGCTAGCGTGCTCGTGCTTTTTCCTTCTTTAGATACTTCATTCGATCCGGGCCGTACAATTTTGCGGTTTTCACCCTTCGTTTGTTGCTTTACTTGGTCGAGTGTTGATCCCACTCGGAGGTACATAGCAAGCAGATCGTCATTCGTTTCATTGAGTACCTCACGCTTCTCCACCGCGACAAGCATTGCGCACATCACTTGCTCCACTTGCACCTGGTCTTCCTGAGGCCCCACCAACTCATCCTTGCAAACATCCGCAGCCAGCACATCTTTCTCCCTCGCTACGCTCGTTTCTGCCTTTTCGTTCGTTGCATTTACAGTACCGAGTTGGCATATTCTAAGTCGTTGATTGTCCAAGCCTGGTGTAGCACGACTCGACCCCAATGGAAGAGCTACAACAGGCGGACTCGACCGCTGTCGCTTCCCAGGCAGTCTCGCCTCAATACCGCCGTCGTCTTCTTGTTGACGCACCCCTTCTATCTTCTCATCCAGGTCCACTCGCGCATGCTGGTCACGCTTTACTTTGCCATTGCCGCTCACTGGTCGCTCCTTGGCAATTGTCACCTACAAGAAGATCGAAAAAAAAGCACTCGTCATCACCATCCAGCTCACTCGACAAAAACGAGACATGCATCTCCAGCACCTGTCGGCATTACCTTGAGAATGTGTCCGTCACCCAACTTTCTGTGGTCCAGTGTATCAATCGCTGCAAACGCATCTTCCGGGTCTTCGTACTGTAGAAACGCAAAACCCTATTTGACACATTGGTGCCACACCAAATACCCAACCACCCAATCTGACCACCACGAATATCCCAATGCAATACAAACAACAAGTCACGAAAAACACACACACACAACCCTACCCGCGACTTTTTGCTGCGATCAAGTGCCAAGTGCAGGTGTTTAATTAGACCGCACGTTGAGAAGAGCGCACGCAATTCGTCCACTTGACACGAGCGGCCACACACGACGAACAGACGAGGATGGTCAGTCGAACACTGCGGGCCGGTGGTAGTCGCTGTCGTGCGCGTCACGCTCGACGGAGCGTTGATCATGCTCGGAAGTGAGTCCGAGGGCATTGCGTCTGTGACGAGGTGGTGGCCGGAGCTATTCCGAAAGAGAGGGGTTCCGGTGGTCGTGAGGTTTTATGTTGATATTGGGTCCTTTGAGTGACCTTTGAGTGAGCAAAACTGGGTACAAAGGATCGGATGCCAGGTATGCTCGATTGTTGATAGCACTAGTCGCACAAAATCAGATTGACATCATATCGATTGCCGATGTCGAGCAGCACTTCCTGGATGACCAAACCTTTTCATTGTCATAAATCGATACAGGAATAGTGTTCCGGGAACATGGGCGAAAGCGAATAGAACAAATGTGTCATGAGGCATGTGTGTTTCATTAGACGACAGGGTGGCGGCTGAGTAAGCGCTTGTGAAGCGAAATCGTGTTTCTGCTATGGACACTATGAGAAACATCGTGAGTGGAGACGATAGATTGTCCATGTTTCGGAGCTATCGCAGTACATTATCGCTTCATGAGGACGGCCACTTGGTGGGCTGCTGAATCTTTACACAAGAATCATTTCTCAATTGATTGCTGCGTCGTCGCTTGCCTAGTCGAATTGTAATGGACTTGATTTCCGTAAGGCCGCTGTTTTCGCGTGACGACGCTGTCCCCGACACTCAATGCACTTTAGCTCGGATTCAGTAACGACATATTCGTAGATCAACATCCTTTGTGATTCAGTGACGACGGCTGTGTATGCTGGACACCGATGCATTGCAGTATCGGACACCAACCTTTCACTCCAACGTTTACATCCCAAAGCTTGTGGCGGAAGTGGTTACTTGTCGTCGTCCGTGTGACAACCAGGCGTAAGCTTTTTCAACGTCGACTGCACAATTGCGTAGGAGAAAAGCGTTGGTGAGAACAACGATGACCAACAGTTGGAAGCTGCCTCTTGTACAAATGTTAGCATCAACGTTGCTTCGACGTTCATATTCGCTCCCCCTTTCGACCGTTTGACGATTACCCATGAGTCGTTGGGTCTGATAACGATACAAACTTTACCTGACAGTAGCTTCGGTCCTCGCAAGTTTTCTACGGGGACTGCACGAACTACGTATTGTTCTACGCTAGGCCGAAGTTCCAGCATGGCGTACTTCCAGCTTCTCAGCAAGCATCCATATACAGTGTTTGAAGTCTGCAGAGGAAGAGTCTGGAAACACGAGTCGGCTAGGTTTACGATCTTCATTGCACGCGGTGCAGATGACCGGAATGCCCACGCACGTTTACAATACGCGATCGAAGTGCGACTAATGCATCGATCAGCTCTTCGCTTTACTCCTCTACTCATAATACGTAACACTGCGTGCGACTGACGGCATCCTCGCGCTGTCGATTCATGTTGTAACAACGACATTTGATCGGGTAAGCAACGCGTACGAAACACTCAGCAAGTGGACTGCACTTTATGGCAGGAACGTGTAAGCGCTCCGACTCTATCATGCAAAGAACCAGATTGACACTCTATAGTGCATGTGAGCGACAATACGCTTGCAAGGAACCCGCTTTTTGTCCAGCCTCTCCGTCCCGCAGAGTTCTCTCGGTCCACGAAGTCAAATCGAATCAGAGGATCAACCGCTATTTGCTACTCGTCGTGACGTACTACCTGCTTTTGGACACCACCCAAAGCACTCGCCCGCTACAATTGCGAAGTGCGGCATAGAGAGTGCAAGCGAGCGAGATGCGGTGTCCGTCTCATGTATGACGCAATCATCGACGATAGCATCGTCAGTTTTTGAACTGCAGTGCCACAAACCAAAAAGGCGGCTACCGTCACTAAACGATCAGTGCCGCGTGTGTGCCTGAGCCGTGTCAGTCGGTGCCATTATCTGTCAATCGAGCATTAGCGGAGCCCCGCAGCTGATCGACGGACGACATGGCGGACACGTCTCTCCCAGCAGCTACCGTGGAGTTTGTCGTGCGCTTACTCGACGAAGCAGCAGCAGCAGATCGTGTCGTGTGTCTATTAGGTAGTGCAGCGGAGCTCGGTGCCTGGGACGTCGCGAGAGCTGTGCCTCTGGAGCTCGTCGGGAAGCAGAAGAGCGAGAGCACGTGGCGTGCGTTTATTACGTTTTCTGCTGCTACAAACACGCTCGAGTACAAGTACATTATAAAGCACAGACAGACGCTCGAGTTGGTGTCGTGGGAGGGGTTACCGGGCAACCGGACGGTCACGATCGCCCATGGCCCGAACGTCGCATTGTAAGAAGGAGATCTTGGATGCTCAAATGAGCTGCAGAAAGTGGACGGACTCATGACTTTCTCGGGTATTTTGTTGCTTTCTGTACTGCTGCTGCTGCTGCTACTATCTAGACGAGCTATTTCGAGTCAGAGTTCCACGTATACGACGTCCCGAGCTCCAGTTCCAGGACCTCGTGGCGCGGAGCTGGGCAATAATGGCAGCACGAACGGGTTTCAAGAGTGGCGCTGCTGTCGGACAGAGAGAGAGACGAACCCGTGGTGGGAAGTGGACTTGGGAAAGCTGGTTGATATCTCGAGCGTCCACGTGTGGAACGCCATGACGTACCATGAACAAGCTAAACATCCTCGCGGCCGTCCGCCGCTGACGTCCAAGTCGTCGCACGCGCCTCCGTTGTGGCTCTTTTTCTCCAAAGAGCCGCTAGGTCGTGGAGCTGATTCATTTGAGGACGCACAAGCGAAAGCCGCGGCGGATCCGTCTTCTGTGCATGCCATTGAGATGCAGAACTCGTTCGGTAGTCGAGCTCGATCGCTGAATTTTGCTGCTCGCGATTCGCATCGTGGTGATAGTGTTAATGGTGGTGATTTTCATGTTGAAGGAGCTGCAGAGCTTTCGCCTGTTGAAGCGCGCTACATACGACTGCAATGCGCTGGCGTCTCATGCGCTCTGCAGTTTGCTGAGCTCCAAGTATTCGCGCACACTGCTGAAAACGATCACGACACGCCGCGACATGGTGATTTGTGTATTAAAGTCGACGATGGTTTCCACGGTGTTGCAACAGCAGTGGAAGAAGACTTGCGCGAGTATATAGAGAGTGGATGGCTGGACCCCGCAGCCGATGTGGCAGAGCTGAAAGTATGGGTTGGTAGCTTCAACAAGCCAGCCATTCAGTGGTTTGACGCTGGCCCGAAGCATGATCGTGCGGTGATTGACATGCGGCACGAAAAGCGTGTGATGAATGGCAATCGAGCAACGCACGGCCCTCGGTCTCAGACGAATCTGCTAGTCAATGGCAAGTCAAGTGGCACATGGGAGTCACTTCCCGTGGAGGTCAAAAGTGCAGCTCTGCTAGACAAAGAGTCAACGGAGCTGCGCAAGCTTTTTGACGAACACCAGCAAAAGGCTGGTGCCGACATCTCAGCATACCTGAACAATGACCTTAGCGCAGCACCTCCGTCCGCAGAGTCTGCCGATGCGTCGTGGCTATCAAGACTAGCCTGTGTTCAAATGGTCGAGACATCAGATATGAAGGCTTTGTCGGATAAGGTCGCCACGCAGAAGTACGTGAAAGGCGAAAGCATCCTACATTACGCCGAACAAAAGCGTGCTGTTTTCTACGTGCGATCAGGTGACGTAGAGTTACTGGGACCGAAATCATCTACGGGTACGATTCTCCTTGGAACGCTTGCAAAGGGCTCCGTGTTCAACGAGATGGGGATTTTTAGTGTTTGGTCCCGACAACCAGTCTTGTTCAGAGCAAAGGATGACGTCGTTTGCGAGGTACTGGACCTCGAGACGCTCCTCACCGTCCTGGGAGTCAGCAAAGTCACTTCCATTCGCAACGGTTACGCACGCAGTAGACGCAAAGCGGCGTTGTTGTCGGAAGACAGAACGGCGCATTACACGGATGCCACCCACGCCCAAGTATTCTGCATCAAAGTGCCTGTGGATGTCGTTGACGGGAGCAAAAATCATACGGACGGGCTCCTTCATCGCTGGACACTGGATGTTTACGATTGTCAGGAGGATGCACAGTTGGGATCTTTCACTAGATCGAAGCTCTTGGGATCAGCTTTTCTTCTTCCATCGCAGATCAAGAAACAGGAGGACTCGGACCTAACGGTTCCGATCTTTTCCACGAATATGGACGTCATTGGTCAGCTCACATTGGCGTACTTAGTTCTGACCCCTTTCGCCCACCCCAAGAACAACATCGCGAATGTTTGGCGCTCGTATTGGCGCGAGCGACCTCCTCTTACGATCGGACATCGAGGCATGGGACGGTCACACTACCAGGTCGATGGATACCGCCTCGCGTTGACTCGTGAAAACACACTGGCTTCGTTCATTTTGGCTGGTCGGAGCGGTGCCGATTTCGTAGAGTTTGACGTGCAACTGACCAAAGACAAGGTGCCCGTAATTTACCACGATTTCATGGTGAACGTTGGTCTGGAAGACAAGAGCGCTGGGTCGTTTGGTACGAAATCCGAGATGTACGAGATCGGCATCCATGACATGACCTTCCGTCAGCTGACACATGCCCATACGTCCCCTGTGCCGCACAAGAGGAGCAAGAGCCAGACGCTGCAAAGTCGTTTGAAAAAGCACTGGGCACGCCTACAAAAAGAGAAGCAACTACTTTCTCCGAGACACGGACCTTTCACGGGGCACGACACCATGGCTACCGAAGAAGGCCATCTAGTGGAATTCTTCCCTCGGCTCGAGGATTTGCTCAAGCATGTTCCTGCCGAAGTCGGTCTGAACATCGAAGTCAAGTACCCGGACAGCTTTTTCCATGCAGCGATGCGAAGCTTGAGCAGCTTCACCATCAACGCCTATGTTGACACGATCTTGAAGTGTGTGTTTGACCACGCTGGTTCGCGTCGCATATTTTTTTCGTGCTTTGACCCGAGTATCTGCGTGGCCCTGCGTGTGAAGCAAACAAAGTACCCCGTGCTGTTTCTGACGTATGGGTTCATGGCACCACACACGATGGATGCGCGCATGACACTTCAGTTCGCGACGAATTTCGCCAAGATGGAAGAGTTGCAAGGTATCGTGTCTAACTCGGACGCGATCATTGAGACGCCGGAGCTTGCACCGCTCGTGAAGAAATACCTCGGCACGGTGCTCATGACATGGGGTGACCAGAACACAAACCACGAGATGGTGCAGCTACAGAAGCGTTACGCAGTGGACGGCGTCATCAGCGACAACGTCATCGACCTCATTAACCAGGACAAGAAACTACAGGCGCTTGACAAGTAGGCTACTTGTTGAGCCCCCCCCCCCGATCACAGTACGAGCAGCAGCAAGAACACGGCAACAACGAATGATGTTGAGATGGTGAAAGTGAATTAAACCGGCTCACCAGCGACACAGCAGATGGCGCACACTACATGCTGTGGAAATGTCCTCGAGCCTCAATGCTCATGTTGAGCTCCCGCCTGAGCTCCCAAGTCCGTCCGCGGTTCCAGACACTCAGACACGTACATGTCGGTGATCTGCTACATCGATCCCTCCCCAAGCGGCTCCGTTTCTGGCGGACACGATGGAAATTTGCAGTCGTTTGTCGGATCAGCAGCGAGGGTCTTGCCTATTGATTTGCACCAGAGCCCCACCTCGAGACAGGCTGGACGACTGTTGCCCGTGGTTCCGTCGTTTGGCTTCTCCACCTGGCGAGCAACGCCCTTGTTGTCGAGTGCAAAGCCTGCAAGCACGTCTGTTGGGTCCGCGCCGGTCGTCTTGTCGTCACAGTTTGCTCCGGACTTGGAGACATTGCCCGCGTCCGCGAGTGCAAATGTAGCCATGTACGTGATTGCTAGGTTAAGATAGAGGCAGCGCATGTCGCAGTCAGTCGCTCGTTTGAAGAATGATACGACGACGACGACGACTGCTGAAACATAAAAAAAGAGAGGCTGTGGATGCTGCGACTCCTGTCAGATCGGATACACCCACAATCGAACGGTTTCAACGGGTTTCTATCCTCACCAGCTCCTCAACGGCTTTTGGCGTTCCCCATTTGGCCAAGTGCCTTGTCGCATCGAGCGCCCAGTCACCCATTTGCATCCATCCGTACGTGCGAGTTCTTGCGTTCGACTTCACCACCTCGCTCACTCACGTCCGTTTTTTGTACCAGATACGAGCTCCACCGGCCAGTCGAGACATGTCGCAGCACCGACGCCATGCACTCGAGAAGCAGATCGCGCACCTTGCCGCGCGAGGAGCTCTTTTGCCCCGAGACGCACGGACTCTATGCAGCCAATTGCACAACAGCACGAGCGGAGCTTGGGACGCGGTGGACCTGCGGCTGAAGCAGCTCGCACGTAACTGGAATCCGTACCACGATGAAGAGCAGGTGACAGCTGGCGACAAGAAGGAAGAGAAGCAGAAGAAGTTCAAGACGGGGATCAAGACGGAGAAGATGGAGCTGGATTTGTACCAGGTGCTGGCTCTGGACAGCTCGGTTCATGTGACTGGGGACGATGTCAAGCGGCAGTTTCGGAAGCTGGCTCTGTTGGTGCATCCGGACAAGTCGAGACGGACGGGTCAGGTGAAAAGGGATTGGGAAGGACCAGCAGATGAGCAAGTTGTAGACGGTTTACGAGACGTGACCGAGTTTGCACGGCTGAGGGTGGCCTACGAGACGCTGATAGACCCTGTGAGACGTGCAGCCTATGATGCGAAACGGCTGGAAGGCTCGCGGTTGCAGCGGCATGAGCTGGTTGGTGAAGTTGTGAAGGATCAGGTGAAGCTGGAGGCGTCGACGGACTTTGCGTCGCTGGAGTGGATGGCACGTGTGAAGCACAAGATGGACGTGATGGCGCGACTTGCCGAGTGGGCCAAGTTGCTGTCGCTTGATGCGACGGAGTTGCGCTTTGAGACCGGTGAGCCTTGCACTGGCAACGGATGCGGCAAAATAGTGAGCATGGACCGAGACTTGGAGTGTTCCGGATCGTCACGTCGTCGTGTGTATATTTGCCTGTTCCATAAGTACATCCACGCTTGTGATGAACGATGCACAAGCGCAGCCGGCGACGCTGAGCTGGACTGGCGCGTGTGTCCCATGCGAGCGTATTGGCTTGTCCAGAATTGGTTGTTTGATCAGTTGCAGAATTCAATGTCACAGCAACAGCAGACAAAGGGACTGCACCTCGACGTGGCAGCTAAGGGTAATCAAAGTGGACAGCCTGTGCGTGGAGAAGTGAAGCGAGACGTAGGTCGGGAGCCGTTTGCAGCGTTGAACGAGGAAAAAGATGCGCCAGTGTGTGAGTTGCAATCGTCGGAGATTTTTCTGGGCGACCAGTACACCCGCTTTCATCTTGACAAGCTCGAAGAGTGTGAAAGTCGTGATTGTCGAGGAAGGTTTCAGTTTCTTGAAGAGGGCATTTATGCTTGTCGCCGTCACGGTACACCTCATATCTGCACTTTTGAGCAGTGCGATCGACAAGAGCTACACGAGGGCAGCTACATTTGCTGGGTGAGTGGCAAAGTCTATGGTCACGAACGCGAGCAGGTGGGTACGGATGTGCGTACGCGTCGCGTCGTGTATTCAGATGCACAGGGTGACGAGAGCTTTGTGGAAATGGAAGTACCGGTGATGCTGCCGTTGGGTAAGCCTACAGGGGTTTTATTGGAAGGAGATCCGTCTTTCCAGCGCTCCGATAACGTGTCGTCACTGTCTCCGCCGCCACCAGACGAGAAAGCTTGGAATAAGCAGTCGCTGGCAAGCTCGAATGGCTGGGCTGATTGCGCTTGGTCGAAGAAGCGTGATGTGCAAAAGAGTTCTGATGGCCATCGAGAACGAGAAACGTCGCTGGTGCGCGAGCGCTTGCATGAACGGTTGACGTCGAAAATGGAGAAAACAGCGACAAGGTCCTTTCACATCTTTTTGAAGCTGCCCCCACCTGTTGCGATTCTGCCCAAGGTGGCGTTGGAGCTTGAAGAAGCCACAGGTAGCTCAAACGAGGATGATTTGTCGACCAAAGGCAGTAGCAGCAGCAGGGTAAACCTGCTGCAGATCTTCGTGCACTCACACCACACTGTCAGTTACATTAAGTACTGGATGGAAGAGCTTACGGAGCAGCAATTGTCGATATGGGATCAGCAGATATACTGGGACGATACTCTGATCGGTGAGGAGGCCAACTTGATGGTTCTGGAAGAGCATGGAATATCTTCTGGCTGTGTGCTTGAGCTGCGTCTGCACGAGGATTGTCCCCTGTTGGTATCTGCCTGGACTGACAAAAATGCAGCGACTGGAGGTGCGAGCGGTGTTCCTGTCGAGTACAACACATTACAGATCTCGAAAGAGGCACAAGAAGACATGGGCGAGCAGCAGGAAGAGTGGGAAAACGTCGTGATGGCTGAGGAGGAGGCTTTTGAGGAGTCTCGACTTCGCCTGAAACGCAGAAAGTTGGATCGTCTTGGTGCTTTGGAACATACCGAAGTGATTCAGTACGACAACGCGAAGTCTGTCCCTCGACTGGTTGGCGTCATTCAGAGGCACGCGATTGATGACAGCGACAACAGCAAACATATACGGCAGCTATTTGCACCTGATGCGAACACGAAAGCGCAATCTGAGAAGGATGGAGCTTTGGTGTCTGTCAAAAGCGAGGATCTGGTGAAAGATGAGCAAGCGCAAATTCCGCGAGATGCTGAGGCCATGCAAGCATTGTCGGACGTTGCCAGACCAGTAAAGCGAGTCAAGCAGGTGCAGGTAAAGCAAGAGTAAGTCTCGTGACTTTATTTCTCATTCATTCATCGATTAGTGCAGCAAAGACCCGTCGGCAGCTTTCAAAGAGCGACATCGTGATAGCGGTGGATGGAGCATGGAAGGCGATGCGTGCTCCTGCTCCTTTATACAGTGCCAGGACACCTTCAGTTCTGCTCATGGGAATGTCAGAACATCAGCACAACGCAGTGGTCAGTCAGCATTTATCTCGTTCCAACCGCAGAGCCGATCAAGCTACACACGAAGATTATGCACGGCGGATGAGTCAAGATCAGGGTGGTGGTACATACCGTATCACTTGAGTGAGACCATCGACAATTCCGCGATAGGCTGCAGGTGCAGCGTCCGTGGTGTAAGCACGTTGAACCTGTCATTTGTTACGCCAGGCGTTAGTGAAGAGGTGTCGCTATTGATCGGCAGCTACCACAAGATAAAGGAGAATCAAATGCAAAGCGTACCTGAAGCCTGAGCTTGATGAGGTCCAATGGATTGGTGAGGAATGACGCCGTGGCCCCGGCAAGTGCAGCACTCGTGAGTGTGTAATGTGCTGGTAGCTCGTCCATTTCGAGTCGTTGTTGCATGACCGCCTTGGTCTTCTCGTAAAACATGAAGTAGAGCGCCGAGAAGGGACCGAAGGAGAGTAGCGTGGCCAGGTAGCCCTTGTACAGGCTTCCAAGACGTTCCGTGTGCGCGATCGTCTGCAAGGCGTCCATGGTGTTGCGATAGTAAAGTTGCTGCTGCTGCTGCAGAGCACCCGAGAGGGGCTTCGTTTGGACTTGCATTCGTTCCTTGATGACGTCGATCGGGACCCACAGCACACAGCTCAATGCTTCGGCCATCATCCCCGCTCCCAAGTAAAGCACTGGTGGATTCTCACGGAAGCTCTCGACACTTTGAAGAGCGTCTTTCGAGAGTTCATACGACGTCAAGTAGAGACAAGTGGCAGGTGCAGAGCCCAGCATGCTCACCCCAATACCGCGATACAGTCCTCGCAAGTGCCGTGTACTGTGCAGCGAGAAAAAAAACAGCAGCCGCTCGAGCAGAACAAGCATCAGTCAGCTCTTCTTGGCTCTCTCCTGTAGAGAAGAAGTTGCATTGCAACACCCACCTGAACGTGCGAAGACTGAGCTGGGAGCCAATGGTTTGTCCGGCAGATGTGCTCGCTTGGAGCCGGGCTTTGACAGTATCCAAAGGATGGCAGAAGACGCGGCCAATCATACCAGCAGCTGCACTTCCCTACAGGAACAAGTGCGTCCAGTGAAGGGTGTTAGAAGAATACAAGAATTGTGGCAGACTAGTGACAAGGTCATGGACGTACCAGAAGGGTGGGGAGCTGGGAAGAAGACTGCAGAAAGTCAGTCGATCGAAAGATATGCACGACATGTAGACAGAAAAGAGAAGGAACAGACTGGAGCGTCGGAATCGATGGCAACGGTCGGTGTTGTTTTTGATGGAGCTTCAGCTACAAGTTCAGATGCGACGTACTTTTGCATGGTCGACGTCTCCCATTTGCGTGTCAAATGGTCAGCTGAGACTGAGGATAAGGGAACATAAAATAGGGCAAGTCGCATCCGGATAAGCTGATCTGCTTGTACCCCGGCACAAAGTATAACCCGATCCCCACAAAGTCGATTAAACAACCCTTCCAGTAAAACCAAGTGCCACAAAAAAACCATATAACCGCTTATTCCATCCTGGCGATACTATCTCCCCAACTAAAAGTCGCTCAATAGTCATGTTAATAAAAAAACACACACACACACACACCTCATCGTAACCCAAAATGACGCGCGTGTACCTCGACCATAACGCCACGACGCCCATCGAGCCTGCCGTGCTGCAAGCGCTGCTGCCGCACCTCGGCCCGCACTTCGGCAACGCCTCCTCTTCGTACGCTCTTGGCCAAACAGCGAAGAAGGCGGTGGCCGTAGCGCGCACCCAAGTGGCGTCCATGCTGGGCGCCGTACCCCCCGCCGAAATCGTGTTTACATCCGGGGGTACTGAGTCTATTAATTACGCCATCAAAGGGGCAGCACTGGCTGCCAAGCGCTTGAGCGGCCGTAATCACATTGTAACTTCTTGTGTGGAGCACATTGCAGTGCTGGCGACGTGCAGATGGCTACAGACTCAGGGATTTCAAGTCACGTATGTTCCAGTGGACCCCTTTGGCTGCGTCCACGTGCACAATGTGCTGGCCGCGCTCACGCCTCAGACGTGTCTCGTGTCCGTTATGCTCGCGAATAACGAGGTGGGTACATTGCAACCGGTGGCGGAGATTGTCCAAGTTGTGCAGCAATTTGAAGCCACCCAGGGGTCAAGTGGAGCCATTGTCGTGCACACGGACGCGAGTCAAGCTATTGGCAAAGTCCGGGTGAACGTGCAGGAGCTTGGCGTGGACTTGCTGACAGTAGCAGGGCACAAGGTGTACGCACCCAAGGGAGTGGGGGCGCTCTACGTGCGTGAAGGCACGAGGCTGGACACGTTGATTCACGGCGCGTCGCAGGAGAGTGGACGACGCGGTGGCACGGAGAACGTGGCACTGGTAGCAGCGCTGGGACAGGCGTGCGCGCTTGTGGAAGAACATCTTGTTGAGTACGCAGTTGTCATGCAGGAGAGCAGAGCGTCTCTCCTCGAGCACATCCAGAAGCACTGCAGTCTGACCAACGTCAGCTACCAGGTGAACGGCCACCCTGACTTGGTGCTGCCGAATACGCTCAGCATTAGCTTTGGAAACATCATCGCATCGCAACTTCTGGACTGTAAGCACTGCACTGCGTTGAACAAGCGTACTTACCTCACTCACTTTGTCACAAAGTGCTGAGCCTAATGTCGCCCGTGTGTTGTGACGGTGTGTGCTTGCAGTGATTGAGGCCGAAGGCGTCTGTGCGAGTGCTGGGTCGGCGTGCCATAGCCACAAGCGTTACGATGACACCTCTGGAGAGGAAAAAAGCCTAGAGCATCAAGAAGAAGACAGTACTATTTCGCATGTGCTGGCGGCCATGAATGTGGCTCCAGAGTTTGCCAAGGGGACGCTCCGTTTGTCCGTTGGTCGATCGACGACACAGGAAGAGGTACTGCACGCTGCTAACGCGATCCACAAGGCCATCCAGCAACTCTTGTAGGTAAGTCAACATGTACACTTATGACGCCTCCACCACGCTTTTTGCTTTCTGGGCGACGGAGCCTTTCAATAACTGAGAACAAGCAACGTGAAGCGGACATGTTCAGCGCGCTGTCCACCGCGTACGCACTTGTCTGGCGATGCAAAGTCCTGCTGATGTTGTTCATTCATCCTTTTCGTTCCCACCTGGGTCAGTAGCGCTTTGATATCCAGGCCAACAGCCATTTGAGGTGCGTGAGCATATACTTGAGAGCTCGAGTCCACTGTTCATCGTTGCCGAGTGAAATAGGCAAACCGCCGATTTTACCACGCTCGACCTTGTACGGAAACTTGAGTGAAGGTTCTTCTTTCATAGCGCGACGACCCGCATCCTCCACGCACTCGAGGAAAAGAATCATGGCCTGATTGAAGCCGCGACGGCGAAACATGCCACCGTCGCTGTACAGGCTGTACTCCTTTCCGTACATATTGACCACACGGGAGTAGCTCCCTCGGGGCACAAGGCGGTTTCGTGAAAACTCAAAATCAGCGCGATCAGCAATTGTTGCCAGCAACAACACTGCCTGACCTATCGCAGCATTGATTTCCACCCACTCTACTGGCTTCGACGGCAGTCGACCGAGCCGGAGGCCATTGATCGTACCAAAAAGACCGTCGTGCCAAATGTGGAAAACATCGTTGCAAACGTTGTAACGCTGGAGCCGGCGTAGCATATCCGAGGCATGGACGGCGAATACACCCACGGACTGGCGCTCGTCGCGACTCAAACCCAACAAATGCTGCAAAAAGGCTCCTTCAGCAAACGTGCCATGGACCAAATGCTCCAGGTCCATTCCGGTTGACCAAAGCTCACGCCTCTTCGCTGCAACCTGTGCAGTTTCATCCTCAATGGCCTCCATTTCAGCCTTGAGCTGCCGCTCTTCTTCCTCCAGGGCGCGAAGCTCTGGATCAGAACGCCACTCATCACCGTCGTCATCGTACTCTACGTCATCGCAAAACGTTCGTCCTGATGCTCGCTCTTCATCCACGAACTGAGCCATAAAACCCTCGTATTGTGCGTGATCTTTCTCAAGTTCGTGCAATGCTCTGCAGCAGGCAAACGGGTATACAACGATCAACTCCTACTGAAGACAAAAAGCAAACTATCGACCAGGTGCACACTTACTGGGTGAATCGGGAAACTACCTTAGCTTCGCAGTCATGGCAAGTTGGCAACCTCTTCTTCAGGAGAACCGTGCTAGAGAAGCAATCACCACAATGAGTTGCAGTCTTTCCATGCACAAGTTAGTTGCTCACGCGTACCTGCAGTCCAATAGCTCCTGGAACCAGCAGAGATCGCTGCCATCAATGCGGCGCTTGCGGATCAAACGCCTTTGACGTACCTGTAAAATCGCATCACTCGATGCTGCAATGCTGTTATGTTTGTCTTCGTCTGCCACCTCTTCTCCGGACATGAAACACACCTCCGTCTTGCTGAACTCAGCGTACGATGCTGCATACACCCATCCTTCTTCGTCACACCGTGGAAGAGTAAGGTCCACCTTCCAATCCGATATCCACAAGTGCGATTTATTCAAAAGCCGTGCCGGCACGACATCGACAATGCTTTGTCCAATATCCCCGCGATTGCAGCTCGTAAAAGCTGCAATTCCATTCATGAGATCGAACTCTGCAGGCACCCAAACAGTCCCATCTTTGCTGAGGTCCAGGTGTTGTCGTTCCCAGACAATTTCCGGGACCACCGCCGACGTCTTTTGCTGCTGCTGTTGCTGTTGACTTAGCGACGACCTAATTGTCTGTGCTGTTTCGTCTTCTTCATCCACGTCCGTCGTCTCTCCAGCGTCTGTTCCTTCTGTAAGTCGAGAAAGTCGATCCTCCTCTTCTTCTCCCTTGCTATTTCGCTGCTCAGCTGGATGCTCGTAAACCACGGGGCGGAGCCGCATGATCTTCTCCTCAATAGACATGGGACTGTACTGAAACTTGAGCAAGGCGCCGCATTGGTGGCAAGTAAACAAGCTCTTGCCTTCCATCGCGACGCGTCTGGCGTAACGCGCCGAGCTCTTGGTGAAGGGCGAGCACGACGCGCTGGCCGACGAAGGTGCTGGAGCTAACGATAAGGCAGACGAGGCTGCGGTCGCGGGCGCTCCAGTCGAGGCTGGCGGCCGTGGCGCCCAAATAGTCATAGGCGTCTCATAAGTGCTGTTGTTGTGCATTACGACGACGTTTTCTCAGCTTCTAGACAGCGGTTACGAGCAGTTGAAGCGTGAGAATGAAGAGAAGGGAGTGGAAGAGATGCGGGTGGTGATACGGAGATGCGTGGAGGAAGATTGGTCGAGATGCGAGACAGAGAAGCACGACGACGAGCGCGGACGTGACGCTGTGGGAAGATAGAACAACGCGACCGCAGTGGACCGATTGGCTAGCGCTGATTGGATAAAATGGAGGTCGCTCGAGGAACAAGCGCACACTGTCCTGCTGCGATTCGACTTCAGAGCTCCCTCTGATAACTGATACATCTGCTGGACGGAGAGTCCATGCACCCCGTGGAGGTGCAGCAAACAAAAGACCCATCCACGCTTCACCCTGGCAAAAAGACCCAAAATGAGATCGCAGACCGAGTCCAAGATCACTCACTGGGTTTCAGACTGATGACTATTGACTCTCTACCTGCAGGCTCCTAGGTAGTTTGGCCCATTTCCAAAGTTAAAGACATGACGTTTCCAAGGATAAAAATAAAATAAATAAAATTCCGTGCAGGATGGATCATGGTGGAAGCTGTAAGTATACAGTAGCTTGACACTTTCCCCTGATAAATATCAGGGCTATGTCGTACTTCATGAATGACCTGAAGCTTGCCAATGTCAAGGCGAAGCTCTTTCACCAACCATGAAAGACCAGGATCCTACCAATGGAGCCTGAATCATCTTGGTTTTTACTTAGCGGCGCTACATCGCTATCATCTGCCGAAAGAGATGCGATCAATTGCGATAAGCGTGGAGAGGTCATAACATCTGCAAAGTTGACCAACTTGTTGTCACGCGCTGAACGGTAGCTAGCTGCCTATGCCGAGACCTCGCCCATCATCGTTTGCATTGGCTTTAGCCACATGGAGTTGTTTTGCTAGGTGATCTCCATTTACTGTGGAGATAGAAAGAAAAACATGGCTCGTAAGGGAAGAGAATAAGCTGAGCGTTCTGGTTATACAGCTGCATGTTCGAGATGCATGTCGATTTAGGAGCTGCTTCATCACATGTAGAGGGTGAGAGTGATCCGTCGGCAAAAACAAGATTCTGAAAGGAGTCCAAAAGGCAGATGCGAACTAGTAAAGGGTGCATCAGTTAGATGTGGCACCTGCACAAAAGGTTCATTTGGACTGAAATGATCAACTCCTACGCGATGCCCCTTCCCTGCTTGGTGTCTTCCAAGAAAGTCACCGCTCTGCTTGTAGAGAGGTCTCCGCGACCTTCAATGTGATACTCAAAACGCACGCAGCACTTAGACCACCGTTGACTTGCGGTTTTTGTCGGTTTCTTTCTCGATAAAATGGATTGTCATTAGCGATACTGCTTCGTACAAATACCATGATGCTGCGACGAGCCATTTACCAACACAGACGTATTCCCATTCTGGTTTTTGGCTCAGCTGCTACAGAGCGAGCTCGATAGTGCCAACCTGACGGAGATTCTAATCAATCTGAGGTTAAAACATAGTGAAACAACAACATTTCATAGGGTGCGCTGCAAAACGCAGCACTTCTGCGACCGACTGTAGTGCGTCTTCGATCCAATTTATGTTAACGGAGCCGACTCTGGATCGATCTTGTCATCATTTTAGATGTGCAGCAGACCTCTATCGGCCGAAACTGGATACGAGATGTCAGGAAGCAATCTTGTGACGTTTGCAGCGCAACTGACGTAAGGCCCAGTCTTAATCGCATTATCAATCGCTTTACCACGAACAGTCAAGTTTCACACACCAGAAGCGCCACCCTCGAGTTTCCCAACTGGACGACGATGATTTCTGGGCATCACGGCGGCTCAATTGTGATAACGCAATCGACCGAAACAACAATTACATGACAATGCACGATCCACTAGCGTCCCGTGTCTGAACCTCCTCCTGTTGCTCCTCCACATCTTCGTCTTCCTCAATCCGTGGCGATCCAACCACCTTTTGCACCGAGCTCGCAGCAGCTTCAACCGGCACGCCCTCCCTCCTATTGCCACCTCCACGCTCCACCATCCTATCAAACGAATCGTGCACGTTATCCTCATGCTGCAACTGCTGCTGCACAGCCGCCACGACCTCCATCGGCACCCCTCTCTTCGTCGCATCCACCTTCATCTGCTCGCGCAGCACCGCCTTCTTCACAGCATCATTCTTGAACGGCACTGCAACAACAGCAACAACCAGACACACACACAAACCTTCAGCTAGAACCTCCTCGTCCTCCTCTTCTTCTTCTTCTCCAGTCATAAATCATATCCAACACCAGTCCGTACCGAACGCGTCTTCAACGGCGTCGGCGTCCAGATCTGCAGGTTGGTCCCATCGGTCCTCCCCCGTCTCCGTATTGTGGTAATACACACGTCCTCTCTTGGACGTCAGCACCGCCCACCGCTTCCGTTTCTTCTTGACCTCAGCAGCTCCATCGCGGTTGAACGCTACAGTCGCAATCTCGCGGTTCATGCCATCCGTCCTTGCCCCGGCCCCGTACGGCCGCCCACACACTGTACACTTGCCAAGCGACAGCATATCGTCTTTCGGCACGTTTACATTGCATCCTGCGCACTTGATGAAGCGCTCATTCAGCGAGCCACTGGAAGCGCCGTGCACGCCACGCATCGCGTCCATTAGCTGACTCGAAGGGGTGTCACTTTACAACACTGCTTCAAATAGAAGAACGGCTCGTATTTTACGATTACGCTGAGAAAAAAGAGCGCAGCGTCAACAAAAACTAGACTACAGAATCAGGGATGCGAAACGATAGGTCGCTTCTCGTCACGTCTGCAGACGGGGCAGAGAAGCCTTCTTCTTTTTATTATCATTATTATTATTACCCACCCAAACGACACTGACATAAACCCAACGGAGCCAGGAGCTACGTAAGTGGAGCGTGTAAAGTAGCGCGAACCAGATGCTAATCAACGCGATTCGGTACGTCAACTAACATGGAGCTCGCTCTGCTGAATCGAATGGACGCAGCGATTAACAACGTGCTTGGTTGTTTACCCTATTGTTATTATCTTCTGGTGCTCTCCCATGTAGGTGGATGGACGCTTCGATAGTGAACCCCGTGGCTGCGCGGCTCGCTGGGTCCGTGGCCAATCCAGCTGTTTTGAGCTTTTTGCTGTGGGATCGAGTCAAGACACTGACGCCGCAGCGTGCACGGGACTTGATGCGACTGCTGACGACTGCAATGACCGACGCTCTTGGCGTGTTTGGGGCCGAGAAGGGTCAGCAGCTCCGAGCGAGTTCCAAGCAGCTGCAGAAGGACTTTTTGTGTGCTGCCGTGTCTCGCAATGGTCGTGACGTGGTGCTGAATAGCGTGGCGACAGTGGCCAAGGTAGCGCAAGCTCTTAACACGCCCGAGACCAAGTCGGCCACGCAGCAGCTGGTCCATACGGTGCAGTCGGTCGTGGATTTCTTTGCGAGTGATGAAGGACGGCGCGTTATTGAGACTATGGGCGAGTGTGTTACCCGTGTTACGGACATGGCAGCGTCGCCGGAGGCCTCGATTTTCCTGGCTGAGCTGGCCACGAATCTCTTGCATTCGCTCGAGAGCGAGGAGATACGAAAGCAACAGGAGACTGTGAGCAAAGATGATGGGAAAACCAACAAACAGGGAGCGCAAGAATATCGAGACGTAGAGAATGAACTTGAGCGGCAGCGCGAGATGGAGATGAACGGGGAAACGACTGGCAAGCGTTTGGACTCATCGACATCCTCAGCTACCGATGCTCGATGTAGTTTGGATGCGGAATCGAGGTCATCGTCTGCACCAGGAACAACGCGTCGTCAAAGTTTGTTGGCATCGCCTGCAGAGAGAAATAGCAGCTATCGCTCAGCACGCATTGAAAAGGAGGTGTTGATATCAATGGGAGTGGACCCGTCGATGCTTGGCGAGATCCAGCGTGCGCTTGATACTATTGCTGCAAAGGAAGAAGAGGAAGAGCGTGCGACAATGCAGCGTCGGCGTGAAGAAGCCGAATATGTTGCGGGTTTAGTGGTGGCGGAGCCGACTGAATGCGACAGTAGTGGAGGCACCGCTGACATGGGTATAGCGCCCGCATTCGGTGACGACGACGAAGGAGGCGCGGACCGATGAGGTGGTTGATAAAGACAATGGAGGCGAGAACGTCCCACCATCCGTGCTGATTCCCGAGTGGCACGAGGAGCCGTTTCGAAAAGCCCTACACCGACGCCATGCGCACGCTGAAAAGGTGGCCGAGCAACGTGATCCGTTCGATCACCAGGCGCGTAAGATGGCTGCCGTGCTGGTTCAACGTAATGCGAATCGTGGGAATTTGCAACCTGGTGATATTGTGGCATGCCGATTTATTGCACGGGTGATCATCTATGGTGTGGGTGTGTTCGTGCTGCTGATGGGCTACCTGTTCGGTCGTCACTTTTTTGGTTGAGAAGCGTGTCGGACTTCGTATTACTATTTAGCATTTCTTGCTCTTAATTTACCCCGCTATATCACCCGAGTTTGTTGCCTTCGCAATTGGGATATGGATATTGGACATCTAGTTGTCTTGTTGGAATAGTGTGCTTATAAAGGATGGCATGGCAGGGTTTTTCGATACCATAGCCGCTAAACAAGGAAAAAGATCGTCAAAAAGAGATCCCACGGGCAACTAGACGGGCTTCAAAAACTAGCATCAACGTAATCGTGGCGTTTTCCCCTGGAATCGCTACAGTTGCAAAAAGAGGCAGCACACAAGGGTACCCGTAAGCCCTTGCACTAGTAGTTATCGGATTGAAGGAACATCTAATCAACGTAGACAAATTCAATGATCAATTGATAACCGACTACAAGAATGAGGAACCATCAACTAACAGTGAATGTGACTGACGTGGAAGCAATGGACTTGAACGTCGACATCCACCGCCACTTTTTGAGGAGGCACGATACCACCATCTCAATGATTCTTACATCCTCCATTCTTTCTTTTCAACGTTCTGTTGTCTTTTTGTACAGCATCTGTATCTAAACCATGTCTGTTGCTTTCATCGATGTTGTCTCTTGTCGTTTTTAATCGCAATCGATACTCGGCTCTGAATCGTAGAGGATTGTCGCGCAATGTTGCGATATTTATTTGATTGCTGACATCCGCTGGGCTCAAATCCGATAAAGTCATTGACGGATGCAGTCATTGACCGATCAACGCTTCCGTTCAGCCACTTCAAATGGTATTTGCTGTCCACCGAAGCGTTCCTGTGACCGAGCCCAAAATTTCTTGGTCTTTAAAGATAGCATCTGTGTCGTCGTCGGTGGACCTCCAAGTTATGGCCAGCATATGTCCCAAGTAGGGTTGGTAACGTGGATGCGAGAGATCGAACGGCGATGCATACTTCGCAATAGCAATAGGTATAAATTCCAGCGATTGGCAATATTAGATTCATAGTTTGTCAGATAGCAAAGATTGAGCGAAGACTTACCGCCAGGTTTAACTTGCACAAGTTGCATCCAGCGACATTGATATCAAGCACTATTTCGAACTCGAAGTAATCAAGACATCGAGTATGAAATGGGGTTATAAGAATTTTATAACAAAAAACCCATCGACATCAAAAGTAGGATAGCCCTAGTGTAAAGTGTTGTGATAGTATCATTATTATAATCTCTAAAATGTGCCAACTACAATCTATTTTTGATGCACAGCATCATCACGAGTCATCGATGCAGTCACAACTCGTTGTCACTACTGATAAATGTGCCATGCACGCACGTAAGCATGAGGAAGCATAACGAATATGTCGCGTACTTCCGCGTCGGCCAAATGCTGGCCACCATTCTTTGCCAATCACTTTCTTACCTGACAACTGCTAGTGACAGCAGTAGATGCCTTCCAGTTCCCGTACTTGTGCTTGCTGTTGCTACATCTCTTAAAATGTATGGCTTGTTGTGCGTGCGCAAATGTAAACTAGAGCAAGCTCTGAAGCTCGCCCTTCAATTTGTAATCCAGTTCGGAGAACAGAGTCAAGTTACAAAACATATCCAACAGCAATCACTAAAGAATGAGTATGGTGTTGTGAAAGTCTGTTTTAACCCGATACCGTGTACTTGGACAGCGCGATCAGCTTTTGCTTATGAGCGTCCAGCATTTGCTTAAATATTAAAATTTATCTTCGGTCGATGTGATGCCGATCACAAGCGTGTGTCACAACGGTGAACTGTCTAAAGAGCGACTTCGAATATGCCTGTAAACCTAAGAGGAAGGGCCAGGCTAGATCGCAGTTAGTACGACGTGTTGAGTACACCTAGCGTTATTTACAGACATCCAGACACACACAGACGGATCAGCAGGATTTAAAAAGTTTGGCATTCACCTTGCGCACAGTCATTAAAGACTTCGCCATTTGGCCTCGCAATCAATTTGTTTCATAATTAACCGACAATTAAAGGAGTATGAATTGTAATGAAGGGACATAGCGAGCCCCGGCGCTTTATCACATAACTCGGTTGAACATCCATCCGAATGTTGCCGTGGAGGGGTGAAAAAGTCAGTTCGGAACCGTAACACGGAGTGAGCTGGTCGAATAATATTTACAATAACGCTTTTATCGATACGTGTATTGCCTTAGATTGATGGGAACCGTTGATCTCCCCTCAGTTTTCTGGTAGAATCCCCTTAATTTAATATTACACTGCATGATTGGCTAATTATGAGTCGATAACAGAGGTAGCAATATCACATCAGTTGCTTTTCAAAAATTCATTTTTGTCGTATCAAATACAATTGAACCTTTTTTGTGGAAAAATATCGTGTGGTGGACGTCATTGTAGTAGGTGGCTTTTCAGCCATGTTAGTGAGTGATGTCCATAAACTCAAAAGATGTGAGTAAGTGAGTGAGTGAGTGTAACACCATCATATTGAACCAAAGCAAGCAACGGTCAGCATCACGATGCAATAAACACGTAGAATTTGTGGAGATGATGCGGCCGTTGCAATGGGGTGGGTCACAATGCACAATAATGTGGAATTTGTAATCGTATAACACCAACACCTACAGAAGTTAAGGGAACCAATTTATGGATCAAACTAACTTTGACTGCATTCCTCAGTACGATTCTATTTACTTTTCAGGCACTATCACTCGTGCATTACTGAAACGGACGCTTACTGACACGAGCACGCAGTTTTCTTGACTTCATTGGCAGTATCAACAACTGGAGTATCTTTCAAGCAGTATCTGATCTGTTGCGGTGCCTTAACGTCTTTGTAATAGCAGGGACGTCCGCATTCGCGCTCGTCAAAAGCTCCCTGTGCACGACTACGTTAATGTACTCATGCATGCTATTATGCGAACCTACATTGCAAATTGACAGATCCGGAACAACACATGAAATCAAGGATGTTATTGCAAAACGAACAGGACGCGTCACGTGCACGCGGCTCAAACGATCCGAATTCGCACAAAGTAAAGAAAAAAAAGAAAGTAGCAGCCTTACCACCCACTAGCGTGATATTCTTCACATGAAAGCGTGATGGAGATTGCTTGCTATTTGTGAAGGCGTCTAAATTCGAAACGTAATAAGCGGCTAATACCATTTGCGGACGTAAAAGCTTCGAGTCCGCAAACGTTCCAGGCAAAGCTTGACATAATCTTCAGCTAACGAGCACGTAAGAACGATTGCGAATTATGCTGATTAGGTCCAGTAGATGCTTAAAAACTAGTTATTGCGATATAGTACCCTCAAGGCATGTCCATAAATGAGCCGATCATGTAGCTCTATATCAAACTGAGAGGATTCTACCAGAAAACTGAGGGGAGACTTACGGTTCCCTAAAAAAGGCCACGGATCGTGACACAGTCCTTCTGAGCCCTAACACAGTTCGTCAAGACGTGGCCCAGTTTATAATATCATTCAATTTGTTTCGGCAACGAAGGGCATGGGGCATTTACCGATCCCACCTGATCATTCCTGTCTATCAAATATAAAGGAACGATAACATAAGCTGTAGATAATATAAATATACATTATCCAGAGTGTTTGTGATGTAAGAGATTCAATTGTATATTACGTGTTTTATTTATGTGCGAATCGTCAAATCTACCTGAGCAAATTTGCAAGGCGAGCGTAAGCCTGCCTTCATCAATCACATGCAAACCGAAACAAAATCGTCATGCTTATACTTGTTCTTGCCTCTGCGTCAAGCAGTTTAGACATGTGGTGAACCTGTAACACTAGAAGCAGTGTCGGGGTGCAAGAAACAAAGCAAAGCCATACCGATGCTAGCCAAACGCACCACATCCTCCACGATAAAGCTCTTGTTATTCTCTAGCTTAGGTTGAGAATACACCTGCAGGTCATCCACAACGCACACACAACGATTGACTAAATATCCACCGGCGAGTGTATTTCCCAGCACACATGTCAGTACCTATTTATTATTGCCTTGAAGTAAGCGACAATCATACGCCAATGTAGTATGTGCACTCATCCATCCTTAAAGAAACCCACTCGTACCTTACACGCCTAATTCAATCACTGGGGGGATTCAGGTGAAGTCTTGCGCTAGTGAATCGTCATTGTCTTGATCTACTTGCACACACCAATCAGAGCTACATTATGAAAGTAGCACGAGCACGCATTGAGTGTGCACTTAATTATAGTAGGTCTTACCGAAGGTGAGAGAGTGCTTTTATTATAAGGATTCATAGCCCTGATATGACGCCACGTGTCCGTTCGGGGCATTGATGGCCGTCAGGAGATCAATTGTTGACGTTTTTTTGCGGTAGATTGAATAATTGTTGACGAAGCAGGAGCCTATAGAGACTGACGGAAGATTATAAACTGGCTGCAGATAATTGATGGATTTCATTTTGAAGATTGCATCCTTGGTGGTGCAGCAGCTAAGCGAGAATGTCTAAATGGAACATACTGCTGTGAGTGACATGATTTTAAGATATGTGTTTATGAAGAGGAAGTGCTAGATGTAACAGCTGGGTGGACATGTTGATAATTTTCCTACGTCTGGTTCTATGATAGGTATTTCTGAATTAGAGATTGCGATGTATACACGAAACACAACATAAAGGTGATCGTATATAAAAAGAGGTTTTTTAAAACTGGTTGTCAGTGCAGATTGTTAACTTTATACGTAAATTTATAGGGAATTGCTAAATTCACACCCCTTTTCCTTAGATTCACACCCTTCCTTCAAAATCTTGTATATACATAGTACGCAATCGC
This sequence comes from Peronospora matthiolae, assembly GCA_921007115.2. Classification (NCBI taxonomy): domain Eukaryota; phylum Oomycota; class Peronosporomycetes; order Peronosporales; family Peronosporaceae; genus Peronospora; species Peronospora matthiolae. The sequence continues at coordinate 581,170 of CAKLBY020000305.1, forward strand.
TGTTGGACAAATACGAGTACTTTCTCTGCCACTTGGCTACGGGCGACATCTTGCGCGCTGCTGTAGCTGATGGCACCGACATCGGAAAAAAGATCAAAGCCGCGATGGAGTCGGGCGCACTTGTGACCGATGAGATTATCGTCGGTATCATTAAGGACGCCATCAAGAGTTCGGAATGCCGTCGTAGCTTTATTCTTGACGACTTTCCACGAACTGTCGTGCAGGCCAAAAATGTGAGAACAAGAGAAGATACAGACGAGTGTCCAGGTTGCAACGCAGCGGCTGATTATAGTTCCCTCTTTTTGTATGTGGTGCTGTGCAGCCTGGCGTTGGCGCACTTTTTAAACCTTTGGTACGTCAACGGCACCTCGATCACATTTAAGGTAGACACGCTTTCCTGCAATCGAACTTTTAATCGTAACAGCATAGCCTTGGCCACGTGCGAACGTCTGCACAGTATCCATAAGTTGCTCCCGACTGGCATACTCAACCTCGGGGGAGGAAGCATGTTATTGCGTGGTGCTCTATCAGTAAACGCTGGAGGAGCTAGACCACAGGCGTAAGTAGTATCTTAGGTATTTTTTACGTATTACTTGCCAATTAATGGCCTAAATTATCGAGTAATACTTTGGTCAGAAATCAAATCTTAAAATGAATAAGGATCTTAAGTATAAGATTTTGAAGGAAGGGTGTGAATCTAAGGAAGAGGGGTGTGAATTTATTAATTTTCTATTGATATATAAGTAATCGTATACATACATCCATGTGTATATAGATTAATGTCTTAACAACGTGATCACATGTCAAATGAACTGCGAGTCACCATCCGAGATAGAAACTCACCCGGGTGAATGATAATCAAAGGGACCATTTGGATGTGGCTTAAACTGTTTATTTTGATCATGCACTCGGCCGGCTGCGATAGAGGTACCATAAAATCGATGAATCGGCGGTTTCTCGGGATGATGATCAGTATTAAATTGTGCAGAACCATTGTTTAATACATTGGGATAGGAGGAGGAGATGTTGCGCGACACGCCATGTTGAAAGCATCTTTTCCTCGGTGCCGTCTCTTCTTGGATCTTTTACTAATCGTGGGTACACCCGACGTTGACCGTTTGGTTCCTGGAAGTAAATGTTTTGCTTGATGGAGGGATAGAATGCGCGTTCAGTCCAACACTCGACCAAAAAAAACGAAAGCTCAACATTGACAACAACGACCCACCACTTCGAGGAGTGTTCTGTAGGACTGAAATACACTGATAAAAGTAAGCACATCAAGACAATGCAAAATAACAGAGCCCGCATACAATACACACCTGTAAATCTTTTTGTCGTGTCATCTCGTTTGCACCATCAGTTCATTGATGGCAGCGATATATGTTATGAACACACTCACAATAAATGCTGTATCGATTTTAATGCTTTATGCTTCATTGTTCGGCAGATTTAATTCGGTACGGATCTTTTTTCCGCTTTGTGATGTGTTCTTGGACCCTTGCAATTATCTGACGACTCAAGGGAACTAAATTCTTGTCGAGAAACCAATGTGTAACGGAGCACCCTTTGTTTGGGTCCACGAAACTTCACGTACACTACTAGTACGTGCAGAGGAAGATAATTAACTTGAACAGCTCTTTTAGGCAAATGGTAAGAGAGATCTGTATTTAATAAAGTTAAGCTATCAACGTAACTTCAGTCTATGTCTAACTACATTATACTACGTCGTCGTCGTCTGACGACAACCTGCTCACCACTCATTAGGAGCGTCTGGCAGCGATTGGTGGTAACCTATGGTTGATGTGTCTTTATCAACCAATCTTTGAGCAGCGCACGAATATTATCCAAAAGGGGATAATCGTCCTTCAACATTATCCATCTCGTATAGAATTGGTAGGGAATTGCCACGCTAGACAATATCCCTATTGACACCGTTTGGTGCCAATATCATGTAACGGGCTACCCTGTTACACAATGCGCGTGTATTTAGCGGGATTTACTCGTACATCCATCCAATCGGTCTTTGGCTTGCGGAGAAAGCCATGTAGACATGGTGGTCTTTTGTTGCTCATGCAGTCTTTCAGGTAGTCATGTAGTTCGTACTCATGTGGAAGTAACGGTAACATTGTCACAGTCAACTATCTTACTGCTTCTGCGTTAGACTGAGCGTGTGAGCAGAAACTTCTTGCAAACTTTCACAAGTATCCAGAGCAGCATTAAACCTCGTTACCAAATATATTTTTTCCTTCCAAGTGGAGGGGAGCAGTCAGTGGACGTTTCCGGTATTTTTACAAAACTGGTGGAGATTAGTCGTGTAGATTGAAGACCAGCTTCTATCCAAAGACACGTGGGATGACATGAAAGTGCACATTACAAGAGTGTGCTCGGAGTGCATTGACAAAAGATAAATTTTTCCCTATAATGTGAAATTATGTGTCGTATGGCTGGCGGGCGTGAGAATTTTGGACAATTTGTCATCAAAAGGTGAAAGTACCCACGCGGCTGTAAAATACTACTCAGAACGGCGCAATGAATTTTTTTAATGTCTACCCTTGCATGAAGATAGTCTGCATAAACCAAATTGACCTTTATCAATGTATCCAGATCAAGGCACATTTTTTTTCTGCCTACTGTCCAGAACCATGTGCCCATTACTTATAGTCATTTTAGACTTAGATGAATACATTCTTAACGCAGTCACAACACAAATGCACCATCGAAATCATTTGCCATCACTTTGCCACATTGTCACTCCTCCTTTCTTGTATGTGATTTGTGGGTTACAAACGTGCTTGTAGGAGATTTAATGCCTGGCAGGACAGTTATTGTAAACCTAAACGTCGAGATCTGAGCGTTTAGCTTTTAGGTTACCAGTGATTGCGACGGTTACATTCCTAAATTTGGATTTGCCGAGCTTTTTTGCCAATGTGCAGTGCATCAAGCTACACAGACACACAGCCTGTAAATGAACAACCACCCCTTGTATAAGCAAAACTAGCGTAATATTCAATTAACGTACGGTGGTGTGTGGAATACCTAAAAGAAATTGCTTGTCTTGTTGAAAGATCGTGTGCTCGCCCAATTTTACGTTTCAATGTGTCAGCGAGTTTAATAATTTAGCCGGTCAGTAATGGTTGACGAAACTTCCGTTATGCACGATAACGGTGCGGCGTTTTAATGAGTACAATAAATGATTTAGGGAAGACAACTTTCGACGGAATCTAGAAACGAAAAGCGTATTGAATGAAGAAGTGACGTGCATCAAGAGTACACTTAAATCGACTTTTCAAGTACAGATTGAAGCAAAATTATGATACATTGCACATTTGCAGCATCTTCCCATGAAGATAGCTGGCCGACCTAGGTCAACGACCACTGATTTCGAGTGCATCCCTTCTTCAAAAGGACGAAAGCTTGACAAAGTTGAATGCGAATATTGCCGACGTAACATTGCCTGGTAGACGCAATGTCTGAATAAAAAACTCGCCAAAAACAACGAGTGCACTGGATAATACGCTTTTTCTTATTTTTGGTTGGATCAAAATGAGCACCGTTTAACCTTACGTGTAGTTCCCCAAAGGAATGTTAGAGTGACGTTGAAATCTAGCCCCTTCCGAGATTAGACGAAGAAGATGGCAATGATTTTCTCATTTCCATTCTTTTTGTGTAATACATTACAGTCATTAGCTTAACAAACGACCCGAGAATGTCCCTTCGGCGGGGCCTACATATCCCATATCGGATAAAAACGATTCACTGGATTCTCTGAAGGCCAGCTAGATCAGGGCCCCCAACTATATAATATCGGGGGTTTATGCTTCTACGAGAGGCCGAGATCAGTGGTACCGGAATTACGGGATTGTACACTGAGGCTTATATATCACGCAATTTTTTCACGACCTTGGGCTGGTCTTATAGGGGTTCAAACCGTAAACTCATTTCTATTCTTAGCGAACACCTAGGTTTAATTTAATCCCAATAGTCGCTTCAGTGATCTACCATACATCACATGCCTCGGTGGTGTAATTGATGAGAATTCTGACCGCAATAAAGAAGGTTTTTTTGCCGTCACGATCTCTTCACCTCACGTCAGCGCCGTTTACTCTGTTCCATGATACCTTTCGAAAACCTGGATAAAAATAGCTCTTTAATCATATAGGACCCCATCGCCGGAAATTTATGTAGACCACATCTCGACAGGACAACATGTATCGATCAGCAGGGTGAGGTCCGATAAAATGATCGAATAAAACTGTGATCAAGGCTGATGGTGCGACATGAAGACGACAAACACGTTCTTAACATTATGGATCTGAAGGAAGCTCACCAGAAGTTGTGTTTGTCGATGATCATGACACCTACATGAAGAGCCTGTAAGCTACCTCTGTATCGACTCTCCTAGATTTGTAAACAGTTTGAAAGGGGAAGGCGTTTTCAAAGCAGGGTCGTTTGCGTTCGCAGTCGGGTGCTCCTCCTATGGTGGTCGCAATTTGTGCATGGAGAACATGACTTAATGGCATCAAGTTAGTCTTGTACAAGAATTCATACTTAGCAATATAAAACTAGCGCCGTCCAATAGCAGATCAGTGTGCCGTATATATTGTGATACGTAGACAAGATTACAAGTGCTGCAGCCTACTCCTCTTCACATCGACACAGTGTTGTACGGTTGTGCACGTGCGTAGGCACAACCTTCTCTGTGCTGATTGGTATGCCCAGAGCCAAACAATTTAAGAAAAATTCCTTCAACGATGCGATAGAGCAGCGGCTACGTGATATACTCTGAATTTAAAGGCACAGGATGGATACTTGCTCATTCACATAGGTTCTTAACACCACCCTGACCCATCTAGTAATGACCTGGAAAGAGCCTGGAAACCTTCTCTGCAGTATGTAGGTGCTACGCTTACGTGTTCCACCACGTCATGTCGATCGACTTGCATATCTTGGACACTTTGAAGGTGACCCTCACTGAGCTTTTCGACTGCAGCCACCACAATGTCGGTACCATCTCACGCGCGCGCATATCCTTGCCGATATGAATCGGTTCATTTAATCACCAGATGCGACTGAGTCTCATCACGAGCCTCGAAATCCATCTACCTCGACATGGATAAATCCCAACGGTAGAACAATGCCGCTCAGCGCATAGTAGACACAGATGAGGTGGTGACATGAAGCGATGCAGATTCTATTGGACTAGTTTGTCAATCTTGTGTCGATGTGGCTGAAGTCAGCGGCATAATGGCAGCGCTTAAGACGAATCCCGGCTACATTTGGGCCCGAAGATGACGATAGTCACCTAGGCGACCTAATTTACGTGCAAGTGCAACCTTGATGGGCATGTAGAGTGGAGAGATAGGACCTTATAAGACTTGTAAAATCGTGCACAAGAAAGCATCAAGTTCGACTAGGATATGGCAAATTTGGAAAGGAATTCATAATTGACTTCAGTGACGCCTATCTGCAGCGTAATTTTTGAGCAAGATGCGTTGATGCTTACACCACCAAGATTTCAGCCAGCAGGTCGAAGGTAGACGCAGACAGGGCGGAATGACTAAAGACAACTTACAACGAATAGGTCTACGAATTCCAGCAGGATATCTCCGATGATTGATGGCACAGCCGGTGGCGAAATAAGACAGTTCTTTGGAGTCAATTTCGGTGAGACCGTCACGGCCGAGGCTGGAGTAGGCTGTGGTGTAGTTGTTTGGGCAGTTATAGAAATAAGCCAGCGCACCGCCGCCCCCTAACATGAAGGAGCGTACTAGTATTACCTATTTAGTAGGTGTGTACGTGACTTAATATTCGTATACTGTGCACATCCTCGTTTATATTTTGATATTGCTAAATACAACCCACTTTTTCCAAATGCACCCCCATACACCGCACCCATACTGCACCACAAGATGTTTTATGGCAAATATCGTGCCAGCCTACCTCTGTACGACCACTATCTTACAAGAATAGGCGCACCTGTAGTTTAAATGATTTGTGATTAACCACGCAACTACTTTTAGCACGCAACAGACGATTGAAGCTTTTTATTTTGTAACTAATTGATAAACGACCACAAAGCTCTCGCTACTACATGTCAGATACATCCGGGTTGCTTTTGTATCGTTGAGAAATGGCAGCAGCCATGTTTCGGTATAGATGGGTACGAAAATGAGTGAATCAAAGGTTCGTCTTACCGAATACGTGAGAAATACATTCTTGCAGCAAAATTGTATAATACAGCCATGCATTTTTGAATGAGCCTATCCTGAAATTGTTTCAGGACCGGGCATCGGCTGTGATTCAATTGATTTTGATTAGCAAATCACCTAACATTTGTACGAAAGATGCCGATCGTTGTGCGATGGTGGTCGTACAGAGGTCCTGGTGATTTAGAATGAGTGCCATGTATGGGGTGTATTTAGTAATATGTGGGGTGTATGACGAGTGTGTGGTTGAGGTCTTCAATCAAGCCATTTATAAATGGAAAAAGAGCTTAAGTCGTCAATCGCGTGCCAAAAGAAGTTTGCTTGGCAAATCACTTTACATTTGTACGATAGATTCAAATTGTTGTGCGATAGAGGTCTAACATATGTATGGTAGTGCGATCTTCGTCTTTGTAACCCTATTGTGGTGTGGTGTACGTATAATGGATGGGATTTCTAATAAAAAAGAGCGGGTGTAATTGAAATTATTCTAGTTCTATGATTAAAAATTTAAAATTATGTACAAACGTAGCAGATAATATTCAGCCGCAGACCGTAATGTAAATCAATCATGCCGAGCCACGACAGACGTGCAGAATAAGTGTCGAGCAGATAGCTACACTACATATATGTATGTATACGTAGTTACGATACTGTAACGAGCTCTGAAGTTCGCCCTATGACATATAGGAATTTAGGATAAGGAATCAAAGCAGGTTTTAGATCTTCACGTACCCATTTAATGTGGCTAGCGACTGGGACATGAAATGAGCGCCGTGTATCGAAAAATGATAGTGCAAATGGATAGTTGTGTGTAAAAGGTTCTTGTCGAGTTTATTGATTTTACAAGATACGAAATGTGAAACAGGGATACATGACCCTGACCCGAAGCGCTGTCAACTAAAGCGCAGCGGCCGACGACATCAGATTGATTAATGTGAAAGAAAAAACGAATTGAAGAGGATTCCTCCAATACCAAGAGACGTAGGTGATTGTCACATTTTATACTTTAAATAAATAAATTACATTAAGCGTCGGGCATTTGATTGTTAGCCCTATGACAGCCCATGGAACGTTTTGAGCCAAAGTTGTGCGGGATTTGATGCGTGTGTGTCGTAGATATTGAGCTAATCAGAAAGCTGCACACATCATGCATATTATACATTCCTATCGTTGGGTACACGCTCCATCACATTTAATTTGACACATGTCAACACTTAGCGCCATTTACTGACACATACATATATACACAGGAAAGGCCAGGCTTTATAGCACTTAGTACGACGTGAAAAGCACACCTAGCGTTATTCTCAGACGAAAAGACAGAAAAAATGCCGACAGAAAGTAGGTTTTGAGTGTTCGTCTTTGCCTTGCCACACAACCACTAATTGCTCCCCCAATTTTGGACTCGCAGCTATATGATTCTCTACTATAATACTTTTAAAGGACATCTACATCGTCGAATAACCTTCCTCTGCACGCATTTGTGCCAAAAGCTTCAAAGTTCGCAGCTGAAACTGTCATCAGGGTAAGTCGCTTGTGACGTGTCAGTACAAGCGTTGAAAATGCCCCGTTACAACCTAAAACAGCTTCATATTTCTAATGTATAATGATAATTATAGTCAGACACTCACTCTTCGATGCGTACACACCAAGTTGAACTGTTTACATTCAGTGAATATACCGAAATGCCCCCGCCAAATGCCGAAACGACGAAAATACCCCTGTACTTTTATAAATGACCAGAATGCTCCTGGCCATAGCCTAGGCATCAAATGATGGTAAAAAATCTTTTCCTAAAGAGTAGTAAGATTCGTATGTGCTCACGACAGTAGAGATATAATGACCAGGTTGTTTGCATCTGCCGCAATGCACGAGACGCTTCTCCAGGCCTTCCTCCACTCTACCCACGCGCTCTTTCTTTTGGCGTCCCGGTGGGCGCCTTGTACGCGGTGGGGATACACGTACTTCTTTCCCATCCTTATTTAACACGTCAGCCTAAACGCTTTCATTGCCGAGTAGATGTTCCGTTTCTGCGTACGCGCGCCTGTATGCAACTACTGTAAACCTTTTTTTCGCTCGCTGCCGCACATTCATTCGACACGATAGTAGCGTAGCTGCTGCATGGTGACAAAGAAAGCCTGGTGATAAAGATGTTCTATTGTTAATAGAACGAGTCATAAAGGATACGTTGCAGGTAATATCTGGGCAGCTCACCTTGTGCCTGCCACCGCTTGCACGAGCACTCATGTTGTCTAATATTGACAGTCAAATTTCGGTCCTTTGATATCATCTCGAATTCGTGATCAGCCGCACGTAGAACCCGACAGTGCTTAATGCGCTTGATGGCAGTGCCGACCTTATTCTAAACTGATGAAACAAGTAGCTAGGTCCATTCAGCTGTCTCCCGTCGCCGCTTATCGAATCAGACCATCAACGGCTGGCGGATCCTTTTCCTACAGTGCACGTAAATTCCAAAGCGGTTAAAACGTGTATTTGAATCGACTTCATCAGCAACCTACCGCTGCATCATCGTTGCGATTGGGAGCTCACGGGCTTCCAGAATCCAATTATAAGCGATCTTGCGATGTTGGAGGTCAGATGGATAAATTGTTCTCCCTCAAACGCTGTTGGCCTAAAAGATTTTTGGCTATGCCCACAATTCGCTCTTTAGCCTCAATTAAAATTTCTTCGATCTTGCGATATTAGAGGTCAGATGCCCAAATTGTTCTCCCTCAAACGCGCTGTTGTCCACAAGCTTATCGGCTATGCCCACAATTCACTCTTTCGCTTCAGTTAAAATTTCTTCAATCTCGTCAATGCATAAACTGCCTGCCACAAAAGCTTCACAAATGAGACATTTTCGAATACCCTCCGAAGGTTTTGCTGAGGTGCCGCATGCAAAAGCCATGGTATGCTTCAGCAAAATTTCCTAAATGTCGTAGATCATCCTTTTTGAAAAAGGAAAGGAAGGCATGTAGCAATGCTACAGATCGCTACATGCTCTTGGAAGCGATGAGTTTAAAGACTCGAACATGATAATTTGTGGGGGAGGAGAAATAGGTTCATTTCTGAACAAATTAATCGAACAAGGGCTAAATCTCAGCAGATTGTAGGACAAGACTAATCTCATGCTTACAACACCCCGTTCTGTAGTTTTATCGTCTACGAAAAATCTGTCTTTCTCAATAATTTAAAATTACAAATCAGCCTACTCTCCACTACCGTTCCGACGACTGCACGCGCTACATGCACCCACACACGTGCTATTATTGCAGTGTCGAATGAAAACCTTGCGCCTTGTACTTTACGTTTTTGCTGCGTCTAAACGCGGTTAGGGGAGGTAAATAATCTTTTCTACAGTACTCGGGTGGACTCCACGAGCTAACAGCTCAACTACTGTGTAGTTCTAGAGACGGACGAGTTACCTCGTCCGATAATGTGGCTGTAAACCGGCCTGGGACATCTGAAAACCTCGTGAATCGGTGACCGCTTAGCGCGGCCAGCCGGCCTATAGCGCGAGAAACCGAAATTACCTTACGCGCCGGGAGAATACCACTTTAATAAGGTACATACTCCTTTGTGTCAGACGCTGCATTTTTTAAACATTTGCTCCCAGAAGCATCTGTAGCTCTTATAACAGCCAAAGCCAGTTCACGTCGTTTAAAGCATCGACGACGCCATTTTCAGCGGAAAGAGAGCGCCGTCGCCGTCCACAGCCGTCGGCGCTAGGAGCGTCCCCAAACACTATGACCTAAAGCGGTTTTCATCAAGGCCCAGTAGTGGACGGCATCCAATTCAAATCCTGCAATCGACGCTTTGTAGGCAACAAAAAGGTGCAAAAACGCTGCTCGGGCCGAGTCGTGTACATGGCCGCAACGCTTCCTGTTGCAGCAGTCATTGCATCATCAAAATACTAAAATTTTCGGCAGGCATACATAACGACCATTTTTTATTAGGAATCCACGGCCCTCACCTGGTTTTTTAACACAAACCTGCCTGCAATACGCCGGAAGGATTTCAGCATATTTTTTGTAGGAGCCATGTATGATTTATATACTCCTCGCTATCCCTCTTCAAGCTTTCTTAGATGAAATCGTGACCCCATGCTCGCGACGAACGTCTTGGATGATTTCCTTTGGTCTATTATGAATTTGTCTTGCAACCGGGCTTCGACTTCACTCGCAAACAAGAAGCTGATGAATGTTGGCGATCAAGGTAAGTCACGCCTTGACAAGAGTGTTTGTCTCGCATATCTTTATGGTAATCGCTGGTGCGTCTGCAAGCTTTGCAGCGTGCAGCGTACAGGGGAAACCTTCTTGCACGCAAGCCACTATGAAGCGTCTTTTGTCACTTTGTGATCACCGCGAGATTAAATCGTTCAGCGATGGCACTCGCTTTGACTGATTTGCGGCAGCTTTTTGCATCCGCCAACTCTGTTCCAACGGTAAGCTGATGTTCCGCCATAATTTGCGCGAAGAAGTAGTGAGGAAGGGGCGCGGCGGCGAGTTAAAGTGATGTGATAAAGGTTTGCGCAACGGTTATTTGTGTACACATAGGCTATAGCCAGGGGCAATTTATGTTTGTGCAAGGTGTTCGTCGTACGCACTTGTGCAAAAGATGTAGGAAGTAAAAGTGAAATATATAGAGTGCTAAGAACTGCCTCCTTCAATGCTACAATATGTATGACCAGAAAAGGAAACTGCAACTTGACCATGTAAAGTCACAAATGGTGTACGTCTCTCCTTGTCCCATGTGACATCCTGTCACATGACGTCCGTCTTTCGCAGTCCCATGTGTCAACCTGTCACATGGCGACCGTCTCTCCTCAAACCGTCGTGGTCCCACATGTCACGTTGTGTGGTAATCAGCCAATCAGGTGACACCGTCCTACGGTATAGCACTTGAACCTAGAAACCTGTCAAACACGATGGTTTTTAACACTCCTCCTTGGTGTTAGCCTGTGTGGCCTTCAACTTGAGCATGGCCCTCAACTCCTTCATCCTTGGCGCCGGCAACGACTTTATCAGTATGTCAGCCACCATGTCCTCCGATCGCACGAATCGAGGCACCACTGCTACTTACTGTGTGTAATGGCAAATGAACTTGAAACCTATATCGACATGCTTGGCACTCGAGGTGCTCTTCTCTGACTCGAGCTGTTTGATCGTCACTTGATTATCGATCAACATCGGCCTAGGATCACGCACTTTAAGCTTCAACTCGCTAAGCGGTTTTCTTCGTGCAAATTAGCTCCCGACCAGCTTGTGAAGCAGATATAAACTAGGCTTCAATCGTGCTCAACGATACGCCCGATTGCTTCTTGCACAACCTGAGAATCACAGCACCATTAACATTCAGTACGCATCCTTATGTTGACTTAAGGTCGGCCTTGTTCGCAGTGAAATCGGCGTCGCTCCAGCATTCGACGTAAATATCCTCTGACACAGGTCCATCACCGTCCAGATGCAGCTTCAAATCCTTGGACATCTTCAGATATAACAAGATGCGCGTCGCAGTCTTCCAATCTTGGAGAGTTGGCTTGTGCGTCCTTCTTGTCGCCTCGTGCACTGCAAACTAAATGTCTGGACGCGTGCATCTCGCGATCCATAGCAGGCTTCCCACCAGTGACTGAAAAGACTTCATACTCGAATCTTCTTTTGCTCCTCGTGCTGGTAAGTACTCAGTGTCGTCTTCGGCATCCATGTTGCACTCGTCTCCGATAGATGTGCGAGCGCCATTAGACGACTCCATACCAAAGTCTCTCAACATCAAGTCGATAGTAATCTTTCTTCAGAACATATCCACTTGAAGCGTCAAGCTCAATCGGTAGCCAATCAACTTGTTCACAATTATCAGATCCTTAATGGATAGTGAGACCACATCGTTAAAAAAATCTTCCACAGCGCCTTGTTCAGTGCTTATGACGAACAGGTCGTCCACGTAGATACCGACCACCGTGCATATCTTGCCCTTGTACTTGAAGTATAGGCACATGTCCCTATAACATTGCGATACCCGCTTTCTCGTAGCTTGGTGTCAAGTAAATTGCTCCATAGCCGCTCAGCCTGTTTAAGTCCGTATAGCGTCTTCTTTAACAACAACGCTAGGTCGTTTGGGGTCCACGCGTTCAGGTCCTTCGTCCCTTTCTCCTTCACTGCCATCTCCTTCGTTACCTTCATGTAAATATTTAGGTATCCCCCTTTTAGCCTTGACGTATGCATTGGGTACATCACCATGGCGCGCTGGTACGTTCCAGCGTCTCGAAAGCACCAGGATCAACTTAACCGTGCCCAAGTCCATGACCGCTGCGAACGTGAGGAATTAGGTTACTCCGAACACTTGTTCGTTCCCGCAAACGACCAGGCGAGCTTTGTACCGCTCGGTGTCCCCATTCGCGTCGATCTTTGTCTTGCAGACTCGCTTGTTGTGCAGGACGTGTGCACCCTTGGGCGGCACTACAACCGTCCAAACATCGTTTGACTTTAAAACATTCATTTTACGGTCATGGCGACCTGCCACTGTTCCCGGTGGACACTGTTGATGGCTTCCCGATAGTGTTTCGGGTCTTGCACCATGAACGCGTTTACCACATGGTGCCGCTCAACAGATCCCTCGGGCGGGGCCTCTTCAACTTCCCGCTTGCTCGTGGACCTTGTACGATGTTAATATCTCGTCCAACCCGACCTTCGTCCTTTGCGGCTTCTTGTGGTTCGTTTCTTGACACCTCGTTGTGGTGTCGTATCCGTCTGACACTCCCGGTGTGAACCCTCTGACTGTAAACTCTGTTTAGATCGGGATCGAGCTCCGCGTCCCGAACATCCTTTAGTGCCTCGATTTTTTGAACGTGTTGCGTCACCACAACCACCTCATACTTAAGTATGTAAACCTTGTATCCCTTTGTCTCAGCTCTCTAGCGAATGATGATGCCTGCCTTGCCTAGTTCTCCGAGCGATTTGTTCTTGGCATCGACGTGCACCGTGCATGTCGATACAAAAGCGACGATGTCGTTGAGTATAGGCACCTTGTTCGTAAGGATTTCCATTGGAGACGCTCCTCGTAGGTTCACCTTGGTCCTGATTCGGTTCAGTATGTATGACGCATACTCGTCAGCATCACCCTAAAATGTCTTAGGTAATCCTGAAGCGAACAGCATACTTCGAACCATATTCGTAATGGTTCGATACATCCGATCAGCCTTGCATTTACTGGCTTAATTTTGAGCCTCACTCACTTGGCGGGATACACCATTGTCAAGCAAAAACCATCCAAGGTCTTGTATTCACCCCCCATCCGTGCGCAGCACGTGGAACTTGCAGTCAAACTCGCGTTGTAGGCTCACCAAGAAGTGCTTAAACTTTAGGGTGGCAGCATCGTTGGACTTGGACAAAACGATGCGGCAATAATTCGATCGTTGTTCAATAGAGTTAACCAGATAGCAATTTTCCAAATAATCACGTGGAATCATCAGACCCTTAAGGTCGGAGATATCACTCCTCCTATCACGTTGATATAAGAGTTAGCCCCCGTATCTTTTCTTGGCTGTGCTAATTTGCTCTGTTTTCCTTGAGCGCAAGCCAGGCACTTCACACGTTTCGTGTCCGTCAGCCTTATGCCCGATCCCGGGTCCTTGGTCATTTTGACGATAGTGTCAAGACATAGGTGCCCCAGCCGGCGATGGAATTGCATCGAGGTATCACACTGAACATCCGAGTCGGAGTCAAATTCAGGTGAATTGGAAACAGCCATCATCCTCTCTCGAGATGTACAAAATTGTCCCTCCTGTGATTTTGCACTGCAACGACCAGTACATTGTTGCACATATCCACATCCATCACCGGGACAACACCAATTCCCGGGGTCAACACGCATTTCCCTCCCCTATGCTCTAGTATGCAACCCTTAGCTTCGAGCTTTCCATACGAGAGGATGTTCCTCTCGAGGTTTTCGGCGTACTGAACATCGAGGAGCCTCAACGAGTTCCCCTCCCCGAGTACAAGGACTTGAATTCTCACAGTCCCTCGGTGGGTGATCTACAGCACACTTTCATCGGAGGCTGCGGTCAGACATTTCCTTTGGCAAGGAGTCAATTCGGTGAGCAGACTGAGGTCGTTAACCAAATGTCGGCTAGATCCCGTGCCGAGTATCCACTGACTCTCGTGGATACCCGTGCTGTCGTTGATCGCGCAGACGAAGTTCGCTTTCGATTTCTTCTTCTTTTTTCGCTGAGGACACATCACCCTTATGGTCCCTACTTATCCGCACAAGTGACAGTCTCGACTGTCACTTCTCTCCTGGCTCGTAGGTTTGAAATGGCCTTCATATCCCTCGGATCTTCCACAACGCTGACGACGTCCAATCCGAGGTTCTTGGCATGTGTGTCCGCCTCAGTAGACTGCGCAAATTGTACCAATTCTTCCGCTTGGCATTGGTGGTCCGCTCGATGAATGTTCAACCTGGACAACATTGTTGTGCGCATGTGCGGATCGGCATAGTAGACAATGTTGTCCAGCACCAAGCTATCTGTACTGCCGCAGGCATCGCTGACAGCCGTTATATGCAAAAAGTGGTTTGTCCAGCTTCTGTGCGACGCCTTTGGTGCCGTGAAGAGCTTCCTGCTTTGCGCAGGCGATATCTTGGTGCTAAAGGTCTACAACATCCTCGCCATCGCATGCTCCAAGTTTTGGTTTTCGCGCCACCAAGTCTCGACCTGCCGACCGTCATGCGTCTGCGCCTTGCACGCCAGTTGGTATCCAGGGACATCAAACTTGATGTTCTCCGGCCATCCGAACCCGTACGCGCGCTCCGCTAAACCAATCTGACGGAAAAATTTCTTGGCCCATCCAAGGAATCCACTACCTGGACCATGGTAAAGTTCCTTGCCGTCAAAAGGTTGAATCGCAAGTTTCCGATGGCGTGCGCCCAGCATTCCTGCAGCTTGCAGCCCAGGGTGTATATACACCGCCTTCGGCATACCCACTCCGGGGTAATAGCCCGCAGGCATCTATTGCCTTGGGTGTGCAGGTCCAGGTGCTGGACCCATGTTGAGGTCCACCAAAACCGGGTTCACTGGTCGTCCATCACCATTCCCATCTATGTGATGCCTTGCCCCGAAGTATGTCGCTGGCGACACATACGGGGACCTTTTGAAAGGAGGGGTACGCTCCAAGGCTTAAAAGGACATCCTCAATCCTACTCCCAGGGCCGAGTCAAATAATGACTCCGGTCGCCCCTGCCGGTCCTTGCCACCTTGCTCCTTCTGAGAGACCGCCATCCAATTCATCCGTTCGGATAGGTCCCCGATCATGTCTAACACTTGGTCCATCGCCCCTATGGGCGCCGCTGACTTTTCTTTCAAGTGGCCATCGGTAGCCTTGTTTTAACCACCGAACACCACAGCAGGTGCAGCTTGATCGGCCGCACCACCAACACGCTTCGTTGAGCTCATAGCCTGTTTTTTGTAAGGTGTTCGTCGCATGCTTTTGTGCAAAAGATGTAGGAAGTAAAAGTGAAATATATAGTGCTAAGAACTGCCTCCTTCAACACTACGATACGTATGACCAGAAAAGGAAACTGCAACTTGACCATGTAAAGTCACAAATGGTGTCCGTGTCTCCTTGTCCCATGCGACATCCTGTCACATGAAGTCCGTCTCTCGCAGTCCCATGTGTCAATTTGTCACATGGCGACCGTCTCTCCTCATCCCGTCGTAGTCCCACATGTCACGTTGTGTGGTAATCATCCAATCAGTTGACACCGTCCCACGGTATTGCACTTAAACATAGAAAACTGTCAAACACGATAGTTTCTAGCATTTTAGTCATGTATAAAGTACAGGGGAAAAGATTTTTGGCAGCTTTGATGCCTAGACTATAGCCAGAGAACTTTGGTCATTTATTGAAGTACAGGGGTATTTTCGATTTTTCGGCATTTGTCAGAAGTATTTTACTACTCTTCCCTTATACATACATGTGTCATTAAATATCATGTGAACTTATTATGAAAAATTTGCGACAATAGGTTCAGGCGGAACTAAGGTCTCAAGTGAGAAAAAAGGCGTGGCAGAAAAACTTCGATGTAATATCATCAATGTGCGTAATTATCTTTTGCTTGCACAGCCATGTGAGGCCTATCTAGCGTCTCTTGCAGGTGCAAAAACTTTGATATTTGCTCATCCGATAAATTATGGTTAGAAACTACAAAAAAGTCGCTCAAAGAAGTACCGCGCAGGTGAGACCCAAAACGTTCGGATAGATTATTCTCATGCTGTTCAGTACAATAACTGAAATGACAAACTCAAAACAATAGTCACCAAAGCTTTAGCAATCAACACGCGGTTTCTAGTGTCCATTCAACATCAAAATCACAATTTATAGCGGATAGCAATTATGGCAACGACCCTGCGGTTTGGTAACAGTATTTTTGCTGCTCAGGCAGTCTATTAGTAGTCTGTTGCTAGTTAGCATGTAAAAAGTTACCAGGTTTCCCATACAAAAACAGCGATTTTGTTCCGGATGAGTACGAAACTCTACTGATTGAAAGATAGGTATCCAGAAACCACACCTTTTCATAAGACATCGGGTAAACGGGTTGATAGGATGAGAAGTTTTATCGCCTTTTTTGGGAAACAACAACACCGTTTTAATAACGATATTGTGGAAAGAAGAATACTAGCCTTACCACTAGTCTTGATTGAAAAATACGAATTTTAAACCGATTTCCGATCGTGGAAACCGAGAGAGGGAGTCCTAGTTTGTCTAAATTGTAATGATCAGGGTTCATTATGTAAATGAGACGGCTACCATGTAGACCGCTTGCCAGGATCGCAAACGAGCTTGTAAGCGCATGTGTCATAAAGCTCACCTACTCGAGCACGATCGCGAGACCGGATAACGATCACAAGCTGAATCACAATGACCAGCAAAATGATGATGTTTTAGTGGATAGTGATTGCAGATTCGATCACGATCGCCAACTCGATAAAGATCGCCCGCTTAGTTACTACCGCCGACACGATTACGATCGCCAAATCGATCACGATCACAAGATGAATAGTGATTACAGACTCGATAACGATTCTTTACTCAGTCACGATTGCCAACTTGATCATGATTAAAAGTTGGATTTGATCGCAGACTCAATCACGGTCGGCAACTAGATCAATATCGAAAGTTGGACAGTGATCGCAAGCTCGATGCAATCATAACTTTATCACGATTGCCGACATAGTTACGATCGTAATTTCGATGGGTTGTACTACACATTATCAGGGACAATCGTTGAAATACAGAAGACAGTACGGCAGACTACTTTAACATATAGGTAGGTCTATTAGTAGTCCTTGGAGATCGATTAATCAACAATATCCAGCGTTCAAGCTGCTTTCATACAAACAAGCGCTATACTTCGTTAGGGTTTGAAATTAACAACCATCTGAATTCAGCAATCTACGACACCACGTAACAGGCATTACTCCTGAAATTTCTTAGTCTGGAGTGCAAGGACTTTTTAACCCACTGTAAGTGCTATTGGACGTAGCAAAACACGCAAGAAAAGATCGCGAGATGGATAAAATATTAAAAGGTAAGTATAAAAGATATATTCGTTCGGATCAGGCGATCAAGGCATACCGCGGTGACTCTGGGAGAGTGCTACCGAAAAACGCGAATGGGTGAAGAATTGTCGCCTGGCAAACACCAATCTCTAAAAAGTAAAGTTCAGTATCGAATCAATTTCATTAAAAAGGATAAAAAAACGCCCTACGGATGGGATAACAAGGTGAGAGAGTAAAAATAGTCCACGCAAACAGAGTACCCACCAGATCGCCTATCTGTCGTTGGTGTGCCAGTGAAGAGTCTGGACTTTCTCACAAATGAGCGAACCCCACTGCACCACAAATTTGGCGAGCACAATTAACAAGAAGCAGAAAACTCACCTGCTTGTCCTGTCTCTATCCTTTTTGGCATGAGCTGTGTCAAACTGACACTTCATGCAGTCTAGATAATGCCCCAGCTGTGCAAGACAGCGATCGTGGTTGCGATCATGAACAACGTAATTAGCATAGTCGAAATGCACTAAATTTTTGGACTTTTTGAAGTCATTCTACGTAGTAATTTAGGCCGTAATTTGTCAGTCTTTATCGCTAATGCATTTCGCTCGATGCATTTTCAGGGTGGTTTTCTGCCTGTACGTGTGCTCATAGAATGGGTTTGCTATTACGACCTATGACTTTTCCATCGCACAGAACCAGTAGTTGTCCAAATGTAGGTACTGCAGACACATTGATCCATGATAATTTGAACAGCCCGCCGACCTAAGCAGCCTGAGAATCTGTTTGCTCACTAATCTGCTGTTCATGGCTGTTTTACGCTATCTGTAAAGCATAATCGAAAAGTCACGATTGGGATTGCAGTGCATTTTAACTTGATTATCGCTATCCTGAAGGGTGAACCTGTGTAGGAGTGGGTTGTCAAAACTGTGCCGGACTGCCGACTGTCGGAGGGGGGCCGATACCGATTGTGGACCTTGCAATCACCTTGTGTACCCGTCTGCTGGCGGGTTTCAATCTTCGGAGGACTAGGTGGTGATTGTAGACGTCGACCTTGATGAAGATCGACTTAGGGGGGCAAGCGGATGTGCTTCAGTCGGGGTCAAAATCAGGCGGCCACTCGATCGACTTGGTCGAGAGTGGTCTTATGACCAGTTATCTCAGGTTCTGGTAGCGCCTGGCCTTTGCTTGTCTCAGGAGTGTTAACCGACTTTCCTTTATGTGTTTTCTCCCTAACTACTAGGGTATGGAGACCGCTTTCGATAGCGGGCTTGAGTTTGGGGGGGTGCTACTCTACGAACCCACAGGCCAATGTACTTCCTAGGAATTCTACTTACGCTTGTGTCTTACTGACAACTGTCTATTTGACGGGTGGGCCAAACCGATCCCTGGCCCGGAATACGTCGGTAGACTTACAAGTTTCTTAGCGGAAGACACGCCGTGCTACTTAGATCGCAAATTGAGTATTATTCAATGTTTCGCTATCCTTTAAACTCTTTTACTCTACCTTGCCTAGCACCTGGGTTCTATATGATGAGTGGCCAGAAGCCACCAGACCTTGAGGGGCCAAGTCGACCTATGGTGACAAAATCGGCCGATGGGTGGCCAGGCCGGCCTACGGGGAGCCGGGATCCAAATTGGGCGGCCAAGCCGATCGAAGAATGGTTATGGGCGGTCCATACCAGTACTGTTAAACTGGTTTCGTCGGTCGGCTTGACCCCATTAGCAGTAATCTTAACCGCTCGTCACGGTTGGAACCAACGACCTCTCCTTACCTGTGACCCCCAAGTCTTCGGTCCATTCCCCGGCCGCGAGGTCCCACGTCTGTCTGGATACATTGACTTCTTAAGTCCATCATTTCCCGAAATCTTGCTTCACCAGAGTACCCTATTGAGACCTTGCTGGCGCTTACATATCGATACCTGTGCCGGATGGTGAGCGCTATAAAGATGATAGCTCCCCTTGAAAGAAATCTTGACGTCTTAGTGGGGCTCCTCCGTCTTAGTGTAAAAATTAATATGTGTCATGTCAACTTGGTCATAGAACCCTCATCTGACGGAGCATGAGATGAAGTGTTTGTAAATGAACCCGATCCAGCTCCGCGGATTCCAAGATAGTTTAGGTGAAAGCCTTTGTTCTACGCCAGGTACTCGAATTCTGAGCGCGTGGTCTAGCGTCGAAATGACCCCCCCACTTGGGCTTGAATGGTGCTAAAAAGGCACAGCCTGTCCTCACTCCTGAGAAAACGTGGAATGAATGTCGGCAAACCCTTCGGAACACAGAGTTGCCTTTCAAATTTTCCCAAGATGATGGACTGCTCATCATCTGTGCCAGCCCTCACTTTATGATGTCTAACGGAAGTCCCGGATGTTCCACCGTCCGCTCGAAGACGGGTGACGTCATCCCCGGATAAAAATAAAGGATTAAGCACAGCCTTATCAAACCCTGGCGTCCGGTTGCTGACACGTGGAAGATCAGTACTGGGTTCCACCTTTCCTGACGGGACGACCTCAGTTCACTGGCTCAGGACTGGGGAATGGGTTCGCACTTGTGTTTGCTTGCAAAACGTAGCACGATCTTATCAAATGCCCACTTCGTGGTGAAAAGCTTGCGTGTGATCGCTGCGGCCATTTGTTTTTAATCCGAGAAGCTGACGCGGCTTTTGACGTAAAACTGCCTACTCGGCTCGTACAGGGTTGTCTGGTAAGAAAATGCGAGAATATGACTTACTGTAACACACCACGCTTGAACTGGCCCATGACTTGGAGAGTATGGCATCTCCTCCACTAGGACATTTAATTTATGGCCCTCCACCAACTTGCTCATTTTTGACTCGAACGAGAAGTCGCTGACTCCGAACGCGTCCTCTCTGGATTGTAGAAATCTGCCCGTAGCTGCGCAGCAGAGGCAGAGTCTCCGATAATGTTTCCGCCTGCCTCTAGGGTAACGGGGTAGCCCGTTACATGAACTTGACACCGAAAGGTGTCAATAGGGAGATTGTCTAGCATGACAATAGCCAACCAATATCATCCGAGGTGGATAATATTGAAGGATGATTATCCCTTTGTAGATAATATTCATGCGCTGCTCAAAGATTGGTTAAAAAGACATAGTCAACCATAGGTTACCACCAATCGCTGCTAGACGCGCGCAATGAGTGGTGAGCAGGTTGTCGTGATGCGACAATGTAGGTTACTATATTTAGATAGACTAAAGTTATATTGATAGCTTAACTTCAATTAATTAAAGTTCTCCTTTTTACCCTTTACTCAACTAACCTGTTGAGTAGAATAGCTCTCCTCTGCCCGTACTGCTGTACGTGAAGTTTTGTGGCACCCCAAACAAAGGGTGCCCTGTTACATCTAGCCCGACCCGGTCGCCGCCTTCGCCAGGTGTTGCGGTTTCCCCAACCAGGTCGCACGTGGTCAGTCCGGCCGGCCCCCGGCGGCCTCAGTGGGTTCTTCGGATTCAGTGTTCGCACCCTGCGAACCGCCATCCGTGGTTTTAAACCGCCACCTGGCGGAGGTAAGGAAAGGGGCGCCATGGTGCACTTATTTGCCATTTTTTTGACCAATTGTAATCCGCCGTGATCTTGTGTCTCTGCTCTGCAGATTGGTGAGTGATTTGCGCTCTGTTCATACCGACCTCGAGATTCTTGAAGATTCCTTATCCTTTGACGCAGTCTTGATCGAAGGCCAAATTGGCTTCTAGATTATCGTACACAGGTTCAAACTGCCGCTCCATCTCACGTTTAATGGCGATTACAGAATGAGCCAGTCGCATCAAGATCTACGCCTGGCGAACTAGAGTCATTGCGGATTTCACATGGACAAAAGTGCATTGCAATCCATGAGATCGTCCACGTGTTCAGGCCGGAATCTATGATCAATTATTAGGTTACATTGTTCTGGATCCGGTACATCCGTAAACTGTCGTCGGAAGTTGTTGTCGGATGGAAAGAGCATCGATGCTAGTGCTTGTCGTCGGATAAAACAGCAGTTGGTGGACTGTTTTGATACATTTTTCCTATCTGAAGTAGCTGCTTCGTCATTCTCCTCTGGGGTCCTTGTCAATCGTTGCTTCGTCCGTACCGCATATCGACCTGTTCATTGTGCTTCTGAAGCCTTTGCTATCCGACACGACACTGCTTTCCAACCCCGTCTTCGGATAACTCTCACTTGCTTCATAGAACTCCGGCCTCTTACAGGAGTGAGCAATACGCCACATTGACCACTCCTGTAGCTTGTCCAATGAAGCTACGTATGTTATTGCTTCATTGCTCTAGCCTTTGTTTTTTCGCTTTGAGAGCAGCATTTTTAGCCCATCTACACACGTAAACCCAACGGCCTCTGCTTGAGTCGAGACAGTGCAGCCATTGTACTTTGCAAGCACCACGGCAGCGGTGAATCTATGCGGTGTCACATCCAGTGACCGTTGTATCAAACGCGTCTACATGAAGTCAGCAGCTCTATCGTTTAGCTACTTTGGAGTCATCAAATACTTCTGCTTCCTAGTTGACGTCTCGTCCACACACGCAATGGCACAGATACTCCGCGCAAAGCTCGCAAGCATTAACAACGAGCACACGCGATAGACTACAACTTGGATGTTCCAGTGCAAACGCTTCGTTCCGCTTTATACATCGGTACGCTAGCAATGCTTCACTAACTGAGAGCTCGTCATCCAACACGTCGAGCATCAACCGCAGGCCGAGCGCGCGGTCTTTAGGTGTATAAGCATTGACCTCGGTGGACACAATCACTAGTGCGTTCGCCGCATTGAAAGACCGACAAACGGAGTAGACATGTCGATGAACTTCCGAAATCCAGGCTGTCTTTGAAGACGCTTTCCGCACAAGGTCCTCGCCTGTTTGGCGACTATATATAACCCTACGAAGTGACGATGACGCACCAAGACCTCTATCAGTGTACACTCGATATCGTGCCATCGCTCGTTTATCCCACGAGGCAAACAGCGCACTCTTCCATACAGTGCCGCGGTGGTTCAAGCCGCAAATTCCAAGGAGATTGGTCAGGAATGCGTAAGTTACGCTTCGCCAAGTCTGTCCCACCAGCTGACGGCAACAGCCCTACCCCTGAGCAACTTAACGGCCAGAATCTGTAGCGTGAGCCGGCACCGTATCATTTCACAGAGTTGTTTTTATCCCTGTGCTCAGTTAATTCTCCACGCAAAGTGCACTGATGTGCTCTCGACCCAGCTGTTTGGACATAAACGAGCTCGCCATTCGGTTAATAGTCTCATCCAGTCCATGTCGCGGGTCGCCATTCGTCATTTGCCACTTTGCCGCTTGGAAGCGATATGGACTCTGCCAAGCTGCTTCCCGTGGCCCGTTTGGTCTGCCCAATAGGGGCTTCAATCAGCGTCCTCGTGACTATGGTCACGTGCGTCATTATTGTCAAAGTGAACCACATTTGGGTCAGTGGGCTCACGTGGCCCTTCCTCTCCGACATGGGGCGAGGTGCGCGTGACTCGGTTTTTGTCTTGGTGTTTGTATCGAATCGAGGTTCATTGGGTTGAATTGACGATGATGGTGTTCACTTCTGACTCGGGTGTAGATTACCCGGCTTACTACGTGTTTGCCACGGGGCTCACGATTGTTTCGGTACTGCTTGTAATCACCTGGACGCTCAATTGGCGCTACCACATGTCGGCTCTGCCGCCGGACGAGGCCGTCTATCGAGCAATTTCGTTCGTCGCTTTCATCGCTGGTGTCATGGCGAACCCAGGTCTTCCGATTCTGGTGGGTCGCAACAAGTGAATATGGACCGCTCTGTTCTTTACTGACGCGTTGTGAGATGGCGATGGTGACTGTGTGGCAGGCATACTTTGATACGTCCAAGCACTCGAAGCTTCATGCCGCGGGGGCCGAGTGGTTTTTCTACATGGAAACCATTGCCGTTCTGCTGAACGTACGTGAACTGTTGCTGCTAGCAGCTCCTGTTAGTCGAGGCGTTGTTTTACTTCCAGGTCAACTGTTTCTTACTTTTTTTCATCTTTGTGTAGACTATCGTAAGCTACAAGCTGTACAAAATGTTGACAGGGTTGCGAATGGACCTAGAGAATTCGTGTTCTACCGTGGGATCAAAACTGCAGAGGAGGAGAAAGACGTTAACGATTCAAGTGCTCTTCTTTTCGCTGTTTTTCGTGGCTTTCCTCCTCTACATGCCGATTGGAACGGCAGTGGCACCAAAGCCATTTCGTCTCTCCATCGATGACTGTATCGACAAGGGGTTAGGAGAGACGTACTGTGGGGTGACGATGCGTCTGAACTCGACCTCTACGACACTGTACGACGATGGTACGTGCTCGCTTGACAGCTCTGTGTATTTGTTCTCGATGTGGCTGACATCTTACGATCTCTCTCCGATGTTTGCTGGAATACTAGTAAAGACATACGGCACGAGCCAAATGCGGGCTGCTGCCCAACTTGCCTGCATCCTGACGCTGGTAGGATATTCAACTTCTTTCATCACAAATGACTACGACGATTCGATCGGACAGATCTTTACTCCGGATGCCAAGATTGCCGTGCTGCAGTAGAAACACGTCGTGCATTTTGGTAGATTTACTGGAAATACTAGGAACTGGTATGTTATTGACGACCAGATGGCGCATTTGCGAGCGACTGCTGCTACGAGAGAGTCTGCTCATCTCGTTCTTGTGTTTGTGGGTATCAGGCCCTGGCTTTCTTCAGCTCATTGGACCTGTTCGAGGGATCGACAGCTCCATTTTGTGGCTACCAAAATTCGACTAATGTGCCGTCACTTTACGTGTTGCAAACACTTCATGCCCTCGTCAGAAACAGAGACGTCATTTGCTTGCGTGTGGTGGGTCCACTTAACCATGAGGATCCGTCCGCTGGACCAGTTTTCGAGACGCTGCCTCCGGAACAGGTTCTCGTCCTTCTGCTGCTCGACCATTTGGTTTAAAGCAAGTCCGCTTGACTCGGCTCGATTCATCTGCTCGGACAAATCGTTTAATGCTTGCTATAGCACCCACCCTCTCGTCTTCAAATCGGAGGTGAAACGTGGCCCGGCTGCTTTGCACTTCGTCCCCTCGCCGCCTCGTTGTAACAACTGTCCCTCCAGTGTCGTAATTTCTCAAACATCTTTTCAGAGATGTCGAGATGTTCATGTGGAAAGTCATGAAAGCAGCCAACACCGTGATCCTGGCTCGTTGATTGACGATTCTGACTTGCGCCAGACCAGTTCGTCTGCTATGTCTAGATCGTACGGATCTCGTTACGTTACGTACTTATTCAAGTGTCGAGTTGACCGTCAACACTGCCGAAAGAAGCGGCTATAGTCATCTTTGTGGCTTTTACTTCGACTACGTCTCCATTATAAAACGACTCAAAGTCTATTGAATAATGTAACCTTTGGATCGGTCGGTAGAGTTACAACACGCTCAGACTTTTGGCCTCGGCTCACCATCGCTTTCGTAATATGTTCCAGAGAAGACTGACTCACAAAACAGAAAACGGCATCTATTTGTGTCATTGATTGATTGGCCAGCTTGTGTCTGGATGTGTCAGCTCGTACCTGCTGGACAGTCAGCTGTTCGTGGGGCAACATACGCATCCATACTTACCTTGAGCCCTGCTGCTTATTTCGGAGGCTGATTGTTGATTGCCAATCGAAAGCATCTCATCGCTACCCAAAGTCCTCATGCTCAAAGTTTAGCGACAAACTGGGCCTTTTCCAATGCTACCGTTGCATAATCACGATATCGTTCGTTGTGAAGCATAGCCAAGTCGCTCGGATACACTCGCGAGCAAAATGCGCACGCTCTCCACTGCGCAGTTCAAGCGTAATCGTCACTGCTCTGTATGGAAGTGAGTCGGTCGCTTTGTCGACAAAGAGACAAGTGTGTCTCCCATAAGCTACGAAGTCGAGAAAAGGCCGATGTAATAGACGTTCCATGTGACATCTTGCTGTCTTGTAAGACGATGTTACATGGAGGACGCAACATGTCTACGTTTCGTTGCAACAAGATCGAGGCATTGACGTTGTCACTCAGCTGGCACCAGCCACGTGCATTGTGCATCGGTCAAATGAGGCAGTCGTAGCAAAAAAAAAAAAGGGAATTTGAGTCTGATTCAAAACTCAAGCGTAGTTTCTACAGCACAAATGAAAACAACAGCAAGAAAGATAGGCTGCATTACATCCATGTGCACCAGGTAGTTTTGCTGTAGAGCAAGCACTTCACCTCCCTCTAGCAACATCATATGACTGCAGAAAGGGCCCGAGTTTTAGAGACGGATGAGGGGTATTGCCCGTAACAATGTTGTGAAGCCACATTGATCGACGAATGGTAGGCACTGGAATTGGCAGCCAGTCAGGACATGGACATTTTCAATCCATTAATTTGACACTCGGACATGGACACGTTTGTGCTGACCAAAACGGTGCCGTTTGATTGATTATCGTCTCGATCAAATATCACGACCAACGGATGTCAGCGACCAAAACTTCACCACATGACGCTACGTTACATGCCTTCCCATCATTATGTTCAGGACCGAGCAACCATCACAGCAAACGACAGCGGGGCAACAAATGTGAAACTAAAGACTTTTGCTTTGATTCAAACAGGTCAGTGGAGGACAAAAATGTGTGAAAGTATGAGCAATGTTATTTCCATACCCTATGGTCGTCTCTGGACGTAGGTGTCAAGTTCCGTGCCTCCCGTCAATCGCATTTATGTTAAGCAAAGTGCTCGTATTATCAAGTCACGTTCCTTTTCGTTCGGTTGGTCTGCAAGCGCACTAAAGGGCAAGCCGCGACGGTGGCCAAGCTGCTTACGAGCACAGTAAATATGTAGCACTCGTCTCATGGGCACACTATCCCACAAAGCATAATTAGTACGGCGGTATATATTGTAAAGATTTCGCCATAATGTGATCATTTATTGTTAGCCCGAAGGGTGAAGCTCTTAGTGACAATGCAGAAATTAAAAGTCGAACATTATAAGAATTATCCGTGAAAAAAGGTATTAAAATGCCCTATTCAATCACAAATAATGCTCCAGATCATTGGAAATAAAAACGCCACAAATGATAAGTAAAAAACATGCCTCACGTCCAAGTATACTCATGTTAAAGTGGTAAACAAAAACCCACGTCTTCAGTCATTTTTCATGAGTGATTTTCTCCTCGATCTCGACCGCTGCTCTATAGGAGCAGCCCCGAACGGGGTTCTGCGCGCGCGCGGACGGCGATGGGAAGACGTGGCACGTGTTCCAATCGTCGTCCGCAGTCTTACACACAGACTACCTGTGCTGCTGTTGTTGGAGCGGGCTAAGAGATAGGAAGTAAATTGAGAACTAAATGTATTTGAGCTTATGTCTTTGGTTACCTATGCTGTCCGTTACCTTCACTGTCTGTTACCTTCAATATCCGTTACCTTCAATCTCTCCTGCGTAGATTTCTTCAAATCACCTTGCCCAACCCAATGGTTGCGTCGTTTCACCATCACATATGTCCTATCCCATCAACAGTCGCGCCCTGTCACATCATTAGTCGCACAGTTTCAACACTCCTTCCCGTGTGGACATGCTTAACCACTGAGCATCATCAGTCCACGTAGCTCGCTAAGTCGGGGTGCTGGGAGGGTCTTGATCAGGATGTCCGCACGCATTTTCTTGAACTCGGTATACTGCACGGTCAGCAAATCTTTTTTTGCAAGATCTTTTGCAAACTTGTATTGCACGTCGATGTGCTTCGCTCGCCCAGATGTGTCTTCGCCCTTGATTTGAGTGATGGCAGCTTGGTTATCCACGTGTAAAGTCGTACATGACTGCATCTGCACGCCGATTTCCTTGAGCAATTACACGATGCCTATCATCTCAGCTGATGTTTGCGAAGCCGCCACATACTCGGCTTCCATCGTTGACAATGCAACACATTTCTGTTTCTTGCACATCCAGCCTACAATCATGCCGCCCACCATGAACACTACCGCTAACCGACTTCCGGTCACTCTTGTCTGCAGCGTAGTCGGCATCGCTGAATGCCTCGACTACCACGCCGTCATCTTTCATTAAGTCCTTGTCTCCCTTCATCACAAAATCTAGTTTCTTGGTGCCCTTGAGATATTTTGCGATCTTCTTTGCTAGACGCCAATCGCCTTCACTCGGTGCGTGCGAGCGACGAGTCACTCGGTGCACCGCAAACGAAATTTCGGGGCGTGTGCATCGAGATAACCATAACAGACTACCGACTATCGACTGGAAAGTCTGTACATTTGGTCTTTTCGGCGAACCTTTCCCATTAGAAGGTAGCAGCGCACCTTCTTCGACTCCATCGTCTCCGCCGATTGGCACCCTGACCGCTGCCGACTCGACTAATCCGAACCTCTCGAGCATCTCATCAATTAGTGGTTCTTGGTTCAGTTTCCGCCCATTGTCGTCATCGTAACGAAACAATATACCAAGGAATTTAAACACCATCCCAAGGTTCTTAAGCTCAACCACTTGCATGTCATTAAAGCAATCTCTGACCTTATAAGAATGGTTGCAGTCGCCAGCACATCATCAATGTAGATTCTAACGAGCGTTTTGCCGTCACTATCATCTCTATTGTACAGGCAACTATCCGTATAGCACTGACAGAAACCCAGGGACACGAGTATGTCGTGGAGCATCAGGTTCCACAATTTTCCAGACTGTTTAAGTCCATACAGACCCTTTTTTAGCTTCAGTGCAAGATGTCCCTTAATTTACACTCCGAACTTGTCCAACAACTTGGCCTCAAAGATCGATACCTATCGGAAAATGGAGAATTATCTCCAAGCCATCTTCTTTTTCGGCTTTGACATAAGCACTCAGCACATCGCCGTGTTGCGCAGGCACTCCCCAGATTCTTGAAACTGCAAGAATCACTTTGCCAGAAACCATTTTCATAACGACCGAGAAAGTGCAGGTATAATCGATACCATATACTTGTTCATCTCCCCGCGCCACCAGCCTCGCCTTGTATCTTTCGATCGTGCCGTCAGCGTGCATCTTGAGCTTGTAAACCCACTTACTATAAAGTAGCTTTGCTTTACGTGGCTTTCGTATCACTTCCCACTTATGGTTCTGCTCCAATGCGTCAATCTATGTGCGCATTGCCTCCTTCCAATGCTTGACTCGAGGGTCCTTCATCGCCTCGTGATAGTTCTTGGGGTCTTTAATCGTGATAGCTTTCACACTATAGACCGGCACGTGCTTTGTACCCATGTTGCGTGTCTGCATCCGAGCTTGCGTCCGTCCGTCCTCTGGTAACTGCTCGACCTCACCTCCATCTCTTTTCATTCGGGATAGAGTTGTTACTTGACACAAAATTTTCGTCTGCCTTCAAACCACTCTTCCTTAAATTTGCAGGCTCCTTCCGTGTCGGGGTTTCACCACGATCCATCTCGGCGCGCCGCAGCATGAAATATTCGTGTTCGATCCGTTTTTGTAGATGAGAGTTCTGTGCGCTGTTAAGCGTTTCGACGTTACGTAGATGCTAAGTAGTGATCACAATTTTGTCCGTCGGCAGGTAGACTTTGAATCCCTTAGTTTCGTCATTCTTGCCAATAATCATTTCAACTTGAGATCGTGACTTCCATGCTTTCTTCCCAGGATTATTGAACGTTGAGCAAGAGCTCCCAAATGTTACAATGTCTGCCATGGCCGGAATTGTTCTGGTCAACATTTCTAGCGGCGACAGGCGCTTGGGGTTAGCGCTACACGAGCTTCGATTCAAAACATAGGCAGCGTACTCAACGGCATCCCCCCCAAAAGAATAAAGGTAGCCCGCTCGCAAATAGCATGCATCTTGCCATGTTGAGTATCGTCCTGTGCATCCTTTCAGCGTTTCGGTTCGATGCCTGATTAAAGCCTCACTCACTTGGCGCCTTACACCATCTGACTTGCAGAACATGTCGACATTGACGTACTCCTTGCCACTGTCCGTTCGCAGCACATAACTCGACAATAAACTCTATCCTCGAAATAAAGCAGAAAAAGTTTGAAGTCCTTTGTCGCCTCAATCTTGTTTATTGGCCAGGAACACGCAGACATAATTTGTTAAGTAGTCGACGAAGTTAATTAGGTAGAAATTACCACGTCGATCTAGTGGTGTCATTGGTCCCTTAATACCACTGCCGATCACACCACCAGGCTTGTCAAAACGAGCGTTCTTGCCTGTATCTTTCTCGGACTGATTATTCTAGCTCTGCTTGCCTTCTGCAAAAGTAAGACAATTAGGCCTGGCTCGGTCCGTCTGGTGAATACCCGATCCTTTAGAGTCGGCCATGCGATAGGCAGTATCGTACCCAAGATTACCAAGCATCTGATGCAACTCCGCACGAGTTGTACTCAATACAGCTTCATCAATTCCATCGTAACCTTTTAGCAAGGCTGAGTTAACAACTTGAACTCGCGCTTCCTTCGTTTTCTCACCCATTACGTCGACTGTTAACACGTTATTGCGGCAGAATACTTCGAATATCTTCAGGCCATTCTCTTGACGTACCACATAGCTCTGATTGCCGTCTCTCTCGAGATACATACCACGCTCTTCCAATATGTTATAGCTAATGATATTATCAGCAAGGTTCTCAGCATAATGAACCTCGCTTAGTTCAACTATAACCTCCTTGCCATTGACAGCCGTCCTCAGCTCAGCTGTTCCCTTCTTAGTCGCTCAAACCATCGTGTTGTTCGCCGCGCGTCACGATTGATCACAATCAATTGTATTCTTGAGCATTTTCAAAATTTTTA
Source organism: Peronospora matthiolae (assembly GCA_921007115.2). Taxonomy (NCBI): domain Eukaryota; phylum Oomycota; class Peronosporomycetes; order Peronosporales; family Peronosporaceae; genus Peronospora; species Peronospora matthiolae. The sequence goes on from CAKLBY020000305.1 coordinate 611,692, forward strand.
CAAGGTGCACGCTCGACCCGCTGTCCAATATCCACGAGTCATCGTCATCTTTTGTTCCAATCCCAATAGCTAACGCGACTCTATTTGAAGTCGCCTTTTCACCACTTCGTTGCTTCGGGCACTTGGATTTGATGTGACCAGTCTCACCGCATCCTATACATGTACGTGTGTCGGTACTTGCAAACCTTGCTTCATATCTTCATCCACGCCCGACTTGATCTCTTCGAGCACTGTAAGGGTATTGAACTGCTTGCTCGCAAATTGTTCGTCCTGCTAGGCTGCTTACTCCTTCGGCCCTCGTCTTTTCCATGCTGATGTCGAAGTCTATCGCAAATGCAACGAGCTCAGCGGCTTGCACTAGACAGTCCGTTCTTTGCGCATTCAGGCTTGTCAGCATTGAAGTCTTAATGTGTCCAGGCGCTGAATTACAAAGACATTTAAAACACTCTTCTCCGAGTTGCCAGATCGCTCCGCCACGTACACTAAGTACTGGTAATGCTCAGGCCATGTCTTGCTGTGCTCTTTTTCTCTCGCCATGAGATTAATTTTTTTCGTAGATGGTAGCGGAGTCATGTACAGCATCAGCATGCTGTTCATGACGTGCTCTAGTGTGTTCGACACAGCACACCATACCGGTAGCATCTTCTCGTAGTAGCTAAAAGCCGAACCTTCCAGCTTACCTCACAATGCAAGGATCTAAAACTCTTCTAGCCAATCACCCCTGCTCATCATCTGTGCTACGCCAAGCCGTTGCAGGAAGCGTATTCCCCATGCTTTATAGTCGGCACCCACACCTAGATATGTCTCTTTACCCGTGAACTTAGCAAATATATGCCAGTCCAGGTTTCTGGGTTTAGGTATCTTCAACCCATAATTATTTGGTGTCACGAAAAGGGTGAGACGGTTCAAGTGACCGATACCGCTCGTCTTGCTGAGGCGGCTGATTCGGCGGCACGCGCATTCGTTGTGGCGGCTGGTGAGGCGGCGGCATGCGTGCTTGGTGCATCGGCTAGTCGAGTGAGCCCATCCTCATTCGACGGTCACGCGCTCGAATAAAGTCAATAAACGCGTTTGATCCGTTGAATGGTTGCTCGTAGGATGTTGTAGGCGCAGCTTGAGCGTTTCGGCTCATCTGATCTTGCATCTTCAGCTGGTTTTTCATGAACTGGGCTTGCTGCTGCGCCATCCCTGCGAGGAATCCCTCAAGTCTATCCATTCGCTCAGAGCCCGAGTCAGGGACACAACTCGCGCTATCTTGGGCCTCGGGGGTGCCCGGGGCTGATGGCGTCTCTTCGCGCAGCACGAAAGGATCAGTGACCACGTTGAGAGTGGTTGGACCCGTATCAGCGGCAAAGCGTGCCTGGGCGTGCTGACGAAGAGGTGAGTTGTTCGCGCTTGAGCTCATAACCTGTTGGAGCGTGCTAAGAGATAGGAAGTAAACTGAGAACTAAATGCATTTGAGCTTATGTCCTATGCTGTCCATTACCTTCACTGTGTGCCACCCTTAATATCCGTTACCTTCAATCTCTCCTGCGTAGGTTTATTCAAATCACCTTGCCCATCCCAATGGTTGCGTCGTTTCACCATCACATATTTCCTGTCCCATCAACAGTCGCGCCCTGTCACATAATTAGTCGCACTGTTTCAACAGCTGTAATTTTCGTTGATGTAATAGGCTTGGTTCTTGTTGTCATTGTTTCAAATGTTATCATTGTTATTGCTGTTCCAATTGCATCCGTTTTTATTTTAAGTGCTGTTACTGCTGCTACTGCAGGTACGCTGACGCTGCTATTGTTGTTGCAATAGGTACTCGCTTGAGATTGATGGCACTGCCGCTTTATGCTGAATGTTGTTGCGTTTTTGTGCTGTTTTTATAGATAAAGGTGGTGCTGCTACTGATTCTACTGTTGTTTCTGCAGGTACGCTGACGCTGCTGTTGTTGGTGCAATTGTGGTAAGGCATCTCCGATCCATCTCATTGGCTAATTTTGTCAAGAGCATTGCATCATATCAATACACCCGATGAATCTGTACTTTACGAATCGTACAGCATATCGATTATCAGTATCGCACATCATTGCCGACTCCTTCTTAGTTTGCATTTATAGCTGCTTCTATTGAGGGTCACCTCTGCTGGTCTGATACAAGATGTAGAAATAAAAAAGATCTGGGGTTTGACACACCAGCAATGGAAAGCGACGACGAGCAGCACCTACCTTGCAGCTTTTTCGATGATTGGAGCTACTCGAGCTAGAGTGACAGAACCCAGGCCGTCATCGAATTCAACAGAAGATGTAAGCGTCCGTTCTGCAATTTAAAGACTGATGGTCGACGCTACAAAGCCGAGTGCACATACGATGACTGTCTTTTTGTGGTACAATTTGCGATCTCGCACACGCTCGGACCACCCGCAAGATTATCACCACACTCTTGCCAGGTTTGCGAATCTACAAAGTAATCTCAACGGTGCACGACGGCTAAGATAATTGATGCATATTCTGCAATCGTAGAGATGGACATGACCTACGGTCGGAAGGTGACTCCTGTGATGATTCGAGTGAAGTTAAGGAACGAAGGAATTCTTGCCAATTACATGAACTGTGTCAACGCTCTCGAAGATTGAAGGTGTAATAGTTTAGGAGGTGTACTGATCAATACGGTCTGCTTCCATCCTACGTCGCATGATTGAAGAATCGAAATCACAAGATTGAGCTTGATGTTGTGGAAAATGAATTCAAGCGACTGAGTATCGTTGTTCGAGAAGAATTTTAAGCACTGAAAAGTACCCCCGGCGAGAAAAATTCGTGGATGGTACTTTCTTAACGACTTCAGTCGATAGAACTTTTTGCTTGTTGCGTGCTTTCAAAATGGAAATAGCGAGGTTCAAAGCTTTATGACTTGGATTTGTATCGATGGTTAATGAGGATAACTGGAGATGGCTTCTAAAATTCATGCTATCCCACATCAACCCGTCTATCTCATGTGTGATATCAGATAGAGACAAGGGACTTATGAATGCTATGTGGACCACGGCACCAGACATTATACACTTTCTTTGCTTCAGGCATTTCATAGAAGTTTTAGCAAAAATCACAAAACCCAAAGTGCTGAAAAATTGGCATGGACTCTGCTCCCTTTCCCGAGCGAAGCTGGAATTCGAGAAAGCAGTAGCAAAAAATGGCTGTACTAGATAACACTGCGATCTCGTGGCTTCAGGATGTGGGTCGTGAAAATGGTCGACAGCATTTTCGCCATGTCCAGGATTCAACACTTTGACATCGGGTTGTGTGACGTCAGTAAGTAGCGCGTTGAGAGGAACCCGCAGTTTTCCCATTATAGACACTTTGCTGGAAATTTATCATAACGTATTTGAAAGTCGGCTGACAAATCATAAAATGTAAAACGTTGGGTAGTACTGACTTCCTATTCCTCTCGCAAAGACGACAAATTAATGTCTACAGACTATCTGGGTGACTTTGATGCGTACTCGCGATCAATCTTTATCGTCACAAATCGACCAGGAGTGGGAAACGGCATGAATAGGTTGCATTTCAATTTTTGATAAAGTTGTATGGTGCTCGTGCGGTTGCTTCCAAGACGCGTCGGCTCACCATGCGTTTTTGCATATATATTCGAACTGAAGCATTCCTGTAAAATGACATCAATGATCGATTATTTTTACGACTATTTTACGACTCATGTAAAACAAAGACATTTTGAAATGATTATTCTATAAAAGCCGGTATCAACCTACCGCCGATCGTGCTCAAGGATCCTTTTACAAGAGGTGTGTACGATACTCCATCCATTTAAATAAAACGACGGCGTCCAAAGAAGAAAACAATCTATTCGCAACAAGCGACTATGGAAATTAACAAGCGTGAATACCAGAAAATGTGATAACTGCAACCAATTTGGTCATACCTGCAGTACTTGTGCGACGAAAGAAGGAGTATTCGATGTTTAAGTACATTTGCTATATAAATTATATGTTGTAAATGTTTATATAAGTAAATGTGCTTTAACATCGAATACTCCTTCTTTTGTCGCACAAGTACTGCAGCTATGACCAAATTGGAAATCTTCCGTTTTTATATAAAGCATATAGAACGGAAGTTTTCATCCCACATTGAATTTTACTCGCTAAATATAACCAATTGTATTTTTGTGTGGTAAAGTGGCGACCGCTTATTTTATGAGGTGCCCCGACTCCCCACTGGTCCCCAGACGACCGAATATTGGAGGGGCCACAGCATTTCCGTAATTTGTATATCCTACCTCATCTTGTGCTCCCGTATGTAAAGCGGGCTGCACTCTTTTCGGTGGACTCGTGTCGAGGAAAAAAATGACCGTGTTAGGAATGAGGTTTGTGATTGCGCGGAAACCTCTCCACGATCACGAGTATAGTTGTAGATTAATTGATGTGAGACACCTAGTTCTCATCAAGATCGCCTTGTCCACTATGAGGATGTGTGATTTGCGAGCGTTCTGAACTCTTGAGCCGTTTCGCGATCTTGCGCCTTGTCCTTTACGTTCTCGCTGCGTCCAATCGCAGTTAGGGATGTCTTGAGAATTCATAATCCTCAGCTAGTCATCCGGGGATATCACTTGGTTCAGTTTTCGCGGCTCTCTTGACGTTGGGAGGCCAACATCTCACCCAGCCCGGAAGAAAAGTCGACACGTGTACGTAGAGGCAAATTAATTCTTTTCAAAGTCAATCAAATAAAAGCTAAAACTACGAATATGCCTGTCTATACACCATCATGTGTTGTCACGTGCCTTCTACATTCCGTTGATCATTACTTCGCATACGTGGTCCACCTCAGATTGATTATCGATCTTCTTTGACCGATCGTTGATCTCCCTGACCGATCGTCGATCTCCTCAGTCGAACGTCGATCACTCGCTAGGACCGTGATCCCTGCCAATTTGTCGGTCATCTTGCCTACAGTGAACACCTCGTGCGTTCTTGGTCTTGGTATCTTGACTCGACCATAGCAACTTGATATTCGACCCCGTTGCTATGATATTTGAGCGCGGTATTGCGATATTCACTCTCGGTATCGTGGTATTTGACCTCGATTTTGCGATATTCGGTCTTAAAATAGTGCGCAACTTAACAGCCAATCGATCCTTCTCAACGAATTATCGCAGTTTGAGATCACTCCACCACCCACCGATCGCCTCCAATTGCTTCGATCCGCTTTACCACATCCATACTTGTCGATGCAAAGTCTATCAGTTGTGTTGAACAATGACAATATGCTGGATCGATTGATCACTTTGACCTAACCAAATGTCTTTTGTGTCTTGTCATTATCATTTTAAGTCTCCATGTCCATTTTGTTGTACTTAGAAGTCCTTAAGGCGCTGGTAAATTCCTTTAACAGCACCGGCATTTTCTACACCAGCACTTACATTTCTCCATCAGCACTGATACGACTATACGTCCGGTATTTTTAGTGCCTTGAATGTCACCTTTGAATTGCACGCAGCTTCGTCTACATTGCAAGTTTAGACGGCATAATCCGATCGACCCCTGTAATAATGATTGATAGGGTATATGTACATACACTGCAGGACCACAACGTCACGACAAAACTATATTAGCACGTTGTCGTTCAAGTATACGCAAATTCTTTGTTTATACTATACTTAATTCATCATCGCACGTTTTCAACAAGCTATATGTCAAGAGAGGAAGAAGCCCGAAAGCACGGAATAAACTGATAAGAGCCAACAGATATCATAGATTAACTGGGTGTATCAACATGATTAAATTTTACTTGAAAAAATCAGCCAATGAGATGGAATGGAGGTGCCTTCATACAATTGTACCTACAACAGCAGCGTCAGCGTATTTACAGTAGCAGCAGTACAGTCAGTAGCAGCAGCACCTTACTATACAAAACCGGCATAAAACGCAACAGCATTCAGCATAAGCGGCAGTGCCATCAATCTCAAGCGGGCGCCTACTGCAACAACAATAGCAGCGTCAGCGTACCTGCAGTAGCAGCAGTAACAGCAGTAACAATAAAAACGGATGCAACTGGAACAGCAAATAACAATGATAACATCTGAAACAATGACATCAGGAACCAAGCCAATAACATCAACGAAAGTAACAGTAGCACAGGTAGTCTGTGTGTAAGTCCGCGGACGGTGATTGGAACACGTTTCACGTCTTCTCATCGCCGTCCGCGCGCGCGCAGAACCCCGTACGGTGCTGCTCCTATAGAGCGGCGGTCGAGATCGAGAGAAAATGACTGATGAGAAATGACTGGCGACGTGGTTTTTTTTTGTGTACAATTTTAACATGAGTATACCAGGACGTGGGGCATTTTTAGTTTCTAACTATTTGGGGCTTTTTTATTTATCAATTATCTAAGCATCTTTTTTTTATGCTTAAACGGGGCATTTTTTCTGATTAAACGAGGTTTTTTATTTCTCTTTTTAATAACAAGGTGCTGGATGGTTCCATGAAAATCGGAAGGGTGGTAGAGGACCCTCACAATTGGTGAACACGTTTGTATGAAATGAGGAGTCGTACAGGCGTTTATCGCAACAACTTCGATCTATATCAACAACATGAGTTCTGCAGCCAACAAACATCCTAGCTTGAAATATGTCCGACTATGTCGCTCATATGCGCATCAACGTTTCGGAATGTAGAAAGCAAATGCAACATGTACTTACTCCCTTTGCTGGGCACTGGAGACGTAATGGTAAGCGTATTCTTACGCCACGATGGTTGTGTGTGTTGCACATTTCAAGAGCAAAGTAGACACCTTAAGTCAGAGTCTCTGATCGTCTTCCAGCACCTGATATTAAGCGTCGTAAAATTGTATACGATATGATCCAAAGGCAGAATAGCAACAAGTCGTTTTTGTCTCTGCTTGCTGACGATATGCAAGGACGAGACAGCAGCAGCAGTGGCATACAAAGCGTATTCTTCTGTGAAGGTTTAATAGCTACAGCGTACTGTGTCGACTAAACAGCAGTCGCGCGGAGGGAGGTCCAGCCGCACGCCTTCGAATTGTGGTCTGCAATGCCTTTTACAGAGATCTAGGCGTCATTCTTCAGGACAATTCAACCGTTCACATTGGCAACTGGTGGCTCGACATCCTTTTTGGGGTTGTCTACGCCGTTCGATGCAGTCTTGATCTTCTTTCCTGCCTTCATGTTGTGCTCCATATTCTCCTCAGCACTCTCGAAGCGCTTTCCTATCGATTTGCCATCAATTACGATAGCGTCGATCTTCTCGTCAAGCTCCTCAACCCATTTAATAAACCTTTGAAATCTCGGGCTGTTGTTTAACCACTTCTGTATGGGCTTCAGGAACTTGAAGAAGTTCTTGTGCTTGCGAGTGAAATCGTTGACCCCCTTTTCAGACGCCAACGTCGCCCGGATCGTCGCGTCCATTGCTTTGCCCGAAAAGGAAGCCGTGCTTCTTTTTACCCACGGCACCGCCCCTCCCCAATTGGCAAAGGAAAAAGTCCCTCTCTCCCCATCAGTGTTTACCTGTTCCAAAGCGTCGTGCGCCTCGGGCTTCCTCAAAAGTCTCTTTGTGTCTGCATCGATGGCATAGCCATCCGTCCCGCGATCCCCAATAATGTCGTCGCGCTTAAGAGCAGCCTTTGGGTCAACAGCGATCGGTGCCGCGTTGTCGCAAGTGCAGGAGGCGAAGAGAGCTGTTACTGCGATAGACGCCAGACGCATGCTTTGCGCAGTTTCAGTCAAAAGCGTGGGGCGCTATTAGCAAAGTGTCAAGCTTGATGTACCAGGAGCAGCACATTGTAGCTTCTCGACCTTCGAGCCAGTTCTGAACCGGTAGATTGGATATCACACTGCTCGTATTTGTACGGCTAATTCATCAGTACGGGGGCAGGCGAGTTTTGAATCGGTATTGAACTTGCCCTGTAAAAAGGCGTGCGCACGAAAAGCACTTTTGTTAAAAAAGGGTATTTTCGCTCGAATACGAGAGTAGCAAACACTTTTCTACGTGTTTTCTCGCTTGTCGTGCTTGGTCTGCAGAGCGATCGAAAAAAAAGCAAAACTCGTGTGCTCATGCTGAGACTGCTGCTATCTTGGTTACGATACTTTACATAAGCGGTCGTACTGCACAACATGCAAGTTGTCACACACAAGCAAAAATGATGCTGAGTTGCTGGAGATGATTGTCGAACACGCAAATACCATAAAGTAACGTTTGTCGCTGCAGTTTGCGGGTCAGCAGGCTGGAAGGAAGGTTGCTTCGTCGAGCCGACAACAAAAAACGACGAGACAATGCTACTGATGCGCTAAAAGGGGCCTGATAGATAACGTAAAGATAGTACACAGCGTCGATTAGTACAACGACGAAAACGGTTGAGTTTATCTTTGGCAGCGGCAAGAGCGTGAAGGTGCTAATGGTAACAGTGGATATATCGTCTTGGAGATGCTCGACATTGTGGCGCTGTCGTGCGTGAACATACGTGATTTGGAGCCTGAGGAAGGTGTCACGTTTATCGTGTACGACTCTAGCAGGTCACAATGTCGACGTATGTTCATTACTAAATAAATCAGCGACCTCATTGACTTAATTTCGTGTGTGGGAATATGTAAGGGCAACACAATCTTCACACGCCAAATGGCTCAACTTACTAGTTGACTCTGAAATAGTTACATTAACTGGTTGATACGACCAACCACATTCTGGCTAACTTGGTCCCCAGCACCAAGTGCCGGATGACGTGAGAGAAGAGGAAAAAAACTTTGTCCAGATAGGTCATTTCGTACTAAAGTTTATGTGCTGGGCAATTGCAAGTTTTTTTTGCAGTATTCGTTCGTCGAATGCTATTTTCACAGCTCTGATGTTGATCAGCAAGCTGCCATCTGGACTCGTACCGCTACTGAACATTAGATCACAGGATCAACAGCTAATATATGTATTCTGAAACTCGTGTGTGGTGCTATGGGCGGTAATGTTGGTCGTTCCTGATGGTATAAGTCGGCTGTGTCGACACGATACAGTATCATCTCGAAGCACCTCTTATCTGAAGCACGAATGTTGCTCCTCTTGGTGCAACAATCACTATTCCTTATCCTCATCTACACAAGCAGCGGATATTCAGTTCTGAAGCTACAGTAGATGAGACGAAAAGAAATTCTGCACAGCTCTCGGACGGTGCTTGGAGATCTTTTAAAAGACGGGAGGAAATTATTCACACAAGATCATCGAATGTGTGCATACAATATATTGTATGAGGTTTTGTGATCGTTGCAGGGGATGAAATCATCTCCTTCAGTCGTCTTTGTAGAGATCTACTATGCCTTCGGGTGACTGTAAAGTGATGTCTTCAGTGCCCGTCTTACATGCCCTAACTCACGCAACAATTTCAGATTCAGTTATGTGATCGTTTTAAGTGCAAAACTCGACGGGCCAACAAAGCCTTGCTTCAGATCACATTTAAACATTCTTAGAGAGGCGACGGGCCTAAAACTAATTTTCAAGAGAAAAATAAAAAAGCCCCATTTAATCATAAAAATAACATTGCCTGGTATACTGGATTAAAAAGAGATCCAAATAATTCGAAACTAGAAAAAGACCCTACGTCTTAGCGTACACACGTTATAATTGAAGAAAAAATAACAGGCCCCGCGTCCTGGTATCCTCATGTTAAAATTGTACACATAAAAAAACCACGTCGCCGGTCATTTCTCATCAGTCATTTTCTCTCCATCTCGATCGCTGCTCTATAGGAGCAGCACCGTACGGGATTCTGCGCGCGCGCGGACGGCGATGAGAAGACGTGAAACTTGTTCCAATCACCGTCCGCGGACTTACACACAGACTACCTGTGCTACTGTTACTTTCGTTGATGTTATTGGCTTGGTTCCTGATGTCATTGTTTTAAATGTTATCATTGTTATTGCTGTTCCAGTTGCATCCGTTTTTATTGTTATGATCGTTTTTATTGTTAATGCTGTTACTGCTGCTACTGCAGGTACGCTGACGCTGCTATTGTTGTTGCAGTAGGCGCCCGCTTGAGATTGATGGCACTGCCGCTTATGCTGAATGTTGTTGTATTTTATGCCGGTTTTGTAGAGCGAGGTGCTGCTGCTACTGACTCTACTGCTGTTACTGCTGCTACTGCAGGAACGCTGAAGATGCTGTTGTAGGTGCAGTTGTGTGAAGGCAACTCCATTCCATCTCATTGGCTAATTTTGTCAAGAGCATTGCATCATATCAATACACCCAATGAATCTGTACTTCACTAATCTTACGGCACATCAATTATCATTTTATATCATGCTGTTGGGCTTCTTCTTATATAGGCATATAGCTTGTAGAAAACGTGCGATGATGCATCAAGTATATTCTAATTAAAGGGATTGCGTTGCACTTGAACGACAACGTGCTAATGTGTTTTGTCGTGACGTTGTGATCCGGCTTATTATGTATTTCTATCATATTAATCATTTTCACACGGGTTCGATCGGATAATGCCGTCTAAACTTGCAATGTAGACAAAGCTGTGTATAATCCAAAGGTGACATTCAAGGCACTATGAAACCAGACACGTGTCCGTATCATTGCTGATGAATAAACGTAAGGGCTGATGCAGAATATGCCGGTGCTTGAAGGAATTCACCAGCGCCTTGTTGATGTAACGGGGTGAATCTTTACATAACAATTTAGAAGAAATTGTTAATAGAATATAACTATAAGAGTTATATTCTCAGAATATTGTCATAAGGACAATATTCTGCAGCACTTACGAGTAGTTCCTAATTGGTTGATATAGGCCATTGTATCAACCAACGAAGACGCGCCACGACAGACGCACGCAATGAGTTGTGAGCAGATAGTTGATATGCACATTTGTATTCAGACATAGATAGATGAAGATAAATAGTGATTTATTGCAGACATTAACTATACTAAATGCAGTTCTACTTTTTACTTTAACCAAGCACTCGCTTCTTCTTACCGTCTTCCTCTGCAAGTACCAGTGTACGTGAAGTTCCGAAGCACCGCCTTGTTCTGTCATCAGAATAAGTAGATTGTACTGTCACCAGTACAAGCTTCAGGGTGCCCCGTTACACCGGGTAGCACTTCGTAGTCCGTCCAAGGACCACGTTCACATCCAACATGAACATGTCGGATGATGAAGATGAACAAAGCTTTCACGCTACGCGTGACGGCTACTCCCATTTGAGCGATGTCAAATGGGATGCGGCTGAACGAATGGGTTCAACCATGGTCATCCATGCTGTCAGCGTCATGCTAGAGGCTCTCAATAGAGATGCCCAACATGCTACTATCGCCAAGTTCATTCAAAATGAACTTGACGCTGAACGCGAGAAAGTAGCCTTGCTTCACCAACAAGGTTCTCAACAAGCAGTGTTGTTGAGAGAACAGGGTGCTCAACAGTTTGAACTGTTGAGACAGCAGCAGGCTGCTGCTGGCGGGTCGATGCACTCGCGTCGGCCCGAGACTTTGAAGATTGACATCTCAAAGTATAGAGGGGTCGAAGAAGACTCCCTCTTGAGATGGTTCGTCGAATTGGATGACGCCATAAGGGCGCGTCGCATCGACGACGAGGATATGCAAGTTGCATTTGCCCAGTCAAATCTGGCAGGGCGTGCCAAGACTTGGGCACTGGGGCTCAAGTTGCACGACCCATATGCGTTTGGGTCGTTGGAAGTCTTCAAGTCGCGGCTCAGACAAACGTTTGAACCGCCTAGAGCTGAGTTCAGAGCTCGAACCGAACTCTTGAAACTCAAGCAGGGTAAGCGTGATGTGCACGCTTACGCACAACATATACGACATCTTACGAGTTGTATAAGTTCCAATCCGGTGGATGAACACACGCTGGTTTCGGTGTTCATGCAGGGTCTTGCGAATGGTCCCGTCAAGACTCACCTGTTCCGGCTTGAACTAGATTCACTAGAACAAGCCATATCCATTGCGGAACAGGAAGACTTCAGTCTGAGACAGGCTCGCGCCAGCGCGACATCATATCGTCAACCGAGACGATATGACAACGGAGGTCCAGAGCCGATGGAACTCTGTTATGTAGAGAGCGAGAAGGCTCGCTCTACAGGCTACAAGAAGTTGCAGAAATGCAACAGATGTCAAAAGACAGGACACTACGCTTACGAGTGTAGTGCCCCTCGTCCAGTGTCTCGCAACACAGGGCGTAGTGACCGTCCACCCATGAGAAAGGGGCAGGGACGCGGGTCCGCTGTAGGTGCAAAGACGCAACAACGGGATGGACCGTCAAAAAACGGACAGGATCAGTAGGTGCGGAGCACCCTACTAGTCCAGCAACGTCAAGAGAATTTGTAGGCCTCTAGATGAAGGTTGCTCCCAACACACAAACAGTGTGCGTTGTTGCTCTAGTAATAAGAACTCACTCATTACCTTGAAACTCGAAGTGACGAATAAGTTGTCCCTCGGAGCTCTAGTCGATTGTGGGGCGTCCAACAATTTTGTGCGACGCCAATCTCTAGAAGATGGTCACTTTAAGTTCAGTGAATGTGACACACCTCCTACGAGGATGACGGTACGTCTTGCGACAGGCGCATCCGTAACCGTCATGAAGCGTATAGTGAAGATCCACTATACGCTAGAAGATACCCAAGATGACGATGACTTTATCGTATTGGATTTGGATGACAAATTTGATGTCATCCTTGGAATACCGTGGCTCAGAAGGTACGAACCACGAGTAAACTGGCAACATCGGACAGTAACGATGCCTGCCGCTTGTTCATCAGATGGCCATCTGATGAACGTTTTGGAGCGTCCACAAGCGTGTGGATGTGCTACTAGTGAGTGCGATGGCCTCACTTGTGGTACGGTCGTTAGTACGACTGCACGAAACCTTAGTGTACCAAACAGTTACACTTCGGAGCAAAGTTCCGGCGGCTGTGAGGAAACACAGGCTGCACCGAAGGTCCACCACTCGAACAAGTCGAGTGGACCGGGACAAAGATGCATCCCTAGCGGGGAACATCTAGAAGAGAAACAATCGATCGCTCAGGTTAAGCGAAACGATAATCCTAGATCGACTGGAGAGTCTTTCGTAGAGGATCTCGATGTGGTTGCGCAACCCCAGCTAGAGGAAGTAAAGGGAATAAGTACCAAGATTACAAATACGGCGAAAATAAGTTCCCCGAAACCCGCGGGAATAAGTCCTCAGGAAGCCGAAGGAATAAGTCCTTCGAGGCCTGAGGGAATAAGTCCCCAGGAAATGACAGAGACATTGAATGTAATAGTCAATAACGGATCATGTGTAGGCGCTTATACACTTGATCTGATTGTGCCTCCAAAGTTGACTTCGGAGATCACTCAGTTGCCAACGCTCGAACATAAAAGGTTCTTGCGTGATCTGCGCAGTGGCTAAGTCAAGCAGATCTGCGTACTCGTCGCTGACGACGAGTGTGTATCCGACATAAGGTCAGCAACACTGTTTAATGAGAACGAGATAGTTCTCAGTAGTTCATCTATGGACGAGAGTGTCCTAGATGAAAAGACACGAGTTGAGCGATATGAGTCCCAATCATGGGAATCGCTCAAGAAAAATCCTTTCTATGAAGATTTGGTTGAATTCAAGGATGTATTCCCTGAAACTGTTCCGTGCGAATCACCGAAGGATAAAGGTATTCGACACGAGGTCGAGCTTAAACCAGGCTCGAAGTACTGTGTCATGAAGCAGTGGCCACTGCCTCGTGAACAAGTACTTGCGATCGACAAGTTCTTTGCCGATCGTTTAGCTGCGGGCCATGTGAGGGAATCAACTTCCCCACATAGCTCTCCGACCTTCTGTGTGCGTAAAGCAACAAGAGGGTGGCGGATAGTGCATGCATTTAACAAGTTGAATGCTGCAACGGTACCGGCTCAGACGCCGATACCGAAGAAGGACGTAATCATCGATGGTATGTCAAAGAGTACCATCTTTACGTCCATGGATTTGATGGATGGCTTCTATCAAATCCTTATGCGAGAACGGAATATACCCTATACCGCAGTTAGCACGCCTAGCGGCATGCTCTGGGAATGGCTAGTAATGCCACAATGGCTTAGTAATGCCCCTGCCACGTTCAACAGATGTGTATCACATCTGTTGAGACCAGTACGAGAATTCGCGCCGATTATTTCGATGACGTATTCATCCATAGTCGGGCTATGGATGGAAAGTCGGACGTTGAGGTTCACAGGTACCACGTCCGACATGTTCTTACAATCATGCGAAAGCATCAATTGTATGCAAACCTCAAGAAGTGTATATTTGCAACAAGCGAAATACCACTTCTTGGACAGGCCATTTCATGTGGTCTGTGATGCGAGCGATTTCGCAATCGGCTGTGCATTAATGCAGTACGATCTTGAAGGCGTTGAACGCGTCGTCTGCTATCAGTCGCGTCAGCTGCAACCAGCTGAGCGGAACTATCCAGTGCATGACAAGGAGCTCCTTGCCATGAAGTATGCACTCGCGAAGTTCAGAGTCTATCTATTAGGAGATAGACCCTTCGTTGTTTACACTGACCATGCGTCATTACGCACGGCAGTGAACAGCCCGCACCTTTCACAACGAATGGCGCGGTGGTTGTCATTCTTTGCAGAATACAACTTTACGGTCGAGTACAAACCAGGACGACTTAATGTCGTCGCTGATGCACTCTCACGTCGTCCCGACTTTGAAACAGTCGCGAAACCCAACAGTGAGACAGTCACTGTTGCGGTTATGACGCCCTCAGTCCCATCTACAACGTTGTATGATGATGTGAGGCGGGCAAACGCCCAAGATGGTGAGATTGTGAAGTTGTTGACACATCTCTCCCAACCATCTCGAGAATCGTTGAAACGGTTGTCGCCTGCGTATCGATCTGCATCAGATCGATACACTACTCGTAACGGGTTACTGTATTATACAGCCGTTTCTGGTGACACACCACGTGTTGTCATTCCAGATGACACTGATCTGCGTTTGCGGATCATGTTCGAGTATCATGATGCTCCTATAGGAGGACATCGTGGCCGAGAGAAAACATATCTCACGGTAAGTCGAGACTTTTACTGGCCCCGCCCCCAGTATCAGTTTGTGCGAAAGTATGTTCGCGCACGCGAAGTCTGTCAACGAGTGAAGTCAAGTCCTTCACTGCGTGCAACTTTACAGTATCTACCGGTTCCGGCTGAGTGCTGGGAATCCATCTCAATGATTTTTGTCTTCGGGTTTCCTAAAGACGCACGCGGGAATACGGGTATTCTCGTATTTGTTGACAGATTCAGCAAAATGGTACACCTTGTGGCTGTACCAGAGACAATCACGGCAAGTGGCTGTGCTTGTGTCTTTATCGACACCATCTTCCGACTTCATGGGTTGCCCCGTGAACTCGTATCAGACAGAGATCCACGATTCGCTGCTTATTTATGGCGTTCCGTGTTCAAATCACTCGGAACGCGCTTGAAGATGTCGACGTCTGATCATCCAGAGTCAGATGGTCAGACGGAACGTGCCAATCGTGTCCTTGAAGAGATACTTCGAGGATACATACACTCCTTTAAGAGTTGGAGTGAGTTCTTGCCAATGGTAGAGTTTGCCATTAACAACTCGGTGCATGCGTCCACGACCCATACACCGTTTTACGTGAATGGCTTACGCCATCGGTGTGTACCCACCTTACTAGAGTGTAACTCTGATTTAAGGGGGGGAGGGACTCGCGCGAGCAAAAACCGATTTGGTTCACGCTCATCACGATCTGACGAAGGGGTCATTGCGTTTGGTGCCGATATCGATAACATCGATAACGAAGAAGATGATGCCAGTGAGAGTGCGGAAGCCCTCACTGAAGAAAAGGTTGATGTTGCTGCAGTGCGCTCACAGCACACTGAAGCTAACGAGTCATCAGATGAGTTCATACTGGCTCGTGAAACGGTAGTCCGTTTTGTGCAAGACTCCATCGCCGAAGCGGTGGATAAGCAAAAGAAAAACGCTGACAAGCATGGAAGGGCAAACACTCTTTTATTTAATAAAGGTGACTTAGTCATACTGTCTACGGTTAACCTATCAAAGCATGTAGTGACTAAATTGGGTAGCAGTAAACTACTACCCAAGTACATCGGCCCATTTCATTTGAAGGGCAAACACTCTTTTATTTAATAAAGGTGACTTATTCCTACTGTCTACGAATAATCTACCAAAGCATGTAGTGACTAAATTGGGTAGCAGTAAACTACTACCCAAGTACATCGGCCCATTTCGTGCATTGCACCGCCTAGGCAATGTATACACGATCCAGTTGCCACGTAAGATGCGAACGCATCCCACGTTTTACGTTGGTCGGCTTACGGCGTACCATCAGTACGCTGCTTCTTCCGATGAATAACGCCCTTGCGCTCAAGCATCTCGCAGAGAGCCTTGTGCTCCCGATGGTGGGCATCGACAAGGGTCTGGAGAGCAGTTATCTCATCCCGAGACCGATCAACATTCGTGACGAGCTAAGGGTAGCTCGTCACGAAGAGATTTCAGAGCTCTCTAGTTCTTAAGCTGAGCAAAGGCAAACTCAGCTCGATGCTTCAAGCCAGTATACGCCATTTGGAGACGCCTGTACCGCTCATGTTCGAGATTGCCGCGTAACCCTTGCGTTACGCGATCAAAGAAGCTCTCGGGAACACACGGATCCACTTGATCGTGTGGAGAGCGTCTTTCCTCCTCCTCCACCTCCACTAGAGGACCCTCGCGGTGGCCAGCGCTATCTAGTTGAGCAGCTGTTGAATCACCGGGACGTGAACGGACGTCGGACGAGTTATCTCGTCCGGTGGCACGGCTATCCCCCGTCCTGGGATACTTGGGAGCCCCGCTCCCAGATGATGGTTGACGTACTGAGTCTGGTTGAGCAGTACGACGCGGCACATGCTTGGCCGCAGAAGGACCTCCGGAGAAAGTCTTCCCGACACGGTCGTAAAGGGATTTCAGGTTGTCAATCCCTTCGTACATCTTAGTAGAGACACGTACGCGCCACCACGGGCTGGTAAGGAGGTAAGCCTCCTTAGGTGCTCGTGCAGAGTTGTTCACACAACATGGGCACGAGTCTCCCCAAGAGAGGCAGGGTAATCCTTTTTCCCTTGACAGACGATGCAGCTTGTAGCGTGCACCTGTCGGAGTTCGCTTTTCAAGCTTATCACGAGCTTTGATAAGTTTGTCGTTCCAAGCGTCACGACCTACATCCTCAAGGTTATGGATGTAGGCGTTCCACGCTTGAAGTAGTGAGGGACCATCACGCTTGTGATTCCCACTATACCACTGATGCTTAAAGAAATCATCGATGAAGAATTCATGTTCAGCGCGATAGTTTTTCGCGCTGGGGTCAAGGTGATGGATCCTTGACGAATCGAACATTCGTGTTCGATAACGATCACTCGTCGTCGCCGACAAGTGATCCATGACAGTTTTAGGAGGCATCCATGCCTTCTTTTCTGGAGCGAGACGCAACACATTGCGGTCCCGCTCTTCCTGCGACGTGCCGACAGAAGTACTGGCACCTCGCTGTGAAGTGGTGTCCATTGGAGAACCGAAACCACTATTAGCGCCCGAGTCTCGCGACCTCGAGCGCCTTCGCTTCGGCGATGGTTATCTGATTCGTCAGATGAACCAAAGATGCTGCGACGCAAAGCATCATCCATGCCACGCTTGGCAGGCGGCTTGGATTCAATCGCCGTCGATACGGATCCGTCATCCGTATCAGGAGAGTATGAGACTCCGAGCTCATACTCTGTGAAGACACGAGTGTCTTCATGACCAGCGCCTGCATCACCAAGTGACACTGGCTGAGTCGCTTCAGCAATCGATGAGACATCAGTTGCTGTGGTTTCTGCTTCGGCGTCCGCACAGAGACGTGCGGACGCGCTCTCGGCGGCCTTGCTCGCGCATCGCATGGGCTTGTTTACCATGCGATGAGATGTTGGAAAGTGGACTCGGACCAACAAGTGCAAACCCTGTCCCAAATGATTTGGGACGAGTACCATTTAGTCAATCAGTCACTAAAGTGACTGATGGTTAAGGGGGGGTGATGTAACGGGGTGAATCGTTACATAACAATTTAGAAGAAATTGTTAATAGAATATAAATATAAGAGTTGTATTCTCAGAATATTGCCATAAAGACAAATATTATGTAGCACTTACAAGTAGTTCCTAATTGGTTGATATAGGCCAGTATATCAACCAACGAAGACGCGCCACGACAGACGCACGCAATGAGTGGTGAGCAGATAACTGATTTACACATTTGTACTTAGACATAGTTAGATGAGGATAAATAGTGATTTATTGCAGACATTAACTATACTAAATACAGTTCTACTTTTTACTCTAACCAAGCACTCGCTTCTTCTTACCGTCTTCCTCTGCAAGTACCAGTGTACGTGAAGTTCCGAAGCACCGACTTGTTCTGTCATCAGAAAAAGTAGATTGTACTGTTACCAGTACAAGCTTCAGGGTGCCCCGTTACAGTTGACTTCTAAGTACAACAAAATGGACATGGAGACTTAAAATGATAATGACAAGACACAAAAGACATTTGGTTAGGTCAAAGTGATCAATCGATCCAGCATATTGTCATGGTTCAACCCAACTGATCGACTTTGCATCGACAAGTATAGATGTGGTAAGGCGGATCGAAGAAATTGGAGGCGATCGTTGGGTGGAGTGATCTCAAACTACAAAAATTCATCGAGAAGGATCGATTGACTGTCAGGCTGCGCAATACCAAGACCGGATATCGCAAAATTGAGGTCAAATACCGCTATACCGAGAGTGAATATCGCTATACCGCACTCAAATATCATAGCGACGGGATCGAATATCAAGTTGCCATAATCGGTTCAAGATACCAAGACCAAGAACGCACGAGGTGTTCACAGTAGGGAAGACGACCGACAAATTGGCAGGGATCATGGTCCTGGAGAGTGATCGACGTTCAACCAAGTAGATCGACGATCGGTCAGGAGATCGACGATCAGTCAGGGAGATCGACAATCTATCAGGGAGATCGACAATCTATCAGGGAGATCGATGATTAATCTGAAGTGGACCTCGCATGCGAAGGAACGATCAGCGGAATGTAGAAGAGACGTGACAGCATATCATGGCGTATATTAAGCCACATTTATAGTTTTAGCTTTTGTTTGGATAGATTTGTCGAGAATTTGTTTACTTCTATGTACACATGTCGACTTCTCTTCCGGGCAGGGTGGAATATTGGCCTCCCAACCCGTCAAGAGAGCCGCGCATACTGAGCCAAGTGATATTCTCAATGAATAGCTGGGGATCAAGAATTTTCGAGACAACTTCGACTTAAATTAGACGCAGCAAGAATGTAAAGACCAATGCACAAGGTCGCAAACGGCTCAAGTGGTCAAAAGGTTCGCCT
Organism: Peronospora matthiolae; assembly: GCA_921007115.2. NCBI lineage: Eukaryota > Oomycota > Peronosporomycetes > Peronosporales > Peronosporaceae > Peronospora > Peronospora matthiolae. Next base: position 631,112 of record CAKLBY020000305.1, read on the forward strand.
ATCATGCATCCTCATAGTGGACAAGGCGATCTTGTTGAGAACTAGGTGTCTTACATCAAGTAATCTACAAGTATACCCGTGATCGTGTGAAGGTTTCCGCGCTATCACTGTAACGGGGTTGCACGAAATCATGGTACTTTGTACCAGAGGTGTTACACACCTGAGGGTTCGCTTCTGTGAAGGTGATATAGAATATCTTATCGTTCTGTAGGGGCTGACGAGTGTCAGCCATTAGATACGAAAGATCTTTGAGTAGGATTAAGATATTCTATAGGCTTTAACAAAAATAAAAATCAGTTCCCATTTTGATCTGAAAGACACGTGGCTTGCGATCCGTCTTGATCGTTGATCTCTGATCACTAAGAGTTAGCGACACCTCCTTGAGGTAGCTACTCTTGAGCACTAAGTGCTGTCGATTCACTGAATCGCTAGGTCCCCTGGAACAGGGATCTGAAGCTATAAAGCTTGTTGACTCGTAAAGTCGTTAGTTCATTAGAACTAAGTTGCTCGTAGAGCGTTAAGTCTTCCTCTGACTTAAGGAGCTGTGTAGCTCCATTACACTTGGTAGCACTTGTAGTCGATCTACGCCTGAGTCTTTAAGACTGATCCTCTGTGAGGATGGAAAACATCACTCCCCTATCTGAGGCCCAAAAGGTCGCGCTTGATAAGCTGACCGCATCTTTGGGTCCAGAGTACGTGGAGTTCCTTGTTTTACAAGGTCCTGAAGTGCTTAATGCACGTGTTGAAAGCTTCATGCAGTATGAAGCGACCCTTTTAGGGCAGGTCCAAGACCAAATAGCGTCGGCTATGCCTACACGCTACGTGTCTGTACCAGATGAAGAGGCTAAGCCTCGTCCACTTAGAGTGGAAGTAAAAAACTACTCCGGTAAGGAGGGCGAGAACCTCATCCTCTGGATCCGTGAGATCGATATGGCCATGAGATCAGGCCTGATCACGCTTGACCATCAACAGGTCTCGCTGGCTATCTCGAAGCTCGATGGTAGAGCTAGAGAATGGGCCTTGACGTGTAGCACGTCGGTGGACATAGCGTTTCCCACATGGGAGTCGCTCAAGTTAAAATTGGTACAGGTGTTTTCTCCACCTAACCAGGCTTACCGCGTGCGCTCACGCTTTCTTTCTACCCGCCAGGGTAAGAATGAATTATCGGACTATGTCCAAGAGCTGCGAACACTCATGGCTGCAATGCAGTCTGACCCTTTGCCTGAATCAGTCCATGTGACTATCTTCATGGAAGGTCTACGTACTGGCATTGCCAGGACCGAAGTTTTTCGGGTTCAACCCTCTACGTTTGAAGAGGCTGTGAGAATTGCCATTAATGCTGAGCATAACTTCAAGTCGGCCAGACTTGGTTGGAACGGATACAATCCTCGCTCTGTGAGAGCAAACTATTCGGGTACCACTGCCTATAATAGGCCGGAACCGATGGATCTCAGCTATGCTGAAGATGGAGGTGAAGCTGAGCTTTAAGCTGCTGAGCCGAAACACGTTGTAAGACGATGCTTTACGTGCGGAAGCACTAAACACTTGCGGTCTGGTTGCCCTTTGCGTAAGCAACGCCAGACTACGAGCCAACACTCGAGCCCGAGTCAGAAGTCTGGCATGGCACGGGGAAATGCCGACACCCAATTTGGCGCGGGGCGCCCTACTGGGGAAGAACTTTGTTCTGTTACACCTTTAGAAGGTAAAGGAATGCAGGGCTTAGCCCCAAAGAGTACCATACCTACGGGTATGGTGCGTGGATACAAGTCTGGCTTGTTGGTCGCTGAGGCGGAAATTAAGGGCTTCGAGAAGCCTTGGTCGATATTGATCGATTCTGGAGCGTCTTGCAATTATGCTCGACGCCGTTCCCTTGAGGGAAGTCAGCGTTATGCTGAGGCGCTTACAGCGCATGAGGGTGATTCTATCACGGTTCGTTTAGCGACTGGAAGTCGCGTAACGGTGCCTAAAGTTCCATTGAACTTAGGTATAAAGTTTTTAGACTTTGACAGTATTGAGCGCTGTCTTGTCCTAGATTTGGACTCGAGATATGATCTCATCCTAGGTATGGCTTGGCTTGAGCGCCATGAGCCATGGATTGATTGGAGGTCTAAGACCTTAGGCGCTACGCGCAATGTTCCCTAGCGGAGCTTTTGGAGAGTCATGAACCCACCTTTGCTAGGCAGCAGAAGCGCTATTGGCGCGAGCCTTTGACAGAAGATGTCAATGTGCTGGATATTGGAATGTCCGAGTTATCTAACTCCAATGTTAAAAACATAAGTTTCGAGCCTAGCTCGTCTAAAACTAGTGAAACGGCACGTACTCCGTTGAGTGGTACTCGTTGTGATAACGAGTCACTGCATGCTGAAAGCATGGTTGGCCTAGGGCCGAGTGATCAAGGACGTGATTCCTTTGATGTGTGTATGGTGGCACGTGAAATTACACCGAGTGCGGTCGGCCGTGAGAGCACCGTACTGAATGTCGGTAATGACATTTTTGGCCATATGCCATTTAGTGTGGGCGGCTGTGAGGGCACCACGCTTAACGCCGGTAATGGCGTTGTTGGCGATTCGCCATGTTGTGTGGGCGGCCGTGAGGGCACCACACCTAATGTCAGTAATGATATTGCTGGCGATACGCCGTATAGTGTGGGCGGCCGTGAGGGCACCACACCTAATGTCAGTAATGACACTATTGGCGATACGCCGTATAGTGTGGACGGCCGTGAGGGCATCACACCTAATGTCAGTAATGACACTATTGGCGATACTCCGTATAGTGTGGACGGCCGTGAGGGCACCACACCTAACGTCAGTAATGACACTATTGGCGATACGCCGTATAGTGTGGACGGCCGTGAGGGCACCACACCTAATGTCGGTCAAGACAAAAGCTCTCGTGTAGAGCGTACTATGGTTGGTAGTAACCACGGGGACAATATTGTCCCGACCCCTAATGGGAGTAAGGTCTCGAAGAGACAATAGAGACGCCGAGTAGCAGCTGGAAAGCGCCAGGCGTCCTCATAGTCACATAGTGAGATTAGCAATACACTATATACACTTGTTAATGGAGTGACTGGTCAGGTTAATGGCAACGTGAGCCTCGAAACCCTTCCATCTGTGGACGCTCTGTGTGAGCTAGACGAAATGTCTGATGGCGAGTTCAGCCAGGCCTTGAAGGCAGGAGAGTTATCCGAGTTAGCGGTCATTAGACCTGATGCTGAGTTGAATTCTTCCTCGTTAATGGTTGAGTCTGTCCTAGAGGATACAAAGGCGGCACTTAGCGCACGAAGTGGATCTTCGATCCTTAAAGATCCTTTGGATCCGTCCTATCCTTTAGTCAAGGAATTTCAAGATGTGGTGTGTCACAACCCATCTTCTGCCTTACCTCCATATAGAGGTGTACGTCATGAGATTGACTTGGTTCCTGGAACTAAATACTGTGTAACACGGCAGTGGCCTTTGCCTAAAGAACAGTGCGACGTCATTGACGATTTCTTTCGTGCTAAGCACGCGGCTGGAATGGTTCGTGAGAGTAAATCTCCCTATTCAACACCGACATTTTGTGTCAAAAAGCCAAATGGCAAGTGGCGTATTGTGCATGCTTACAATAAGCTTAATGCAGCCACTATACCGGCGCAGACGCCTATTCCTGGAAAGGATGTTCTTCAGAACAATATGACGGGATGTACACTGTACAGTGCACTCGACTTAGTCGATGGTTATTACCAACTGCTCATGCGAGCAAGCGATATTCCGCTAACAGCGGTGAGTACTCCGAGCGGTATGCTTTGGGAGTGGCTCGTTATGCCGCAAGGGCTATCTAATGCCCCGGCTACATTTAACCGGTTGGTAACGCAACTATTCAGACCTCATCGAGGCTATGCACAAACGTACTTTGCTGAAATTTTTGTCCATAGTCGTGCAATGAATGGGCGATCAGATGTGGATAACCACATTGATCATTTACGAGCTGTGCTCGAGTGCATGCGAACGAATAAGCTGTATTCGAACGCATCGAAGTGCATCTTTGGTGCAGAAGAGATTCCCTTTCTAGGGTGCTTCATTGGGAAGCGAGGCCTTCGAGCGGATCCCGCTAAGGTAAAAGCCATAGTCGATTGGCCAGTCCCCAAGAACCAAAAGGACTTGCGCAAGTGGCTTGGCCTTGCCAATTACTTACATAAGTACAGTGCAAATTACGCAGATATGGCTCGGCCATTGTCCAATCTCCTTAAAAAGGATGTGGGTTGGTGTTGGGGTAACACCGAACATAATGCTTTTAAAGCAGTTAAGGAGAGTCTCCTTCATGCGCCAATATTAACTTTGCCCGATTCTGGTCGGCCTTTCAGTGTCGTCTGTGACGCATCTGACTTTGCCATAGGCAGTGCTCTGTTACAAACAGATGTCGACGGACGCGAACGCGTCATCGCATTTGAATCTCGACAGCTGAAAGCTGCTGAAAAGAACTATCCTGTTCATGACAAAGAGCTACTTGCTATGAAGTACGCTCTTGTCAAATTCAGAGTCCATGTGCTTGGCTCAAAGCCGTTTGTGGTCTGTGCAGATCATGCGTCATTGCGCACTGCGACACAGTCGCTTTATCTCTCACAGAGAATGGTTCGTTGGCTTTCCTTCTTTGCCGAATATAACTTCGAGGTGAAGTACAAGCCAGGTAAGCAAAACGCTTTGGCTGATGCGCTATCGCGTCGACCTGACTATGAGATTGCTCATGTTACGACCCTGTCGTCGTCAGTCCCTGACTTAATTCGTGCGGCATATGCCAAGGACGATCAGTGTGTAGCTTTGCTACGAGCTCTTGGGAGCAATGAGTTTATAGACTCGGACATAGAATTGTCGGCAAGTTTACGTGCGAGGCTACATCGATATTCCATTGATAATGGCCTGTTGTGCTATCGCACGGATATTGAGGACAATGCTCGTATCGTTGTACCTCATGATGAGGAATTAAAGTATCGAATCCTCTGTGAGGCACATGATACTGCTTTAAGTGGTCATCTCGGTCGTGAGAAGACTTATAGCTCGGTGAGCCAAAGTTATTGGTGGCCCAAACTTTATAAGTGGGTGCGCACCTATGTGCGTACGTGCGAAACGTGTCAACGGGTAAAACCCTCGGCACATGCGGCGGCGCCTCTGGCTAGTTTTCCTGTACCCAGTGGTTGTTGGGAGTCCATGAGCATGGATTTTGTGTTTGGCCTACCGAACGATAAGGCAACACTGGTATTGTGGTCTTTGTTGACCGATTGAGCAAAATGGCTCACTTAGCGGCTGTGCCGGATAGCATTGATGCGGAAGGTACAGCAAAGCTGTTTATCGACCGTGTCTTTCGCCAACATGGCTTTCCTGTGGCAATTATCTCTGATAGAGACCCTCGCTTCACTGGGAAGTTTTGGAAGTCTATCTTCAAGGTGCTTGGCACTCGGTTGGACATGTCCACAGCGGATCATCCGCAGACCGACGGTCAAACTGAGCGTGTAAACCGCGTCACCAACGACATTTTGCGCAGTGTTTACGCTGATACGCCTAGGCGTTGGAGCCCAATGCTCCCTGTTGTTGAATTTGCGTTGAATAACGCTGTTCATGCCTCAACAGGCTTTACTCCGTTCTATATAAACGGTCTCACTCACCCTCGCGTTCCGTTAACGCTATCACTACGTGAATCAGGGCTTGGTGGGGGAGAGGTTGCCGATCGGCTTCCTGATATCAGCCCTGCTACTGTTCAAAAACAGGTAGGCGAGTTTCTCGCAACGCGATTAAATGTCTTAAGACATGTGCGTGACGCTATGAATGATAGCCAAGATACCCAAAAACAACAAGCTGATGCCAAAGGCAGAAATTGTATTGAACGTTATGAGGTCGGAGACCAAGTACTACTCAATGCTAAAAGTCTACCTACAAATTCAGTGTCTGCTGTCTTTAAGACAAAGTTGCGTCCACGCTTTATTGGACCGTTTACGGTCACGGCCAAGAAGGGACTTGCGTATACGCTAAACCTCCCGCGCAAATTGCGCACACATCCAGTGTTCTACGTAGGCTTACTTAAGCCGTATCGGGATCCTTCCCATGTGAACTTGGAGGCGCTTGCGCCGATGACGAGGGCACTGCCCCGGATTGCTGTAGCCGAATCAGCAAGTCCAACTGAGCCTCGCTCCGAGTTTGAGCTTGCTCCATCGCCTGAAGGCGGCGTTGCATCGCATCCAGCATGCACTGGGACTTACCCAAGGCCTCTTGAAGACCCTTCACTTCTAGAACCAATTTCTCGTGGGCCTCCACCGGTACACCGGCCGCCACCGACTTTGCTCGATGAGCATGGGTGTCGTCAATTCCATGTCGAGAGACTACTGAAACGACGTCGTCGTCAGGGCCAATACCAGTATCTGGTAAAGTAACGTGGGTGCCCTGAGTCTGAAAACTCATGGGAATTTGAGGTACCCCTTCGGCAAGACTGCCCATATGCTTTGGAAGCTTTTGAGCATCGTGGCCAAGGTCAGCTCGAGGCCGAGGCCGTTCACCACCACTAGTGGTGCGGGTTGGCGGGTTGTTGGTCACAGACTGACCAGCACTCGCGGCTACCTTAGTAGCCGAAGCATAGCGCGTGCGCTTGCGCAATTGGCCTCTGGCCTTAAGCTTGGCATAATCGTACCGAAGCTTGCGTTCGAGACGCACATCCGCCGCATGGGCACTAGCCCTTAGAGCAAAAATGTTGCTAAGGCGACGCACATAGTGCACCCAGTGAACAAAGGCATCGTCTTCTTCACTCGCTGTTTCGCCTGCGAGCAGAAGAATGGGTATACCCTTCATCGGTGGAACTGGTGCACCACGTGCTTGCATGTCAAGGCGTGCCTTGTATTGACTTTGAGTCGTTAGGTGCGGCTCCAGGTACCTCTCACGAAGTGCCTGGCAGCTCACCACCTCCTCAGGAGTCTTAGGCCCATGGCCAATGACCCACGTTGCCAATGTTTGGCCGGCCGCTTGACGCAGACGTTCCTCCACACTGGGTGGGGTGAACACATAGTCACGCTGGCGTTCAAGGGTTGCAGTCATCTGTGCATAACGCTGAGCGTTTTCTTCTCTTTGAACAAGCAGTTGTTGTTGCTCATCGAGCGGGTTCGCGATGATAGTCTCATCAGAACCAGATGCTGCATGCTGCGCTGACGGCGCGCTCGCACCTCCACGTTCAGCGAACGGATTTGGGGTGTTCGAAAGTTGTGCCTCAGGCATCAGTGAGCCGGACGTTGTCCCTGTGTCACCGCGGACACTGGTATTGCTACCATAGTCCACCTCTTCCTCTATTCCGAGGGAGTCACACAGAGCCTTTAACTCGTTTGGTGATGAGGACATCGTGCTGGAGCGTACGTTACCGTGAGGTTCACCGTACGCGCACTGTTCTCGCTGAGAACACGAGTTCGATTGACGTTTTGGCAAACGTCAGTCTGGTGGGGGAGGGTGTAACGGGGTTGCACGAAATCATGGTACTTTGTACCAGAGGTGTTACACACCTGAAGGTTCGCTTCTGTGAAGGTGATGTAGAATATCTTATCGGTTTGTAGGGGCTGACGAGTGTCAGCCATTAGATACGAAAGATCTTTGAGTAGGATTAAGATATTCTATAGGCTTTAACAAAAATAAAAATCAGTTCCCATTTTGATCTGAAAGACACGTGGCTTGCGATCCGTCTTGATCGTTGATCTCTGATCACTAAGAGTTAGCGACACCTCCTTGAGGTAGCTACTCTTGAGCACTAAGTGCTGTCGATTCACTGAATCGCTAGGTCCCCTGGAACAGGGATCTGAAGCTATAAAGCTTGTTGACTCGTAAAGTCGTTAGTTCATTAGAACTAAGTTGCTCGTAGAGCGTTAAGTCTTCCTCTGACTTAAGGAGCTGTGTAGCTCCATTACAATCACAAACCCAATTCATAACACGGTCATTTTCTCTCTCAACACGATTCCACCGAGAAGAGTGCAGCCCCTTCTACAAAAGAGAGCACAAGATAAGGAAGGAAATACAAGGCACGGAAACGCTGTGGCCCCTCCGATATTCGGTCGTCTGGGCATCAGTGGAGAGCCGGATCGCCTCACAAAAAAAGAGCGATCGCCACTCCACCACAAAAGCATCATCCACGAATATCCATCAATCGGGGCATTTCCAATGCTCGAATTACTTCTCGAACAACGATACGCAGTCGCTTGCATTAGTTTTCCACAATATCAAGCTCAACCTTGTGATTTTGATTCTGTAATCATGTGACGTGGGATGGAAGCACATCGTGCTGCTCACAGTATCACTTTCAACAAAATCTATCGAGAGCGTTGACACAGTTCATGTAACTGGCAATAATTCATGTGTGTCTCACGCTTTTCATCACAGGATTCAACTGCCGACCGTAGGTCATGTCCATCTCTACGAATGCAGAATTCGTATCAATTTGCTTAGCCGTCGCGCATCGTTGAGATTACTTTGTAGATTCGCAAAGCTGGAAAGAGTGTGATGAAAATCTTGCGGGTGGTCCGAGCGTGTGCGATATCGCACACTGTACCGCAAAAAGACAATTATCGAGTGTGCACTCCCTTTGTAGCGTCGAACATCACTCTTCGCATTGTGGAACGGACATTTGCATCTTCTGTTGAATTCGATGACGGCCTGGGTTCTGTCACTCTTGCTCGAGTATCCTCAATCATCGAAAAAGCTGCAAGGTAGGTGCTGCTCGTCGTCACTTTCCATTGCTGGTGTGTCAAATCCCAGAGGTTTTTTATTATCTACATCTTGTATCAGACTAGCAGAGGTAACCCTCAATAAAAGCAGCTATTGATGCAAACTAAGAAGGAGTCGGCAATGATGTGCAATACTGATGATCGATATGCTTTACGATTCGTAAAGTACAGATTCATTGGGTGTATTGATATGATGCAATGCTCTTGACAAAATTAGCCAATGAAATGGATCGAAGATGCCTTACCACAAGTGCACCAACAATAGCATCTTCAGCGTTCCTGCAGCAGCAGCAGTAACAGCAGTAGAGTCAGCAGCAGCAGCACCTCGCTCTACAAAACCGGCATAAAATACAACAACATTCAGCATAAGCGGCAGTGCCATCAATCTCAAGCGGGCGCCTACTGCAACAACAATAGCAGCGTCAGCGTACCTGCAGTAGCAGCAGTAACAGCATTAACAATAAAAACGATAATAAGAATAAAAACGGATGCAACTGGAACAGCAATAACAATGATAACATTTGAAACAATGACATCAGGAACCAAACCAAATACATCAACGAAAGTAACAGTAGCACAGGTAGTCTGTGTGCAAGACCGCGGACGATGGTAGAAACACGTGTCACGTCTTCTCATCACCGTCCGCGCACGCGCATAACCCCGTCCGAGGCTGCTCCTACAGAGCAGCGATCGAGATGGAGGAGAACATTACTCATGAGAAATGACCGGCGACGTGGATTTTTATGTGCACAATTTTAACATGGGAATTCCAGGATGTGAGGCATGTTTTTTTTACCTATAATTTGTGGCCTTTTTATTTCCAATTATCTGGGGCACTTTAACATGTGTCTACTAGAACGTGGGGCATTTTTTTAGTTTCTAACTATTTGGGGCTTTTTTATTTATCAATTATCTAAGCATCTTTTTTTATGCTTAAATGGGGCATTTTTTTGATTAAACGAGGTTTTTTTATTTCTCCTTTTAAAATACAAGGTGCTGGGTGGTTCCATGAAAATCGGAAGGGTGGTAGAGGACCCTCAAAATTGGTGAACACGTTTGCATGAAATGGGGCATCGTACAGGCGTTTATCGCAACAACTTCGATCTATATCAACAACATGAGTTCTGCAGCCAACAAACATCCTAGCTTAAAATGTGTCCGACTATGTCGCTCATATGCGCATCAACGTTTCGGAATGTAGAAAGCAAATGCAACATGTACTTACTCCCTTTGCTGGGCACTGGAGACGTAATGGTAAGCGTATTCTTACGCCACGATGGTTTGTGTGTGTTGCACATTTCAAGAGCAAAGTAGACACCTTAAGTCAGAGTCTCTGGTCGATTCGTCTTCCAGCACGTGATATTAAGCGTCGCAAAATTATGCACGATATGATCCAAAGGCAGAACAGCAACGAGTCGTTTTTGTCTCTGCTTGCTGACGATATGCAAGGACGAGACAGCAGCAGCAGTGGCATACAAAGCGTATTCTTCTGTGAAGGTTTTATGGCTACAGCGTACTGTGTCGACTAAACAGCAGTCGCGCGGAGGGAGGTCCAGCCGCACGCCTTCGAATTGTGGTCTGCAATGCCTTTTACAGAGATCTAGGCGTCATTCTTCAGGACAATTCAACCGTTCACATTGGCAACTGGTGGCTCGACATCCTTTTTGGGGTTGTCTACGCCGTTCGATGCAGTCTTGATCTTCTTTCCTGCCTTCATGTTGTGCTCCATCTTCTCCTCAGCACTCTCGAAGCGCTTTCCTATCGATTTGCCATCAATTACGATAGCGTCGATCTTCTCGTCAAGTTCCTCAACCCATTTAATAAACCTTTGGAATCTCGGGCTGTTGTTTAACCACTTCTGTATGGGCTTCAGGAACTTGAAGAAGTTCTTGTGCTTGCGAGTGAAATCGTTGACCCCCTTTTCAGACGCTAACGTCGCACGGATCGTCGCGTCCATTGCTTTGCTCGAAAAGGAAGCCGTGCTTCTCTTTACCCACGGCACCGCCCCTCCCCAATTGGCAAAGGAAAAGGTCCCTCTCTCCCCATCAGTGTTTACCTGTTCCAAAGCGTCGTGCGCCTCGGGCTTCCTCAAAAGTCTCTTTGTGTCTGCATCGATGGCATAGCCATCCGTCCCGCGATCCCCAATAATGTCGTCGCGCTTAAGAGCAGCCTTTGGGTCAACAGCGATCGGTGCCGCGTTGTCGCAAGTGCAGGAGGCGAAGAGAGCTGTTACTGCGATAGACGCCAGACGCATGCTTTGCGCAGTTTCAGTCAAAAGCGTGGGGCGCTATTAGTAAACTGTCAAGCTTGATGTACCAGGAGCAGCACATTGTAGCTTCTCGACCTTCGAGCCAGTTCTGATCCGGTAAATTGGATATCACACTGCTCGTATATGTACGGCTAATTCATTAGTACAGGGGTAGGCGAGCTCGAAATCGGTATTGAACTTGCCCTGCAAAAAGGCGTGCGCACGAAAAGCACTTTTGTTAAAAAATGGTGTTTTCGCTTGAATACGAGAGTAGCAAACACGTTTCTACGTGTTTTCTCGCTTGTCGTGCTCGGTCTGCAGAGCGATCGAAAAAAAGCAAAACTCGTGTGCTCATGCTGAGACTGCTGCTATCTTGGTTACGATACTTTACATAAGCGGTCGTACTGCACAACATGCAATTTGTCACACACAAGCAAAAATGATGCTGAGTTGCTGGAGATGATTGTCGAACACGCAAATACCATAAAGTAACATTTGGCGCTGCAGGTCAGCAGGCTGGAAAGAAGGTTGCTTCGCCGAGCCGACAACCAACGACGAGCCAATGCTACTGGTGCGCTAAAAGGGGCCTGATAGATAACGTAAAGATAGTACACAGCGTCGATTAGTACAACGACAACAACGGTTGAGTTTATCCTTGGCAGCGGCAAGAGCTTGAAGGTGCTAATGGTAACAGTAGATACATCGTCTTGGAGATGCTCGACATTATGGAGCTTTCGTGCGTGAAAATACGTGATTTGGAGCCTGAGGAAGGTGTCACGTTTATCTTGCACGACTCTAGCAGGTCACAATGTCGACATATGCTACTTCCTGAATAAAAGCAGCGACCTCATTGACTTAATTTCGTGTGTGGGAATATGTAAGGGCAACACAATCTTCACACGCCAAATGGCTCAACTTACTAGTTGACTCTGAAATAGTTACATTAACTGGTTGATACGACTAACCACATTCTGGCTAACTTGGTCCCCAGCACCAAGTGCCGGATGACGTGAGAGAAGAGGAAAAAACTTTGTCCAGATAGGTCATTTCGTACTAAAGTTTATGTGCTGGGCAATTGCAAGTTTTTTTTGCAGTATTCGTTCGTCGAATGCTATTTTCACAGCTCTGATATTGATCAGCAAGCTGCCATCTGGACTCGTACCGCTACCGAACATTAGATCACAGGATCAACAGCTAATATATAAATTGCAAAACTTGGGTGTGGTGCTATGGGCGGTGATGCTGGTCGTTACTGATAATACAAGTCGGCTGTGTCTACACGATACAGTATCATCTCGAAGCACCTCTTATCTGAAACACGAATGTTACTCCTCTTGGTGCAGCAATCATCACTTTTCCTTATCCTCATCTACACAAGCAGCGGATATTCAGTTTTGAAGCTACAGTAGATGAGACGAAAAGAAATTCTGCACAGCTCTCGGACGGTGCTTGGAGATCTTTTCTGTGAAAGACGAGAGGAGATTATTTACACAGGATTATCAAATGTGTGCATACAGTATATTGTATGACATTTTGTGATCGTTGCAGGGGATGCAATCATCTCCTTCCGTCGTCTTTGTAGAGATCTACATGCCTCCGGGTGACTGTTAAGTGATGTCTTCAGTGCCCGTCTTACATGCTCTAACTCACGCAACACTATTCCAGATGAAATAATGTGATCGTTTTAAGTGCAAAACTCGACGGGCCAACAAAGCCTTGCTGCAGATCACATTTAAACGTTCTTATTGAGGCGACGGGCCTTAAACTAATTTTTAAGAGAAAATAAAAAAGCCCCATTTAATCATTAAAAAACGATGCTTAGATAATTGATAAATAAAAAAAGCCCCAAATAGTTAGAAACTAGATAAATGCCCCACGTTCTTGTAGACACATGTTAAAGTGCCCCAGATAATTGGAAATATAAAAGGCCACAAATTATAGGTAATAAAAAAATGCCTCACGTCCTAGTATACCCATGTTAAAGTGTTACACATAAAAATCCACGTCGCCGGTCATTTTTCATGAGTAATGTTCTCCTCCATCTCGATCGCTGCTCTGTAGGAGCAGCCTCGGACGGGGTTCTGCGCGCGCGCGGACGGCGATGAGAAGACGTGACACGTGTTTCTACCATCGTCTGCGGTATTACACACAGACTACCTGTGCTACTGTTACTTTCGTTGATGTTATTGGCTTGGTTCCTGATGTCATTGTTTCAAATGTCATCCTTGTTATTGCTGTTCCAGTTGCATCCGTTTTTATTCTTATGATCGTTTTTATTGTTAATACTGTTACTGCTGCTACTGCAGGTACGCTGACGCTGCTTTTGTTGTTGCAGTTGGCGCCCGCTTGAGATTGATGGCACTGCCGCTTATGCTGAATGTTGTTGTATTTTATGCCGGTTTTGTAGAGCGAGGTGCTGCTGCTGCTGACTCTACTGCTGTTACTGCTGCTGCTGCAGGAACGCTGAAGATGCTGTTGTAGGTGCAGTTGTGTGAAGGCAACTCCATTCCATCTCATTGGCTAATGTTGTCAAGAGCATTGCATCATATCAGTACACCCGATGAATCTGTACTTTACGAATCTTACGGCACATCGATTATCAGTTTTTATCATGCAGTTGGGCTTCATCTTTCATAGGCACATAGCTTGTAGAAAACGTGCGATGATGCATCAAGTATGTTCTAATTAAAGGGATTGCGTTGCACTTGAACGACAACGTGCTAATATGTTTTGTCGTGACGTTGTGGTCCGGCTTATTATGTATATCTATCATATCAATAATTTTCACACGGGTTCGATCGGATAATGCCGTCTAAATTTGCAATGTAGACAAAGCTGTGTATAATCCAAAGGTGACATTTAAGGCACAATGAAACCAGACATGTGTCCGTATCGTTGCTGATGGATAAACGTAAGGGCTGGTGCAGAAAATGCCGTTGCTTTTTATAAAATTCACCAGCGCCTTGTTGATGTAAAGGGGTGAATCGTTACATAACAATTTATAAGAAATTGTTAATAGAATATAACTATAAGAGTTATATTCTCAGAATATTGTCATAAGGACGAATATTCTGTAGCACTTACGTAGTTCCTAATTGGTTGATATAGGCCATTATATCAACCAACGAAGACGCGCCACGACAGACGCACGCTGTAACGGGGCACCCTGAAGCTTGTACTGGTGACAGTACAAGCTACTTATTCTAATGACAGAATAAGGCGGTGCCTCCGAACTTCACGTACACTCGTACGTGCAGAGGAAGACGGTAAGAAGAAGCGAGTACTTGGTTAGAGTAAAAAGTAGAACTGTATTTAGCATAGTTAATGTCTGCAATAAATCACTATTTATCCTCATCTAACTATGTCTAAGTACAAATGTGTAAATCAGTTATCTGCTCACCACTCATTGCGTGCGTCTGTCGTGGCGCGTCTTCGTTGGTTGATATACTGGCCTATATCAACCAATTAGGAACTACTTGTAAGTGCTACATAATATTTGTCTTTATGGCAATATTCTGAGAAAATAACTCTTATAGTTAAATTCTATTAACAATTTCTTATGAATTGTTATGTAACGATTTACCCCGTTACATCACCCCCCCCTTAACCATCAATCACTTTAGTGACTGATTGACTAAACGGATACTCGTCCCAAATCATTTAGGACAGGGTTTGCACTTGTTGGTCCGAGTCCACTTTCCAACATTTCATCGCATGGTTAACAAGCCCATGCGATGCGCGAGCAAGGCCGCCGAGAGCGCGTCTGCACGTCTCTGTGCGGACGCCGAAGCAGAAACAACAGCAACTGATGTCTCATCGGTTGCTGAAGCGACTCAGCCTGTGTCACTTGGTGATGCAGGCGCTGGCCATGAAGACACTCGTGTCTTCACAGAGTATGAGCTCGGTGTCTTGTACTCTCCTGATACGGATGACGGATCCGTATCGACGGCGATCGAATCTAAGCCGCCTGCCAAGCGTGGCATGGATGATGCTATGCGTCGTAGCATCTTTGGTTCATCTGATGAATCAGATGAACCATCGCCGAAGCGAAGGCGCTCGAGGTCGCGAGACTCGGGCGCTAACAGTGGTGTCGGTTCTCCTATGGACACCACTTCACAGCGAGGTGCCAGTACTTCTGTCGGCACGTCGCAGGAAGAGCGGGACCGCAATGTCTTGCGTCTCGCTCCCGAGAAGAAGGCATGGATGCCTCCTAAAACTGTCATGGATCACTTTTCGGCGACGACGAGTGATCGTTATCGAACACGAATATTCGATTCGTCAAGGATCCATCACCTTGACCCCAGCGCGAAAAACTATCGCGCTGAACATGAATTCTTCATCGACGCTTTCTTCAGACATCGATGGTACAGTGGGAACCACAAGCGTGACGGTCCCTCACTACTTCAGGCGTGGAACGCCTACATCCATAACCTCGAGGATGTAGGTAGTGACGCTTGGAACGACAAACTTATCAAAGCTCGTGATAAGTTTGAAAAGCGAACCCCGACGGGTGCACGCTACAATCTGCATCGTCTGTCAAGGGAGAAAGGATTACCCTGCCTCTCTTGGGGAGACTCGTGCCCATGTTGTGTGAACAACTCTGCACGAGCACCTAAGAAGGCTTACCTCCTTACCAGCCCGTGGTGGCGCGTACGTTCTCTACTGAGATGTACGAAGGGATTGACAACCTGAAATCCCTTTACGACCGTGCCGGGAAGACTTTCTCCGGAGGTCCTTCTGCGGCACAGGATGTGCCGCGTCGTACTGCTCAACCAGACCCAGTACGTCAACCATCAGCTGGGAGCGGGGCTCCCAAGAATCCCAGGACGGGGGATAGCCGCGCCAGCGGACGAGATAACTCGTCCGACGTCCGTTCACGTCGCGGTGGTTCAACAGCTGCTCAACTAGATAGCGCTGGCCACCACGAGAGTCCTCTAATGGAGGTGGAGGAGGAGGAAAGACGCTCTCCACACGATCGTGGGGATCCGTGTGTGTTCCCGAGAGCTTCTTTGATCGCGTAACGCAAGGGTTACGCGGCAATCTCGAACATGAGCGGGACAGACGTCTCCACTTGGCGGACACTGTCTCGAAGCATCGAGATGAGTTTGCCTTTGCTCAGCTTGAGAACGAGAGATCTCTGACATCTCTTCGTGACGAGCTAAGGGTAGCTCGTGGGATTGTTGATCGGTCTCGGGATGAGATAACTGCTCTTCAGACCCTTGTTGATGTCCACCATCGGGAGCACAAGGCTCTCTGCGAGATGCTTGAGCGCAAGGGCGTTCTCCATCGGAAGAAGCAGCGTACTGATGGTACGGCTTAAGCCGACCAACGTAAAACATGGGATGCTTTCGCATCTTACGTGGTAACTCGATCGTGTATGCATTGCCTAGGCGTTGCAATACACGAAATGGGCCGATGTACTTGGGTAGTAGTTTACTGCTACCCAAGTTATTCACTACATGCTTTGGTAGATTAGATGTAGACAGTAGGACTAAGTCACCTTGATTAAATAAAAGAGTGTTTGCCCTTCCATTCTTGTCAGCGTTTTGCTTTTGCTTATCCACCGCTTCGGCGATGGAGTCTTGCACAAAACGGACTACCGTTTCACGAGCCAGTATGAACTCATCTGATGACTCGTTTGCTTCAGTGCGCTGTGAGTGCACTGCAGCAACATCAATCTTTTCTTCAGTGAGGGCTTCCGCGCTCTCACTGGCATCATCTTCTTCGTTATCGATGTTATCGATATCGGCACCAAACGCAATGACTTCTTCGTCAGATCGTGATGAGCGTGAACCAAATCGGTTTTTGCTCGCGCGAGTCCCTCCCCCCCTTAAACCAGAGTTACACTCTAGTAAGGTGGGTACACGCGGATGGCGCAAGCCATTCACGTAAAACGGTGTATGGGTCGTGGACGCATGCACCGAGTTGTTAATGGCAAACTCTACCATTGGCAAGAACTCACTCCAACTCTTAAAGGAGTGTACGCATCCTCGAAGTATCTCTTTAAGGACACGATTGGCACGTTCCGTCTGACCATCTGACTCTGGATGATCAGATGTTGACATCTTCAAGCGCGTTCCGAGTGATTTGAACACGGAACGCCAGAAATCAGCAGTGAATCGTGGATCTCTGTCTGATACGAGTTCACGGGGCAACCCATGAAGTCGGAAGATGGTGTCAATAAAGACACAAGCACAGCCACTTGCCGTGATTGTCTCTGGTACAGCCACAAGGTGTACCATTTTGCTGAATCTGTCAACAAATACGAGAATACCCGTATTCCCGCGTGCGTCTTTGGGTAACCCGAAGACAAAAAACATTGAGATGGATTCCCAGCACTCAGCCGGAACCGGTAGAGGCTGTAAAGGTGCACGCAGTGAAGGACTTGACTTCACTCGTTGATAGACTTCGCATGCGCGAACATACTTTCGCACAAACTGATACTGGCGGGGCCAGTAAAACTCTCGACTCACCGTGAGATATGTTTTCTCTCGGCCACGATGTCCTCCTATAGGAGCATCGTGATACTCGAACATGATCCGCAAACGCAGATCAGTATCTTCTGGAATGACAACACGTGGTGTGTCACCAGAAACGGCTGTAAATACAGTAACCCGTTGCGAGTAGTGTATCGATCTGATGCAGATCGATACGCAGACGACAATCGTTTCAACGATTCTCGAGATGGCTGTGAGAGATGTGTCAACAACTTCACAATCTCACGATCTTCGTCGTATGCCCGCCTCACATCATCATACAACGTTGTAGATGGGACTTAGGACGTCATAACCGCAACAGTGACTGTCTCACTGTTGGGTTTCGCGACCGTTTCAAAGTCGGGCCGACGTGAGGGTGCATCAGCGACGACATTAAGTCGTCCTGGTTTTTTCTCGACCGTAAAGTTGTATTCCGCAAAGAATGACAACCACCGCGCCATTCGTTGTGAAAGGTGCGGGCT
Organism: Peronospora matthiolae; assembly: GCA_921007115.2. Classification (NCBI taxonomy): domain Eukaryota; phylum Oomycota; class Peronosporomycetes; order Peronosporales; family Peronosporaceae; genus Peronospora; species Peronospora matthiolae. Next base: position 649,043 of record CAKLBY020000305.1, read on the forward strand.
GTTCACTGCCGTGCGTAATGACGCATGTAAACAATGAAGGGTCTATCTCCTAATAGATAGACTCTGAACTTCGCGAGCGCATACTTCATGGCAAGGAGTTCCTTGTCATTCACTGGATAGTTCCGCTCAGCTGGTTGCAGCTGACGCGACTGATAGCAGACGTCGCGTTCAACGCCTTCAAGATCGTACTGCATTAATGCACAGCCGATTGCGAAATCGCTGGCATCACAGACCACATGAAATGGCCTGTCCTGATCGGCTGTTGCTAGGACTGGGGATTGTATCAAGCTCTGCTTGATACCCTCAAAGGAGCGCTGACATTCAGCGTTCCATAACCACCTCTCGTTCTTTTTCAACAAACGAGAGAGGTGCACAGTCATCTCGGCGTAATTGCGTGAATACTTATGCAAATACGCCGCTAGCCCAAGGAATTTTCGAAGACCTTTAGCATCAACCGGCACAGGCCAGTCGGTGATCGCCTAGATCTTTTCGGGATCAGGACGTACACCGTTCTTACCAACGATGCACCCAAGAAGTGGTGTTTCGCTTGCTGAAAATATACACTTCTTGAGGTTTGCATTTGATTGATGCTTTCGCATGATTGTAAGAACCTGTCGGACGTGGTACCTGTGAACCTCAACATCCGACTTTCCATCCATAGCTCGACTATGGATGAATACGTCATCGAAATAACTCGGCGCGAATCCTCGAACTGGTCTCAACAGATGTGATACACATCTGTTGAACGTGGCAGGGGCATTACTGAGCCCTTGTGGCATTACTAGCCATTCCCAGAGCATGCCGCTAGGCGTGCTAACTGCGGTATAGGGTATATCCCGTTCCCGCATGGGGATTTGATAGAAGCCATCCATCAAATCCATGGACGAAAAGATGGTACTCTTTGACATACCATCAATGATTACGTCCTTCCTCGGTATCGGCGTCTGAGCCGGTACCGTTGCAGCGTTCAATTTGTTGAACGCGTGCACTATCCGCCACCCTCCTGTTGCTTTTCGCACACAGAAGGTCGGAGAGCTATGTGGGGAAGTTGATTCCCTCACATGGCCCGCAGCTAAACGATCAGCAAAGAACTTGTCGATCGCAAGTACTTGTTCACGAGGCAGTGGCAACTGCTTTATGACACAGTACTTCGAGCCTGGTTTAAGCTCGACCTCGTGTCGAATACCTTTATCCTTCGGTAATTCGCACGGAACAGTTTCAGGGAATACATCCTTGAATTCAACCAAATCTTCATAGAGAGGATTTGTCTTGATCGATTCCCATAATTGGGAGTCATATCGCTCAATTCGTGTCTTTTCATCTAGGACACTCTCGTCCATAGATGAACTACTGAGAACTCTCTCGTTCTCAGTAAACACTGTTGCTGACCTTATGTCGGATACACGCTCGTCGTCAGCGACGAGTACGCAGATCTGCTTGACTTTGCCACTACGCAGATCACGCAGGAACCTTTTATGTTCGAGCGTTGGCAACTGAGTGATCTCCGAAGTTAACTTCGGAGGCGCAATCAGATCAAGTGTATAAGCGCCTACACTTGATCCGTTATTGACTAAGAAATTCAATGTCTCTGTCATTTCCTGGGGACTTATTCCCTCAGGCCTCGAAGGACTTATTCCTTCGTCTTCCCGGGGACTTATTCCCGCGGGTTTCGGGGAACTTATTTCCGCCGTATTTGTAATCTTGGTACTTATTCCCTTTACTTCCTCTAGCTGGGGTTGCGCAACCACAGCGAGATCCTCTACGAAAGACTCTCCAGTCGATCCAGGATTATCGTTTCGCTTAACCTGAGCGATCGATTGTTTCTCTTCTAGATGTTCCCCGCTAGGGATACATCTTTGTTCCGGTCCACTCGACTTATTCTAGTGGTACACCTTCGGCGCAGCCTGTGTTTCCTCACAGCCGCCGGAACTTTGCTCCGAAGTGTAACCGTTTGGTACACTAAGGTTTTGTGCAGTCGTACTAACGACCGTACCACAAGTGAGGCCATCGCACTCACTCGTAGTAAATCCACACGCTTGTGGACGCTCCAAAACGTTCATCAGATGGCTATCTGATGACCAAGCGGCAGGCATCGTTACTGTTCGATGTTGCCAGTTTACCCGTGGTTCATACCTTCTGAGCCACGGTATTCCAAGGATGACATCAAATTTGTCATCCAAATCCAATACGATAAAGTCATCGTCATATTGGGTATCTTCTAGCGTATAGTGAATCTTCACTGTACGCTTCATGACTGGTTACGGATGCGCCTGTCGCAAGACGTACCGTCATCCTCGTAGGAGGTGTGTCACATTCACTGAACTTAAAGTGACCATCTTCTAGAGATTGGCGTCGCACAAAATTGTTGGACGCCCCACAATCGACTAGAGCTCGAAGCGACAACTTATTCGTCACTTCCAGTTTCCAGGTAATGAGTGAGACCTCATTACCTAGAGCAGCAACGCACAGCGTTTGTGTGTTGGGAGCAACCTTCATCAAGAGGCCTACAAATTCTCTTGACGTTGCTGGACCAGTAGGGTGCTCCGCACCTACTGATCCTGTCCGTTTTTGACGGTCCATCCCGTTGTTGCGTCTTTGCACCAACAGCGGACCCTCGTCCCTGCCCCTTTCTCATGGGTGGACGGTCACTACGCCCAGTGTTGCGAGACACTGGACGAGGGGCACTACACTCGTAAGCGTAGTGTCCTGTCTTCTGACATCTGTTGCATTTCTGCAACTTCTTGTAGCCTGTAGAGCGAGCCTTCTCGCTCTCTACATAACAGAGTTCCATCGGCTCTGGACCTCCGTTGTCATATCGTCTCGGTTGACGATATGATGTCGCGCTGGCGCGAGCCTGTCTCAGACTGAAGTCTTCCTGTTCCGCAATGGAAATGGCTTGTTCTAGTGAATCTAGTTCAAGCCGGAACAGGTGAGTCTTGACGGGACCATTCGCAAGACCCTGCATGAACACCGAAACCAACGTGTGTTCATCCACCGGATTGGAACTTATACAACTCGTAAGATGTCGTATATGTTGTGCGTAAGCGTGCACATCACGCTTACCCTGCTTGAGTTTCAAGAGTTCGGTTCGAGCTCTGAACTCAGCTCTAGGCGGTTCAAACGTTTGTCTGAGCCGCGACTTGAAGACTTCCAACGACCCAAACGCATATGGGTCGTGCAACTTGAGCCCCAGTGCCCAAGTCTTGGCACGCCCTGCCAGATTTGACTGGGCAAATGCAACTTGCATATCCTCGTCGTCGATGCGACGCGCCCTTATGGCGTCATCCAATTCGACGAACCATCTCAAGAGGGAGTCTTCTTCGACCCCCCTATACTTGGAGATGTCAATCTTCAAAGTTTCGGGTCGACGCGAGTGCATCGACCCACCAGCAGCAGCCTGCTGCTGTCTCAACAGTTCGAACTGTTGAGCGCCCTGTTCTCTCAACAACTCTGCTTGTTGAGAACCTTGTTGGTGAAGTAAGGCTACTTTCTCGCGTTCTGCGCCAAGTTCATTTTGAATGAACTTGGCGATAGTAGCATGTTGGTCATCTCTATTGAGAGCCTCTAGCATGACGCTAACAGCATGGATTCCCATGGTTGAACCCATCCGTTCAACCGCATCCCATTCGACATCGCTCAAATGGGAGTGGCCGTCACGCGTAGCGTGAAAGCTTTGGTCATCTTCATCATCCAACATATTCATGTTGGATGTGAACGTGGTCCTTGGACGGACTACGAAGTGCTACCAGGTGTAACGGGGCATTCTGAAGCTTGTACTGGTAACAGTACAAGCTACTTATTCCGATGACAGAATAAGGCGATGCCTCGGAACTTCACGTACACTCGTAAGTGCAGAGGAAGACGGTAAGAAGAAGCGAGTACTTGGTTAAAGTAAAAAGTAGAACTGTATTTATAATAGTTAATGTCTGCAATAAATCACTATTTATCTTCATCTAACTATGTCTGAATACAAATGTGCATATCAACTATCTGCTCACCACTCATTGCGTGTGTAACGGGGTAAATCGTTACATAACAATTTATAAGAAATTGTTAATAGAATTTAAATATAAGAGTTATTTTCTCAGAATATTGTCATAAAGACAAATATTATGTAGCACTTACAAGTAGTTCATAATTGGTTGATATAGGCCATTATATCAACCAACGAAGACGCGCCACGACAGACGCACGCAATGAGTGGTGAGCAGATAACTGATTTACACATTTGTACTTAGACATAGTTAGATGAGGATAAATAGTGATTTATTGCAGACATTAACTATGCTAAATACAGTTCTACTTTTTACTTAAACTAAGTACTCGCTTCTTCTACCTTCTTCCTCTGCACGTACGAGTGTACGTGAAGTTACGAGGCACCGCCTTATTCTGTCATCAGAATAAGTAGCTTGTACTGTCACCAGTACAAGCTTCAGGGTTCCCCGTTACACCTGGTAGCACTTCGTAGTCCGTCCAAGGACCGCGTTCACATCCAACATGAATATGTTGGATGATGAAGATCACCAAAGCTTTCACGCTACGCGTGACGGCTACTCCCATTTGAGCGATGTCGAATGGGATGCGGTTGAACGGATGGGTTCAACCATGGGAATCCATGCTGTTAGCGTCATGCTAGAGGCTCTCAATAGAGATGACCAACATGCTACTATCGCCAAGTTCATTCAAAATGAACTTGACGCAGAACGCGAGAAAGTAGCCTTGCTTCACCAACAAGGTTCTCAACAAGCAGAGTTGTTGAGAGAACAGGGCGCTCAACAGTTCGAACTGTTGAGACAGCAGCAGGCTGCTGCTGGTGGGTCGATGCACTCGCGTCGACCCGAAACTTTGAAGATTGACATCTCCAAGTATAGGGGGGTCGAAGAAGACTCCCTCTTGAGATGGTTCGTCGAATTGGATGACGCCATAAGGGCGCGTCGCATCGACGACGAGGATATGCAAGTTGCATTTGCCCAGTCAAATCTGGCAGGGCGTGCCAAGACTTGGGCACTGGGGCTCAAGTTGCACGACCCATATGCGTTTGGGTCGTTGGAAGTCTTCAAGTCGCGGCTCAGACAAACGTTTGAACCGCCTAGAGCTGAGTTCAGAGCTCGAACCGAACTCTTGAAACTCAAGCAGGGTAAGCGTGATGTGCACGCTTACGCACAACATATACGACATCTTACGAGTTGTATAAGTTCCAATCCGGTGGATGAACACACGTTGGTTTCGGTGTTCATGCAGGGTCTTGCGAATGGTCCCGTCAAGACTCACCTGTTCCGGCTTGAACTAGATTCACTAGAACAAGCCGTTTCCATTGCGGAACAGGAAGACTTCAGTCTGAGACAGGCTCGTGCCAGCTCGACATCGTATCGCCAACCGAGACGATATGACAACGGAGGTCCAGAGCCGATGGAACTCTGTTATGTAGAGAGCGAGAAAGCTCGCTCTACAGGCTACAAGAAGTTGCAGAAATGCAACAGATGTCAGAAGACAGGACACTACGCTTACGAGTGTAGTGCCCCTCGTCCAGTGTCTCGCAACACTGGGCGTAGTGACCGTCCACCCATGAGAAAGGGGCAGGGACGAGGGTCCGCTGTTGGTGCAAAGACGCAACAACGGGATGGACCGTCAAAAACGGACAGGATCAGTAGGTGCGGAGCACCCTACTGGTCCAGCAACGTCAAGAGAATTCGTAGGCCTCTTGATGAAGGTTGCTCCCAACACACAAACGTTGTGCGTTGCTGCTCTAGGTAATGAGGTCTCACTCATTACCTGGAAACTGGAAGTGACGAATAAGTTGTCGCTTCGAGCTCTAGTCGATTGTGGGGCGTCCAACAATTTTGTGCGACGCCAATCTCTAGAAGATGGTCACTTTAAGTTCAGTGAATGTGACACACCTCCTACGAGGATGACGGTACGTCTTGCGACAGGCGCATCCGTAACCGTCATGAAGCGTACAGTGAAGATTCACTATACGCTAGAAGATACCCAATATGACGATGACTTTATCGTATTGGATTTGGATGACAAATTTGATGTCATCCTTGGAATACCGTGGCTCAGAAGGTATGAACCACGGGTAAACTGGCAACATCGAACAGTAACGATGCCTGCCGCTTGGTCATCAGATAGCCATCTGATGAACGTTTTGGAGCGTCCACAAGCGTGTGGATTTACTACGAGTGAGTGCGATGGCCTCACTTGTGGTACGGTCGTTAGTACGACTGCACAAAACCTTAGTGTACCAAACGGTTACACTTCGGAGCAAAGTTCCGGCGGCTGTGAGGAAACACAGGCTGCGCCGAAGGTGTACCACTAGAATAAGTCGAGTGGACCGGAACAAAGATGTATCCCTAGCGGGGAACATCTAGAAGAGAAACAATCGATCGCTCAGGTTAAGCGAAACGATAATCCTGGATCGACTGGAGAGTCTTTCGTAGAGGATCTCGCTGTGGTTGCGCAACCCCAGCTAGAGGAAGTAAAGGGAATAAGTCCCGATATTGCAAATACGGCGGAAATAAGTTCCCCGAAACCCGCGGGAATAAGTCCCCGGGAAGACGAAGGAATAAGTCCTTCGAGGCCTGAGGGAATAAGTCCCCAGGAAATGACAGAGACATTGAATTTCTTAGTCAATAACGGATCAAGTGTAGGTGCTTACACACTTGATCTGATTGCGCCTCCGAAGTTAACTTCGGAGATCACTCAGTTGCCAACGCTCGAACATAAAAGGTTCTTGCGTGATCTGCGTAGTGACAAAGTCAAGCAGATCTGCGTACTCGTCGCTGACGACGAGTGTGCAGACGACATAAGGTCAGCAACAGTGTTTACTGAGAGCGAGAGAGTTCTCAGTAGTTCATCTATGGACGAGAGTGTCCTAGATGAAAAGACACGAATTGAGCGATATGACTCCCAATTATGGGAATCGATCAAGACAAATCCTCTCTATGAAGATTTGGTTGAATTCAAGGATGTATTCCCTGAAACTGTTCCGTGCGAATTACCGAAGGATAAAGGTATTCGACACGAGGTCGAGCTTAAACCAGGCTCGAAGTACTGTGTCATAAAGCAGTTGCCACTGCCTCGTGAACAAGTACTTGCGATCGACAAGTTCTTTGCTGATCGTTTAGCTGCGGGCCATGTGAGGGAATCAACTTCCCCACATAGCTCTCCGACCTTCTGTGTGCGAAAAGCAACAGGAGGGTGGCGGATAGTGCATGCATTTAACAAGCTGAATGCTGCAACGGTACCGGCTCAGACGCCGATACCGAGGAAGGACGTAATCATCGATGGTATGTCAAAGAGTACCATCTTTTCGTCCATGGATTTGATGGATGGCTTCTATCAAATCCCCATGCGGGAACGGGATATACCCTATACCGCAGTTAGCACGCCTAGCGGCATGCTCTGGGAATGGCTAGTAATGCCACAAGGACTTAGTAATGCCCCTGCCACGTTCAACAGATGTGTATCACATCTGTTGAGACCAGTTCGAGAATTCGCGCCGAGTTATTTAGATGACGTATTCATCCATAGTCGAGCTATGGATGGAAAGTCGGATGTTGAGGTTCACAGGTACCACGTCCGACAGGTTCTTACAATCATGCGAAAGCATCAATCAAATGCAAACCTCAAGAAGTGTATATTTTCAGCAAGCGAAACACCACTTCTTGGGTGCATCGTTGGTAAGAACGGTGTACGTCCTGATCCCGAAAAGATCAAGGCGATCACCGACTGGCCTGTGCCGGTTGATGCTAAAGGTCTTCGAAAATTCCTTGGGCTAGCGGCGTATTTGCATAAGTATTCACGCAATTACACCGAGATGACTGTGCACCTCTCTCGTTTGTTGAAAAAGAACGAGAGGTGGTTATGGAACGCTGAATGTCAGCGCTCCTTTGAGGGTATCAAGCAGAGCTTGATACAATCCCCAGTCCTAGCAACAGCCGATCAGGACAGGCCATTTCATGTGGTCTGTGATGCCAGCGATTTCGCAATCGGCTGTGCATTAATGCAGTACGATCTTGAAGGCGTTGAACGCGACGTCTGCTATCAGTCGCGTCAGCTGCAACCAGCTGAGCGGAACTATCCAGTGCATGACAAGGAACCCCTTGTCATGAAGTATGCACTCGCGAAGTTCAGAGTCTATCTATTAGGAGATAGACCCTTCATTGTTTACATGCGTCATTACGCACGGCAGTGAACAGCCCGCACCTTTCACAAAGAATGGCGCGGTGGTTGTCATTCTTTGCGGAATACAACTTTACGGTCGAGAAAAAACCAGGACGACTTAATGTCGTCGCTGATGCACCCTCACGTCGGCCCGACTTTGAAACAGTCGCGAAACCCAACAGTGAGACAGTCACTGTTGCGGTTATGACGTCCTAAGTCCCATCTACAACGTTGTATGATGATGTGAGGCGGGCATACGCCGAAGATGGTGAGATTGTGAAGTTGTTGACACATCTCTCCCAACCATCTCGAGAATCGTTGAAACGATTGTCGTCTGCGTATCGATCTGCATCAGATCGATACACTACTCGCAACGGGTTACTGTATTATACAGCCGTTTCTGGTGACACACCACGGTGTTGTCATTCCAGAAGATACTGATCTGCGTTTGCGGATCATGTTCGAGTATCACGATGCTCCTATAGGAGGACATCGTGGCCGGGAGAAAACATATCTCACGGTGAGTCGAGAGTTTTACTGGCCCCGCCAGTATCAGTTTGTGCGAAAGTATGTTCGCGCATGCGAAGTCTATCAACGAGTGAAGTCAAGTCCTTCACTGCGTGCACCTTTACAGCCTCTACCGGTTCCGGCTGAGTGCTGGGAATCCATCTCAATGTTTTTTGTCTTCGGGTTACCCAAAGACGCACGCGGGAATACGGGTATTCTCGTATTTGTTGACAGATTCAGCAAAATGGTACACCTTGTGGCTGTACCAGAGACAATCACGGCAAGTGGCTGTGCTTGTGTCTTTATTGACACCATCTTCCGACTTCATGGGTTGCCCCGTGAACTCGTATCAGACAGAGATCCACGATTCACTGCTGATTTCTGGCGTTCCGTGTTCAAATCACTCGGAACGCGCTTGAAGATGTCAACATCTGATCATCCAGAGTCAGATGGTCAGACGGAACGTGCCAATCGTGTCCTTAAAGAGATACTTCGAGGATACGTACACTCCTTTAAGAGTTGGAGTGAGTTCTTGCCAATGGTAGAGTTTGCCATTAACAACTCGGTGCATGCGTCCACGACCCATACACCGTTTTACGTGAATGGCTTGCGCCATCCGCGTGTACCCACCTTACTAGAGTGTAACTCTGGTTTAAGGGGGGGAGGGACTCGCGCGAGCAAAAACCGAATTGGTTCACGCTCATCACGCTCTGACGAAGAAGTCATTGCGTTTGGTGCCGATATCGATAACATCGATAACGAAGAAGATGATGCCAGTGAGAGCGCGGAAGCCCTCACTGAAGAAAAGATTGATGTTGCTGCAGTGCACTCACAGCGCACTGAAGCAAACGAGTCATCAGATGAGTTCATACTGGCTCGTGAAACGGTAGTCCGTTTTGTGCAAGACTCCATCGCCGAAGCGGTGGATAAGCAAAAGCAAAACGCTGACAAGAATGGAAGGGCAAACACTCTTTTATTTAATCAAGGTGACTTAGTCCTACTGTCTACATCTAATCTACCAAAGCATGTAGTGAATAACTTGGGTAGCAGTAAACTACTACCCAAGTACATCGGCCCATTTCGTGTATTGCAACGCCTAGGCAATGCATACACGATCGAGTTACCACGTAAGATGCGAAAGCATCCCATGTTTTACGTTGGTCGGCTTAAGCCGTACCATCAGTACGCTGCTTCTTCCGATGGAGAACGCCCTTGCGCTCAAGCATCTCGCAGAGAGCCTTGTGCTCCCGATGGTGGACATCAACAAGGGTCTGAAGAGCAGTTATCTCATCCCGAGACCGATCAACAATCCCACGAGCTACCCTTAGCTCGTCACGAAGAGATGTCAGAGATCTCTCGTTCTCAAGCTGAGCAAAGGCAAACTCATCTCGATGCTTCGAGACAGTGTCCGCCAAGTGGAGACGTCTGTCCCGCTCATGTTCGAGATTGCCGCGTAACCCTTGCGTTACGCGATCAAAGAAGCTCTCGGGAACACACACGGATCCCCACGATCGTGTGGAGAGCGTCTTTCCTCCTCCTCCACCTCCATTAGAGGAATCTCGCGGTGGCCAGTGCTATCTAGTTGAGCAGCTGTTGAACCACCGCGACGTGAACGGACGTCGGACGAGTTATCTCGTCCGGTGGCGCGGCTATCCCCCGTCCTGGGATACTTGGGAGCCCCGCTCCCAGCTGATGGTTGACGTACTGGGTCTGGTTGAGCAGTACGACGCGGCACATCCTGTGCCGCAGAAGGACCTCCGGAGAAAGTCTTCCCGGCACGGTCGTAAAGGGATTTCAGGTTGTCAATCCCTTCGTACATCTCAGTAGAGATACGTACGCGCCACCACGGGCTAGTAAGGAGGTAAGTCTCCTTAGGTGCTCGTGCAGAGTTGTTCACACAACATGGGCACGAGTCTCCCCAAGAGAGGCAGGGTAATCCTTTCTCCCTTGACAGACGATGCAGCTTGTAGCGTGCACCCGTCGGGGTTCGCTTTTCAAACTTATCACGAGCTTTGATAAGTTTGTCGTTCCAAGCGTCACTACCTACATCCTCAAGGTTATGGATGTAGGCGTTCCACGATTGAAGTAGTGAGGGACCATCACGCTTGTGGTTCCCACTGTACCACTGATGCTTAAAGAAATCATCGATGAAGAATTCATGTTCAGCGCGATAGTTTTTCGCGCTGGGGTCAAGGTGATGGATCCTTGACGAATCGAACAACCGTGTTCGATAACGATCACTCGTCGTCGCCGACAAGTGATCCATGACAGTTTTAGGAGGCATCCATGCCTTCTTCTCGGGAGCGAGACGCAAGACATTGCGGTCCCGCTCTTCCTGCGACGTGCCGACAGAAGGACTGGCACCTCGTTGCGAAGTGGTGTCCATAGGAGAACCGACACCACTGTTAGCGCCCGAGTCTCGCGACCTCGAGCGCCTTCGCTTCGGCGATGGTTCATCTGATTCATCAGATGAACCAAAGATGCTACGACGCATAGCATCATCCATGCCACGCTTGGCAGGCGGATTTGATTCGATCGCCGTCGATACGGATCCGTCTTCCGTATCAGGAGAGTATGAGACACCGAGCTCATAATCTGTGAAGACACGAGTGTCTTCATGGCCAGCGCCTGCATCACCAAGTGACACAGGCTGAGTCGCTTCAGCAACCGATGAGACATCAGTTGCTGTTGTTTCTGCTTCAGCGTCCGAACAAAGACGTGCGGACGCGCTCTCGGCGGCCTTGCTCGCGCATCGCATGGGCTTGTTAACCATGCGATGAAATGTTGGAAAGTGGACTCGGACCTACAAGTGCAAACCCTGTCCTAAATGATTTGGGACGAGTATCCGTTTAGTCAATCAGTCACTAAAGTGATCGATGGTTAAGGGGGGGTGATGTAACGGGGTGAATCGTTACATAACAATTTATAAGAAATTGTTAATAGAATATAACTATAAGAGTTATTTTCTCAGAATATTGTCATAAGGACAATATTCTGCAGCACCTACGAGTAGTTCCTAATTGGTTGATATAGGCCATTATATCAACCAACGAAGACGCGCCACGACAGACGCACGCAATGAGTGGTGAGCAGATAGTTGATATGCACATTTGTATTTAGACATAGTTAGATGAGGATAAATAGTGATTTATTGCAGACATTAACTATGCTAAATACAGTTCTACTTTTTACTTTAACCAAGTACTCGCTTCTTCTTACCGTCTTCCTCTGCACGTACGAGTGTACGTGAAGTTCCGAGGCACCGCCTTATTCTGTCATCAGAACAAGTAGCTTGTACTGGTACCAGTACAAGCTTCAGGGTGCCCCGTTACAGTTGACTTCTAAGTACAACAAAATGGACATGAAGACTTAAAATGATAATGACAAGACACAGAAGACATTTGGTTAGGTCAAAGTGATCAATAGATCCAGCATACCGTCATGGCTCAACACAACTCATCGACTTTGCATCGACAAGTATGGATGTGGTAAAGCGGATCGAAGCAATTGGAGGCGATCGGTGGGTGGAGTGATCTCAAACTGCAAAAATTCGTCGAGAAGGATCGATTGACTGTTAAGATGCGCAATATTTAAGACCGAATATCGCAATATCGAGGTCAAATACCACGATACCGAGAGTGAATATCGCAATACCGCGTTCAAATATCATAGCAACGGAATTGGATATCAAGCTGCCAAGATCGAGTCAAGATACCAAGGCCAAGAACGCACAAGGTGTGCACAGTAGGCAAGGTGACCGACAAATTGGCAGGGATCATCGTCCTAGAAAGTGATCGACGTTCAACCAATGAGATGAACGGTCAACAAAGGAGGTCGACGACCGGTCAGGGAGATCGACGATTGGTCAAGAAGACCGATGATAATCTGAAGTGGACCACGTATGCGAAGGAACGATCAACGGAATGTAGAAGACACGTGACAGCATATCATGGCATATAGACAGGCATACTCGTAGTTTTAGCTTTTATTTGGTTGACTTTAAAGATAATGTATCTGCTCCTAAGTGCACGTGTCGACTTCTCTTCCGGACTGGGTGGAATACTGGCCTCCCGACGTCAAGAGATCCGCGCATACTGAGCCAAGTGATATCACGGGATGACTAAGTGGGGATCAAAAATTCTTAAGACAACCCCAACTGCGATTGGACGCAGCGAGAACGTAAAGGACAAGGCGCAAGATCTCGAAACGGCTCAAGTGGTCAAAAGGGTCGCCTATCATACATCCATATAGTGGACAATGCGATCTTGTTGAGAACTAGGTGTCTTACATCAAGTAATCTACAAGTATACCCGTGATCGTGTGAAGGTTTCCGCGCTATCACCAACCCAAATTCCTAACACGGTCATTTCTCTCTCAACACAAGTCCACCGAGAAGAGTGCAGCCCCTTCTACAAAATAAAGCACAAGATGAGGAAGGAAATACAAGGCACGAAAACAGAGTGGCCCCTCCGATATTCGGTCGTCTGGGCATCAGTGGAGAGCCGGATCGCCTCACAAAATGAGCGATCGCCGCTCCACCACAACAGCATCATCCACGAATATCCATCAATCGGGGCATTTTCAATGCTCGAATTACTTCTCGAACAACGATACTCAGTCGCTTGCATTAGTTTTCCACAATATCAAGCTCAACCTTGTGATTTCGATTCTTTAAACATGTAACGTAGGATGGATTCAGACCGTGCTGCTCACAGTATCATTTTCAACAAAAATTAAACCTTTAATCTGCCGAGAGCGTTGACACAGTTCATGTAACTAGCAAGAATTCCTTCGTTCCTCAACTTTACTCGGATCATCACAGGAATCACATTTTGACCGTAGGTCATGCACATCTCTCTGATTGCAGAATCCGTATTAATTTGCTTGGCCATCGCGCATCGTTAAGATTACTTTGTAGATTCGTAAATCTGGAAAGAGTGTGGTGAAAATATTGCGGGTGGTCCGAGCGTGTGCGATATCGCACACTGTACCGCAAAAAGACAATTATCGAGTGTGCACTCGGCTTTGTAGCGTCGAACAACACTCTTCGCATTGTGGAACGGCCATTTACATCTTCTGTTCAATTCGATGACGGCCTGGGTTCTGTCACTCTTGCTCGAGTATCCTCAATCATTGAAAAAGCTGCAAGGTAGGTGCTGCTCGTCGTCGCTTTCCATTGCTGGTGTATCAAATCCCATATGTTTTTATTATCTACATCTTGTATCAGACTAGCAGAGGTAACCCTCAATAAAAGCAGCTATTGATGCAAACTAAGAAGGAGTCGGCAACGATGTGCAATACTGATGATCGATATGCTTTACGATTCGTAAAGTACAGATTCATCGGGTGTACTGATATGATGCAATGCTCTTGACAACATTAGCCAATGAGATGGAATGGAGTTGCCTTCACACAACTGCACCTACAATAGCATCTTCAGCGTTTCTGCAGTAGCAGCAGTAACAGCAGTAGAGTCAGTAGCAGCAGCACCTCGCTCTACAAAACCGGCATAAAATACAACAACATTCAGCATAAGCGGCACTGCCATCAATCTCAAGCGGGCGCCTACTGCAACAACATTCAGCATAAGCGGC